>CM021109.1:94615401-95091864 GCA_007115665.2 Sequoiadendron giganteum
CATTGGCCTATAGAAGAAATTTTGTGCCTTGTTTATAGTTGCAGGTTTAAGGAGTTGCAAATCTAAGAGTGCCAATGGTTTTTGAAGGGATGTTATTATTGTAAAGTTTCAAGAGGAAGAACCTACCCTCTACGATGTGTGTGGTTGTAAATAAGCCAATGAGCAATATTGTAACTATGTGTTATGAAAATATTTGTAACTGTGTACTTGTAAACAAAGGGAATAAAGTTGTAAATAAATTTTCCCTAATCTATTTTAGACAAGAGTGATTGCCATGAAAAAAAAAAAGAGAAAGAAAAGAAGCTTGCTTTATTTTATTTATGTAACAAAAATGCTTTTAGATCTGTAGTAAGTTTGCTTTTAGATGTCACTATGGTCTGAAAATAGAATTTGTTAGGGTTGAAAACTAGCATACTACATTCTTTACAAAGAGAGAAAAATTAATTGTATATGAAGTCTTCTGCTGTAAGAAATCAAACAACTAGGAAGCAGTAAATTGAAATTGAGACATTTTTTTTAAGACATTAGAATATATGTATATTTCTATAGTAAAATTTCATTTACATGCTCTTTTGCTTCTGAATTTAAATATGAGAATTTAAACTATATGTGTAGTGTTCTTTACAGAAAGAAAAGGTTTACTGAAGTTATGAGGAAATATAAATAAATGAATTCTCTTTATGATATAGCATGCATTATTTAGGGGCGGGTCCACTATTTTTTGGTTTTCATCAGGACCTCTATTTTTGCAAGAAAAATAATTTGAAGAAAATAAAATTTGCCTTCAATGAATGAAAGGATTCAGTTCATTTTATTTCCATTTTCTTTAGTGTAGTTTATGTATATGCAAGAGAAATAGAATGCCTTCTTTTTAAGTTGCTTGCAGAATGTGAAAAGAAAAAGATAAATAAATAAATTGAACATTGTGCGTATTATGTTTAGATAACTACGATATTTAGACAAGTTTGCATAGAGTAGAACACTAATATTTTTCCTTTCTTACAACAATATATATATATATATATATATATATAGATATCAAGTGTTGTGAATTCGGTTAATTCCCTGTCCTCATAGAAATAAATAAAAATAAGTAAATAAAAAGATATGTTTATGCAAAAGGGTAAGATCTACTCAGGGGTAGGAATTATGCATGGACCTAAAAGGCCTTGGTTTCACTTATGCTCAGATAAGCAATTTGAAAGTATTGATGTTATTAAGAACACAAGAACATGTAGGTCAGAGGTTTTAAATGGGGAAAAGAAGTGAATGCTGTTATATTTTCTAAATATTCGAATGAAGCAATAAATTCTGCACACCATTCATCTTCTGCAGTAATAATACATATTAATGTGAAATAGATACATACCCTACTATTGTATATTTAACCATAGCATGAATCATTACCAGTCGTAGAAAATAATTACAAAAGAAAGAAAAGAGGACTCTGAGTTTTCAATGCTCTTGGTGAATAAGGGAAGTGCGAGTAAATAAATAAATTAAAAGAGGAATAAAATACACTGTGCATAGTAAATAGTGAGTAGACCCAAATAGAGTAGTAAGGATCAATGTGTAACCAAGTTATCTCTTCCTTGGAGAAATCTTATACCTTGCCTTGTGCAGATAAATGCATTCCTTTTGACACCAACTTATACCTTTGCATGTGTTTTCTTTTGCATTCCATTAAACCTTACGCATGCATGCCAAGCCTTCAACCTATGGGAATGGCCTACTCTCTCCTGTCGCCACGCTCAGATCTCCTTGCACAACGAAATTCCTCAGCCGCCATGACCGTTTCTTTTTTCTGCTAATTTTTTTGTAATAAACAGAATGAAATATTAGGTTATCAAGTAGATCTCCCCTTGCCGGACGTGAACGTTTCTTTCCAAAGTAGTTTGAGGGTTTTGAATTCATGTGATGCAAGGACTTCACTCACTCTTATTTTTATTAGTGCTACATAAATAGGGATACGGTTCACCTTCAAAACTTGAATCGATGGGGAGTTTAAATATAACGATATCAAGTATATCTCCCCTTGCCGGACGTGAACATTTCTTTCCAAAGTAGTTTGGGGGTTTTGAAGTCACGTGATGCAAGGACTTCACTCACTCTTATTTTTATTAGTGTTACATAAATAGGGATACGGTTCACCTTCAAAACTTGAATCAATGGGGAGTTTAAATATAGCGATATCAAGTAGATCTCCCCTTGCCGGACGTGAACGTTTCTTTCCAAAGTAGTTTGAGGGTTTTGAAGTCACATGATAGAAGGACTTCACTCACTCTTATTTTTATTAGTGTTACATAGATAGAGATACGGTTCACCTTCAAAACTTGAATCGATGGGGAGTTTAAATATAACGAATAAGAACAAAGCTAATGAAAATACGAATAGATAAATGAGTAATACTATGGCTAGTGTAATATTAGCATTCGTAATTTACGCAATCCTTTGGTTAATCATAATAATAATTAAACCCATCACGTGGAAGATGGTGCCAAGAGTAGAGGGTAGCAATAAAGTGAAAGGAAAAAGAAATGTATCACATTAACATTATTAAAATGCCTAGCCATGGTAGTTTAGAATATTTACGTGACCCTAAGCTTTAAGATCTCTTTATTAAAGAGGAAAATGATATACCTCACACTATAGATAAAAGTCATATTATATTAAACAAGAGTATGTAAAGGAAAGTAAGGTTCAAGTATTTGATTTGGCATGTATTGCACTCTTATTAAATAGATAAATAAAAATATCCTCTCCCTTACTTTAAGTCCTTTAAAGTAAAAATATAAGTATATGGTATAATTCATTCTTCTTTTTATAAGGGTTGAGAGGCTACTTTTAGTTATTATTATTTTTATCCATTTAAGTGAAAAAAAAAAGATGTATATATTAAATGAAGTAATATATGAGGAATGGTATTTAAGGAAATTAATAAGTAATTATTGATATTTAAAAAAATTAATATTATGTAATTGTGAAGGAATTTAAAATGTATTTAATTGTATTTTTTAATGTTATAGTTTTTTTTTTAAATTTATATATAGAATTAAATGAATCACAATTAAATAGTGATAATAAAAATAAATAAAATTAAAATGGAAATTCATAAATATCTTGTAAATTATAAATAATTGATTCATTCTCATATTTGAAGTTTGAGGTGAAACGATCAGCGTGGATCCCAACAATACCAACAAGGTGGATATGGGTAGTGCATACAACTAAAATAATGTGTCATCAAATAATCCTTACTTTTACCCATTAATTCACTCCTCCTCAAATGTCAAACCCACATCACCATATTTTGCATGGTTAGTGTATCGATAGAAAATTTACAAGCATGTAGTTTTAAAAAAAAATAGTCGTGTTTTGTCTTGGAGTAAAATTATGGGCATTACAAAGTTGAAGACCTTTTGTTATTTCTTTGAAAAAATGGGATCTCTCCTTTGAAAAAATTAATCAAAAAAGCAAGTCACCACCTGTAAGAAAAATGCTCAATGAAAAATAGACCAATTTTACTGCTCTTGGCCATACATGTGAAGTTGCAGACTTCACAGTAAAATTTGATAGTAAAATTAAATAACATAGTTGAAAAGAAATGGGATCCCGATTCTAAATCAAGATCCCGCTTTTTATACTTTGATTTTTTTTTGCCTTGTGGTCGGGTTTTTGCCTCGGATTTTGGTTCGGGAAAAGCATTGGGAGTCCGAACCTAGGCCTTCAACCTGGTTTGACCTGCAAGTTGAAGGTTCTAACAATGTTAGGAAAAAAATCGAGTTTGGACATATGGCTGACAACTTTTTTTGCAGAATTGTTTGGCTAAATTAAAACGCAGAATTGTTTGGTGAAATTAAAACCCATTTTAGATGAGACAATGCAGATTTCAAATATGTAATTTTTTTTACAATTGGATTATTTTTTCTATTTTTCAATTAATTTTTGATGAAATTGGTCCATAAACTTTAAATATCAGTGTTTTTTACTATTTTAATAACTTTTGATCAACATAACATTTTGACGAACGGATTGCACAAGGACAAACTTCAGAAAATTCTTTTCAAATTTTTTTAATTTTTTTTGCAAAAAATGATAACTTTAGGTCATCTTATCTGTGTCATACACAATGATCTTTCTAAACGTCAAATATGCCTGATAAAAAATTAACAAAGAAAAAAATATTCAATAAAAAATTACAAAAAAATATCCAGGACAAGCTTCAGTGAGTCACAAGTCTTTTCCCAAAAGGATTTAGAAGAATATGATAATTTAAGTCAAAATATGGGTGTCATACACGTGCATGGTATGGTAAAAAAAATGAATTTTAAATAGTGGTTTTTTCAAAAGCCTATTGAAACTCAATTTTTATAATCTGGGTATTGAAATAAATTACATATTTGGAAACTAGACTCTGAGTACTACATTTTATGATTAGTGACTTATTCGAAGATTTCATCTCTAAGTGCTTCAAATTTTAAGGTCAAATTTTTCAAACTCTGAAAATCAGGGAAAACACTTCCACTTTTTGGCCAAAAAGTGGATTCAACTTCTTGCCAGCACCCTATCATTTATCCATTGATGTTTGTCGGGATTTTCTAGAAAAAATATATAGTTTATAAGGCTTGTGGATGTAAAATAGGAAAAATTAAAGCATAAATAAGGATAAGTAAAGAAATGTGGGCCCAAACAAGGGTGAAAATGAAAGGGTATGCATTTTCCTACACTACAATGACATCAAGGATGGAGTCCAACATGGGTTGTCTAGTGTAAATACTATGAGTGAAAGAGTTGGAAAGCCAAAGATCCACAGTGGATATACTAGAATGGAATGCCATGAGTCTCAAACTATGTCTCACTAAAGTATTGGCAGTATGACACCAGGTTGTAATACTCATACAAGCTTCACCAAACCAAAAGTGTACCCAAAATAGACAGAAAACACTAAATAAATATAATAAACACCTAGATTTATAGGAAACATAATGCGAGTATTGATCAATATATATTGTAATTTTTAGATCTAAAATATGATAATTAACTAATTTTAGATGCAAAAACTTAAATGATTACTTTTGAATGTCAATTTTGATTTTAAACAATGACCTTATTTTACCAACTAAACTAAATACAAAAACTATAAAAATAGACAATTTATGAAATTGAAATAGAGATCTATAAGTACAAGAAATTGAAGTAGATAGAAACAAAGTAGTGTGCAAGAATTTACACAATCACCTATACCAAGACAGTGAATGAGTCATAGGAAATGGTTCTAAAAAATTTAAATCCGAGTGTTTAACTTGGTATTTACGGTAATTTTTCCTAACTGCAAATAGATTCTATAGTGATAATTTTTATACAAATATTGATGAAATGAAAATGCACTTTAAATGAGAATGTATGAACAAAATGAAAAAAAAATTGAATGCAATTTTGAATGTAATTCTAGTCTAAATGACTTAAACACACCTTAATGCAAGATCTATTATGTAGAATGTATGCAATGTTTTTGGATTTTTTTGTGAGTTTAAATGATGCAAATATGTGATATGTAACCCTAGATGAAATGAAAAAATAAATGCAAAACCTAGAAACTAAATGAACTTGATCTTTCTTTTCTTGATAGACATGGATACTTGAAAATGCTTGGATGCTTTAGGATCAACAATAAATATTAGCCTTTACAAGATGACATGAACATGCACATAAACTTGAACATGATGTTGGAACCTTGAATTCTGCAACAAATGACTGATAAATCTTCTCTTGAATGTTCTTGAAAATAATATTTACTCATAGGATTGCTTCATAAAGTCTATGCTTAAGTGTTAGATTTGAAATGATCAAAAGAGTATGTATTTAAATATATGTTTATCTAATTTCCCAAAAAATTAGATTCTAAAATCCGACAATTGCATATGGAATTTGAATCATTAAAATACTACTAGAAAAATATTTTAAAATGGGTCCTAGGATTTAAAGGGGACCCATTCACCCTTGGGAGAATGGGTCCTGACCCTTAAGTCTAGGACACACATGCTCCAATGTGGTTTAATTATTTATTACATCAATTAAATATCAGTTTTCCTTTATGAAAATGAGAATAATAAGGCTTTGAAATGCATAATTTGACAAATTAGAAGCTTAATTAAGTCGACTAAATTAAGTGACACAAACATAGTGTGAAATTGTAAAGGTATACAATTTCCTTCACTACATCCTCTATGTATCTCCTCTGTAGATTCATAATTTTTTTTTGTCAATTCTCATTTTAGATGTAGGGTTTATGTCAAATAGGCTTATTAAAATGCACATAAAAATTCTTCTCTTTACCATACAAAAGTAAAAAGTCGGAGATGATTGGCATTCCCTTGTGGGAATTATCCAATCATCAAACCCTATTTTCTTGTGGTTGAATATAGAGGGGAAGTGAAAAGAATTTAATCCTAGGTAACCAGGTTAGATCTAGGATCTCCTTTTTTACTTACACCATTATCATTGAGATTAGTGTCATAAATTTTAGTGGATCCTTGATTTTAAATATTAATGGTGATTGTAACTTTCTTAGAATGAGATAACACTTTAAACAAAGAGGAATTTTTGTGAACCATCATGAATGGTATCTCTATTGAGAAATCAGTGCAAAATAGATCAATACAAAATCAACCAATAAGAACTTTAGTGTTAAAATAATAATCACATAGGTCTACAAGTGGTTTTCACATAACCAAGTGGGAGGATAACGTCAACATCCCTAGATCATTTTTTGTTCTAATACCATGTTGGATTTTAGATTACACACAATAAAAAATATATTATGTTTCTATTCCACACCACTCATGTTGAATACGATATTATAAATATATAAGATGAGTTATTTAAATCTTAAAATAACTCCACTAACTACTCACACTAAATCTAGTTGAGTTTTTCAACCACCTTTATTCTCTCCCTCTTATTTTCACTCTTCAATATCTACATGAGTTGTGTAAATAACTCATGGACAATTACACACTCGCAATAATATTAAGTTGTTTCTCAACTTAATATTTATTACAAATACTTAAAATACTAATCTAAGCACCCATAGAATGATCAAAGAAGAATACATAAGATGATTCCAAATTGTAAAATAATATTCCTTCCCTTAAGAAGAATAAATTTAATGGTGATTGCAGAAGTTATTACCATAAGCTAGATGAATTTTGGGAATAAAATTCCAAATTTTTGTCTCTAAACTATAAAAATCTGTACATTTCAAAATGAAATGATGTCAATCTAGAATCCTATGAATACTAATGAGGAATAACCTCTAAGGAAAATTATGATGGAATAAGAATGAGATGTGGATATCTCAAAGAGGTGTCCTTAAATGAATCCTCCAATTCTACAATATGAGGCTCCACTTGAACAAAGATAATATGCCTAATATGTATTAATCCAAATTCACCATATCTTGAAAATAATGAATGTCATGTTATACTAGGGTACATGTACATGATCATGATGGGCCAAAAAGTGGCGATATGTAAGTGATATGAAGGCCCATGTGGTTGACGACTTTTTTTTTACCCAAAATTGATGAAACGAAAAGGGTTTTTAAAAGAGACTCTCAAATTTCCACCAATATAAATTATTCTTTACATTGAATTCAATAAATAGTTATTATTCATTTTCTATTTGAATTACCACTAAAGTCTTGATTGATAGGTTGACTGAAAAAAATCTATAGCTTTTAAACAATATCACATTTTTGGAATTTGACACATTCTATGCTTCACATACTATAGGATTTAAAAAATATTGAATTTCATGAAGTTTTGACGAAGTTAAGGTGGTTAGAAATACGAGTTTTTATATTTTTTAAAAATTGTAATAAAAAAATCATAATTAGTTATTTACTTGGAAAAAAAATACAAAAAAATATGCATCACATTGAGACATGAGTCCTCTATTTATATCTAAAATATTATAAAAACATATTATCATTTTATTGTGGTAAGGGTGGTCAGATAGACACCTACTTCTTATTTTTTCCCTGGAATTTAAGTACTACTACATTGAAATTTCAAATTTTCACCAAATAGATTTATTTATTTTTTAAATAAACCTAGTAGTTTAGAAACTAAATTCAATTTTCTATAGATTCTATTGTTACATATTTTTGAAATAATATAGATAAATTATTCAAATTTTTATGTCAAGTTGTCTAACTCTAATTTTTTTGAATTTTATCGCCACTTAAGGGCCTATTTTTTCAATGATGATCCTACAAATACCCACTAAATCAATAGGGGTTATGGATGTAGTGATATTAATATCATAATGAAAAATATAATATAGATATGTGATCTCAATAAGAGAAGTGGGAGAAATTAGAGAATTCTATATAATATACTCAAGCTCCTCTAAAGTATCTAAATCAAATGGTACACTATCTAAATCATAAATTATGATAAGTACATCTATGGTAGGATCATGTGGAATCAAAGACATATGACCTGGTATCCAAATATCTTCCAAATTATGGTCCAACCTATGTGGGGACAATAAAGGTCCAGTAAAGCACACATAGTGTCATGATCAACAAAAAAATAAAATTTAACACTCTAATAAATTAATCCTACAACATGATCAATAATATTAATTCATATTTATTTTCTCTAAGTTGTGTATAGTTTAAGTATGTTTCTATAAAGATAATAAAAAATATTGATCCATTTGAGATGTGTTAAGATGCTATTTTTCCAAAACTCATGATTATCCTTATCTAAGATTACAAAAAAATGGTGAATAAAAAACCCATGATACTTCCTCAAGTGATAAAATCAAAGACCAATAATCTCAATTAATATAAAAATTTTGGGGTCAGTGCATGATCATGGGGGTCCAAACTAGGCACTTAAGTGGCAATTAAATTTAGAAAAAAAGAGTTAGGAAACTTGACATAAAAATTTGAATAATTTATTAACATATTTTGAAAAATATGTAAAAAAAATTTTTGTAGCAAATTGAATGTAGTTTTTAAGATACTATTCCTTTTTTTGAAAAAAGTAAATCCATTTGGTCAAAATTTGAAATTTCAATGCAGTAGTAATAAATTTTTAGAAAAAAATAAAACGTAGGTGTATGTCTGACCAACCTAAATACAAGGAAAATGTAATTAATATATTTTTTGAAAATTTCAATATAAGTAGAGGACACATGCTCAGATCTGTTGCATATTTTTTTGTAATTTTTTAAAAAGTAAATAATTAGTTATGATTTTTTTATTAAATTTTTTTTAAAAATATTAAAACTTGTTTGTCTGACCACCGTAGCATGGTAAATTTTTTATGAAATTCTTTTTTTCTTTTTTTAATCTTATAGTATGGGAGTCATATAATATGCTGCATTTTTCGGATTGAAAAAAAGTGAAATTGTTTAAGAATTGTAGATATTTTTCAATCAGCATATCACTAAGGACTTTAGTCAGAATGTATGTAGAAAACCAATAATAATTATCTATTTAATCCCAAATAAATCATTTCTTATATTTTTGGAAATCTAACAATTTTCTCAATAGACCCTTTTTGTTTCATCAAATTCGGATTAAAGAAAGGTTTTCAGCCACTTTTTTGTCATATCGCCACTTTTTGGACCCCATGATCCTGCACTCACCCTTTGAAACGAATCCATCTTATGAAGATAAAAATATATCAAGTTCCAAAATGTGTAAGTAATCAACTAAAATATGAAATAACAACAAACTAAATAAAATATACCCAGCTTAGATTCTAGTAAAATATATGAACAATCAAAAAATAGCAATTCCTTTTCAACATTGTAAGAATTATTAAAATTAGAGATCCTAGTAGGTTTGCAAAAAAAAATTTCATGGTTCCAATTCGTTGTCCCATTTTATAAGCTTTTGAGTGAGTTTCAAGTGGCTAGGACTTAGATAAGTTTGTGTCTAGGGTTCTTTCAAATGTCTCAAACCCTCCTACAACCCTAATAGTTCAAATGCTTGTAGCACTTTTTTTATCTGCTCATTGACTTGCTACAATTGTTTAATGGTCATTTAAGTCACAACTTGAGTCTTTGGGTTCATCTACTGATCGACCCCATCTAACTAGTAATACCTGTTAAGTCTGTTGCCTTTGGTTTTCATGAAATTACTTTATGCATGCCTTTGAAATATTTGATGAAAAATTCTTGAGTTTGCATACTTTTCTTGAGCTTAATTCCCTCATGTTTCTGAGGCGAGTCCCCTCTTCAAAACAACTTAATGAGCATGTGCTAAAATCCATCACTTAAGTTCTCTGGTCCTGCTCCACTAGACCCACATGGCGCTTGGTGATTGCATTGCTGGAAGCCTAGACATCACAATTTGCTTCCTCATAGTTCATTGCCTTATCGCATTGTGTGATGGCTTGAAAGCCTCTAAGTCAATGGACAGGTGTCAATTTATTATGTCATCACAATCTTCCTTTGTATTATATTTTTAAAGATGATCTCGCAAACTTAAATTGTATTATGCATCAGATAAAAATAATGAGACAAGTGGCAAGCTCTTATTACACCATGATACTTATTTAGAGCATGATTTGTATATGAGGAAAGGAAAGGTCCTTTTTATTTTCCACGATACCAGGTGGTTTTTTTTTGGGTCTACAGATGGCTTATAGTATATGGAACTCCTCATACTCCCGATATGAGGGAGGCGCCTAAATCGTGCTCCACAATACGAGGTGTACATACCTTACCCCCTGCAGGATTTGAACTTGTGACCTCTCTCTCAAGAGTACAAGTTATCCACCATTAGGCCAACTTAGATGAACCTAACATGTTGAAACCGCGATGTGCAAGGAAAGCTAGGATTGAGACACATGGTGCTATCTCTGCTCATTGCATGCACTTATTGCATCAAATTTTGAAGTTAATAGTGGAAATGATAGTGTGATGTGCGATGTTAAGTAAAGGAAATAAATCATATTTAAAAGATATATTCTGGGGGTAGGTTTCAACTCCTTAATGAATTGTGAGGATTCTATTGCATTGTGGTTTGCATTTCTTAGCAGAAAAGGTAAAATGCGCTATGCATTGAGTGATCAAGATGTGAAGACGTGGCTACATCTCCATGTAACACACAACCTATTCACATCACAATTTCATAGTGACGGATCGAAAATGAAAATGCAATGTACGATGACCAATGCATATGAAATAGTTCTCATATAGGGAATACGAGGAGTCCCATATTTTGTAAGCCATCTGTAGACCCAAAAATAGATCGCCTAGTATTGTGGACTATAAAAAGACCTTTCCTTTCCTTTCAAGAAGGGAATATTCTCTATCGGGTGTTAGCATGTTATCTCATCACAAGGGTCCTATACATCACAATTTTATCTCAAAAAGATAAATTGTGGTATGCGCTGAAGCATAAATGGAGAAATATGAAGTATGTGGAATAATATGCTTGTATCATAGTGACATCATGATTTGGTCTCTTAATGTTGAAAAGAGTAGTAGTAAAGTTTAAAATTAGTTGAGCATGCATGATTCTTACATTGCAGCGCATGACCTCTTCATGTCGTAATTTTACAAAAGTAGATTTAAAAGGGAAGTGCAATGTGAATAAAGGTTGTGATAACCATTGATCTTGTTTTAAAACATTCTAATTCATGGTCAAAATTCATACGCATGATCTATCAGCAAGCATTAATAGCGTATTTTCTCCATTCCTAAGGCAATAAAATTTTGAATTGTCTTGATTTTCATCATTTTCATAGTTGCATTCAAGAGATTTGGCGAAAAGAGCTAGGTTTTTTTCTATTGTTGGTAAATTAATATTTTTCCATCCTTTTGTGCAGAATCCATTTGAATTTCAAAGGGAAAGGGGTTCAAAGGGGTTCTATGAAATGATTGGTGTCAGGTGTTTTTATGAATTGATAAAAGAAATTGTTAAACTGAGGTTTTCCAAATTGAATTTGTAAAACCTTATAAGTGCTAAGCTAGAATTACAAAACCCTAAGAACTTTTGAATCATTGGATGTGTCTTAATCATAAATATAGAACCCTATTTTGCTCAAAGTCTACGAAAATTAGTGAGTTGAGTGGAACCTCTAAATCTAAACCTAAATCCAAAGAAGTAAAAATGGAATTAGAAAGATTCATGGAGGATGATCTTATGGTTTAGTTACCTAGTGTGAAGAAGGTTGAGAAACATGCCACAAGTGAAGGTATTTTGATTGATTATTTAGAGGATGCTACAAAATCAATTAGGGATATCACTATTCCTTGAAGTGGTTGAAAATTATTTGACTATGATTACAAAAGGGCTAACAATCCTCATCTAGCAAACAACTTGTGGACATCAAATTTGGGGAAGCTAATTGGGCCAAATGTGTTTGTGGATGTCTATTTGATAAAGGAACTAGTAGAGTGCTATGATCCCAGTGCAAGAATAATTAAGAAAAGGAAGGGTACACCCCTTCTTGATATCACCAAACAACAAATTGTAAGAATATTTAGTTTAAACCCCTCTGCTACAGTATCAACCAATTTTAGTTGACTTTGTTATGAGTATGAGAAAGAAATTAAAATGTTGGCTACATATGATGATGGAATCTTCATGAACACGATCACTCTAGAAGAATAATCAACTAGGTAGAAAAGGGTAGAAGAAATGGCTAGGTGGAAAGTTGTACCAAGACAATTATCTACCCCTACCCAATCAATTCAACCAATGAAAATTGATGACCAGCTAGTGGTCAATCTACTTGTTGAATAATTTGGGGAGGTTGGTTAGGGAAATACTATGGAAGAACAACCAACAAAGCACATTCATAGAGAAGAAGAGGTTCACCAAATATTCCCCTCCCCTCAAGTTAAAGATGAAATGGATGAATTTGTGCCAAAAAAGAGGATGATTATAGATGTATATGATGAAGAGCATCCACCTAAGGACATAAGGCAAAAGGTCTTTGAAGACTTTATGAATGATGAGTCTTTTGCTAAAATAAAAGAATTTAAAGAATTTTTTATTTAGGTGAGAAGTGGGAGCTATAAGGAGAGGATTGAGAAATAAAAATAGGGAGTGGATCCCTTAACATGAGGAGATTGAATAACAAGTGGCATCACAGATTGATAATAAAATTTCCAACATCTCTCTTGCTGAAGGAAGACAACTAGTGAAACAAAGTGGAATTCGTTTGATGCTTGGTTGGGATTTGACTACGATAATTTCCTTGAATACCATAAGAAATTATACAAAAGCATTCATATCTGAGGAGCAATATGATAATGTTCTTTTTGGTCCAGGATTCAGTCCAAAAATGTATATGTTGGCCATATGGTCAATGGCTCCAAATACATGGAAGTCAAGGGTAATCAAATCAGTATGAGTGTTAATACAATTGAAACTACATAGGGGCGGTATGATACATTGTTAGAAAATTTCAATAGGTTGTAGGAAGAGTATAACAAATCAATTTCCAAAATCCCCCCACCTAGACTTGCAATACCATAAATCAAGGCACCTACGCCATCCCCTTCCTCACAAAAAAAATTAATACAAGACAAAGAGACTTCGTCTCTAAGAATTAAATAGTTGAAAGAGGAGTTGGATATGGTGAGAGAGAATGAAAAGAAGGATAAGGAAGAATCTGATAAGGTGGTGATTGATTTCATTGATGATATCCTAGGGCATATAATTTCTTGTGTTCTACATAAAATAAAAGGTGCTTGGGGTGCATTCAAAGGAATTCATGAAGCATATAATAAACATCAAGAGGTTCAGGAAATATTTTAGAATTTTTCAACAATTGGAGTATGAGAGCAAGTGCAATCAAGAAGATAAAATCAATAGATGCAAATCTTGATGGTCCTAAAAATTTGCCTCAAATTCTTCAAAGAATTGAATTGTTGGGAGAAACTTTTTCCTTTCATAGCAAGTTGGATATTCAATTTAAAGGAAAATTTAAAATATTTCAAGATATGGAAAGTAATGGGATGCCTAAGATTCTAGATGATGTAGGTGAATTAAAACCTTTGAAAAAATGGAAGGAGGATTTTGGGAGCATAGTACCCTTATTATCTGCATACATTTATAAAGATGGGAAACCAAAGATGGCATTGCTGAACAATTCAATTAATCATTTGTTTAATATGGAAAATAATTTTAAAACATTTGCATAGAGGCTCAAGCAATTTCTGATGTGAGGTATAATGCACATAATGCTAAAGTGCAAAAATTGTTTGCATTTAGTTGACCATTAGAAGTTGAGTACAACTCATGGCTCAAGAAATATACAAAGTGAGCCTATTTCTAGTTATTTTTAGTTGTTTCCTTTTATTTGTTGGGGTGGACCTTGTCTATTGTCTTTTTTGTGCATGATTTTAGTTCTATGGTTTTTGGAGAACAAAAAAAGTGAAGAAAAAAGAATATTCAGTTCAAGTACAACCACTTTATAGACAATGGGCCCTTTTTGGAGAGTAAAGGGGAACCTTCTACAACTACGTGGAATGATATTTGACTTATATGAGATTTTCCCTCCCCATGAGGAGTTGTAAATTATTTTGTATTGTAAAGATTATCAAATGAATATGTGACATGTGTCAAATGGGATTGAGGCTTGTTTTTCTTCCTTTTTCTTATAAAAGGGAATTCAAGGCCATTTACATGAGATCTTGGAGTAATTTTGTATTGTAGAGCAATTATAATAGAGTTTGTAATTTTGGTCTAGGTCATTGTCTAAGAACATGATTATTTTGTAATTTATAAATGTTGTGTGATAGTACTAGCATAAATTCATGAATATATAGAGGCATATTTTTTGTCCCATTGTCTCCTACATGTATGCACTATACAATTTATGAATAAAATGACCAAGAATCACTTTCTTCATCTTTTATAACTAGTATTTCCTATGTATGAATTTTTATGTTATAACTTTTACTCAAGGAGTAGATTAAATGCTTTAATTGAAATATTGAATTATGTGTGTGTATTCAAGGATATGATAGTATATTTGGGTTGAAATTATAAGATTAATAGTGTAAGGCATTATTACATAGCTTTCTGATGTTTGGGATTTTTTTTTTTTTATATGGGTTACATTCATCTTACCTTCGTGCCCTACGTTAAGGCACCATTCTCTTGCAATTATGTTTGGTACAACTCCTTGGTCATATAATTGAAACTATACCATGAGTCTTCAAATTTATTAAATAATTTATTTAATTTTAATGCTATTTCCATGTTCTCCTACAACAAATTTTTTTGAAAGTCTAAGAATCAAGACAGTAGTTAGATTTCATTTGTAATTTTTGGCATATTTTTTAGAACATATCTTCTTGTCATAGAATTTGAAGAGAATGAAAAAGGAGTCTTCAATAATGTTGTTAGGATCACCCTCCTAAGTTTTGTAAAGCTTGAAGTGTAGAGGGAAAGCACTATCTAGCTTTCACTTGTTCGTTGGCCAACTCCTCAAGATATTTTATCATTAGAAATGTCCATCCTATAGAATATCTTCAAGTGTAGCTCAGGAATTAAAAACCACCAATAGACCAAGTAAAAATAGTTGGGTTCAAAAGATAGAAATTATAATCTTAATTCAACAAGTAATAAAAATCACCAATAAGAAAATCTATAAAAAATAGTACTGCTAAATAGTTCTCATTACTATATTTTTCTATCATTATTCATTTTTAAAAATTGAGTCTATATATGGTGAATTTATGGTAGAAAAAAATGGTTCCACTTTAGGCTTAAAAAACTAGGGTTGGGTGGCCTCTGAGCAATCAATCATCAAATGTCTACTGGTTAGCTAGAGTGTCATTAGATGGGGTAGTATTTTTATCATATTTTTATCTCTAAAGGGTAGCAATAGCATCAAGCACATGTTGTAGTGACTATATGGTTCTAATTCTGGTGGTGACAATGATTTATATAACAATGCTTCCTAGAGTGGCCGCTTTCTTTGGGATTAATTCCCCTCAACTAGAGGTGATCAAGATTTATAGCTTAATAAGACCATTAGCTTCTCCCAAACCCTAAGTCTTGTGAGATAACTAGAAGAGGTTAGAAAATATGTAAGAAAATATAAATAGTAACTCAATTAAATATTATTGTAAAAGGTTCAACATTCATGTGAATTTTTGGATGTGATCAATCATTATTGTAGAATCCTATAATTTGGCTTTCTCCTATATGAACCACCAAAAACATAATTTTTTACTTTTTTTTTTCAAAATCTCACAAAAATATATTTATGACACTAATTTATGATGTATAGTATTGACCAAAAAATTATGTAGATTCCTAAATTTGATGTAGGAGTATGTATGGTTTCATATGACCATGCAATTATATTTTTCTTAGACTAACTTCAAGACCCCCAATTAAAATTTCCTATTTTTTAGATTTTGATTTCAACATTTGGATATGCAATCATAAGGATTTAGGATGTTCTTGATATAATGGTGATGTTTATTTTTCTCCAAGATAAACCACTTGAATAATCAACTTTCTATACATCTTAAGAATAGATACAAAATCATAAATTTGAAGCTTTTATACCATGTTGGAGTTAATAATTGAACTCCATAACCCCTAGAGATTGCCTACAGCTAAAATGCCACATCAAAAAGAGAAAATAAATAAATATTCTAATAACACTTGTTAATTATATTAATGTAATAATAAAAATATTGATAAGTAATATACAATGTATTAAACTTTTCGAAGGCTAAAGAAATCTTATATGAAATCCTGTGTGAAGATTAAGTTAGATCATGGCATATGATTTAATCATATGGCTTGAGACAAGAAAAAAACATGAACTAAATAAGCTTAAGATGGTATTATAGTAAAATATGAATAACCTAATTAATTATTTTTCCCGTATTCACACTAGCATGGTTAAAAAATTTATAGTAGAAAAGGTAATCACATAAATAATTATTATTAGGTCCATATTTACATGAGCATTCTTAAGCTTCCTTAGGACATGTCTTTTCTTATGTCAAGTTATAGGATTACCATATATCATGATCTAATTTAATTTTTAGCTATTGTTAAATTATCTATGGTTTCTTTATCCTTTGTTATGGATAATGTATTCTATATTGTATCAATAGAATTATTAGGTTTTAATACCATACTATTAACTTTTTTCTCTTCTATGATGGGCTGTTTTTGTCGCAGATGATCTTTAGAGACTATTGGGTTCAATCATCAACTCTAATAATACCAAAGCTTTAAATCTATGATTATCAATCTATTTTTTGAGAGTTTCAACCTTGATCATTCAAATGGTGAATCTTGGAGTAGAAAAAAATATCACTATATGCATCCAAAATGTCTAATAACCTTAACATCACGTCCAAACACTAATATTAAATTCTAGAAAAACCAAATTAAGTTCTCAAAAAATGAATTGTGAATCATAGATCTAGAAATCCAATACCATGCTAGAGTTGATTATAAAACCCATGGCTCCCAAATATCATCTACAACCAAAACAATTCATCATATAAAAGAGAAAATAAATAATGTGTTATCAAGACTTGAGAATTCTATTGATGCAATAATAAAAGGATTAATACAATATATAATGAAGTATTCTTGATAAAGCATAAATAAAATATATATGAAACCAACGTTAGGATTAAATTAGATCATTATATGTGTCATAATATTATGATTTGAGAAAAAAAACATGAGCTAAGTAAGATTCAACATACTAGTGTGAATAGAGACCTAATAATCATTAATTAGGTGATTACCCTTTTCACTCTAACATAACCAATAAATATAGGGGAAAATTATAGTTTTGAAAAACTAAAGAGATAAATAAAAAATTATATATTATAATATTTAAGTGAAAAATTGTTATCTTAATTATTAATATCTATGTAGAGGTGGAAAGGAGGATGAAGAGTGACTTATTTTTTAACAGGTTGAAGGAGTTTAGCATGTCAATTTAGCTTATATTGGTTTAAAAAATATTAAATTTAGTAGTTTCTACTATATATGTATATCCTTATGTATCCCCTAAAATGTATCATAGATATTCAAATATCTTGAAATAAGCATGAGGAGGTGGCACATATCATACTTAACATGATAATATGGATAATTGTTATCAAACTTATGTTAAAAAGAATATATTTGTAGACTGTGAAGCTTTAAAAATTTGTTTGATTGCTAAAGGATTGAAAGATATGAGAATAAAATTTATAATATAATTTTTGGTAAAGTCTAAAATGTTGTATAATTGCTAGATGTTGTAGATATATTAGGAAATAAGGACTTAGAATGCATTGCAAAGTAACCATGTTGTTTGCCATTTTTATTTATCATGTGTCTCATGTGTCTTAAAATCTTAGTTTTCTTAACATTGTTTTATCAATGTATCTATATGGTCATTTCTAGAGTTGTCAATGACTATATATATTTTTATTTATTCTTTTTACTTTTTAATTATTTAAAAATTGTGTTGTTAAAGAAAATTAATTTGAAGAAGATTTTATTTTATCAAGAATATTTCTTTTGTTAAATTCATATATAAACATAACAAACAATTAATATTCACAATCTATTTACAAATTGTTCTATAAATATAATAATTAAAATGGATTAGTTGATTTAATTTTAAAAATAACAAAAAAAAATTTAAAAAATTATTGAAAAATATTAACCTAATTAAAAAATAACTTGATCATAAAATATATTTTGAATAAATATAAAAATTTTTTATTAAAAGAAATCAACTATTTAATTTTTATAAATATTTTTTTACATTACACTCACAAACCCCTAAACTAAAAGTCCTACTCAACCCTTTTCTATTTAGGTATAAAGATCTCCTAGATTCCAAAGAGGCAACAAAAATAAGAAGGAAAAACTTATATCAAGTGGGAGACGTGACATGGATTTTATGTTTCGACTTCTTGATTTAACCGGCAATACATTTCAAGGACTGCTACTTAGTATGTATGATGTGCGAGGTACGCATATTTATGGTGGATGACTAGTAGCTTGACCCCACTAGCTCCCCTCCACGACACTCACTTATATGGGGCAGCCAAGCTACTGTACCCATGAAACTCCCATCCCATGAAACTCACTTATATGCCTTAGCTTTCTGGCTTGTTTCTCCATAGGCCTTGGCGTTTTCCTTCTAGTTTCGTGCCTTCACCATGGTGGCTTTTTACTACTTTTGGCGGTTACTACCATACTGCAGGTGGTGAGTTGACTCACTACGGTAGTGCGGTGAGACCGCCAGTGGTGGTCTTGGCAGTTACCACCATACTGTAGGCGGTGGGTCCTCTCACCACGGTAGTGTGGTGAGACCGCCGACCGTTGGGTCTGGCTATTATTGCCATACCATGGCCAGTGTTTTGGCTAACCACGGTGGCCACGGTAAGACCACTAGCAACCTAGCTAGTGGTTACCGCCATACCGTGGCCAGTGTTCTGGCTCACCACAGTGGCCGTGGTAAGACCACCAACAGCCTAGCTAGCGGTTACCGCCATACCGCGACTAATGTTCTGGCTGACCACGGTGGCCTCGGTAAGACCGCCAATGGTCTGGTTGGTAGTTACTGCCATACCGTGATTTGGCAGCGTTTGGTTGGTTGAAGGCAATGAAAGGCTAAGCTCGGTGGTGTCTTGGGCTAGAGCTTGAGGGAGCTCAGGCTTACCACCATACCGTGAGGCGAGATGGATAGGGCAGCAGTAGTGCGATTGATGGCGAGGTAAGCTCAGGCGAGCTCATCGCCATACCATGGCTGGTTCGACTGGACTCGGCGGTAACACAGTAGAAGAAAAGTGGGCATGGAGCTTAGTTGACTGAGTTTGACTGAGCTGGACCGATAGTCAAACTGTGATAGTGAATGTGATGGCGACACATGGAAGATCTTTTTGATCTGGTTGGCCAGAGAGTTATTTCCTAATTGTGATAGAGTTGTATTATTGATGGAGGGTTGAGGGACTAGTCTACGACCAATTTTAATGAGTGGGTGGCTCGATGCATTTGAATGGTCAGTGCACGTTATCAGGGAATGGTCGATGTCTGTAGGTTGGATAGTTATTTTCCTAGATGACCTTTGTAGGTAGGGGTGGGCTGAATAGGTATGCACATGGTGCAAGATTATATATAATCTAGTGTGTAGTTCGAGACAGATAATGAGCGATATCAGAGAGAGCCTAAGAGTGTTTGAGTTGAGCTACAGTGAACACATTGAATCTCTGATCTGGTATGATGTGAACCTATGAGGCCAAGTGGTTGGGCTGGCCATGAGGCTGGCTATGATAGTTGTCTGACAGGAGCCGAAGGGAATCTACACAATATGTCATGAGGACATTGTAACTGTATGATGATTCTGTTTTGTGTTGCTTGTATCTTTCTCCATGATGAACAAGATGTAACATCCTGAAGAGCATAGCTCTAATCTTGTATTGTAACCATTTTAGTTACTAAATAATACATGTGAGTTGAATGTTTTGGAGGTGGGGTTTTTTACTTGAAAATGTTTTCCCCACGTATATCTGTGTGCTCATTATTTGTCTTTCATGGTTAGTTGTTTATGTTGAATCTGTTATTTGTTTAGCATTCACTTCTCTTAGAGGATCAATGGGGGATCAACTGTACCTGTTTCTTCTTTATGGTATAGTTGTTTGTGTCTTTTTTGTGATTTTGAATTGAAATCACTAAGGCAGTGCTGTCTTAGATGCATATCTTTATGACATAACTGTTTCCTTATCCCCAACAGTTTTAAGGAACTCCTTGGCCATGTGAGGAGAAGAGATGACCACTGTAGTTTTTGTGCCTAGATGGAGAGTCATGAGTGGGCCGTATTGCAAAGAGAGGGCATGCATAGACTCATGGGGCCTTCTTCCTAGCTGAAAGAGGTTTCCCATAATAGGCCAAGCAGGAGGTCTTGGGGGAAGAGAAAGCCTTGACTCATTCTCCCTTATCCATAGAAAGAAGAATAATAACATTGAAGCAACAATTAGGAGCACATAATACCATGAAAATGTTGAAACATCCATATTAATTGCAAGCAAGCTCCTTATTTTGATTGGTTTTCCTGTAAACACAATTTTATAGCCAAAAAATTAGAATCCCATCGGACGAGGCAACTGTTGGCATACATGGACTCTAGCTATACTGGAGTAATCTTCTCTACCACCGTAGCTTACCTACTTCACCAACTACATTTATTTCCCTCTTCTTCCTTCATTTTTATTCTTCTACATTCATCCTCTTTGATCTATCTAGACTCTTCTAGGTTTTTACTTATCTAGAAACTTCTATCTTTTGCGTATTCTGGAAGCTTCCCAGTTGCTGGTGAATGACTATTTTTTATAAGGAAATAGAATGAAAGCTCTATATTTTTTTGGAATGAAGGCAAGTATGAGCATCGACAACTCTGTATTATTCAAGGCATTAATATAAAACTCTAGTTCTTTTAACAAAACTCTATTTTATTTTTATATTCTGGTTGTGAGCTATATATTTTGTATTGTTCCTCTTTTTCTCTATAAGTATTGGGCATTTTTCTTATCTTTGTTTCTCCAACAAACATGGTATCAAAGTAGACCGATTTAGGGAGACTGTAGAAATGAGAAGTTAATCACTGAAGCTGTAAGAAAAAACAAATAAAGGCAAGTTCACGGTAAAAGGTTTGATGGCAGAGTTGAAAAGAGGATTGTAGGAGTCAACTAGAATTGACACCAGATTAAGAGAAAGGTAAAAATATCAGACCTGCAAACTAGAAAGTTGTATCCAACACCCAAAAGGAAAAATTTTGCAATATTGAAGAAATTTGAAAAGATTTACAGAGAAAAGAAAGATTGAAGAAAATAGGAAAAGGGTTTTATTACAAAGACAATTTTTATTTTGAAAATCATGGCAGGAACAAGTGGAGGTATTGCACAACCCCAGATTCTAGTCTTTAATGGTAAAAATTATGATTATTGGAGCATAAAAATGAAAAACTTGTTTTGCTCCCAGGATGTTTGGGACTTGGTTGAAAATGGGTTTCCTGAACTAGCAGACCAGCAAGCACATCAGGCACTTTGATAGGCTGAAAAGGATCTTTTGAAGGAAAACAAGAAGAAGAATGCTAAAGCATTGTTTATCATTCAACAGGCAATGGAGGAATCAATCTTTCCAAAATTTTCAGCTGCCACAAGATCAAAATAGGCATGGGAGAGTTTGCAAATAGCTTACCAAGGCATAGGCAAGGTGAAAATAGCAAAATTACAAATTCTTTGAAGGGATTTCAAAAATATGCAAATGAAAGATTCAAAATCAATAGACTCATTCTTCACTCATGTAATGACAATAGTAAATCAAATAAGATCTTATGGAGACACCATTGAAGATCAAAAGGTTGTAGAGAAATTACTCAGAAGCTTATCAACAAAGTTTGATCCAGTTGTAATAGCTATTTTGGAGGCCAGAGACCTTACTCAGCTATCAATAGAAGAATTAATGGGATCACTCTTAGTACATGAGCAAAGATTAAATCGATCAGGTTCATCATCATTAGAGAATTCATTCAAGACTGAGCTCTCATTTGGCAAAACAAGAGGAAGATCAAATTATAGTAGAGGCAGAGGACGTTTTACACCAAGAGGAGGAAGACAAAATACATAGTTTGAGAGCAGAAGACCAACATCAAGCCCACCTACATATTCTTCACCAACAAGAGGAAGGGGGAGCAACCATTCTCATAGCCATCATCATGGAGAAAGGTATGATAAATCTAATATCCAATGTCATTACTGCAGTAAATTTGGGTATTATGCATTAGAATGTAGAGAAAGACAATATGACATGAATAAACAAAAGGCATATTTCACAAATGAAAACAAGCCGAACACTAGTGAAGAAAACACCATATTGATAACATTCAATGTAGCACAAGAGAGCTTAAAATAAGTGTGGTTCTTAGACAGTGGTTGTAGTAATCATATGAGTGGGAGCAAGGAGATGTTTGCAACAATGGATGACTCAATAAATTCAGAAGTAAAATTGGGGAATGATCAATGAGTTTTAGTCATGGGCAAAGGGTCAATTAACATAAAAACTAAACAAGGTGAGGAAAAACATATTTTAGATGTATACTATGTTCCTGGATTGCAACACAATCTCATAAGCAATGGGAAAATAGTGCAAAAAGGATATAGAATATATTTTGAAAATGGTGAATGTGTGATTCTAGACAAGAAACCAAGCAATAGGTTGATTGCAAAAGTTGAGATGACAAAAAATAGGATGTTTCCACTTAGAATCCAAAGTGAACTATTTTTCCAGCCACAAGAATTTGAAAAAGTTGCTGAGTTAGCTTTCAAAGCTTCATACAAAAATAAATCTTGTTTATGGCATTTAAGACTTGGCCATTTAAACTTCAAAGGGTTGCAGCTGTTATATAAGAAAAGCATGGTACATGGATTGCCACCAATAGAGCCACTTAAGACAACATGTGAGAGCTGCATATTGGCAAAGAAACATAGGAAAACATTTCCAATTGGGGAGTCTTATAGGGAAAATCATCCACTTGAGATAGTGCATTCAAAACTTTGTGGACCTATGCAAACACCATCCATAAGTGGAAAACTCTATTTCAAGACATTTATTGATGACTTCAATAGAAAATTATGGGTTTATTTTTTGAAATAAAAATCAGATGCATTTTTTGTTTTTAAAGAGTTCAAGGAAAAAGTTGAGAAAGAAAATGGATACTACATCAAAAAATTGAGAACCGATCAAGGTGGAGAGTACATATCAAATGATTTTCAGAATTTTTGCAAAGAAAATGGCATAAGAAAATAATTTACAACAAGGTATACTCCTCAACAAAATGGAGTAGCTGAGAGAAAAAATAGAACAATCATGGAAATGGCACGAATTATGATAAAAGAAAAACATCTACCAAATGAGTATTGGGATGAATCAGTTGCATGTTCGATATACATATTGAATAGATGTCCAACAAATGCAGTGATAAACAAAACACCAGAAGAAGCTTGGAGCAAAAGGAAGCTTAATATAGCACATTTGAGAGTCTTTGGATGCATGCATACTCATTGATACCTCAAGAGATGAGAAGGAAATTAGATGATAGAGGACAAAAATGCATATTTGTGGGATATAGTGAGCAATACAAGGCATACAAGCTATACAATCCTATCACAAAGAAGCTGATAATAAGCCGTGATGTTGATTTTATTGAAGAAGAAGCATGGGATGACAACATAGACCAAACAACTACATTTGTAGCTAGTGTTCCACAAGAGAATCAAGAGAATGAGACTCAAATTGTAAATCCTACTACACAAAAAATGCTCCTACAACACCTTCAAGGGTACCATAGTACCCCTCAGCTTTTGGTCCTACGCGGCATGTGAGTAAGTGGTTTATTTGTGGCTTGTGAGGTCATGTTGTTTTGTCGATTAATGTTGTCTCTTATGTAATGAGTATTGAGATTTAATATACATCTACATTTAACGATTCAGGCCATCCTTCTAATTTACTGTATATCCTTGTTGATTGAGGAATTTTGTTGTAGTTCAATTTAGAACTAAAGGTTAGAGAGAGTGATATTTCTTATTTCTTTTGCTTCAAAAAAAAAAATGTCTGTGTTTGAATTATTATTTTAAAAGATGTTAAACATTTGTTACATATAATTATCCTTTCATTGTACAACATTTTATGAGGTCAATATAATTTGAAAAGTATATTCACCCCTTTATTTTGTGATTCAATGACATAAACATTATAAATATTAAAATAAATATTAGTTAAGAATATATATATATATATATATATATATATATATAATTTGGGATAATAAATAAAACTTATAAAACTTCTAAAAGAATCACACCTGTCCTTCCCTTTATCTCCACCTGGCTCCATGCATTCTCTCCTGCTACCCACGTGCTTGGTCTACGCTCCCACCTTTTTGCATGCCCTCTACGTGGTACGTGGGCATTACGTTTGGGGAGTCTCTGCGTCTACAGTTGGCAAGGGTTGTCAATTTTGGCTTGACACCTGACAATAGCATTTTCTGGAAAGCTCCAAAAGCCTTCTTCAACGAATACATTTGGGGGATATATTCCAGGAGATCGCATTTTCTAGGAGGTTACATTTCTCTGAAGACTCTGTCAAATAGCTCTCGTGCCTTGTCCTGCATCCACATCTGGCATGCATATTTGAGGAAGGTGGGAATAGAAGAGAGCAGGAGGGGGAGTCATTTTTCAGACAAAATATAATTCCAAAGAATCTCTGGCTGTGTAGCTTCAAGATGCTCTGCAAATAAATGGACAAGAGTCCAGTATAGAGAGGAGAATAGAGGGTTAGCAATAAAGGATTGATACAGAAGTCAGGTAAGTTTATTTTTATGTGTAATATTTTCTTTCAGGAGGATTGTTATATGTTCGCACCCTCAAATGGTATTGCATTTGCTTAAGAAGTTCAACAAAATCATTTGTGCATATCCTGCAATCATTGCATTCCATGAGACTGCATTTATTTCCCTCCCTTCTCTGGTAATCCATCGCTGCTGCAATGTTTGGATTGTGGAGGGTGTATAAATTTAAATAATCTCCTTCATACCATTCACAATCTGTCACGGCAGCAACACTTGAACATAGAAGACTATAGAGGCGTAAATAGCCTTCCTGATTCCATTGGCAACCTGTCACATCTGCAGTACTTGAAAATAGAATGTTGTAGAAGTTTAAATAATCTCCCTAATTTCATTGTCAGCCTGTCTCAGCTGCAGCGCTTGAGCATATTAGGAAGTTTAAAAATTTAAATAACCTCCCTAGTTCTTGTGGCGTCACCTGCCAATTGCATTTGCTTTAATGTTTCTAAAGCCTTTTTAACAAACTCATTTTGTACATATCTTGCAGTCATTGCATTCCTTGAGATCACATTCTCAGTGGAATGTGTTTCCTTCCATTAGGTCATTCGATGGGTGATTGATATGGACAGGATTCCATGTGACCACATTCCTTTGCAGCATTCTATCGAATTTTCCACATGCCTTGACTATGCTTTCACATTTCTTGGAATAATTTCTCTTGCAGCGATCTTGGAGATGAATTTAGGTGCAACATGGTAATCTGAACATATTCGCCATAAATATCAAACCAAATGCAACTGCTAGCTCTTCATATCGTGGCAGATAAATGATTCTTTTTCTTTCCTTCGTCAGTATCAAGTAAAAGTCTTGAATCTGGTATTTAACCTGTCATGGCAGCAACAAATTCCATTTTATTCTCAAACTAATAATGTCTTCCCGTTTACTTGTGATCAGGTGGGCTGAACATATTTATTATTGCTAATGCTAAAGGCAGATGGGTATAGTGAGAAGAGTTGGTTCACGTTTGAAGCTAAGCCTTATTAAAAATAAAACGAACTTCTATGAATGCTATGGTGGGCATTGGAAATCCAATTCCTTTTCTAAGAAGTCTCTTTAAACGTTTAAAAGACTTGAATTAATTCTAAGTCTCTTATATATATATATCCCTTTAATTAAGGAAAGGAATATACCTCCATTCTCTTAAAAGAATTATATTAGTTTAAAATAAGGAAAGAGATTATAATAATTTAAAATAAGAAAAGGATTATGATAATTAAAAAACGAAAAAAGAAAAGAAAGAAGAGAGAACATATATCCTAAATTTCTTTAGAAGGAAACAAAAACATATTCTTAAATGAAAATGAAACAATAAGTATATATGGAGAGAATGATATTTTTTTTGTATATAATCATTATCATTCTTATAATTTTATTTCCTTTCTTAAAAGTTAATTAGATTTATATATAGGAGTTTTATTATCTTTGTATATAAGGAATAAATAAATCAATTAAATAAATAATAGTTAAATTCAATTCTTGCTTCTGCATTGAATATATTATCTAAAAAGTGATTATATATATATATATCGAAATATATTTTTATATATATTTATAGTTGAGTGTAATATATGCTAGCTTGCCATTACATGAAGTAGATATAACATGAATTGGAATATAGCATTGTTTTGGAATATATAAAATAAAATTGGTAATGTATGATGTCTTAGGTGGGAAGTTTTATTGTATCGAGTTAATAAATACAAGTTTAATGGCTTTGGATATTAGGGTTAGATGTTAATGATGTTGTGATGGTATTAGCACAAATAAATAAATTGAGAATTGTAAAATTTATTTGGTTGTTTTAATAATAATAATAACGTGAGTACTTCTAATTTTGGTGATTATGATTAAATATTAATATTAAGTGAATCCTAGCATTTATTTAAGCACTTAAAAATGTTTTAGAAAAGAGTAAAGCCTTATTTTTAGTTAAATTGATTCATTTTGATAGCTTAAGAAAAATGTATTGTAAGGAAGTTAGTGGAATAGATAAAATTTGAAATTGTATCAAGTAATAATTCAATTCTCTAAGTGTGTTATATTTCATAAAAGAAATTAGTGTTTAAGATAGAGTAGTGATAGTAATATTGTTGTCTTTAATAGCTAGATATTTATCTATTAGTTTGAATAACTCTTAATAGTTGGTTGGAATTAGTGATTATTGCAAAGTAGTTGGAGTATTACCAAATGCAGTGGTAGGGTATACTATAAATTATCTTTGTGAATGTTACTTTCGTATAACCCCTTTAGCATTATTGTATAATAAAAACACTTTAATACTAGGGTTTTGAGATAATTGCTTCGTAAGTGATAGAGCATTCTTGAAGTATCAATATATAATCTTTTAATTCGATCAAGTAGCTTATTTTAATGACGATCTCATTTGCAATCTTGAGTTTAAGTTCATGGCTTATATGTTATTGCTTGTTGGATGTTCAGTCATGGCTCTTTGGATGTACTGTTGATTAACCTGAAATTTGGTTGTTGTGATTGGTCTTGTATAATGTTGATAATCTTTTGAAAGTGTTGGCTACTATTTTTCATTGTGATATTTCCTCCTTTACTCTGCACTTGTTTTTTTGTGATTATGGAAGTTACTTAGTGATTATATGGTTTCATGATGTGAGTCTTCTTTTGCTGTTAATTTCGATTGAGGATTTTGTATGCAATGACTTTCTTGTAGTTGTATTTTGAGATGATTGGGAACCCGAAATATTGCATTTCCTTTAGTGAGAATTTGTGGATTTTTGGTATTTTAGGCTTCCAGAGGCAATGGAGAAACTTGATTTATGATGATATTCCTTGGTGGGACCTTTGTAATTCATTGATCTTATTTCTAATTTTGAGTTCTTGTGGGTGTTACATTGTACAATGGTGTTGACTTTGATGTGGCTTTGAGCGAGATGGTTCATGCCTCACGTGCATGCTCATGTTGTGACTTCTATGTTTGGTACACCCCTTGTTGTTGTTAGTTTTTTTTTGGAACTATTTGGGAGGGTGGCTCTTCATAGGGGTCGGCGCACAAAGGGGCAATCAGGATAACCCATGAAAGAGTTGGTTAAACAAGTGAAAACCTAATAAAATAAACTAGTGGGTTTGGGTAGTAACACATTAATTAAGATAGTAAGATACCTCATCCACGTCGTTAGTGCTTTCATAGACTAAGGGTGAGCTGAGAAGGTCATGTTAGCAAGATCTCTACCTCGTCCTCATGAGAGGCTAGTGGTTCCGCACGTGTCACCCTATGGGGCCGACCCCTAGTGAGAGGCAGTCAAGATAACCATAGATGGGGGTCGGCGCCTATGGTGAGGTAGTCAGGATAACCCATGATATGACCGTGCGATGACACTCTCCCATAGTATTCCTTTTTTTTTCCTTTGTATGCCTTTGGAAGCAGTCACCTTGTAAGTGGTCATTGAGATTGTGGTATGTTATGTTTTTGGTTGACCTTGTGATTTGGTCTTGTGATCGTTTTGCTTGTTTGTCTTGGTCGTGGGTCCTTTCTTGTCATCTCCTAGCACAGGGGCTGGACCTTCGGGTCCACGCAGTCGGGTGGAACGTGCTATGCACCCCATTGGGTTCCCAGTGAAATGCGTGTGCGATGCGGTGATCTAGAACTTAGTTCTATTGGCCCACCCATGTTCATTTTATGTAACATTCTTGTATTTGATGTATCTTTTCCTCTCCTTGACAAGATGCACATGTACTTCTAAAGTAATCTAATGTACTCCTAAAGTGATGTAATGTACTCCTTAGATGGTTGTAATGTATTATTTTACCTTTTTGAACCTTATATGGTAGTTGTTATCTGATGTGTTGTATCTATGGAAATATACTCCACAATTTTCATATTGAACTATTAATAAAATGTTATATGCATGTTTTTCTTCTTTTTTTATCATGGATGGTTGTATGTTATCTTTATGTCATCTTGTTTCATTCATTATCATTATGGTATTAGTTTAGGATTTCGCGATGTCATCTCATGTGCCCCAGAGGACAAAATGGTATTTGTAATCATATAATTGCCTTATATGTAATATATGCTCATGTTCATCTTAAAAAAGCTTCACTGGGTTGAAGACTATCCCACATTTTGTATCTTATTCTCCATTATATATCTTTCTTGTACTCCATTTACTCTTCCCGTTGATATAAGGGAAGCATCATGTAATGTACAGTTGAATCCATGATATGTTGTATTTGTGGAAATATGCTCCACATTTGTAATATTAAACTATGAATTGAATTGTATTAATGTGATGTATCCTTACTTCCTATTGTTCATGGTTGGCTGCATGTACCATTATTTTATCTTGTGATTGTGTGTTTTTGATGTTATCTTCTTGGCATTATCTTTAACGATGTTGTTGGTATGGTTTTTTTTATTTATTAATGCTACCTCGTGTACCCCAGAGGATGTAGATGTTTTTGTAAATGCATAATGGCCTTTCATGTAAAGTATATACTTATTCATCTTATGAATATTTCTCTTTCAAAAAAAAAATTATGCGGTGTTTGTTGTTCTTTGGGATTCACATGGTGAGCGTTCTGATACCTAACACTCCAAATACAACTACTCTAGCAATTAATAACAGTAGTGAGTCCTCTAATCCAACACTTGCATCACTAAGGTCAAGGTCCATAAACACTTCAAAGAAGACACGTAGTATAAGATAAATTTATGATGAAATACAAGAGGCTGAAAATGATGATCTTTGCACTAATTTTACATTCTTAGCACAAGCTGATCCAATTTATTTTGAAGAGGCAATTAAGGATGACAAATGGATTGTAGCCATGGATGAAGAAATTCAGTCAATAGAAAAGAATCAAACTTGGCATCTAGTAGAGCTTCCTAAAGGCAAGGATTTGATTGGAGTTAAATGGGTTTACAAAACAAAGTATAATGCTGATGGAAAATTAGAGAAACACAAGGAAAGACTAGTAGCTAACGGCTTCACACAATAGTCATGCATAGACTACAATGAAACATTTGCACCCATGGCAAGATTGGATACCATTAGAATGGTCTTATCTATTGCAGCTCAAAAAAATTGGAGGGTTTATCAAATGGATGTTAAATCAATATTTTTGAATGGAATTTTAGAAGAAGTATATATAAAACAACCACCTGGTTATGAAGTTTTGGGAGAAGAACATAAGGTATACAAACTAAAAAAGGCACTATATGGTTTGAAACAAGCTCCTAGAGCTTGGTACAATAGGATAGATTCTTATTTTGTGAACAATGGGTTTAACAAGTGTGGAAATGAACCAAATTTACATGTCAAAGTGAAGCTAGGAGAAATTTTGATAGTGTGTTTGTATATAGATGATTTGATATTCACAGGCAACATGTCAATTGATTCATTCAAGGCAGCCATGAAAAGAGAATTTGATATGACTGATTTGGGCCTCATGAGATATTTTCTTGGGATAGAAGTTGGCCAAAATGAGCAAGGAATCTTTATATGTCAAAGTAAGTATGCTAATGATGTGTTGAAAATATTTAAGATGACAAATGTGAATCTAGCACCTACACCTATTGCATTGGGTTTAAAACTTAGCAAGGATGACAAAAGTCCTAGTGTTAATGCAACTTTATTCAAAAGATTAGTTGGCAGCCTTATGTATCTAACCGCCACAAGACTAGCTATCATGTATGGATTTAGTCTCATTTCTAGATTCATGCACAAACCAAAGGAATCACATTTGAAAGATGGAAAAATAATTTTAAGGTATATAGCTGGAATAAAGAGCTTTGGGATTTTGTATACATTTTCAGATGATTACAAACTGATTGGATATACAGATAGTGATTGGGGAGGTAGCATGGATAATAGAAAAAGAATTTCGGGGTATATGTTCCATCTAGGATCAGGTGCTATCTCCTGGACATCAAAAAAACAACCTATTGTAACACTCTCATCAGCTGAAGCTGAATATGTTGCAGCCACATCAGCAGCTTGTCAGGCAGTATGGATGAGAAGAGTACTTTCAGATTTGAGACATCCACAAGAACCTACATAATTTTTTTGTGATAATAATTCAACAATTGCTTTATCTAAAAATCATGTATTTCATAAATAGAGCAAGCACATTGATACAAGGTTCCATTTTATTCGTGAATTGGTGAACAATGGTGACATACATCTTCAATTTTGCAAGTCCAAAGAACAATTAGCAGAAATTTTCACAAAGCCACTTGCAAAGAATGTTTTTTAGCATCTTCGGGAAGGAATTCAAATTGTAGACATATAGGGCAGTGAAGATTAAGGGGGAGTGTTGGCATACATGGACTCTAACTGTACTAGAGTAATCTTCTCTATCACTGTAGCTTACCTACTTCACCAACTACATTTATTTCCCTCTTCTTCCTTTTTTTGTATTCTTCTACATTCTTCCTCTTCGATCTATCTAGACTCTTCTAGGTTTTTACTTATCTAGAAACTTCTATCTTTTGCGTATTCTAGAAGCTTCCCAGTTGCTGGTGAATGACTATTTTTTTTATAAGGAAATAGAATGAAAGCTATGTTTTTTTTGGAATGAAGGTAGGTATGAGCATTGACAACCTTGTATTATTCAAGTCATTAATATAAAACTCTGTTGCTTTTAACAAAACTCTATTTTGTTTTTATATTCTGGTTGTGTGTTGTATATTTTGTATTGTTCCTCTTTTTCTTTGTAAGTATTGGGCATTTTGCTTGTCTCCATTTCTCCAACAAACAACATCATCGCTAGACGTGATTTTTCTGTCAACATGGATTAGGCTATATTTTGTACGATCTTTCATCCAAAAATTTGTCACACGCCGAAATTTTTCTCATGCCAAAATTTATCCCACACCAGAAACATTCTTGGTCTCATGCTTGCAAATAGATTTTTATTATGTCTTATCCTTATCTCTACTATCTACTTGTTGCAATATGATTCTTAGCTTCGTAACACTAGCAATCTGATCCTTATTTTCATAGCACTGCCAATGTGTTGTTTCCTATAAATATGTATCCCACCAACTGTCAAAATATAAAATAATTTTCTTATTTTCAGTTGTTGATTAAGGTTTTGAAGCTACAAAGAAGTCCATGGTTGACAATTATAGCACTTTCTCCCCTAAGCTTCATCCTTGCATTTTATTTCACTACAAAGTATGGTGACCAAGGTTAGATGTTAATGTTATGCATTTTATTGGGCTTGTCTAATGGATACCTTACAACTTGTGTATGTAACCTTGCACCAAAGGGATATAAGGCCACTCTCTCTCTCTCTCTCTCTTATATAAATTATTTATTCTTAGATTACCCACTAATCAACATTCAAGAAAATTGAAAGGACCTAAACAATATGCCCTAAGAAATTTACTATCATATTCTTGCTAATGGCAATAAATTCAAATGGTTGTGGCTCATTGGTAAGGGATGGTAATGTTTTATCTTGATAATTCCAAGGAGGCTATTGAAGATATTGTTGATGAAAATATAGGTTGTCATTCATTTGTTTTCTCTTAAAGTATTATTAAAATAGAAGCAAAACATCAAAACGGAACTTGATGTAAGTTTACCAATTCTAATATACAAGGTTGTTTCTAGCTTTGAGTTCATAAATCTCAGTATTGTCAAAGCTTTGGCATTAGAAGGAAAAAGCTATCGCCCACAGCTAGCTGCTACTATGTATTGTGAATTATTTGGATGAAATCTGAATCTTATTCTTTCAATGGTAAATAGTTGTCACATAATGTGTAGAGAGAAGATGCATTACGGGAAGACCATTTATAGTTGGACAAGATCTAATATAAATAATTTTGCATTGAAAATACTAAATAAAAATAACGAACAATGAAAGTTTTACATTTGACAATCATGACCATTTTATATAAAATTAGAGAATTATTCAATAGAAATATAATTTCATGTCAATTGAAGTGAATCTTTACTTTCAGATACTTTCAATTGCTAATTATTTTGGGGAAAAAATAAAAGAAAAGAAAATCGACTAATATTAACCACTAAAATTTTACCTCTATTCAACTCTAATTTTATTTGAAAAATCTCACAATGTCAATATGAATCCAACTACCATACCTCTCAAGAAAATTGTTCTTGTATCACACCATTTCAAAATAGTACCTTTTCTTTCTTGTACTACGTTTTATTTGGGATATGCGATGGTGGTTTAAAATATAATATTTACAAAAAGTATCCAGTCTCCTTTGTTGGTGTGAATAAATCTTGTACCTAGTTTATTCCTTTACTAGGGATTTAGGGGACTTAGTTGGCGTGTTAATTTTACTTAGGATAAAAGATTCATTCTAGAAGTCTTAGTTGTCTTATATAGAATTTACACTTTCCTAGGTAGTTATGAGAACTAGTTGTCTCATGTGATAGGAATTAAGACACTTGTCATGATCTTGTCTAACCCTATCTCTCATCCTTGCCTTTATAAGCAAGGAATGTCTAGCAAATTTTGCATTGTATTGTAAGCATTGTATCATATTGTAATTCTTGTTGGTGGAATAACATCTTCCATTGTTGCTTCTCTATATTTCTTGTGGAAGATGTTTGGTGTTTCAGATTGAAGATCTTGGGTTGCTCACTACAACATGGTATAAGAACTTTGAATTTGGCAAGCACTTTCCATTTTTTCATTAGATAGTTTCCATCAAGTTTTCTACTGTGATTTAAGTTTCTTGTATGATCTTGCAAATTAGAAAGTGTTTACAAAGATTTATTTTAATCTTATATTGCATGCATGCATTTCAGTGAGATCTAGTGATTTCAACACTTTTGGATATAGTGACAGTATTTTTGGCTCTCCCATTGTGCCCAACAGGCTCGCGAAAGTCAGATTTGGTTTTTGTTTCACTCAATTTGGTCACCATTTGCAACTTTGGCAAACAAGGGTTTGATGCAAGCCATTTTTTATTGGAGTCGTCTTTATTTTTGCTTCAGAAATCCAACTTCCACTCATTTTTAGGAAAAATGATTTTGAATTTTGTAACCTGGGTTGAAATATCAATTGGGTATCTTTTAAATTTTGCATATCTTGCACAAATCTAAAGAAAATTGCTGCACAAAAATCGTTGCATGTCATTTTTCTCCTGGCTAAAGGTTTATTTTTTAATTTATTTTTCATCTTCTGCTTGCTAGATCAAAGAACACTTTCTGGGTTTTATTCCTGGCATCAAAATATTTTTGGGTTTTTGTTATTGTCTGCAAAAAGTGAGTAGATTTTTCTGAAGTCAAATCAAAAGTAAACTTTTTTTTTTGCTAGAAAACTCGTTTTCCTCCAGACTCAATTCAACATTTTTAAACAATTCATAACTTTTGGCCACGATGTCGGACTTCTGCAAACAAGGTATCGTCGGAAAGCTAGTTGGATGAGCTTTGTAGTGGTATAGGTGATTTTTCTAGATTTTGACATTTTTTACCATATTTTTTAGTCTAAAGATATGTGCATTTATTACTTGTAATTGACATAACTTTTGCATACGAAGTTAAAATTTGACAAACTTTGTTTCGAAATTGCTCAAAAAATCACAAGAAATTTGTTTGTAACCTTCTTTTTTAGTTTTGGCAAGCTCTATTTTTTTTAAATTGAAAAGATCACCATGTGCTATAAACAGTTGATTTGAGCTTGTCACTTGTATAAATTTTAAAATAAAATCATTGTAATTTTTTGGGGGTTGCAAATTGAGTTTTAATACATTGTGGGGGGGGATGAAAGGCACATTGTCTTCTTTCTTTTGGTGTTCTTGGTGGATCTAAGGCAAATTGAACTACTCACTCTACATAATTATCATACATGGAAGCTAAAAATGACTCAATTGTTACAATCTAAGATTCTATGGCTGATGTTAGATGCAAAACAACCTGAATTCACAAGGGGTTATGAAAAAATTGTCCATAGATGTAAAATGGATGAAACAAAAGGGTTCATTGGCTTACATTTATCTGATAACTTGCCGTTTCATATTTTAGAGTGTAAAACACCTAAGAATGTTTGGGATAAACTTGAAGAATTGTATACTAAAAAAAATCAGGTCAGAGTCTTGCAACTTCAAGAAGATCTTCAAGCACTCTCTCTAGATGCATTTCCTTCAATTCGGGATTTTATTACATAATTCAAGTTAATTTTGACATAGTTGAAAGGATGTGGGCATGATATATCTAGTGATGAATATATCTTCTTGATTTTGTCTAAGTTGAGAGGCCCTTATCAAAATTTTCCTTCTACTTTCTATTCAACTATGGATTCCATGGGGAAAGATTACAAAATGCCTTCATTTGAGTTGTTTTTCAAGTGTCTTACTAGGGAGGAGGCCAAGTTAATTTAGCTTGATGCCCTACCTAATTCTAAGAATCATGCTCTACTAGATCAATCATGTCCAAGGGTAAATAAAATAATAAGAAGAAGCCCAAGAAAAAATAATCTTCAAGTAGTGAGACTCCCTTCAAACCAAAGCCAAAGAAAAATAAAAATTACACTCCATATCCTTCTTCTACCTCTAGAGATTTTTCTTCCAAGTCCAAGAAAAAGAAAGGAGATCCTTGTTCATTTTGTGGAAAAATTGGGCATGATGTAGTTCATTTCTTTAAGATATTAGAAACATTGGAAGAAGCTATGAAGAAGCACAAAATTTTAGTGTCTAACCCTTCTTCCATGGGAAAATGTCAAGCTCTTTCAACATGGGCCATTCATTCATCTTCAGATAGTTGGATTCTAGATTCAGGTGCTTCACATCACATGACCAGTTAATGTGATATTCTTGATTCCATTGTTCATACTTCTACTTCTCAGATTGTAGTTGGAAACTCTTCATAGATTCCAATTTTGGGGATAGGCTTCATTTAGATGCTAGATGGGTGCATTGAGGATGTTCTTCCTCTTCCTAATATTTTAGTGAATATACAATAGGGAACTAGTCAATGGCCTCCCATCGCAATGATCCCCCATTTTGAAAGGTTCAAGCCGACCCATTAGGTCGAAAGTTATATGCCACTACCATGCATGGTGTCGATAGATTCACCACTCCAACATCGCAACTAGACATTACGAGCTAGGCATTGGGGAAAACTCCTATATCAGATTTATCATTTTGGATATGGGAAGTTAGTTGAGTTTACTCCACATAAAGTGACTATTAGATAGTTGTAGGATCCTAAGAAGGTTGTTTCTACATGGATACTTGATCATGAGAACCATTTTTTTGATGGATTTGAGTCTTCATTAGGTTATGTTTTTGTCTCTCATGTTGATTCAATGAGAAAAAATTGGCATGGAAAATTTGGGCACTTGAACTACAAATATCTTCAAAAAATGGAAACACATAACTTGGTGGTTGGTCTTCCTAAGATCTCTTGCACATATGGTTTTTGTCAAGGTTGTGTCCTTGGAAATAAACATCAAGATCCTTTTCCTAAGGGTCAAGCTACATGTGCAACCACACCCATTGAGTTGGTCCATAGTGATCTCATGTCATTCCCAACTCCTTTTTTAGGGGCTAAGTATGTGTCGACATTCATTGATTATTTTTATCAATGTACATGGGTCTGGTTTCTAAAGCTCAAGAGTGAATTTCTCACGAGTTTCAAGACTTTCAAAATATTTTTGGAGAAGCGTTCAAGTTTTTCTCATCAATAAATACAAATAGATAATGGGGGTAGTATGCCAATCAGGTATTTTAGGATTTTTGCAGTGAGCATGTTATTATTCATCAACACATAGTTCATTACACTCCTCAACAAAATAGTGTCGGGGAGAGAAGGAATAGGACTCTCAAGGAGATGACCAATTGTATGATTCAGTCTAGGTCCATGGCTCTAGCATTTTGGGCTAAAGCTGTCAATTGCACCAACTATATTCAAAACCATATTCCCCACAAGGTAGTGTGGAATATAACCCCTGAGGAGGTTTGGTCTCATCGAAAGCCTAATGTATCCTTCTTCAAAGTATTCGGTAGTGAGGCTTAGGCATTCATTTTGGATGGTCGGTATAAATCAATAGAGAAGAAGAGTCAATGGTACATCTTTGTTGGCTATTGTGAGGATGTGATGACCTGTAGATTGTTTGATCCTGACACACAACAGTTTCATTTCCAATGTGATGCTCAATTTTTTGAGTCCTTCACCTAGATAGATCCTCCTTCAACTTCTTCTTCATCACAACCTACTCAATCTTTTTTAGCTGATGATGTTTTGCTACATGAGGAAGATTTTGATGAAGGTCTTGATCCACCTCCTCCTCATTCTCCCACTAGGACACTATGGGATCATGTTACTCTTGAGAAGGATGGTCCTATCATTAGTGATCCTAGAGACACTCATCACACTCATTCTCAGACTTCAGGAATCAGTCCTTTGAGTCATCTAGTTTCAAATATCCTCAAATTTTTTTTGATGCTTTAGGTATTCCAAAGTGGGATAGTTCTATGGCTGATGAGTATTATTCTTTGATGGAGAATCATACTTGGGATTGTGTGCCTATTTCCAAGGGAAGAAATTTGGTTCGGTGCAAGTGGGTGTATTGTATGAAGTATGCAGTAGATGGTTCTATTGATAAGTACAAGGCTAGTCATGTTGGAAAGGGGTTTTCTCAAGTTGAAGGAATTGACTATTCTGAGACCTTTTCTCATGTTTCCAAGATGGATTCTATTCACCATGTCCTTGTTATAGCTGCATCACAAGGATGGTCAGTGTATTAGATGGATGTGAAGAGTTCTTTCTTTCATGGGGATCTTCATGAGGATATTTATATGGAACAACCACCAGGTTTTGTGTAGGACTCTTCACTTCTTTCTAGGCTTTGATGCTCATTGTATGGTCTCAAATAGGCCCATTAGGCTTGGTATGATAAGATGTATAGTTGATTGATTGCATTCAGCTACACTCGCTACCATATCGATCCCATAGTTTATAATCAGAGACATGGAGAGGATCTACTCATACTTGTGCTCTGTGTAGATGATTTGATTCTCACAGGGAGTTCTACTTCCATGATTCAGAGTACACATTAGACATTTTTGGAGTGATTTGATATGACCAACCTTGGTCTTTTACATTACTTCCTTGGTATTTAGGTTCATCAATCTTGTAAGGGGATCTTCATTTTCCAGCAGAAGTATGCTCTTGATTTGCTTCATATATTTGGCATGGTTTATTTTAAGCCTACTCCCACTCCATTCCAGTCAAGTTTTGTAATGTTTTCTAGTTGCAATACTCCTATGGTTGATCCTACCTTGTATCAATAGCTGGTTGGCATTCTTTTGAACTTGACACATAGTTGTCTCGATATTTCCTTTATTGTTGGAATTGTCTCTGACTTCTCACTAGAGCCTCATGAGATTCATTGGAAGGCTACCAAACATATTTTGAGATACATTTAGGGAACTACTCATTTTTGGATTCATTACACCTTAGGTGCTTCTCAAATTGTGGGCTTCATTGACTCAGATTATGCTAGTGATGTTAATGATCAAAATTCTACTTCTAGCTTTTTATTTTACCTTGGTTTTGGTCTGATTGCATGTTCATGCAAGAAGGAGACTGCTATTGCATTATCATCGATAAGGGCTGAGTATCGAGGTGCAGTTCTGGCTAGTTAGGAGTTTTTGTGGCTTCTTCAGTTGATGATTGAGTTCAAATTTCCTTCCACTCAGCCCACTACTGTTTGGTGTGACAAAAAAAGTTCCATGCACATCTCTCACAACCCAATGGAGCATCAACATACTAATAATATTGAGATCCACATGCACTTCATCAGGAAACTCATCCACAATGGTGTTCTCATCTTGGATTATTTTCCTACAGATCAACAGGTTGTAGACATCTTCACTAAACCTTTGGTATCAGCTCATTATCATTAATTACAATCGATGCTTGGGGTGAAGGAATTTGTCCTTGGGGGTCTTGAGGAGTCCTCCTTCCTTCTTCAGTTTCCAATTTTCTTTGCAACTTTTTCTCTCTTTTGGAGAGGAGTTTTCTCCCACAGGATTTTTCTCCTTTTTTCCACTTGTGAGAATTTTCTTTTTTGTACATGGGTACCTCATCAAGCCTTGTTGTTGAGACCCATATTTTGCATGTTTGCATTGGTTTTTTCCTCCATAAGTTGCAATTAAGGGGGGGTGTTGGCATTAATAAATCTTGTACCTAGTTTATTCCTTTACTAGGGACTTAGAGGACTTAGTTCACATGTTAAGTTTACTTAGGATGAAAGATTCATTTGAGAAGTCTTAGTTTTCTTATCTAGAATTTACACTTTCGTAGGTAGTTATGAGTTACTTGTCTCATGTGATTGGATTAAGACGCTTTTCATGATCTTGTCTAACCCTATCTCTCATCCTTGCATTTACAAGAAAGATATCTCTAACATATTTTTCCTTGTATTATAAGCATTGTATCATATTACAATTCTTGTTTGGTGGAATAACATCCTCTATTGCCGCTTCTCTTTATTTCTTGTGGTGCTTATTTGGTGTTGCAAATTGAATATCTTGGGTTTCTCGCTTTAATAACCTTAACATAATTTCAACCAATGGGTGCTACCACAATAGTGGTTTACACTTTTTGGGAGATCCTGGTTTTTGCTAAAATCACATATTCTTAGAAAATATAATGATTTAAGCCTTGAAAAGTTCCATTTAAAGGATTCCAATTGAAGAGGGTTTGATCAAACCACCTTAGACCAATCCCCCTTGGATAGAACCTCGCTATTTTTAAACCATACCTATAATAGAGTCTTCTTTACACCTATCAAAATGCTGATAAAAAAACACTTTTGATTTACCTTTGGGGGGATCAAATGAGTTCATTTAATTTTTTTTATCTGTAAGTATGTAGTCCTTGTTATAATCTTCCAAAAAAGTATAATTTTAATTAAATTTAATTTGATTAGTATATTTATTTTTTATTTCTTATTAATGTAGGTTTTTCACTGAAAATCAAGCTCTTTGTTCTGCACATGTGGAAAAGTAGTAGATTATCAAAATAAAATTTTAAAAAATATGTTTAGGCTAGGTATTGATGTCCTTGATCCATTAAAATATATTTTTTGAATTTCAGTACATATAGAAAAAATTATGTTGCATACAGTCTACATATGTCCTAGTTGTAATTGGTTTCACTTCAAAACTTGATTAAGGAAGAAATATTTAATAAAAAAATATGAAACCAAATGAACTGGTTAGATATCATAGTTAAAAATCTAAATTAAAAAAAATAAAAAAATTATCCTTCATAAAAAAAAGTTATGTTGTATATGGTGAGCATCACACCTTTAAAATGTTGTTTACTGATAAAAAATAGTTTTCGAAGGAGATGAAAAAAAAGCCACATTCTGATTCCAATTTTTTTAAAATAATATATTTAGAATCTATACACAAAACTTCACAAATCACTAGTTTTCATCATCTTCAAATTCCTCACTATTTAGCCACTATAGGAGCCCAAAAGTGAAGATTTTGTTAAAAAAATTAGTTCAATGTCTAGTTTTCCTAGAAATTAGAAACTAGTATTGTGGGATCACCCCAATGAGCTAGTTAAACTTGAGACTGGTCCTCAAATGTATGCCCCTATTTCTTGCATTCTGTGTTTGGGTTATCATCTCCACCACTAAAGGAGCTTGGTAAGTTGTTACAATATTTGGCTATCCCTAATGTGTACTTATGTATGGTGGCATTCACATATCATCTCTTCTAATTTAGAGATAGGGAAGGCCCATCCTTCATATCCATTTTTGCCTACCAAATGGTAAAACCCCAATACTTCATTTCGACTTAATACACAATACCTCCATGACGGAATAATCGGTCTTGGTGTTGGTAAAATGAATATATCTTACAAAAAATTACAAATTCATCCACGTCCTTTGTTATAACTATTTCATTGAATATACATGTTGGAGATTTGTTATTGAAAGATATTTTTTTCTTTATTAGGGCTCATATATGCAACATTCAACCATTGCTACAAATTGGCTAGAATAATTGGGGAAATAAATTTTCCATGAGATACATCAAGCCTATCCAATAGTCAAAACAAAACTAAAATGTCCAATTCTTTGAGGATTCCTTTTGTCAGGGAAAAAATAAATGACAATTGACAAGTGGGTGAAGCCACTATTTCCATTCTATAAGTTGAACTTCACTATTTCTTGACCTAAATTTAAGAAAGGTTATATATATTTATATTGGCACAACCTATGGAGTCTCATCCTCGCATTAATGATTCTTTAGCAACCATATATTCTTAGAATTACATGTTATTGTAATCAATATACATTCTAGAAGTAGGATAAAAAAAGTTGAGGATGTATATTTTGTTGAGCAAGTGGAAAAGTAGTGGAGAATTATAGACTCTTTGTGTATTGCTATTTTCTTCTAGAAATAGATATTTTATTCACAACCATTGTGCTGAAAATAGGTTGCATCATAAAAAAATGTAAAATGACATGTTTCCATCATGTTTCTTGCATTTAAGAGGGCTATTGTTAGGTTGTTATGCCTACCAGTCATAGGTTGAGTCTATGTAGTTTTTTTTATTGGACACATAATTGAGGATATTGTATTTGGCTAGGCACAAATTTGCTCAACGAATTTTAATGATATCTTATTTTAGCTGCCATAAACCAAAATTGTAAAAAATAAATAAATCTATGTATTTTTGAGATTTTAACATATAATTTCTTACCTTTTTTCATACAATTGGTTCTAGTGAAGCACTAAAAATTGGGCTCACCAAAATGTTTAATGAATAATATGATGAACCACTATTTTTCTAAGGGATGTTTCACTCAATTGTGTGTATGATAAGATGAAAATAACAATTAGAAATGCTACCTAACTATTATACCAACTATGGTTGATGTTTTTAGAGCATAAAAATCTATATACCTGGTCAAAAAGTTGTTTTTGAGCTACAAAGGACTCATTCACCTTCAATGGAGAATGGGTCCTTTTAGGGTTTTGAAAAAATGATTTTAAGATCCTATTCCTTGATGTTTGCACTCTTAAATTCATGATTATCAACTTCTAGAAGTCTATATTCAATTCTATAGATTCAATTCTTTGAATTTTCACTTTGAATGACAACTTTTGCAACTTTGCAACTTTGACAATTTTACTCCAAATCTTGCTTTTCTTGATCTTCAACCTATAAATCTGCAATTACAAACTCAAGGGTAGGAAAAATTGTTGTTTTTAGTGAATGGGTGTTTGCCTCAATCAAACCCCTTGTAGGTAATCAAACCAAATGATGAAATGAAGGATGAATGTGAATAATGTAAATGATGTCACCTTGGATGATTTTTTGTGAAATAAATCTTTAAAATAACATGTAGTGGCCATGTGAAGAATGTAGATCTTGTATCCTTGAATGTGATTTGAACAATGGTTGCAAGTAGATATTCAATGCTACGTCCACTTCTTTAGCTCAACAACATGAATGAATGCATCAAAACCTTGATATGATGATATGATCTTGAATTGCTACAATTAACTCTTGAAAATTCTCTCGTAATTCTCTATAATATTCTCTTGAAATTTTTAAGATGCTTCATAAAATTTGTTCAGTGAAATAATGTGAATTAACCCCTTATTTATACTAAGTTAGGAGATTAACCCTAAAATTCAAAGAATTAAGGCTAACACTAGATTTGGAAAGAAACATTATTAATGTCTTGCTAGAATGAAATTCAAAAAGGGGGGTCATATTAAGGGAGGACCCATTCACCACCTTGGGTGAATGGGTCATGGCTTAGTTTACCAGGACTTAACCCTAGGGGATTGAAAGAAGGCTAAAAACCCATTCCAAATCAACTGAAAAAGGGGGGTCCTATTAAGGGAGGACCCATTCACCATCAAGGGTGAATTGGTCCTAGCTCAACTTACTAGGATCAAAATTTTCCCAATGAAATATTTTGTTAATCAAATTATAAGTGTCGAGATAGATCTTTGGGAGGTGTCAAAATCAAGGCTTAAATTTGAATTAAAAGGGGGTTAATTACTCCAATTACCCACAATTAATTAATGAACATCTAGATAAATGTGAAAGTTCCTTATATCACTTTACAACACTTAAACAAGGTACACATTATGTACACTTTATTAGAAAGGGGCCCATAAGGCTTAATTAAGCAAATAAATCCTAGAAAAGTGTGAAAGTGTGTTACAACACTTTATAAAACCATTGCAAAGGATCAATTAAGGCATTCTTTAGTCAAATAAAGGTCCTAGAATAGTGTGAATGTGTACAAAAAATTACAACACCACTCCACTTAGACATCATTAATTTAGTTTTAATGTCAATTATGAAACCAAGTAAGGGAAAAGGCTTATTTTTTCCATTACCACATTTTTCCCCCACTTTAGTGAGAGGATGACCCCATGTCAAAATCACACTAAAGTAAACATCCACGACACTTAAAATTATGCAACAATAATCAAGATACATGATCATACCTTGTCAAATTCCAAGAAAAGTAAACAAAAAAAAGGATCAAGCATAATCATTTCAGTGTGATGTGAGAACAGGCTTTTTTTTCCATAGCATATGTTGCTCACTCTAGGGTAGTGGAACCTTAGTTTGTCCACTAGGCAAGTTTTCCCAAAATATGTATGCTCGCTCTAGGGTAGTGGAACCTTAGACTATCCATTAGGTGAGTTGTCCCAAATAAGTTTTTTAGTGAGAAAGTCATGCCAGGGTATCGGCTTCTCATCATATAATAAGAAAGTCAAGCCAGTGTATCAACTTCCCATCATACTAGCGATACCAAAGCTATCCTCATGATAAATTTTATAAGGTACCACAATGTGAACGCTTTTTGTAAATTCTTTTGAATATCAAGCAAAAATTGTGTTAAAGGGGATTTTTCTTTGTTTGTGTAATGGTCTTCCTCTTAGGGAGCATTATGCCTAATGTCTCCAAGAGACGACAAGTCAAAAGTGCCAGATCTTCACCCATTGGATTTTTTGTTTGCATCATGCCATGATAGTAGATCATACACTCTTAGACGAAATCAAACCCAATTACACCACCAAGAAGAGGACACAACACAAGAAAAAGTGAAAATCATGCCATGAAATTTAATCAAAAATATATCATCTATATATGCCCCCACTTTAAAGTTGTTGCTACACCATCACTATGTGAAATTTCTTTAAAGTAGCCAAAAGTTTTGATCCTCAGACATGAGAGATTTCCTTAGAAAACCCTATGCCAAGTCATATGTTTCTAAAATAAGTTGCATCATGAAATAGGAAGAAAGGGTTTCCCTCAAAAATATAAAATGGATTTATGGATTTGTGGTCAATATGTATGTGCTACAATGTTTTCATAGAGCACGGAAATATAATTCCCCAAATACTTCATAGAACTAGAATAATGACACAAAGAAAGTGAAAAAAAAAAGCCTTTCGGGTCAACATGGAAGAGACCTAAATATCTCAACACCTTGTGTCATCCCCAAAATGAAAACACAAGAAAAATTAAATTTGATTAAGATACAGAGAAGAGTGAAGATATATATAGAGGAATGCACAAAAGAGAGAGGATACACCAAACATCACAGGGGATCACATTATGCACATGCAATCAGATAAAGAAAAATGAAAAAGAAAAAGACTAGTAAGACACATGTGAGTCAATCTAGAGTAGGTCATCTGCCTCCCAATCTCATTCGGTATGAACAGAAGGCAGGAAAATAGCCAAAGGGACAATATCAAGTGCTGAACTAGGACACACACCAAGTTCAACACTCTTATTAGGATATTTTTCATTTAAGATAATGGAAGAAGAAAATAATGTATTCAACTCATCATGCACTTTTTCATCAATATTTGCTATGTCAATGTCATCATCTAAATTAATCATACTAGGAGTTTGAATAATAATTTCCATACAATTTTCTTGTTTATGTTGCGGCGAGGGTTGAGAGTCATCATGCACTACTTCGGGTAAGTTGGGATTTTTATTTTCTTTGTTATTATTATTTTCTTGAGTTTGCAATCTACAAGAAATAGCACAACGTCTATGTCTACGCTCTCTAGCAGTTCAATTTATTGTCAATTTTATTTTGCATAATAGGGGGTTTTTCAATCAAATTTTCCTTTTCTTCCTTGGGAAGACTAGAAGAAACAACAAGAGGTTGCTCAACCACCACTTTCTTTTTCACTTTGTAAAAAAAATTGACTCTTGGAGGGACAACAAGATTGTTTGTGTTATCTCATGGTCTCTTGTATGAGATTGTAGGAGGTTTATCTATAAGTTTTTCTTATATGTTTAGAAGTGGTTTTGGTTCAACAAATGTCTCATCAAGAATGGTTGGTTCAGTCATAGGTTGAGGAATATTGTGAAGGGATAGTTCTGTTATTTTCTTTGCCTTGAATTTTTGATATGATTTCAAAAATAAATCTTCATGAGTCTTGATAGGTTCCATAGGCTTGGGCAAAAATTAATCTAGTGAAAATTTTCTTTTTGTCGAGATAAGATTAAATCCAATATGATGCACAATGAATATTTCATTACTAAATGGAAACTTTAGACATTTGTGCACAATTGAAGGAACAACATTCATGGAGTGAAGCCATGGATAGCCTAGCTTCGCATGAAACTATTCTGATTGTGGGATGATGGAGAATGATATTATTAATATTTCCGCTCCCACTTTTAAAGAAAGATCTATCAAGCCTATTGTAGGAAAAGGAAATCCATTATGTGTCTTGATCCATGCTTTTAGGTTATCATAAGTTTCTTTATATATCTCATGCACATATAATAATTATTCTATGATCAAATTCTCTCCATAGATAGGATCAATCAATATCCCATTAGTGGGCTTATTATTGATTTGGCTAGCTATGTAAAGAGGACCATTAGGTGCATGTTTAGGTATGCCATTTTGTCACAAAGAAATGTCAAGAGGTTGTGTATTCAAGCCCTTTCGAGGTCTAGCTTCAATAATTTATATCACTTTCTCCATAGGAGGTAATTGCATATGATCATGATCCATATTAGCATTGTTCTTAGTTTCAGTAGGAGGATTGATTGTGACATTTATTTTCTTGTTTGTTCAAGTATTCATGAATAAAGAAACTAAGTCTATAGATGATTTGTGTTTTTTCTTGAGTCTTAAGCACCTTCCTTAGATTTTGTATGATAGGAACCAAGCTAATGTCTATGCATTCACTGAGGATGTGGGCTTGTAAGTTTTCTATTTGTTCGTCTAGCTTGTCAATAACTTCATGCACATTGATTGTAGGAATTGAAGTCATGGGAAGTGAAGTATGAAAACTATGAGCCATGATGGGTTGATTCTCAACACTATCAGAAAGAGAGTTAGGAAACCCAAGATCCATAGTGAGAGATATGTACCTGATGACATGAGTCCCAAATTGTGTCTTATAATAGTATTGTGAATAGGACACCAAGTTGTAAAGCTCATGCAAGTCTTACAACCCTAGTGTGCAAAACCTAGAATAGCAAAGGGACAATGCAAAAACCATAATGAAATGCAATTTTTAGAGTCTAAGCAATGTAATTTACTGATAAAACAATGTAATAAGCTGAAAATAAAATGTTTTGATGTAATTTTAAACTTTTAACAATGCACTAAAATGAATTAATTTAAGCTAAATGCAATGAAATTGATGAAAAAAAATATCATGAAAATGAAATTGAAAGGTAAAAAAACCAAACAAAAGCTATAAATTGAGATTTTAATGTCCAAAAAATGAAAATTAGTAGCCAACATGGGCTCATTTTCCAGTACAGGTGAATGGGTCATGGTTAGACATTTCTATGGATTTTAGAGTGAATTTTGATTCTTTTTCAATCGCCAAAAGGTTCAAATTAGGCCGGATAAAGGACTCATTCACTAGCAAAGGTGAATGGGTCTAGGTTAGGTATTTTTAAACTATTTTTTATTTATTTGCAAGTTCTCAATTATATCTTTCAGTTCTAAGTCTAAGACAATGAATTGCAGTTTTAGATTTTCCAAAAATTCAATGCAAAAAATGTAATGAAAAGATGAAATGCAAGGCCTAATTTGAAATGTAATTTTGTCTTTATTTTCAAATAAAATTGTATGAGGTCTAAATGATATGCAAAATTCTTGATTTGTTTCTGTAATTTTATAGATTTAAAGAAATTAAAAATAATGCAATTCTAAACCCTAAATGAGATGCAAGATTTCAATGCAAAACAAGTAATCCTAAATGAGACCTTAATTCAATGCAAGATATAACTTAAGGTGTAATGAGAGACTCCAAAAATTAGAAAATTACAATTTTCAATGAGTCGGGTTCACCATAATGAAACACCAAAAAATGGGTTCACCGAAATGTTTAATGAACAAGATGATGAACCACTATTTTTCTAAGGGATGTTTCACTCAATTATGTGTATGATAATATGAAACTAATAGTCATATATGCTACCTAACTATTATATAAAATATAGGGGAAATTTTTAGATCATAAAAAGATATGTACCTGGTTAAAATTTTATTGTTTATGAGTTATAGAGGACTCATTCACCTTCAGTGTTGAATGGGTCCTTTTAGGGTTTTGAAAAACTGATTTTAGGATCATGCTCCTTCATTTCTACACTCTTAAATTCCTAGTTATCATATTCTAGAAGTCTGTATCCAATTATGTAGCTTCAATACTTTTATTTTGCACTTTGAATGACAACTTTTGCAACTTTGCCATTTTTTCTCCAAATCTCACTCTTCTCAATCTTCAACTTGTAAATCTACAATCACACACTCAAGGTAAATAAATTGTTGTTTTTTAGTGAATGGGGGTTTGCCTCAGTCAAACCCCTTGTAGGTAATCAAACCAAATGATGAAATGAAGCATGAATGTGAAATAATGCAAATGATATCACCTTGGATGATGTCTTGTGAAACAAATCTGCAAACTAACATGTAGTGGCCATGACGAATGTAGATCTTGGATCCTTGAATATGATTTAAAAAATGGTTGCAAGTATATCTTCAATCCTACATCCACTTCTTTAGCTCAAAAACATTAATGAATGCATCAAACCCTTCACATGATGATATGGTCTTGAATTGCTACAATAAAATCTTGAAATCTACCTTGAAATGCCTTGAGAATTCTCTTGTGATTCTCTATAATGCTCTCTTGAAAATTCTAGGATGATCCATAAACTTTCTTAGGTGAAACAATGTGCATTAACCGCTTATTCATACTAAATTAAGAGATTAACCCTTAAATTCAAAGAATTAAGGGCAACACCAGATCTAGAAAGAAACATTATTAAATTCCTGCTAGAATGAAATTCAAAAATGGGGTTCACATTAAGGAAGGACCCATTTTGCACCTTGGGCGAATGGGTCCTAGCATAGTTTACCAGGACCTAACCCCAAGGGATTGAAAGAAGGCTATAAACCCATTCTAGATCAACTGAAAAAATGTGGTCCTATTAAGGGAGGAACCATTCGCCATCAAGGCTAAATGGGTCTTGGCTTAGCTTACCAAGACCAAATTTTTCCCAATGAAATATTTTGTTAACTAAATTATAAGTGTTGGGATAGATCTTTGGGACGTGTCAAAATTAAGGCTTAAATTTAAATTAAAAGGTGGTTAATTACTCCAACTACCCACAATTAATTAATGACCACATAGATAAATGTGAAATTGCCTTATAACACTTAAACAAGGTACACATTATGTACATTTTACTAGAAAGGAGCCCATAAGGCTTATTTAAACAAATACATCGTAGAAAAGTGTAAAAGTTAGTTACAACACTTTAACAACACCCTTACAAAGGATCAATTATGGCATGTTTTAGTCAAATAAAGGTCCTAGAATAGTGTGAATGTGTAAAAGACATTACAGCACAAATCCAAGACATAATTAATTCAGTTTTAATATCAATTATCAAACCAAGTAAGTGAAAACACTTACTTTTTCTATTACTACATTTGGACACAATTTATGATAGTGGATGGGGTCATAATTGTTCAACACATTTTAATGGAAAATTATTTTAATCAAATTTTCTTTTTCTTGTTCAAAATAGGTGTCAAAAATAATAAGAGACATCCACCAAGCCTGAAAGCCAACAAATCAACCTGTAATAAAGATGAATAATGATATGTAAAGCCAATTAGGGAAAACAAAAAAGGTTTAAAGAAAAGATGTAAAGTAGTGGCTTTGTTTTTAATGACTTACAGTTAACAACTAAACTGAAGTTTCAATTAACATCAAATAACCACAATGAGGGGAAAATTAATAGGGACAAACATTACCATCTTAGTAGTGTTCAAACCACTGTCACTTGTAACACCTAAGTGTTGAGTAATGCTTTTAACTACTTTTAGTTATTCAGTTGAATTGATGCATTCTGCACTTAAAGAAATGGTTTAAGAGGAAAACATATGAGCATGCAGGAGCTATTTGTGACTACTATTTTATCACACATCAATTTTTAGGTATGTTAAAGTTCACTCCTTTGAATCCAAAAATTAATAATTTTTATGGAATTGTAGACATCATAGATTGACATGTTTATGTAGAATACATCTGTTGTGTAATCGATTAAATATCAATTTGGTCATTTTTACTTTTTTGTAAAAATATGATAAAGTGGTAGTATTTTAGCCTAATAATCAGATTTATGTATCAAAATATCATTTTTTCCCCATATTGTAGCCTTCAAATTAGACATCCATTTCTAGATCTCAAGCTTTTGTTTTAGAATTTTTTGTATACATAATTTTCATTTGATTAAATTTATTCATAGAAAATGACACCTAATCTAGATTAAGATATTTCTAGTTTTTGTCTCTAAAAATTTCTTGATCATTTTAATAGAATCCTCTAAAGAGAAGAATTTATTGAAAAATAATAGTGTGAATTCAGAGTTTTTGAGCTCAAAATTGTTGGCAAAGATTGTTTCCCACTGTTACTATTTCTTTCTAGTTTCTTTATCAATCGGATCACTCTTCCTGGATTCAAAGTGGTTAATTTCATCATGCCTAAAAATGAGTGTTATGAAACAAAATCTAAATCCTTGTGCTAGAAATCATAAAAAATCAAGGTATTGATAAATCTTAAGATTGACAAAACTATGAAAACCTCAACAAATCTTAAGACATTACAAATAGTGTAAAGTTATAAAACTTAATTCAAGTAATCTCATTGGAGATTGAACACCAACAACATTTTAAATGAAATTCTTACACATGTCTAAGTATATAAAAACAATTAAAATGAAGTGTTTATACATGTCAATGTTCCAATAAATATGATAGGATGGAGAAACAAAGCTTTATCAAAGTCTAGAGAGTCTGATTGATGCCAATTTTTTACTTGCTGGGAAATTAATGAGATGATAACTATAATGGAACAATATTGTAAATAAGAAATTTTAAGGCATGAATTTCCTCAAGGGGCATTGCCATTGTTTAGCCAAATGCAAAGAACAATTATCTAATCTAATAATTTCACCTTTGGCATCATAAGCATAGCCTATGCAACATGGGAGTTGTAGAAGACAATAGGAAAATTGGATGACATGTATGAAAAATGTATAAGCATAAATAAGGCACATGAACTACTTCATAAAATTCCTTGAAGAAATGTGGTCTCATAGACTTCATTGACTGCATAGTATGCATGAAATGGACATACTAAAAATTCCTTCATAACTTTTAAGAAAATATAACTATCATAAGTAAAGCCAAATTTATTAACCATTTCTAGCTTCCTCCATGCTTGTGCCAAACTGGGAACTTTAGAATATGGTATGGATTTCGATCATAACATAATTGAGAGTATATTTTTTTCAAATTTTATTGTAGCTACCCTAGCAAAAATATATGCAAAACATGGAGGCATAGATAAGGCAACGAAACTGCTTGACAAAATACCTCAAAAAATGTTAACCTGTAGCCAAGGCATGTAAGTTGTTTGACAAAATCTACATTATAACATATTTGGAGTAAAAATATATACTATGTAGTTTATATAATCACTAACATGAATTTCAAGCTTCTCTTTGAAATATAGTAACTCCTTGGTCCCTGTGTTTGCAACTAACTTACCAAACTCCTAAGAAAAAATGGCATTTCCAGTGTTTGTTTAGCTTTGAATCGTTGGATTTTTAATCACGATCAGTTTAAAAAGAGTTTATTAGATTGGATGAAGACATCTTAACCCCATTGGTGAGAAAAAAGAAATACATATAATACCTTAGATTTTTGGGAACAAATAAAGACTCTGAGGATGTCATTCAAGTGCTCTTCTTGCTCCCTAAAATAGTATAATACTTAAAACTGAAACAATAGAAAAACCAATCTCTCACTTTGATTTGGAGCTATATATGTTTGCAAAAAATGTTGGTCTGAGTATAAATAATCCCAGGAATATAGATGATGTATTATCTAATTTTACAACCTAAAATTCTAAACATGTCACTTCTATATAAATATTTTTGAACCCTGTTACACCTGTTACAACAATAGTAACCACCTTGTAACTCCCTCAATGACAATAACTCATTATTTACAAAAAATGACATTAATCACATTCATTGTTATGTTCACCTTGTAACTCCCTCAATGACAGTAACTCACTATTTACATAAAATCACATTAATCACATTCATTGTTATGTTCAGTTAGTCTTTCAATATCAATGTTCTCATTCATTGGTTGGGTTGCAAGTTCTATTCTCATAAAGGTATTTCATGTTGCTCTTGCACACTAAGAAATTTCAATGTTGACATATACCTCATCTCTTGCCTAAGTTTGTGTTCATTTTGTCATTGGTTTCTCAGTTTCACTGTACTTCATTTTAGAAGTAGCCCTTCTTGTAGTTTATTTGCATCTTTTTTTTAAATATGTTCTTTCATTCATGAAATCTCATAATATTATTATTGTAAATAATTGAGCTCTACCATTTCCTAATGATAAATAGAGAAAACTCCAATTGAATGGTATAAATATAGTTTCATTATGACTGAAAAAATTGATTAGTAAAATGTATTGTCCTCAAAGAAGCTATTTACAAATGTGAATAGAGGTCAAACTCATTTTTGTTTATTTCATAGGTAAATTACCACTTGTGCTCAAAGAAGTCATTTCCATCTTGTGAATAGAGCTCAAGCTTAGTTTTGTTTATTTCTTCCTCTAATTCCTCTATCCTTTTGTGGACACTAAAATCTGCATGAGAGACTTAAACCAGTTCATGTTGTTAGCACAAGTCAGTTTAAATCAGCAAACTCAATATCCCTATGAAATATAGAATCATGTTAAACAATGAAACTAATGAAAACAATGCAAGATAAAGAAAAGCACATGCAAAAACATGATTAAAACCTTATCTCATAGTGGATTGGTGCCACTTTGTTGTGTAGGAAGAAGCCCTTTCCCAATCCTTGATAAGAAAGAAATGAAGATAAATTGTTGTGATGAAGAGAAAAATTAGTTCTCACATGTAGAGAGTAACTTTGCATGAAAATGTGTTGTGTGTTTAAAGTAAAGGCCTTCAATTTATAGTTGAGTTTGAAGAGAGGAGAGGCCAAATTGAAGAATGTCGGACTAAAACCCATCAAATAGGAGAGAGCCACTTGTCACAATGGGATTGGCCCATGATTGTGCAAGTTTTGGCCAATGTGCCCATTTCAAATTTGAAAATGGTCATAAATGCATGCAGTTGAAGGATTTGGGGGGGATTTTGTTTGGCCGAAAAAGTCAAACAAGGGAGTTAATGAGGGCATATTCCTTGGGAATATGCCTTGTGAGGAAAATAGGTGTTTTAATAAATCAAATTAAATGATTTATTATGCAAGTGGATGGAGCATGGGTTAGGCTTAGCATTAATCAGATCTTTAACTAATTAAGCTAGTGATTAGGTAGTGTGACATTTGATTTGCATTTTTGGATTTGTTTTAAATCAAATGAGAGGAAAATGAATATTGACCATTTAATTAAATACATGTGATTTAATTAAATCAATAGACTTTAGGAGATTAATTAGATAATTTGATTTATTTAATTAAAGAGATAAACTTAGTGAATTAATTAAATTGGTTTATTTAATTAATAGATGAAATAATGTTGAATGAAGTATGATCAGATGCATGAGTATATTTTGCATGTCTAAATTTTTCCCCTCTTTGAAGCAATATACTCATTGCATTGGTTCAAATAATGATGTCGGTGACATCAAAATTTAAAAGAAATGGTTTTTTCGGATGCCCTAGTGAGAATAAGTACGTTAGTACATTTCCCCCTCGAGAGACTGAGAGAAAAGATTTGATTTGAGGTTGATCTCGTGAAAAAGAGGTTCAAAATGGATGTATGGATGGCTATGAAAAACTAATCTATATGATAATGATGATGTAAATGATATGTTTGGAAGATGCTTTAAATAACAAATCTATATTATCCTAAACAACTTAAATGATTATGCAAATGAGATGTTTGATGTTGTCCTATGATGATCTGCCATGATTACGCAAGATTTAGGATGGATGCAAGATGTATGCATTGTTAGTGCGAAAGAGGATAGAAAAATGAGAGGGATGAACCCTTAAATCCAAGAAAATTCAGAAGTCCAACAAGTCCACTAGTCATCGAGAATTTATTAGATATGATGATTGATAATGATGTGTTGCTTATCTAGGGATGTGAGAGATAAAGAGCATAAATTTCATTATGTTTGATAACACACATAGGTGCGATGCATCAAGGTATAAAGAACTAGGATGGTGTTGCACCTAGTGTGATGGACTTTGACTCGACAATCAGATACAAGTGTTTTTGTTCACACTTGACATACATAAACCTTGCTAGGATGGATCCAACAAAGAAAGTATTCACCAAGTTATATTACAAGAACATCCAACAAGCACAATAGACAAAAAGATAATGATCATTGCCCTATTCCTTTCTCTCTAAACCTGTTTTGTTTAGACATCATCGAGAAGTCCTTGGAATGAGTGAAAAATAAGATATGTCAAAAAGACCAGATAAAGTAAACAAAATAGCTAATGTTCTTCATACTGCTAGCCAAGGCTAAACTATGGGGTTACCTGATGCTGATGTCCATCGCAAGAAGGTCGCATTCCTAGGACATGTTGTGATCAAGGTTTTGATGAGATTGATTGGATGATAAGCTATTGATACTTTGAGTTGACCAACTTGTTGACTCACTGATCTAGACTTGAGACTTTGACGATTAGGTGTTCACTTTTGAACCTGCTAGACTTGCTTCTAATTGCTTCACCAAAGGATGAAGGTGATGGTTGATTTATTAGGAATGATGATTACTGCGGGTGAAAGTGAGATGAGACAGGTGCACTTTTTTGGGTTTTTCAAATGTTTTGATGCTTTTTTTGAATTTTGAGATGTTTTACAAATGTATTTGGTATTTTCAATATTTGTGAATGTTTTTGGCTTTTGTGTCTCGGGGGCCAATCAAGGATTAACCTTGCCTATGTTCAAGCACAGAGACAACATATTTCAGTTGATAATAATTGACTTGACTGCTGATGAGATAGATGGGCAAACAGATTGCCATTGTGATGGATGCCTAAAATGTGGAATAGATGAGAAAACTAATGTCATTGCAACGAAAGCCTAAATAGATGGGAAAATGGATTGTCATTGCGACGGATGCCTAAAGGACTGACCTAAAATGTAAACTAGATGGGCAAATGGATTCCCATTGCAACAGATGCCTAAAGGACTAACCTAAACTATGAAGTAGATGGGAAAATGGATTTCTAATGTGACAAATGCCTAAGGACTAACCTAAAATGTGAATAATATGGAAAAATGGATTACCATTACGACAAATGCCTAAATGTATGGTAAAATGGATTCCATTGTGATGAGTGCCTAAGGACTGACCTAAAAAGTGAAAAAGATGGACAAACGGATTCCCATTGCGACAAACGCCTAAATAGATGGGCAAATGGATGCCATCACGATCAACGCCTAAAGGACTGAACCTCAGATGTCTCGGGGGATGATCAAAGATCAACCTTGCCTATGTTCAAGCTCAAAGATGATGTAGTTTGGCAAGATGACTCTTTTTGTTTTTTGATTTTTCAGATTTTGACATGTTTTGGATGTTTTTGATTTTTTGAGTTTTCAAATGTTTTTGAATTTTTGATTTTTTGATGGATTTTTTTTTTGAATGTTTTTGGGTTTTGTTGAAAACCAAGCTTAATGTTGATTGATCAAATTGATAGTTTGACTAAATGTGTTAATTGAAACAAAAGTGATAATGCACTTGTAAATTCCAAGAAGTTGTGTTATCCTAGAGTAAACTTGTACAAAAGAGGATGGTTTGACTAAGTGTGTTAAGTCAAACAAGTTGATGGATTGGATAATTTGACTAAGTGTGTTAAGTCAAATAAGATGATAATGCACTTGTAAACTCTAGGAAGTTGTGTTATCCTAGAGTAAACTTGTACACAAGAGGGTGGTTTGACTAAGTGTGTTAAGTCAAACAAGGTGATAATTGATTGGATCCGATTGATCAAGATTGATGAAGCTTGTTTTGGAAACAAAATTGTTTTGATGATTTGATGTGATGTGGATGTGCACATTAGATATGACTGATATGATTTTTTTGGATTGATGTTCAATGAAAGATAAAGCTTGATAAGGAACATCGTCTCATCAAAATATGCCATGGGCTAGTGATTTGGATTTTAGACCACAAATGCTTTAACCAATTTGATTTCACATTTGCCAATGTTCATATCACAAAATTAGATGGAAGATATAGATCAAGATTTATTCCTGAAGCAAGATGCAAAATTTTTCTCCTAGTGTCTAGTAGTGTTTGAATGACCATGGGTAGATTCTTGGATGAATGGATATGAATTATCTTGCGATAAGATAAGTTGATCAAAAAGAGAATGCTCATATGAATAATGCTTAAGTCTCATATAACACTGGGTAGGATGGGATCAATGAAAATGACCCATGTCAAGATTTTTACCATAAGCAAGTGTAAAATGTGCACCAAACCTTCATCAAGATCAAGATAACATAGATTGATGGTAATGGGTTGGATAAACGGTTCATGGATGAACGAATGATAAGGTTGGAATTTTGGCTTTATTATGGATGTGATAAGATGCTTTCTCTTGAAATGGTGCACATAGATGCTCAATTCTACACATGATGCCTGTATACCAATTTTTCATCATGGTACTTCCCTAAAGCACCACCAAAGTGGTTTTCGTTAGAGGAAATTTTTTTTCTTTACTGTTTTCAATCCTTTTTCTATTTTTTTTGGATTTTTATGTTTTTTTTTTGTATTTTTTGAGAGATTTTAAGTTGATGTTGAATCACCTAGTACTACTAACATTGATGCTTCTTTCATAATGTGCCATTGATATCCTACTTGAAGAAGTTTCTTCTCCAAGACACGTGCACTTGAAATCAAATTTTGAGAAATTTGTTCTACTTTGTTGATACCGGAGTTAACTCTATCTTTGTGCACACATCGTGATAGAGTGCCTTCTGAATCCTTATGATGAAGGGTCGCTGCCAATACATGGTTAATGTGAGAATTGGATATCATGCGTGAAGGCATGGATGGAGTGTGTTAAGGAATAAAATATGGATTGGTCGACAGTTTAGAACCTTTGACTCTCCAAAATTGGGAAGATGAGGAATAATAAGTGTATACAAAAGTGTGTATATAGTTAGGACCAACTACTTGATAGACCTTGTATGTCGCTTGAGAAGCATGTTTATGCCTTTGTGGAAATCTTTGATGGATACCTTTCCCTTTTTTATCTTTCCCCATAGTTTCTTTGACTAATGGAGTTTGATAGGGATAGTATTTATTTGTATTCTTTGGTATCCACTTGTATTTTATTTGTCCTTCGTGCTTCACTACTTTTTATTTGATGACGTTCTTCGTTATTTGATTCAAATCTTTATTTTTTTGTTGGTCCCAATTCGTGGATGGGGTGATGAGTGGATGGAGATTCATGACATGGTGGGTTGTAGTATTGGCATTGGTTTCATCATAAGGATTCTTCGTGCTCCCTATGTTGATGTTTGCTTGAGATGAAGTTGCCCCCAATTTTGTGGGAGTATCACTGATATGTTTATATCCCTTGATTGTCGAATAACCAAGGCTTTGATGCTTAGGATTGCTAATAATCTGTACTAGTTCTAGGATACCTTGTTCATGCAAACCTAATCCTCTGCCTTGATAATTCATTTGCTCAAAATTTTTATCTGCAAAAAGATATGATTTACCTTGGAAACAAGGTGCTAATTCTTCTATGCTCTGTGGCAAATCTTCAAAGGTGACAACTTCCTTATTGATGAGATAGTTGGCCCTATGAAAGGTAAGTGATACAACTTTATAAGGGATAGGATCCTCCACATGTGGGATGACTTCCTGATTGATATCTTTAGCTTGATCTTGCGAGATATCAAATTGTAATGCTTCTTCAAGAGTTGTTAAAGATTCAATGTAAATTATTTCTCATGATTCATTCTTGATATTCTTTCATATGATGTTTTTGATTTACAACTTTTGTAGAGCCCTTTGTCATGAACTATTTCTTCTAGGTGTCCATAGGATGTTTCTGATTCACAAATTCTGTAGAAGCCTTCTTCATGATTTGTTTCTGCCATGACTCTAGATTTTTCCATATCTTGGTCATGTGTACAAATGTTAAGAGTAGGAGTCTCTTGTTCTTTGGTAATGATATCAAGAGTATGAGACTCTTTTTTTGAATGAAGATCATCTATGTGTCGATCCAAATAAATCATCTCATGGGTAGATGGGGGAATATGTGTTATATGGATATGATCATCATTTGTGACATCTGGTATAGATAGAAGAGTGCCCATTAGATCATTATAGTATATCGAAGATACAAATTCTTGATCTTGATTAATTTTGGAATTTCTTTCGACATGATTTGGATCGAGTTCTTGACATGGGTCGATTTCAAAGGATAGATTGTTCACAAAAGGGACTTGGACATCATTATTGGGAATGGAAGTGGATCAATATCATGTTGATCTTTGAGCGGATTTGTATCAAGTGTAGGGTAAAATATTCTTTCAATATTCACAACCGTGAGGTCGAAGGGTGTCAATATGCCTTGGAAAGGACCATTGCTAGACCTTGGTGATATATTTCAATCAGGCTTTGGAATAAATTCTTCAGATATATTCTCAAACTCATTGGTGAATGGATCTTGGATTATGTCAATAGGATCAAATAATGTGAACACATCTTGAAATAGATCACTAAAAATTGGCTCTTGATAAATGTTGATTTGATCACTGGATGGAGTAGACATATCTTCATAGTGCTCATTAATGGAGAGATCTTGAACATTGTTTCCAAAAACTATGGTGATGATATTGTTAATAAGATCAAATGATTTTAATCCCTCTTGAGTTGGATCATTGTTGGGAATTGTTGGTGAATTTTGATCATGATCAAAAAGTGGCTCTTGGTGTGTGGTGATTTGATCGCTAGTTGAGGTGGAAACATCTTTAATGTGTTCATTGATGGATTGATCTTGATCACAATTTCCAGCAATTATGGAGGAGAGATTATTAACACTATCACTAGTGGTTGAATTCAGATTATTGTCCCCAATAGCTATTATCTTTTGATCAATCAAGTCTTGGATGAGATTTTTGAGTCAAATAAAATCTGATGTTGTGCTTCCCTTTACTTTATGAAAATCACAAAAGTTATTCTCATTTTACCCTTGTGGTTTCACCATGGGCTCTTGATAATTCACATAAATGGGGATTTTAATGATATTTTATTGTACCAACCGTTGCAAGACTTATTCGATTGGTTCCCCAAGTGCTATGTATTTTTTTTGATACCTTGTGAGATTTGGACTTTAAATTGACCTTGTGGAGATTGATTTTGGAGATGTGGTGATTGATCTTTGAGATGCAGTGATTGGGTTTTTTGTTGATGTCGTTGATCTTGATATCCCATTTCTTGACATTGGAGATATTGTTCTTGATGTGGTTGTGGAGATAGCTCAATGCTTTGATGACATGGTTTAACCAAAGGAAGCGTGCATCGATATTGGGGTGGAGATGTCTCTTTGGCAAGTGAAGAAATTTGATCCCACAAAATTTGATCATGATTTTGATCTTGAAACTTTTGATATAGTTGACTTGGTTGTTTAGCAAGTAGATTTGGAATGCATCCTTGTGGTGTTTTCTTGGGATTGTGGACTAGTTGATTCTAGATAATGCTGTGATTTGGTGTGATGTTTTCATTTGGCATTATAGGTTGACTTTGAAAATTGTCATGGTTGAGAATCATATTGCTTGGGTTTAGGTAACTTTGATTTTGCATGGTGTTCCCTTGAATTGGATCATTACATGGAGTTGCCAATATGTTGTTGGGATTTTGAACAACCTTGGTTTGATTTGCAAGCATATATATCCCAAAGTTTACCAAGTGCAGATTTGAAATGGTCATGTTTGACAAAATTGTATTTGGCATGTATGGATTTGGTGGGATAATGTTTTTTGGAATAAGAATCACGCATTGATTGTTCAGTTGATAGATTTGTAGGTTTGGATTTGGATTTAAATCTACTATTGGGAAAGGTTTTCCAAACTTTATTTTGGGCCTACTCATATTCGTTGTAGTATTGAGGTTTGAAGGAGATAAAGATGCCATGCATAAGTGTGAGTTTCGATAATCAATTGGAATTGCAAGACTTGGATAGTTTGGTTGACTTAGATTACTCATGATGTATGAATCGAGTTTAAAATCCATGTTTTTCTTGTTTTTTGACCTCATTGCAAGAGTAAACCTCTAAGGAATTCAGGACCAATGATGAGATGAAGGATGAAAGGGTGAATGATATGGGTGGTTAAACTTTTAGGAACTTTGGATCAATGCTAGACTTTAGGACTTGATTTGATTTTATTCTGATTGCGGATAGTCTGACTAAGTGTGTTAAGTCAAACAAGGTGATGTTGATTTTTCTCAAAGTCTAGCATAAATGATGTTTTCCAAGGTTCCAAAATTTGTTGGTGAGATGTGATTTGATTGATGATCAAGATGGGTGAAGTGTTTGAATTGATCATAGACGAACCTAAGATGGACTTGTTTACAAGACCAAGTTTTTGAAGAACATGCTTTTCCCTAGGAGTAAATCATAACAAAATACCAAAAGATCAATTTTCACATGGAAAACCATAAGATTGCAAGCACATGTGTGGGTCAGTTTTCTGTTAACTTGTTTAGATTTGGTTCCTTTTACAAACACTTTGTTGATTATGTTTCAAATTGAATGTCAAATGTCCTAATTTTCTTTTATCCCACAAAGTGTATTATGTGGAAATCAAGAAAATTAGGGAAAAAGTTTCCTAGTGTTGAATTTGGGAGAAACAAATTTAGATGTTTGAATGTTTAGAAGCCTTCTAGAGATAAAAACCTCTAGGGACAAGTAGTAACATGTGGGCACTTCCAAGGTATTTTTTCTTCCAAAGGGTTTGAGATTTTGATGATTCGTTGAATTTTTGTTTTCCACTATTTTGGGATCCAAGAAAAGTGTTTTCAATTCCAATAACATGCACAATCCTAGGATGAAAAGATAGTATTTGTTGGGATCCCACTTGGACGAATCTAGCTACACGTATTCAATGTGGATGATTAGATGCTTGACGACACAGGCTCCCCCTTATAGTCCACTCACTTCTTGGGTCATCCAAGCATAAGTACCCATGAATCTCCCCTCCGTGCATAATTTTTATCTCTACAATAGAACTGCATGTATATGTGGGGCGGCTTCAAAGGACATGACCTTTTGCACGAACAAATAGATAGGATTTTGGCCTTTTCTAAACAAAAGGTTTTAGTTTAGACTTTCCATTCATGGAGATTGACCCATGTAGTGAGAGACCATTTCTTCTGTTCTCATCGAAGCCAACCGCATGATACTGGCTTTTTTTCTAGTACCCACTTTTATATCCCGGTTGGAAATACACTTGGCTTTAGTGTGTTACCGGTTGGGTCATCCCCTTGGGTGAGTAATTTTTCCCACAAGGTAGACCCTCTAAGATAAACAAAAGCGAGCAAACATATTTGTAGTTCAATCAAAATTCATTTAGAAACAAAGGGAGAACACACACAATAAGTTTACTCACACTCGCAAGATGTTTTGTTCAATTTTAGATCCCAAATCAAAGTGTGAAGGAAATATTTTAAACAAACTAATATCAAAAAAAGAATTTTGATTCTCAAGATCACCATGAAGTGTGAGAGAAGCATATATGCCCTTTAAATGATATTAATTTGTGAAAAAGATTGCAAAACATGAAAAACACTTGTTCATTTTAGACCTCAAAAGTAGTGATTTTGATTCGTTTTAAAGCACCAAAATCCAAGTGTGAAGTTGATTGTTCAGTTTTACACCAAATTGAAATCCAGTGCGAGTTTCTAAGTTCAATTTTAATGCAATTTTTTCAAAGAACAAAAAAAATCAATCAGTGATTAATTTTAAATCTCAATTGAAAGTGAGTTGTTCTAAAATAGAAAACAAAAATAGAAATTGGAGCCTTCAAGTTATCACAATAAGCATTAAAAAATGCTTTTTCAAGTTTTCCAAATCCAATTTTCTTTTTGTTTGATTCTTGTGTGAGAGTAAACCACCATTGCTTCTTGATGCCAACCCCTGTTATGCAAAGTATTGATTCAGAAAACTAATGTTGCCAATCCAAAAGTGAAGTCTCCAAGAATGCTCCATTTAGTATTCCACATACACAACCTGAAAACACACATCATAAAATACATTAGCATTTAATTTGGCTATCAATCAAATGTACTCCACTAAAATAGAGCAATTTCATTTGAAAGAATCCTTGAACTAAAGAACATTTGAGGGAATGATGCAAGATGAAAAGTGATTTCAGATTAAAGAGTCCCTTCCGCCGATAGACATTGTTAAAGGCTTTCTATTTTCCTTTATTTTGTGAACTTGATATTAATGAACCTGTTGAGCACTCAAAATAAACAATGGCATTTACTGTCGCTACCAGAGATGACCTACACATCAAACAAGATTTCTATTCATGAGAGAACGCCTGACTTTGGGGTTTACTATTGATAGTATGTCCCCAAAACAAATGTCATCTCATAAAGATATCCACAAAATGGATCTGCCAAGATTTTTATTTACTTTTAGACTTCTTTTTCAACTAGTGTAGCGTAGAGAATTTTTGACAACATTTGAATTTTTTACCTATCGCTTCTATTGGTTATAAAAGATCTTATTATAGACTGCAAGATATTTGAATAGATTTGAAATTTCTTTTGCATAATGCGAGCAGTTGTCTTTTGCAAATAAATCATTATTTATTCACTCCCTAATTACCCAACTATCACGTGAATCATAAAGGATTCATTTATACTAGCCATAAGATATGATGGCATCATTGGATTTTAGCTAGCCATGAATCTGTCTTAGCTAGCCATGCCATGAATCTATCTTGATGAAAATCAAAATTTAATGATTTACTTCAACTTTAAGTGACTAATTTCTTGAAGTGCTTCTATGCTTTGGCATAAAATTTGTTGCATCGATTGTAGAAAATATTGTATTGACAGTGGAAATTAGTGTCAAATATTTATAGGCACCAAAGATTGAATCTGAAGACATAAAATCCGCCCAAAGCTATCTAGGATCTGTGCAAAAGATTTTTTGAAAAGGCTTTAGAAACATCGTCTATAGAAATTAATGACGACAATGGCATGACAAGTTATCACCCATCATAAGATTCCTCCTTAAATTTCCTATAATAGTTGTGTCATATCCTCAATGATGAAATTTTAGATATACACAATAGAGGGCTGAGCTAATTTTACTAAACTCACAAAAGGCATTGAGCTAATTTACACGAGCATACATTCTATAGATTCAAATCAGCAATTGTTTGAAGCAGATTTTGATTATATTTCTACGAAACACTCTTATCATATATTTGCTAAGTATGACCACAAATAATTTTTTGTCCCCTCGTGTAATGTGCAAGATATATATGCGATCTCCTGAGCATGATGTTGCTTGTAGGACATGCGTAAAAATTGACCAACTAAATAGGGAAAACATTAAACAATAACAATTTTGGTAGGCATAAATCTCGATTCCCCAACCTGTGTGTACATCATATTGGCTCGAGCTACGAGGGGGAGGTCAACCATAGCGTAAGAAATTTTGTCGACCCAACCAACCTCGCTTCAGAACTTTCCAACAACATGAGATAACACATATTGTATTTTGGTATGAAAGGTTTTAAAATTTAAACTATTATTGTCTTAGAGCTATCACCACAACCTTCATGAAAAACTTATTGAATTTTCACTTCTTTAAGGAGCAGCCTCTATTAAATGCAAGAATACCACTGCCAAAAGCAATCATAGTGTTATGTTCAACCAAGAGGATGTGTGACCAGATTGCTCATAGTATTGGTCATTTTGGAGCTGCTGCTATCCATGTTGAAAAGTCAATGGTTGGTAGTTGAAATCCTTGGCTTAAATATTCAATTTACTCAAATCAATCAAACAATATGAGATAGCAATGGCTATTAGCGCGACTAAATATGATTCAAAGCAACTGTATTATACTTGTGTGGTCAAAGGAAAAAAACTAAAGCAACATACCTATATGAATAACAACATTAATGCTGAATTAAAATAATGCCTTTGAAATTTGCACCAACTTACTAGCATTACAAAATAATATTATCAAACTAGGCCAGTATTACGTTATTCAAAACAAAAAATCTCAGAAGAGAAAGAAACAAAGACATTATTCGATTGTCACTCATGGAGTATACTTATGAAAACATCTGTCTCATGCCATCCTAGCACTAGAATGTGGACATTGAAATTCACATGAGAGACTTAAACCAGTTCATGTTGTTAGCACAAGTCAGTTTAAATCAGCAAATGCAATATCCCTATGAAATATAGAATCATGTTAAACAATGCAAGCTAAACAAAAGCATATGCAAAAAAATGATTAAACCCTTATCTCATAGTGGATTGGTGCCACTTTTTTGTGTAGGAAGCAGCCCTTTCGCTATCCTTGATAAGCAAGTGACGAAGATAAAATGCTATGATGAAGAGAAAAATTAGTTCTCACATGTAGAGAGTACCTTTGCATGAAAATGTGTTGTGTGTTTGAAAGAGAGAGGCCTTCAATTTATAGTTGAGTTTGAAGAGAGGAGAGGCCAAATTGAAGAATGTGGGACTTAAACCCATCAAATAGGAGAGATCCATTTGTCACAATGGGATTGGCCCATGATTGTGCAAATTTTTGCCAATGTGCCCATTTCAAATTTGAAAATGGCCATAAATGCATGTAGTTGAAGAATTTGGGGGGAATTTCGTTTGGCCAAAAAAGTCAAACAGGGGAGTTAATGAGGGCATATTCCTTGGGAATATGTATTCTGAGGAAAATAGGTTTTTTAATAAATCAAATTAAATGATTTATTGTGCAAGTGGATGGGACATGGGTTAGGCTTATCATTAATCAAAGATTTGACTAATTAAGCTAGTGATTAGGTGGTCTGAAATTTGATTTGCATTTTTGGATTTCTTTTAACTCAAATGAGAGGAAAATGAATATTGACCATTTAATTAAATCACAGACCATTTAATTAAATACATGTGATTTAATTAAATCAAGAGAATTTAGGAGATTAATTAAATAATTTGATTTATTTATTTAAAGAGATAACCTTGGTGAATTAATTAAATTGGTTTATTTAATTAATAGATGAAATAATTCTGAATGAAGCATGATCAGATGCATGAGTATATTTTGCATGTCTACACCTTCTATAGATAACTTGTGTCTCTTATTGTGGAATGGAAATTGAGATGAAGAGCCAATTCATGTCCTTAGATTCAAGTAAATTCTATGTATCACTTCATAAACGTTTGCCACTATGTTAGGAAAATAACCACCCCTATGAGTTAACCCAAGGAGAACCCAAACCTCTAGCCATAAATTCAAAAGAAAAATTGGTTATTAATGATTTAATTTTGAATGCTAGATGACAGAGCATCCTTGTCCAATAGTTATTTAAATATAGTTCTTTATGTTTGATACATTATCTCATATTAACATGCCAATGAACATTTCTTAAGATCTTTTGTAAGATTATTGTCTTCTCTATTTACCTAATGCTATTTTCAAATTTATAAGACATTCTAGATAAATTATAATCAACATAACTATTTCAGCTCCATTAAAAATTTGGTGTTAAATTACAAAGTGTTTAACCAAAACAAATGGACCACTAAAAATATGAAGCAAAAATTCACAAAGATAAATGATATATTGAAGAAAAATCATTGACCTATAATCAAGATCGTATTTCAAAAATTGTATGTATAAAAAATATTATTCTATACATAAGATAATGTAAATTAAATTAATGTATATTTTATACATATATATAAAATTGTACTCTAAGATATTAACTTAAATTGTGTTTATCATGATAAAATCTTTGAATATATTTACTATTTGCATTGATAATAATATTGTATTTCTAGAGGGATCCCTTCCAAGTTGATTGTTATTGTACTGTAGACCAAATTCTATACCTTTGACTTCATCTATCATCCATCAGATTTTGTATTCTCTTGTGATGTAGCCATGATCCTTTTGATTTTTGAATTTCTATGCTCGTAAGATTTTCTTTATTTTTCATTGTATAACTATAGAAATCTATTTTTTGATATTGAAGCAATCTCTATAAGGTGCACGATGTAATTTGATTCTAAATTTTTGGAATTATTATTGCAATCTCTACTAATGCTGATGTTGTGAATGCAATGGTTATCATGAAAATTCCTACACACTTCCCTTCATGCATGTATGGTTTAAAAGACTCAGAATGTATTAAAGTAAAGAACCCCTTAATAAAAAACCTTCAAATTTCTAGGTAGCTATATAATTCTATCGATGTATTCCTTGCACCTCCTCTGGGTGCATGTGCTATTAATAACAAAAATAGGAAGATTAAGATGCCTTCTCGGACCATATTCCTATTATGATTGTGAGTGAATAACTTTTCTAATTAACCAATAATCATTTCATAATGGAAAAAGTTTTATGATGTTTATAATTAAGTTGACCTCACCAGATATAATTTGTGGCACACTGAAATGTGAGTGTGATTTAAGCATAACCAAAACCAATATGAATGGGATTTTCCATGGTTTTCATTTTAATTCTCAAATTTTTTATTTTGAATTTTTTTGGTACCATAGCCATTATTTTATTTTATGACAACAAAGTTATTAATAATATATAGTTTCATATTTCATAGTTTTGTTTATGTTCTTCTTATGTTCAATTGTACTCATTTTCTTGCATTATACCTTTGCATGTTGTTGGACTATAAGAACTAGTTGGTGCTATCTACTTTATGTTAATAGGTCTTTGTTCATTCCTTGCTTTCTTTTAATAGTCATTGTTGATTCTTTTGTGATTTTGTCAAGTGAAAATATCGGTTGATTGGTATATGATATACCATGTCAAAATGGAGAGCCTACTTGTGGTAAGCATAATGTGGGTAAATTTTATTTTATTATTTGTTTTATTTTTGTGGCTGTGGATTTTATGTGATTTTTTCACTTAGTAGGCGAAGGATGGAAAGTTTTCATGAATTTAGGAAACCTTTTTTTTAGGGGATTAACTTGTAAATCAATATCCTATAATATGCATGTATAATGAGGTTTTCAAATAATAAAAAATGTAATTCAATATTAAATAGATAGTGTATAGGGGTGGTGGGCCTAGCTCGATTGGCTAAAGCATCCTGTTGTAGGAAAGAGGTCATGAGGTCTAGTCTCTCCACCATCCCCATGGTATCGAAGGGCATGTCATGACAATGCCATTGGTCATGTGAAAAAGTTTTACCAAGTGCACTATAGTTTATAGGGGGGTGAATACTTGATCGATTCCTACAATCTAAGAAAAATAAAATAAAAAATAGAAAATAGAAAGTGTATAATTTAATTAATATAATATGAGTAGTTATTGTGGGTTGGGAAGCATGCATAAAATATAAGTGGGGTGTTTATTGATAGAAAAAATGCATCACTTTTCAATTCACTTAATCCATTTCCTACATGATTTCATGAGAGGAAAACATGCATACAAGCTTATATAATAACTATAATACATAGATAAAAATATACAATCCACAAAATAACACAAGACATACCCTATGAAAACCCTCAAAAACAAAAAACCTCGGCTTCCAAAAACATCCATATTTCATTTATTATTCAAAAATAAAACAATACATGCACTTACATTGTTGCAATGAATACTTTTGAAACATCAAGCCTCTCCAATGCATCTTCCATGTACCCAAGGATGAATACACACATCCAATGTCATGATTCATATATGAAATCATCACAATGACTCAATAATATAAAATCCCACTCACCCAACCAACCTTAACCACTAATCATGTGTTTTCTTTTGTAGACACAAGATCACATAAATAAAACCATGTGAACACAAAAAAATTGGCCCCCAATTTAATATTTGGTACTAGGGTGGAACCACAATAGTGGTTTACAATTGAGAAGAGGAAGGAAAATGATATTTTTTAAAATTTCAATAGGAAAGGGGGTTCGGTCGAACTTGTATGTTCAGCCGAACCCATCAAATGGTTCGGTCGAACCACAATAAAATGGTTCGGTCGAACCACAATAAAATGTCAATGAAAATTCATATTTTAATGGGTTCGGTCGAACCCTTGTTCAATCAATACCCTTTGAATTAGGGAATTTTAAAAGGCTATCACTGTCAAATGAACGACGAACAGTCTGAGCTCGTGCACGACGAACGTGAATAACAACGAACATGAACGACAGGGAACAACAAAAGCTTCCAACGGGGCCACCATCTCAACTTCAAATAGGTTGGCATTCTTTCTCTTGAATCACAGTGATTTAAAATTGCATTTGTAAATACAAGTTTGTAAACACCAATGGATTCCATGAGACCTTTTTTTTCCTGTGTAAAATGAAGACAAATCGAATGAAACAAAAATTCCAAACAAAATTTTTCATTTAAAACTTGAAGGCACATTATGAGAACAAAATTTATTGTTTATAATGAACATATTACCCTATTTCAAGCTCTCATTTTGACTCAATTGTGAATTTAATTTTCTTGAAATTTTCTAAAACCCTTTAAAAGCAATACCCATTATTTAAAATTTGGATTTACAGCTACTAATTGCATTTTCTTGAAAGTTTCTAAAACCTTTTTAAAACAATACTCATTATTCAAAATTTGGATTTACAACTACCAATTGCATTTGCTTGAAAGTTTCTAAATCCTTTTAAACAAACCCAATTTTCAACCAAATTTGGATATACAACTACCAATTGCATTTGCTTGAAAGTTTCTAAAGCATTGTAAACAAACCCATTTTGTAAAATTTGGCTTTACAGCTACCAATTGCATTTGCTTGAAAGTTTTTAGTAGTCATTTGGCTTTACAGCTGCTAATTGCATTTGCTTGAAATTTTCTAATATTTTTCCCCAATAGCAATACATATATGCATGATCTTATAAAAAAATTGTGACCACATCAATGCTTTTCATAAGAACACATACCCCAATTGGGGCCTCAACCTTTATAAAAACATTGCCTTCTATTACTAATTCATTATATCATTTCTTATATAATAGAATTAACCCAACAATGAGATCTTCCTACTATTATTTTTGTTCATCTTTAAACCAATTTTACTCAAACCTCTAATTAGAATTTAAAACTATTACAATTATGAAGAAAATAATCAACATCTATCTCCCAAAGATTCCCCCAAAATGTATGATCAAAATTTAATTTTGTTCCATCTTGAGGATATTTCCAACCTACAAGTATATATCTATTTTTTATTTCTCTCTATATCCATTAATAGATTGTGTTGAAGGCATTTCTTAAATTATCAACATGGAGATATTATTTATGAATATTATTATAGACTTATTTTTCTTGTAAAATTGAATTCAAATTTATACTTAAATGGAACCTTAGAAAAATTAATAGGCTAGATTTATTACTTCTATGTTATTGGTTGCATAACACTATTTTAATTATTCTTCAAGGATAAATTTTTATCTAAGTGATTGAAATGTTCAAATTGATTTTCAAATTGGCCACTCCATGAGTCTAACTAGAGAATAATTTTAAGAATAAAAATATTTTTTTGTTTAGTGAATCAATAAATTACATCACCTCTTAATTGGATGAATTGTTGTAATGGAGTGCAACAAACCATAGTTTTATATAAATGATATCAATTTTTTTGTGGCATTTTTCCAAATAATTTGTGTGGTGTTTATATGCATGCCTATTTTGCATACATTTAAGTAAAACTAGGCTTAGTAAAAAATTCTACCAAATTGATATTTCATTTATTTTTATGTCCATCTACATACATATTTTAGAACACCTATGTTTTATATGTTCAGAAGATGATAAGAAATAATGCTAGAGCTTGGAATAAGATAAGCCAAATCTTATTGCATGTTTAAAATTTCAATCAAGTTGACTTTCAAAAATGTTTGAAGTATGTACGCTAAAATTTCATTATGGGCTTTTGTCAAATAGTGTAGATACATATAGTATATGATTTCCATGCACATATCCACTTACTATATCCACCTACTATAGTAGCGTGAGATGTAACACTGAAACTAGAGATTCTAAGTGGATTTTGTAGATTGATATGTGTTTCTTTAGGTTGAATTCAAATCTTGAATTAAAATAATAGTTGTAACTTAATGCCTCCCTATTTGACTGTAAATTAAGAATATAATTGTAATTTATTTCTTTGATAAAAAATTGTGAATTATATAACACTCAAATCATATCCAAAATTCATAGAAATATATTCTAAGAATGAGGAGTCTCATATCACTAATGGTATTAGATTAAAGAACATGATAACATGACCACATAAAAAAGATGTCCTCACTCTCAAGGATTACTTGGGAATTTAATAGGTTTCAACCTTTCAAACTAGTTGGAGCTACCTGCATCTTCCTTGAACATCTCATGTACACTTATATAAATATTTGTTAAGAAGGTTTCTACGAGGCTCTAAAAATGAAAGAAGGAAAAATGAAAATATTCCACTTTCTTACCCATAAATTTTACTAGTCCTATTGTACAATGGTAGAGGCTTTGTAATAATGTGTATTTACATAAATAATTGTGAAACATATTCATAGAAAAAATTATTTAATTATTTAAATATGAATATTTAATATTTATGCGCATCCAAAAAAATACAAATTCATAACTAATTTTAATTCAAAAAGTGGTAATAAATATTCAAATTTTAAATCTATGAAAATATATAACCAAATGATAGGATAAAAGTGATGAAACTAAATCTAGGATAAATCTATGTTAATAGTAAAGAACATTTATAGTTTCCTTCTAGGATGAAATAAATAATCAAGTAGAAACATTTATATATACTTGTGAGGAAATCATCTATATGTTTCTTGAACCTTTTGTATTTACTTTCTTTATGAGACTTCAAGCCCTTCATGGATAAACTTTAGTAGTAGCAATACCTTCCTCAATGGCTTTAAAGGTTAACCTTCTTACTTTTTAACCAAAATTTTAATAACATTCAATTTTGTGTAATTTATGGAGCACTGCTATCATTTTAATTCAAAATAAAATAATATAAGAAATTTATATAAATTTTAAAATTAAAAAATTCTAAAAAAATAGTTTTAAATTAAATGAAAATGTTTATGGTTGGACCCCTCTAATTTTATGGAACTATTTCTTGAAAGCTATTTAAATAGTTGAATTTTATATATAATAGGCAAAGGAAGTGACATATGGAATTAAGACCATCCTTGATGGTCTTTACTAGGAAATGTTTAATTTCATTCATAAGGACCAAGGTATTTTATAAAAAAGTTGTGTTTGTTAACCATCTAATGCATAAAGACAAATAATGTCAAACTTAAAATCCCTTAGTTTTATAAATAACTTAAAATAATTTATAACATGGGTAAACACTAGAGTCAATCGTATATACTTAAATTAATCAAATTGCATATCATGTGTATCATTCTAATGACTAGCTTCCAAATAAAATCATCCTTCTAAATAAATTAAAGTGTTCAATTATGGTAAACATGTTAGGTCAATTTTACTTCTTGTAAAATAATATAATCAATTTAGACTCATAAGATCTTCTAAACATACAATCAATAGCTTTCTTGCTACTTGAGATTCTTTACCTTGTACATTTAAACTATTAAAATTCATAATTAACCATGGTAACACTTAATATAGTCTATTAATAAAAATATAAATCCTTCATTTCTTTCCTCTTTTGGGAGACAAGTGGATCTACAACCAATTATGTGCATCATTCCATCTTTCATCAATGATTTGGAAGATCAATGATTGATCATTGTGCATCATCATACAAAGCTATTCCATTATATAGATTGTGAAATTTGTATAGGCAACTTTTAAATTTTAAAAAATGTAAGAGTTGATTTATTTTACTATAATATCCAAGAAATTAATAAAAATAAGAGTAATAAAATAATTATTAAATAGTATCTTTAAATGAGTAAATATAACCATATTTTCACATGGTAGATTTTATATTATCTATAAGATTTGAGATAATAGAAAAAATATGTACAAAGATTAAATCAAGTCATTTTCTCCTATTCTTTCATTATTTCTTTCTTTTTGTACTAGTGTTAAATATTCATCTAGGTTTTGTTGTGTACTTATAAGAATCCTTTGTTCCTTAGTATCATGTTATTGTACATTGTATGGTAACTTTCATGATAAATATTATGTGCATGTGTCCCTTCCTCCTATCAGAATTTATTTATGGATATGAGGAAGTTTATTTCTAATTTTTTGGTTTCCTCCTTATCAAAATATTGCTTCAATAATTTAGAAATCATATTTACAATCCTATCATTTCTCTCATTTTCTTCTCTTATTTGTGCCTTCAATAATGACTAAATTGATTTTACATGACCACCAATGTTAAGTAATGATTCTTTCCCTTTATTACTAGTTGTCGGAAATAAATCTTAGATGCAACCTTTATCAATATTTTTTAAGTCATTAATGGCACATTTTGTACTAGAGTGCACACTTGTAAATTTAAATTTTAGAATTGTTTTAGATTATGTTTTTTTGTGCAATCTAGTAATTTGAATGTTTTGATTATTAAAAACTATGATAGATGTTGAACATGTTTTTTGTTAATGGCATGAAAATTATATTATTGATGAGTAGATGAATTATTAGAACTATTTTAGATTTCTAAATTCCCCATATATAGATATATTATTTACCAAGGTCTCATTGCTCCTTTAGGTGTACATACATATATAACATGGAAAATACAGATGTTCCACCTATAGAATCTTTGTTTCAAAATACCACTAATGCGATTAAGAAATTGAGAGACTCATTAGCACAGGGTGCAAACCCAGGGATATATTCTAAACCATGCATGCCAATATTACATAGTTTAGAAAAACTAAGAGATGAACTTGAGAGGACAAGTGCATTTTCTCCAAATAGAGTAGTTGCTATTCTTTCCCGCATGCGGGAAGAAGTACATGGTGAGGTTCCCCTCAAAAAAATACAAGATAGTGTGACCAAAGAAATGATAAAAACCAATTATTTTCCATTTTATCAAAATGCACGTAAGGTACTTAGGGGATACTAGGTCACTAGATGTGTCAATCATGCTATGGCCTCATTGATCTACCCACGATTTCTTGTAGCACATGGTCAATACCCAAACAATTACCAAAGTCCATTATATTTTGTTCAATAGTTGTATATTGAGGTCCATTTGGGCCTCAAAGTCAACTACCTGGACATTCCACCATATGCTATTCAAGGACGTGGTAGGATTACTGATAGGCCCACTTATCATCGAGAAAATAGAACAACCCTAGTGTTTAGGGTATTGGTTGGTGAGAGGTCTCCTGCTCTCACCCTGGCTCTAGCCCCCATAGCAGATGAGGTTGTCCTTTCTCCCCAAAAGGAAGCAATTGACACTATAGGTGACATTGCAGCTACCACCACTAGGATATCTACTGATCATGTAGGTCACTATTTGATGTCTAGATGTCACCAATCCACGCTATTTTTAACATAGTGGACCACCATGGATCCTTTCACAGTAGCAAAAATCCCTACTCCCCTAGAGCTTGAGGCACTTATAGGAGATATGGCACACAAGACTCTGCATTGTTTGGCTGAGGAGATCTTGGAGGCATATGCCTTCATTGCATCAGACTATGGGATTGGTGTAGAGCATGTTAGAGATTGTTTGACACATAGAGTTTGTTCACTTCCAAGATCCCATCACTCTCAACCTAGCACTAGTGCACATCAGGATCCACCATCTGATCATTTGACAATTGCAAAAACTATGGGTTTTACTAAGATGTTGATTGGTGTCAGTTTGTTATCACTGATGCCATCTCACCTACATAGTCCTCTTCACTCATCATTTATGGAACGACATGGGATAGATCAGATGGATTCAGATATTGGTTCGTTGATTGACCATATAGTTGATATGATGGAGGCGGTCGTTTCAGAGGACTTGGGTCATCTAATATTAGATGATGTGCATGTATGTGTGCATGTGCATGTTTCAATTCCTTTTTAATTATTTTTAAATTTTAGTTTTAACTAGATATTAATGTACTAATATATATGAATATATATTGTAGGTGAACATACCTCATATCACTCCTATCCTTGTTCCAGATCATGTACATCAACATGATTCAGTGGATGAATTTTCTGCTAGTAGACATGTGAGTTTCAAATGTTTATATATACACATGTATATGTACATGCATATGTATGCATAAGTCTAGATACATATTTAAAAATATACACATACATTCTTAAAAATAACTTTCATAAAATTTATTTAATATAAATTATATGTATTTAACACATTTTGTACACCATTTTATTTGCAAGGCTCATCACATCCATCAGAGCAGGACCGTTCTCATTTAGAGGATCGTTCGACTAGGATTCGACATTCATATTAGGCCCTACATTAGATTTATGATCTTTACTACATGTATTTTCTTATATGATGATATTTCTAGTATTTGACATTTGATTATCTCTAACTTACATTTTCTTATATGACAATCTTTAGTATTTGACATTTTCTTATATGATGATCTTTAGCATTCCACATTTGATGATCTCTAACTTACATTTTCTTTTATCATATACATACATTTGGCACTTTTCTTATAACATGTTACATGTTTATACATTGATCAATATTGATATGTTTACATGTTTATATGATATATGTATACATTTTTTTATATTCAATATACATACATTTTTTTATTTGATGATATTTTATAAATGCTCGTGTATTTACAAGCCTATAATTTATTAATTTGGACATGTTCTTCTAGTTTTAAAATTTGATAAAAATGATGAAATTAAAATCTTGATAGAAAGTAGGAACAAATAAAGTGCATCACTTTGTGGTACACAAAACTCCTATTTTTAAAAAATGACTTAACATTAGCCATTAAGGAGTTGAGAACAAAATATAATTATAAAGAATTTAGGCAGGAGCATTCCTTTTATAATTAAATATACCATCCTTCAAACACTTTCCCTCTAAGTTATAAAATTTTATGTTAAATTTTTTCATAAATAATCTTTTAATCTACACCATTATTAAATTATACGAAAATTTTATTCTTTGAAACATTAAGAAAATTCAATTCAAATTATACCTCTATTATCTTTTTGACAAGTAACAAAATTCTAAAATTACTAGATATGTTGCATATATATACATTAAATAACAAAAAACTCGATAATGAAATAGCTTGTTTGATTACTAATTTATTCATTTAAACTAGGATCTATTTATTCCATACATTAGAATAATTTTTTTCCCATATGCATATAAATACAAGCTTTTTTTTCATATTTCCATATCAAATTGCAAGATTAATTCACATTTATATCACTTGGAGTGAAAATTTTGTAGAAGAGGGTTTTGCACATTTATCAGGGACGCAAATATTGGAGGATAATCTAACTAAGTTGGTAGAGGATTTTTTTTCAGTCATCTTTAATTTGAAGAAGAAAATGGGACAACAAAGAAAAAGAAAAAATGTGTCGCAACAAAAATTATCAAAAGAAGAACAAAAGAGGCATGAACAAAAGTTGGAAAATTATCATAGAAAGAAACAAGGTACATGCTTGTTTCTTCTCTCTCTCTCTCTCTATCTCTTAAGTTTGTGTTTAGGACTTTTATTAACACCTCAATTTTTTTTCCTTATAAATATATTTTGAATTATGAAAACCATGTTAGATTTAACTTGGAAACTTTAATACTAGATATTGGATCAAATGAATCCACTAAAGAAAACATGGACCTTGAAGATAGGGAGGAGGCCCAAGTTCATACAATTCATGTTGGAGAGGGGTAAGGATCACTTCCTTCTACTGGTATGCATTAGCATATAAAACTAAATAAAAAGGTGATCAAACAAATTTCTTATAGAAATTTAGATCATTTACTTGAAATGTATATGGAGAAACGGAAATGTTATGCCAACCAACCTTATAGTAAAAGAAATAGGTCAATGAATAAATTTTTAAATGAAATAATCAATGACCATTTCAATCATCTTGATACACTTGAAAAAACCCAATTTTTATCACGTTTACTTATTCCTAATCAGCTGAAAGAGTCATTACAATTGTTGGGTGTACATTCGACATCAAATAAGAAGAAACACATGGGATTACAAAAGGATATTTCTCAAAATTTTAAAAAGCTTTTAGATTCCATTGGGAAAGGATCTTGATGAGTGGATAAGGCCACTACAAGAAGGGTGATGTTGACATCTATTATACATCAAGATATATAACAAGAAAAAGAAAAATGTCTGCACTTTCGGTTGAAATTGGTTATAGTAGAACCACATTAATAAAATATGCGAAAAGGAGAGAGTTTTTGGATGAGAGTTTAGAAGGAAATTGGGAAATTATGTGTAGAGCTCCCCATCCTAACATGATTGAATATGTTGTTAGGAACTTGATCTCAAGTTTTTGGAATGATCAGACTCGTCCATCATCAAATACTAGAGATATTATGAGACACAGGATTGGGCCTAGTATTTATGAAAATCATATCAAACATTGGATAGACATAACACAATTTGAGATGTATATGAACTTTTATAATACATATCCTCATATAAATATTGGGAAAACAATGTTTGAAAGGTTAAAGCCATATTATGTGAAGATAAACATGCTTTTTGAAACTTGTTGTTGTCGTTATCATATTGAATTTGATCTCTAGTATTAGGTGTTTCGAAAGATGAGAGAAGAAAGTTTTTCTTTTCAAAATGCACCTCCTAAATAGGGAAGTTTGTTCATAAAGGCTATATTAAATGTGATCATGAAAATGGACCTCAAATAAACTGCATAAAAGGAATTTGTGAGATGTGGAAATTTGACTAAATTTCCTTCAAGAAATGAGGATACTGACCTAACAAAGATAGTAAATTGCAAGAGGTAAGTATTGTTTTTAGAAAGTTTATTTGTTTCAATTTTATTAGATTGTTATTTGAATTCTCTAATGTAATTTTTCATTGATTACTTGTAGTTCATTGCTTATTCACATATTTTACTCACACAGGTACAAGTATGTAAAGTTGCAAAAAAAATTGGGAAAGAATCCACAAGGTTGAACTATGTAGAAGAGGAGATTACTATTGAAAATTTTATGGAAGATTTTCAAAAATTGATACAACCATACATACAAAATTCCTTTTTTTGCTAAGTGGCAAGCACAACAATTCCAAACATTGAGAGATACTTTCCCACTTGGAATAGTTCTATCTGACTTTGCATAAAATTACTCTTGTGTACATCAAAAGCAGAGCCAATCAGAGTATTACTTTTCAAAGCAGATCACTATTATGGTTCATGTGTGTTATTGACATGCACAATCAAAACTGGATGGTGTTGAGAGTATAGATGAAGAACGGGCCATTAAGAAATAATATCACTTTTATATTAGTGATGATAAAGAGAAGGAAGCGTTTTTTGTCCAACATTGCTTTACAATTTTTTTTGAGAATTTGAGAAGCAGGGGTGTAAAATTTGAAAATTATTTTTAATGGTCAAATGGATGTGTGGCACAATTCAAATCTTCACAACCATTCTATGGAATTTGTAGATATCATAAAATCTACAAAATACCACATGTTTGGAGTTTTTTTGAGACTGGGCATGGAAAGGGTGAACATGATGGGGTAGGAGCTTGCATCAAACGATCTTTAAGAAAGCATCAAATGAGTTATCTAGAAGATTGTATAGACAATACACATGATGTTGTTGAATGGTGCAATAAACACTTTGCATCAAATGTGGTCGGTACATCTTCGAGAATAAATCGACACATTCCACATTCAGTGTTTTGGGAGATATCGGGTATGTATAAATTACGTTTTCAAAAAATTGAATTTATTTAAACTTAAAATCTATATATATATACATGTTTTTTCACATAAGTTTGTTGTTGTACATGTATCTAGGTGTGGACAAAATATCGATGCATAGATGCAAGAGGGTAGAAAAAAGGATATTTGCATTATGTTAGGAGTTCAGATAGTCATCATGGATGGGCATTACACACAAGGGATTACTCTTGTTTTTGCACTGAGTGCATTGCACGAAACTTTGATCATGCATGCAACAAACAAGAAATTGACTATGTTGGTAAGTGGGATACAGTGTTGCTAATTGTTTCAGAAACATATGATTAAAATGAGGAAGAAAAATTTGAAGACATTCCTTTGATTTCAATTGATTATGACCATATTTAAAGATTGGTTATAAAAGGTACATGTGTAAGTTTTCAATAATTTAAATATTATATATCTATCTAGTTATTGATCTTTAGAGACATTTCTAATTTTTTAAGAGTTTTTTTGTGTAAACTTGGTGTACATGAGATGTTTTTTGCAGTCATAACAAAGCCTAGAAACATCGAAGGTGCTAGCTATTATTTATTGAGTTGCACAAAAGAGAGAAATAAGTTAACACAACCTGAAACAAGTGATGGAATGTCGTTTCCCACAAGCGAGTTTTAATTTAAAATTATATATAGATTGTGTTCACATGTGCACACTACATTATAAACATTTAAATATGTATTGTACAAACCTTGAGCATGGAAATGTTGTACATGTTCATATGTATTAACTTAGGTTCATGTTTACCATGCAGGTATTGTAGTGCAAGGGACATATCTAAAACAAGTCAAAAAAAATCAGCATGGGACTCATTTTGTTGACTATCAACCTAATAAAAAGGTATATCAATATCTATTCACTTAATAATCTCTACTGCCCTACATCTTCATGCAGTTCCACATGCACATGGCCAAAGAAAATGGAGACTAGATAGTGATGATCATAGGTGTAAATTATTTTGTATAAATTACAACTATATGCACATATTTGTTCCATGGAAAATTCTTAAGTTCAAGAATCTTTGGTAGCATCATCTCTCACTATTTTTTTTGCATATAAACCCATATATATGCTTTCAATGAATCAATACTTATTTTAAACCTAGTGAATTTTTTAAAAATCATTTTGTCTGAATTACAATTATATGCAACTTATATTTGTCTCATGGAATTCTTAAGTTCAAGAATCTTATATACAATTATATATACAACTTATTGTTCCATCGAATTGTTCAATGCACAATTATGTAAATTTTAAAATTAAGTATTATCTAATTATAAAATTATTGTACACATATTTAAAACATAAATCAATGCAAATAAAAAAATAAATTTGTCGTCAATTGAATTGACAAAAAATACCACAAATGGAAATAGAAATTTCCCATCTACCCTTAACCCTCTACCGTCTACCCTCTACCCTTAAGCTTTAAACCCTTAAACCCTTAAACCCTCTCTCTCACTTAGGGATAACTTTAAGAATCCCCCCCGTTGGCGAAGGTGTAAAATCCTAGTGAACCCTTCCTCTTTTTTTGAAAAAAATATTAATTTCCTTGGTGAATCTATACACATTAGTAAAAAAAATTGTAAAATCCTAGCGAATCTTAATGAATAATTGGTAAAAATAATAATGAAATTGGTGAATCTCTCCTTTAAAATTTTGCATAGTTGATTGGTGCAGTACCCCCATATATTTTTGTTTTTTGTAATATTGAAGTAGGGGCCCAGGGGCGGCAACCACCGGCAAGGTCAAGGGGCAGCACCCCTTGCGGGGGTCAAGGTGGCAGAGCCCCCTTGTGGGGGTTGAGGGGGAAATGCCCCCTCACGAGGTTTGGGGCAAACCTTTGAAAAGGCACATCCATATTAGGTCACATAATCAAATCACATCCATCCAATTAAAAATATAATCAATGGCAATAGACAAAATACATTTTCAAGGCTAAGCCACTAAAGTAACCCTAAAATTAAATAGTATTTTATTATTAATGGAGATATTACCCCAAAATTGATCAGAGGAATATAATATTACTGGCGAATATAATTAATATTTTTAATTATGGTATAAACTACTTGCGAATAATTTCCAATGACGTATCCTTTTCATGGCAAATTAATTGAGAAAACTATTTTTTTGTAAAAGCTCGATGATTTAGTCTCCTTTTTAGCTTGCACTATTCACCATTTTTGGAGGTCCCGATTTCTACTAGTCGCCAATTGGCGAAAATTCACCACTAAAGTTTTCCCTGCTCTCACTCACTCATTAATTCTATCTTGAGCTCCCCTCTACCCTTAACCCTTAACCCTTAAAACCTAAACCCTTCTACCCTTTACCTCTCTCCCACTCCCCCCCTCTCTCTCAAGTCTCTCCCTCTCTCCCCTCCACCCTTAACCCTTAAACCATAAACCCTAAACCCTTGTACCCATACCCTTTATCTCTCTCCCACTTCCCCCTCTCTCTCAAGTCTCTCCCTTCTACCCCCTCTCCCTCTCTCCTCTCTCCCCTCCACCCTTAACCCTTAAACCCTAAACCCTTGTACCCATACCCTTTATCTCTCCCACTACCCCCTCTCCCCCCCTCCCCTCCACCCTTAATCCTTAAACCCTATTTACCCTTGCACCCCCTATCGTTTATCTCTCTACCACTCCCCCATCTCTCTCAAGTCTCTCCCTCCTATCCCCTCTCCCTCTCTCCCCTCTAACCTTAACCCTTGAACCCCCTACCCTTCCCACTCCCCCCTCTCTCTCTCAAGTCTATCCCTCCTATCCCATCTCCCTCTCTCCCCTCTACCCTTAACCCTTAAACCCTTAAACCCTAAACCCTTGTACCCTCTCCCACTTTTGCAATAACAACACGTCCTCCGCAGTTGGTGCATATGGGATTTGTCATGGCTTCTTTAATTTCCATGTTCTCCAAGAAAAGCTTCTCATTATCCTGCCCAAGGAGAGTGTTTTCATGACACTCATGTTGGGCTTGAAAATCCAAGATTTGAAAAGCCATGATTATAAAAATTTAAGGAATAAAGAATGAAACCCTAAAGTTCATCAATTTTGCAGTATTACTACAATTTTTTGGTCATTTTCTTAATCCCCACATACTTTCATCTGGGTTCACCGATTCTGGAACTAGAACTTAATCTGGCGTGGTGCAAGCCCCAATCTCTTACTCAAAATCTACCTTTGCTTCTCATTCGAGTGAGGGAACTCTTTGAAAATCCTGCAGCAAACCTAAAATAACAATCAAGTCAGAAACAACAGTTCTCAATGAATGACAAGTATTGAATTGTTTAGGGAAAAAGGGCATACGCTTCCATCTCCTAAATTTGCTAGAATTTTGCACTTCGAATCTCAATTTGAGAATGAAAATGGAGGATAATTGAAAAAACCATCTGGTATCCAATGAATATAATTTTAATATGTTTTGGTTTTATTATCCTTTTTTGTTTAAGTTTTATTAAATATAGGTTTTTCATCGAAAATGAATCCTTTTGTTCTGCACATGTGGAAAATAGAAGATAATTAAAAAAAAATTGAAAAATATGAGTGCACTAGATATTGGATTCCTTGATCCAAAAAAAAAATAAAATTTTGATACATACAATAAAAGTTACACATTATACGATTGTGCTATCTCTAAATTGTAATTGGTTTGACTTTCAAACTTGATTAAAGAAAAATTATTCAATAAAAAACTATCTAACCAATTGGAAGCACTAGATATCGGAGTTACAAATCTAAATTCGAAAGAATTAGAATTTTATCCGTGAAGGAAAACAAGTTATGTGTTATACGGTGTGCATCACTTTTTCAAATTGTTGTTTTCTAAAAAAAACCAGTTTTCATGGGAGATGAAACAATAAGTGCAATTTGATTCCAAAAATTTTGAAAAAAATATTTATAGAATCTACAGACAAAATGTGATGAGACTCTAGTTTACATCATCTTCAAATTCCTCACGGTTCAGCCGATATAGGTGCCTGAATGTGAAGATTTAGTTTAAAATAATGATTTTAGTGTCCAGTTTGGCCATAAATTGTAAATCACTATTGTGGGATCATCCATTAATTTGTCACATTACTCAAGGGCAAGTGCACCAATTTGTGACATAGTTTTTATGCCAAATTGGGAAAATTAAAAAAAAAAGGCCAAAATTAAACATTTAGAGTGCACCAAATGTAAAAGTGAATTAAAAGACAATAAACGTGTTTGAAACCTGCATTTCATTTCAACCCATGCAATGGCTTGGAGGATTTGAGCTCTACAACTTGCGCTCGCCAAATCTCATCCATTTTTCGCACTCTTAGCTTGCAATTTTTCATGAGGATGCCGCCAACACATTAGAGAGGTCAAAGACTGCAAAGAGGTATGTTTTTTTATTCTATTTATTTTGAATATGATTTTAGAATGAAGATTGAAATAGGTTTTTATAATAAAACTTTGTTCTAATTCTTAAGGAATGAATCTTCACCTCAAAGCATTCAGAATTCACAATCATCCCCTCATGAAGAGCCTCCTCTACAAGAACTTGTAATGCCCCACCACGCAACCCTAGAGGAAGTTTCAATTCACTACAAAAGTGTACTAATTTTTTTTTTAAAAGTGAATAAAACATACATGTTCACCTATAATTGACAACCTCCCCTAAGGCTACGCAACCGAGATTACTTAATTCCCATTAACATACATCATCTAAATTACATTGCAATAAACATCTCAAGTAAAGACATACAACTAACATAAGTAAATACAAGATATGAATAGATTAACCATCACATAATTCCATTATCTAAACCATTACAAGATTACAATCCTCATTCCCAGAATGAGTAAAAATACATAAGAGTATAATAATTACAAGATCCACCTCATAAAAACAAGAGGGGTAAATACAACTGATACAGGAAGAATTACAATAGTACAAGAAGAGAATAACAATATCCGCAAACTTTCCAACTGGATGCCTTGCTTCCATGAACTGAAGAACAATGGGGGACCCAACGGTTTTGGTGCATGTTCCACCCAACCTAGTGGTACCCGAAGACCCACCCCCCATGCTAGGAGATAGTAAAAATACAACATGGACAAGAAATCTACTACCTCCAACCAAAGGCTGACTAACTGAACAAACTGACTCAACCATACATATGCACAATATAAATCTAACACTAACATGGTTACATTGCTTCCAGACATAATAAAATCAAGTGTGCTAAAGAAACCATACACACCACATATACTCAAGGTTATCCTAGATAGAATGTCATCGCAAGGTGCATCGTGAGATCTCCTCTGGGCATCCTTCATAGGCTTCGGTAATCCTGGTGACCTCAACCGAATTTCGGCCCTCATACTCACTCAAGCGGAATCAACTACCTTTCGTATGGACAAGCTAGTTGACCTTGCCATTCCAGGCCTTCTCACTCACCCCAAGTCTAAACAAGCCCTTGTGTCTGCGAATGAGGTTAATTTTATCTTGGTTAATGTGAATGCATCCTAGTAATCTAAGTACTTTACTTTAATTATCACTTCTTAAAATCACTTTCGAAGGTTACCCGGTTTACCTCTTTGGGCTCCGACCCCTAACAAAAACCACTCCTCTAATGGATAACCCACTACTCAAATCTAGACTCCAAGGGTGACTCAAGTGTTATAGAATTGAATAACTCAGTCTCTCCTAATCTAGGAGATGACAAATAAAGAATCTCACTCCAACACTTGGAGGAAAACAACTCAAATAAATCTACCCAAGGAAAAACAAACATCAACTAACATGGGAATGACCCACATACACTGGAAGACTTTTCAATTCATAACACCATAACCCATTCCCAAGCAATCGAAATAAGGAATTTAATATCAAAGGTGAACTAGCAATAAATTTCACTACATTTGGATATGTTAAATCCATACTCTTATCTAATGTTTCATGCAAAAATTGAAATACTTTCCTTCTAAAATTTACATCAAACAATAAATTTCTCCATTAAATAATTATTTTTCACAACCTTATCTAATCATGCACAATAAACATTTCAGTTTAAATTATACACCAATTATTTGCATGCACTTATATGTCTAAATCTGGACATCAAATATATATATATATATACCCTTAAATATATATATTATGTAGCATGCTTTATATATTTGAATATATTCATTTTCTTTATAAATACAAACTATCTTTAACATCATGCTTGCATTATACACTAATAATAAACCTCTGTCTTATAATAATTACCAATCTGATTATTAATTATTTTAGGTTAAATCTAAACTTAGATAACCATTTCCCAATATGAAAAAATATATATATAAAAATAAATTTACTAAAACATTTATATTATTCACACATTAAAATGAAATATTAATTAATAAAATTTAAATACGAGATTTACATAGAAATCAATTGATTTGTATTAAAGACAGGGGAGGATAGTTGGTACACAGGCCGCGGACCCCACAAAAGCCATCTGCCATTGGACTGCGGGCAAACATAAGCGACCACAGGGCTGAGTGCCGACCGGTACCTTGTACCACCAGTCGCATCCTTACCAAGGTAGAGGGGTGGCACTTCCCATGTGACAACGCGTCCCCCTAAAAGGTGGGTGTGCTATCACATGAGCAACACCTTCCCACCTCAAGAATCGTGCGATGGGCAGTACCATGTACCGGCCATTGTCACAACATAGAAATTTACTAACCCAAAAAAAAAATTTATTTAATACAGATAAAAAAAGAAATCCAAACATTACCCAACAATAGAAATTCGTGCCTCTGTCACGTTGTATAGACGGTATTCAATTTTAAATAAAGAAAATAGATTTTATCAATGTCAGTTTAATAGAGACTAATATTTGTAGAGGATGTATATTTATATATATATATAAATATATTTATTTTCATAAGATTAAATTACTGGTAAAATAGGGGAAATAATTTTAAAAAAACCAGTATCATGAAAATGATGAATTTTCTAGAATTTCATTCTAAATTCAAAAATGTGTAAATTAAATTTTCTTTTAACCCTATTCATTGAATTTTACAAAAACCAGTTAAATATAGAAAATCAAACAAATCTTGTTCTCTTACTGAAGGTTTTCTACAAGGGTTTGATTTTCTTTTGAAGAACAGATCTGATTGTTTTCAAAGTAGAATTTCCATAATAAATCCTAAATGTTTGAGAACATTTTAAATTGAAATTTAAACAATGGATCTATGGTTTTGTTTACTAAACAATCTCCTACAGTAAATTGATCAAAATTTCCTCAACCATTAAATTAAAAATTGAAATAAACATCAAGTATAAAACTTGGAATGTGATGCTATAGAAGATGATGAAATTTCTTGATAGAAGTCTCCTCCAAGCTTTTCCTCAAAAGTGCAATCAATTCCAATTCCAAAATCCAAAATTTGTTTCAAACCCTACTTGTGCAATTTCTTCAAAAATTCTCAAATTCCTCTGAAAATAATAATCCTTCCAAAAACTTCTCTTCCCCAAAAATTGAAACATCCATTCACATTAAAACTCAAATATCTAATCTAACCCTAATTTCCTTTTCCCATTTTCAAAAACCCCAAATTGATTTTAAAATGCAATTTCACTTTTCTTTCAATTCTTTTAATTTAATTTAATTAAATTTAATACAATAAACTCAATTAATTAATTTTAATTATTTAATAATTAAATTCAACCTTTTCCAAGATTAATTTAATTAATTAAATAAATTAAAATTTAATTAATACTATTTCATAATCAACATATATACTTCATCTAAGCATATATTTCACTTAATATTAAAATAAACTCTACTTTCAACAATGCAACAATTCTAAAATAATGATTAAATAATAAAGCATCCAACATAATCAAATAACATTAATAAGGTAAAACATGACTCAACAATCAGGACTGACGACACACTAAGGCTAGGGCATAGACCTGACACATGTTACCTAGTTATTATCTCCCTTTCAACTTAACCGTAGGATCGACACACTCAGACCTGTGAAACCAGGTGGAGTCGATGTCATGTACCTGCAACCTGAAACCAAGTAAACAACATAATACAGTATATCCAGTATATAATACACACTGTGAAGAAGAAATCATGGATTCGCAGGGTGCTCGCAAGTGAGTGATGCGAAACCATCCTCTTCACCAATACACTTATCAAAGACTGACATTACGTCATAATCAGAATTCACGTAATACAATATCTCAAGCTAACTCTACTAACATCAATAATCCATAATGCATGTGAAACAATATTCAGATAATCCACATCACACGATAATCAATGTCGCTCAATAGTAGCGATCAAAACACAAACAACAAGGTGTGTCTATTATAATAGTAGCTACATCCCAAACATAGCATAAAGCAAACACACAAGAAGTAAAATGGAGGGGTATTACATTCTCCCCCCCAAAGACCAGGCTTACTCCTGGAAGCCTACAAACAAGTAGGGATATAACTCCCTCATGCTAACTGCATCCTCCCAGGTGGATGAAGTATCATCCCTGGGATCCCACTGTACTCTGACCTGCTCAATATCTCGCCCTCGAAGAGCGAGTGTTCTGTGCTCCATTACGGCCACGGGCTCCAAAGCTAGCTGCCCATCCTCTACCTATAAAGAATCCCAATCAAGGCCATGAGTAACATCCGAATGATAACGTCGAAGAACTGAAACATGGAAAATGTCATGTATATGTGCAAGACTAGGTGGCAAAGCAAGTCGATAAGCAACTGGATCAATCTTTTCAAGTATCTCGAAAGGTCTGACAAAGCGAGGCGCCAACTTAGAACCCTTTCCATATCGGATAGGACTCTTTCACGGATGCACCCACAAAAATACTTTGTCGCCAACAGAAAACTTACGATCCACCCTATGCACATCTGCATACTTCTTCTGCCTATCTTGTGCTGCCACCAAGTGCTCCCTAATCTGATCCACCGGCTGCTCCATATCCTATAACATCTCAGGTCCTAATAACACTCTGTCCTCCAATCGATCCCAACTAAGAGGAGTACGACAAGGACGTCCATACAAGGCCTGAAAAGGTGCCATGCCTATGGAACTCTGGTAGCTATTATTATACGCAAACTCCACTAGATAAAGATAATCCTCCCATTGTGTCTGCTGATCCATGACATACATGCGTAACATATCTTCGAGGATTTGACTAACCCTCTTTGTCTGTTCATCTGTCTCAGGGTGATATGCTGAACTAAAGTTCAACTGTGTCCCCATAGCATGCTATAATGATGTCCACAAAGCTGAAGTAAACACTGGATCCCTGTTAGAAATAATCTGGCGTGGAATACCGTGCAACCTCACAATGTCCTCCATGAACACTCGAGCAACTGATGATGCATGATAGGAAGCCTGCATAGGTGAGAAGTGTGCTACCTTCATCAACCTATCGACCATCACCATAATGTCATCATGTCATCGTGAGGAGTTGAGTAAACCAACAATGAAGTCCAGTGAGATAATATCCCACTTCCACTCAGGTACGAGGTGCGGCTATAGAAGCCCTGCTGGATGTTGATGTTCAGCCTTCACCCATTGACACTCCAAACATCACGCTACGAAATCTGCAATATCCCTATTCATCCCTAGCCATAAATACAATTGGTGTAGATCTACATGCATTTTCTTCACCCCAGGATGGGCTGAATAAGGAGCACGATGAGCCTCTATCAAAACCAAAGATCAAAGGTCACCTACTAAAGGAACGTAAATATGCTCTGAATTCCTAAGTAACCCCTCTGACTCAAGTAAATGTCCTATAAATCTGCCCCCAAGAGGTCTACCTACCTCAATCTCTGCTCTCACATCCTGGTACCAACTATCTGCTGGAAGAGTAGCAAGAATCCAACTCCGTAAATCTACCATAAGAGTCATCTTAGAAATCTCATGCCTACATCTACTAAGTGCATCAGCTACAACGTTCTCTTTCCCTTGAATATACTTCACCTTGAAGTCATACTCACAAAGGAACTCCATCCAACGCCTCTGTCTAGCGTTAAGATTCGGTTGAGTAAAAATATACTATAGACTCCTATGATCACTGCGTAACTCAAACTTGTGCCCAAGTAAGAAGTGTCTCCATCTAGTCAATGCATGGACTACTGCCGCTAACTCAAGGTCATGTGTGGGATAATTAAGTTCATGATCTTTAAGTTTACGTGACTCATAAGCTATCACTCATCCCTCTTGCATCAGGACTGCACCTAAGCCCTCTAAAGATGCATCTATACAAACCACAAAGTCTCCTGTGGGATCAGGTATCGCTAAAATAGGTGCACTAGTCAACTTATCCTTAAGAATCTGAAAAGTTGACTCACACTGCTCTGACCATCCAAACCTCTTCCCTTTCCTCTGAAGAGAAGTGATAGGATGACCTATCCTGGAAAAACTTTGCACAAACCTCCTGTAATATCCTGCAAGCCCCATAAAACTACGGATCTTTGCCACATTCATGGGTACAAGCCAATCAAGAATAGATTGAATCTTCGAAGGATCCACAGATATTCCCTCTCCTGAGATCACATGACCAAGATACTTGATCTTAGACTTAAAGAACTCACATTTCGACAAGTTGGCATAAAGTTGGTTTTCTCGCAAACACTGCAAAACCTATCGCAAATGCTCCTCATGTTCCTCTACTATCCTGGAATATATCAATACATCATCAAGAAACACAAGAACAAACCTATCAAGGTATGTGCAGAATACTCCATTCATCAAACTCATGAACACAGATGGCGCATTCATCAACTCGTAGTGACCATACCGTGTCTGAAATGCTGTCTTATGTATATCTGCATCAAAAATACGAAGCTGATGGTATCTTGACTTAAGGTCTATCTTTGAAAAGATGGTAGCACCTTTGACTTGGTCAAACAAGTCATCTATCCTGGGAAGTGGATAACGATTCTTGATCGTTACCTTGTTCAACTACCGGTAATCAATGCACAACCAAAGTGAACCATCCTTCTTCTTCACGAAGATGACAAGTGCTCCCCAAGGTGAAACACTAGGATGAATAAATCTCTTCTCTAATAACTCCTCCAACTGCAACTGAAGCTCTTTCATCTCCTGAGTAGTCATACGGTAAGGTGCTCATGAAATAGGCTCTAATCTAGGTACTAAATCAATCTTAAAATCTATATCTCTCCTAGGTGGCATCCCTGGAATGTGATCAGGAAAGACATCAGTGAACTCCTGAAGAACAGGATGACTATCAAGAGTTACCTTCTCCTCTCCATCTCCTAAACCCAAATCCTCAACTATAACTGCAAACAACTGACATCCACGACGAACACATCTCCTCAACTGCATAGCTAAGCTGATCCTCAAAGGTATTGGTTTTTGTACTCCTATAATATCCACCTCTCCACTAGATGCATTAATGCATCAAATCAACTTACGTCGACAATCAATAACTGCTCGGTGAGCCTCTAACCAATCCATACCTATAACAACATTGTAGGATCCCAGTGGTATAACTCGAAGATCTAACGTAGTGGAAAGTGGTCCAATCTCCAACCTATAGTTAGGTACTACAGAATGTGATGCAACCTTCGCACCAGATGCTAACTCTACCTTCCACCTATCGGCTTGCCTTATGGCACCCGGTCTGCAACGTGACACGATTGATGATGAAATGAAAGAATCTGATGCTCCTGAATCAAAAAGAATAGTAACAGGGTTACCTAGTAATATACCATAGGTTTCTACTACGGTACCCTGGTGCTCCGCCTAGCGGTTATCAGCCGTTGCGAACACATGATGTCCTCTGTCAGCATCTCCCACTATCGGCTCTGACACCGTTGGTCTCTGTGTAAATCCCGATGTGCCCTTATTGGGACACATCCTAGCAATATGGCCCTGCTAACCATAAGAGAAGCAACCTGTGCCTCTACCATAACCTCTGCCTCCTACTGGTGCACTAGACTATTGTACACTACCTCCAAAAGTAGACTGGGCACTCTGAGCAGATTGCTCAGCATTGAAACACTTCATGCGCCTCCAGTTCCTATTACCCTGTCCCTGTTGGAACCCTTTTCGTTTCCCCTGAAATGACTGATGCTGACTACCTTGTACTGATACCTGCTGAGTCTTAGGAGGCACAGCTCCTTGTGTCTATCCCCCTCGAGCACTAGTCCCAACTCCCGTACCACCACCAATACAAACACCTATATGACCTCCCAGTGCCATAGTCAGGTTCTCCTCCACTAGTCGTGCCTTCTCCATAGCCACCTCCATCGACTTGGGTTCAAAGACCCGAACACCTCCACTGATATGGGCGTTTAAGCCCCTGATGAAATGTTGCACTAGCATTCCCTCATCATCCCCTATACCTGCGAACTACTTAAGTTCATAGAATCTCCTCTCATACTGATCAACTATCATGGCTAGCTGATGTATGGCATGGAACTCATCGCCTCTACGTTGACGCCAATGATTAGAGAGAAAGCGGGCTCTGAATCTCTCAAGAAAAATATCCCAAGATATTGTACTCATGTCTATATGGAGCTTCTGCTCCTCTAGCTTCCATCAAGTGGCTGCAAAACCTTGAAGATGAATAACAGTGCACTGCGCTTTGGTGTTACTATCAAACGGGTGCATGGAGAAACATCAATCAAGTCCTATCAACCAAGTTTCGGCCTCAAGACCGGTACCCACTCCATCAAATCAAGGCGGTTGTGATCGAATCAAGTCCCTCATATAATTCACTGCTAACATATCAAACTGAGCTGTAACTGTCACAACTGCAGGGTTACCTACTGGTACCTCCTGTCGCGGTCCTAATAAAGCCATAGCCTCCTGAAAGGCTCTGCATGCAGCTTCGACCTTAATAGGATCTAACTGTCTACCACCACCTCCTAGATCATTCTGTGAAGCCTAATGCTCCTCCTGCTCTAGTATACATGACACATGAGATGGCAAGCCATGCTGACTCTCCCCTCGACTGTCTACCCGGCCACGTCCACGTCCTCTCCGTCATCCGTGTCTAGGAGGTATACTCCTACACAGACACAAAAGGGTATTAGACAAGGTACACTTAAAAACCTATGCAACTAAGCTTAATGGGTACATCATAATCCCAGAGCACCCAGTGTTTAAACCTTGGCTCTGATATCATGTGTAATGCCCCGCCACGCAATCCTAGAGGAAGTTTCAATTCACTACAAAAGTGTACTAATTTTTTTTTTAAAAGTGAATAAAACATACATGTTCAGCTATAATTGACAACATCCCCTAAGGCTACACAATTGAGATTACTTAATTCCCATTAACATACATCATCTAAATTACATTGCAATAAACATCTCAAGTAAAGACATACAACTAACATAAGTAAATACAAGATATGAATAGATTAACCATCACATAATTCCATTATCTAAACCATTACAAGATTACAATCCTCATTCCCAGAATGAGTAAAAATACATAAGAGTATAATAATTAAAAGATCCACCTCATAACAACAAGAGGGGTAAATACAACTGATACAGGAAGAATTACAATAGTACAAGAAGAGAATAACAATATCTGCAAACTGTCCAACTGGATGCCTCGCTTCCATGATAATAAGAACAATGGGGGACCCAACGGTTTTGGTGCATGTTCCACCCAACCTAGTGGTACCCAAAGGCCCACCCCCCATGCTAGGAGATAGTAAAAATACAACATGGACAAGAAATCTACTACCTCCAACCAAAGGCTGACTAACTGAACAAACTGACTCAACCATACATATGGACAATATAAATCTAAAACTAACATGGTTACATTGCTTCCAGACATAATAAAATCAAGTGTGCTAAAGAAACCATACACACCACATATACTCAAGGTTATCCTAGATAGGGTGTCATCGCAAGGTGCATCATGAGATCTCCTCTGGGCATCCTTCATAGGCTCTGGTAATCCTGGTGACCTCAACTGAATCCCGGCCCTCATACTCACTCAAGCGGAATCAACTACCTTTCGTATGGACAAGCTAGTTGACCTTGCCATTCCAGGCCTTCTCACTCACCCCAAATCTAAACAAGCCCTTGTGTCTGTGAATGAGGTTAATTTTATCTTGGTTAATGTGAATGCATCCTAGTAATCTAAGTACTTTACTTTAATTATCACTTCTTAAAATCACTTTCAAAGGTTACCCGGTTTACCTCTTTGGGCTCCGGCCGCTAACAAAAGCCACTCCTCTAATGGATAACCCACTACTCAAATCTAGACTCCAAGGGTGACTCAAGTGTTATAGAACTGAATAACTCAGTCTCTCCTAATCTAGGAGATGACAAATAAAGAATCTCACTCCAACACTTGGAGGAAAACAACTCAAATAAATCTACCCAAGGAAAAACGAACATCAACTAACATGGGAATGACCCACATACACTAGAAGACTTTTCAATTCATAACGCCATAACCCGTTCCCAAGCAATCGAAATAAGGAATTTAATATCAAAGGTGAACTAGCAATAAATTTCACTACATTTGGATATGTTAAATCCATACTCTTATCTAATATTTCACGCAAAAATTGAAATACTTTCCTTCTAAAATTTACATCAAACAATAAGATGATGAAATTTCTTGATAGAAGTCTCCTCCAAGTTTTTCCTCAAAAGTGCAATCAATTCCAATTCCAAAATCCAAAATTTGTTTCAAACCCTACTTGTGCAATTTCTTCAAAAATTCTCAAATTCCTCTGAAAATAATAATCCTTCCAAAAAATTCTCTTCCCCAAAAATTGAAACATCCATTCACATTAAAACTCAAATATCTAATCTAACCCTAATTTCCTTTTCCAATTTTTGAAAACCCCAAATTGATTTTAAAATGCAATTTCACTTTTCTTTCAATTCTTTTAATTTAATTTAATTAAATTTAATACAATAAACTCAATTAAATAATTTTAATTATTTAATAATTAAATTCAACCTTTTCCAAGATTAATTTAATTAATTAAATAAATTAAAATTTAATTAATACTATTTCATAATCAACATATATACTTCATCTAAGCATAGCTTTCACTTAATATTAAAATAAACTCTACTTTCAACAATGCAACAATTCTAAAATAATGATTAAATAATAAAGCATCCAACACAATCAAATAACATTAATAAGGTAAAACATGACTCAACAATCAAGACTGACGACACACTAAGGCTAGGGCGTAGACCTGACACATGTTACCTAGTTACTATCTCCCTTTCAACTTAACCGTTGGATCAACACGCTCAGACCTGTGAAACCAGGTGGAGTTGATGTCATGTGCCTGCAACTTGAAACCAAGTAAACAACATAATATAGTATATCCAGTATATAATACACACCGTGAAGAAGAAATCACGGATTCGTAGGGTGCTCGCAAGTGAGTGATGCGAAACCGTCCTCTTCACCAATACACTCATCAAAGACTGACATTACATCATAATAAGAATTCACGTAATACAATATCTCAAGCTAACTCTACTAACATCAATAATCCATAATGCATGTGAAACAATATTCAGATAATCCACATCACACGATAATCAATGTCGCTCAATAGTAGTGATCAAAACACAAACAACAAGGTGTGTCTAGTATAATAGTAGTTGCATCCCAAACATAGCATAAAGCAAACACACAAGAAGTAAAATGGAGGGGTATTACAGAACTACTTGAAACCCCTCCATCAATTCATAGGAATCCTCAAGGAACAAATTGAAAACAATAAAAAAAACATTGAACAATTAATTGGAAGATTAATCGAGCATGCTGAAACCCACCCTTATAGGAGAGGGATTGTTGAATCATTGAAGTTAATTATATCTCATGTAGGATAAATGAGCGAGAAAATAATGTTTTGGTCAAATAAGAGGTATGAGATGTAATGCCCTACCAAGTAACCTTAAAGGAAGTTGCAATTATTGTCTTAAGCGAACCAATTTTTTTTTTATAAAGTGCATTTAACATACACATTCACTTACTAATTAACAACAACCTCTAAGGCTACAAGGTTAGGATTACTTAAAGCCACACATACATATTACATATAACCATAGCCTTATGAAGTTTATGAATTAACCATCATATATCATAAGAATACCACATAACATAATAAGATAATCAACCAAGATACAATCTCATAAACATTAACTTAATCCAAAATTTACATCACTCATTCCCAGAATGAGGCAATAGTACAAAAGGTTACAATTACAGAATTCCACCTCATAAACATAAGAGGGATAAAATAACTTATACAAATTGAAATATTACAATACAAGAAATTACAACAAGAACCGCGATCTGTCCATCTGGATGTCTCGCCACCAAGTACTGAAGATCAATAGGGACCCAACGGTTTTGGTGCATGTTCTATCCAACCAAGTGGTGCCTGAAGGCCCAACCCCCATGCTAGGAGATGGTAACAAAGTAACATGGACAAAGATCTACAACCACTAACCAAAGGCAGACTCATACTGACTCATATTGATATAACCAAACAAATGAACTAACAAGTATCACTCAATTACCATACAAGTACAAATCAATTACAACTCCAACATCACTGACATAGGTCACATTGCTTCTAGACATAATATTAATCAAGTATGTTCACAGAGCCATACACATAAAACAATTAACAACAATTGTCCTAGATAGAGTGTCATTGCATAGTAGTCATGAGATCTCCTTTGGGCATCCTTCATAGGCTCCGAAAATCCTGGTGGCCTCAACCGAATCCTGGCCCTCATACTCACTCATGTGGCATCAAATACCTCTCGTACTAACAAGATAAATGACTAAGCCATTCTAGGACTTCTCACTCCTCCCAAGTCTAAACAATCCCTTGTGTCTATGAGTGAGGATTAATTATCTTGATTAATGTGAATGCATCCTAATCATATAAGTACATTAATTTAGTTATCACTTGATTAACTCACTTCTGAAGGTTACCTAATTTACCACTTTGGGCTCCGACCCCTAACAAAAGCCACTCTTCTATTCGACAACACACACCCAAACAATCCACCAAGGGAAACACAAGTGCATACCAGCTAGGCATCATAACCACTCCAACACAAGGAGGAAAAAAATAAGAGAACTCACTCCAAACATCTTGGAGGCAACAACACATAGTCCACTCCTTTCACAGGAGGTGCAAAATATCTCCGTTCGTGGAAAATCGGTAAAACTGAAAAGACGCCACACACTACCCAAGGGAAAACAACTAGATGACATAAAGGTTCAACAACCCTCATCCTCTAAGTTCTCCTGGAAGACTTATAATTTAGGACTAACACTAAATCCCAAAACCAACAATGCAACTTGATGACATAGCAACAAAAGCATTCAAGTCATTAATCAAATCTAATATTTGGATTTCCTAAATACATATTCATTCAATAGGTAGTGTTGACAAAGTCAAAGACACGATAACTAGATCATCTAAAATAATCATAACCCTTATTTCCCCTTTCATTATTGGAAATCTAAAATAATTAAACTTATTTCCCTTTATTGAATACAGAGAATTAAATCTTTTAAGATAATCATGAGGAAGATACTACTTTTGGATATACTAAATCCATATCTCTTTCATAATCCAATCACAATGATTCAATTAATCTAAATAGAAATTAATAAATAACATAATTGATTGCCTCATCAATAAAACACTTCTTAATTTACTTTTAAATTGACAGAAATCCATGCAAGTAAACTCTTTCCATTTCCTAACCAAATCTTACATTTCATTCAATTTCCTATTTAGAACATGCAATCACTTTAATATAATAAAATATCGTTTCTCTACCCATTTACCCATATACACTAATCAATCCATTTTAAATCTCTATTCAATAATATATTGCATACATCTTATTAAAATGAAATACGATAATGAATTTACCCTTAACATATTTTTATATGCTCCATATTATATATACACCAAACATATATATTAATAAACTCAATTATATAGATTCTTTAATATTCCAATCACAACGATTAATTTGTTCTACGGAAATAAAACATAATAACTATTGCCCTTTCAAAATTAATTGAAAAAAAAGCTAAATAAGTGCCTTTATAATAAAGGATAGACTAGTTCAAATAATTTAAGTCGAATCCATTGTTTTTCTTTAAAACTAACATAAATCTTCTACAATAATTCTTTTCAATTTCCTAGCCCAAACCTTATATTTCTTCTAGTTTTCCAACAACACCTTATGTTAATCTCATCTAAAAGTTTCTCTTTCCAAACTTTTATTACATACATCCATTTATTCAAACCATAAAATATACATTCTCAACAAATAAATTGTTCAAATAGAAAATGATTAAATTAAAATAATTAATTGTCTCTTCATAATAATTAATTCCTGAATTTACTTTTAAAACAACACGATCCCATGCACTACCAAGAGAATTCACAATAGGTTGACATCACAACAACAACCCTCACAAACAACAGACCATCTGGAAGACTTATAAACTAACAGGTATTCAACCCATTCTCAAAGCAAAAACATGAAAGACATAATCATTGAAGGCAATAGAAGAAACTACATTTGGATACTCTAAATCCATTTCTTATTTCATTACCTAATTCACTATATCGATAAAACTGAATTAAGAATTCACCTTTTCAGATAGGGGATAAATTACACTAATATTTTATTCTCTAATTGCTCTTAACAAAATAAGTATTTTCAACTATAACTCAAAACATTTCGCTTTAAATTAAATAACCAATTGCCCTTGCAAATTAAATCATTATAAAATTAATCAAATTAACATTTGGTCTCTTCCATAACTTATTGTGTTAAAATAAGATCAATATTTGGACTATAATCTAATATCATATATATATTTTTCCAATTAAATCAAATTAATAATTGGACCTTTTACACATGAATTTAAATTCCACAATTAAATTTTAAATTATGCATTCTTTAAATCAAATATTTAACTCCTTCAATTAAAATTTAACATGTCATTTTAAAATAAACAACAATTTCCCCATACGTTTATAATTTTAATTCCACTAATCTAATATACAAATTTTATTTAAAATAATATAAATAAATATAATACTTCAATATTTTAAACTATAATATAAAATATTATTAAATAATATTTTAATATTATAATAACAATGCATAAAATATTAATATTTATAAATATCAATTTATTATTATTTTATTATCAGAGCAGTCATGGGAAAATAACTTAACAACAGTCTCGCGTTTCAAGTATAACTCAAAAACTACGATCTGTGTATTTTCAATTTTTTGACAGGGATAAGAAAATTTCAAGGTGTAGAAACCCTTTAAATTTCTTGACAACCCAGTTTGTGTAAGTGGAGTTATACGCGACGAAACCAGGCCATTTTACCATGAAAAATATAACTACCTTGCGGATTTTAAAATCCAATTTTTAATAATAAACAGAGGGTTTTATTTTCTAAAAAAAAAACATTCTAAATGTTTCGTTCAATCTTTATGTTTGATTCCAATAACAAAATAATCGATTTCTTCAAATAATTTAAATTCAACTAAGGTTTTCACAATTTTCACTCAAGAATTTTCACAAAGCAAAAACTGTAAATTTATTTGATTCTTTTCTTCTAATAATAAATTTATTTTCTAAAACAGATTTAACAAACAAATTTTTAATCACTACTATTTAAAAGTAACCAAGAACAATAAAACACAAAGAGGAAAACCTAGTTCAAGAAGCTACAGGAAAAGATTAATTTCTGATGCAAGTCTCCTCCAAAGATTTCCTGAATTTTCTTCAATCATCCAACAAATCCAATCCAAAACCCAACAAATGCAACCAATCTTTCCTCCAATCAATTCTACAATCAAAACTTTCTTCAAACCCTTCTTTGTGCAAATTTTTCCAAAATTTCTTCTCTGTTGTAAAAATGAATTTTTCTAAAAACTTTCTCCTGCCCTAAAATTAAAACATGTATTATTTATAAATCAAAAATACCTAATACAACTCTAGTTCACATTACATGCAAATTAGATATTAATTTCAATTTTTACAACCCTAATTCACATTGCATGCAAATTAGATATTAATTTCAATTTCAATTTCAATTCGAATTTTCGAAAACCCACTTTCAATTTAAAATGCAATTTCAAATAATAAATTAATTTCCAAAGTTGAAACTCATTTCCCAAGTAAACATTTAATTAATTAATTTAATTATTTAATAACTAAATTCAACCCCCTTGGATCAAATTTACTTAATTAAATAAAATAAATATAATTAGTTAATTTAAATATAAACTTTTATCCACCTTGCATTATTTAAATTAAATAACCATCAACATGATTTAAATGCAATTATTCTAAATATCTATTTCCAAATCAAGAATCCTTCAGAATTAAATAATATTAAAACAAGATAGACCATGACTCGACACACACAACTGACGACACACTAAAGCTAGGGTGTAAACTTGACACATGTTACCTAGCTACTATCTCTCGTTCAACTTAACCGTTGGATCGACACGCTCGAATCTGTGAAACCAGGTGGAGTCGATGCTATGTACCTATAATCCTGAAAATAAGTAAACAACATCATACAATATATCCAACATATAATACACACTGTGAAGAAGAAATTATGAATTCATAGGGTGCTCGCAAGCAAGTGATGCGAAACTGTCCTCTTCACCAATACACTCATCGAAACTGACACTTCCATCATAATTCAGTAATCTCATAATAACATCTCATATTAACTCTACAACATCATTAATCCATAATGCATGTGAAACAATAATCGGATAACTACATCCCACAATAATAGTTGTCGCTCAATAGTAGCGATCAAAACATCATAACAAAATGTATCCAGTATCAAAGTAACTGCAACCAAACATAGCATAAAGCAACTTGACCAAGAAGCAAAACGGAGGGGTATTACATGAGATGAGACAATTTTATGCTAGTGGTTTGTCATATGCAAATGTAAAAAACCAAAAAATTAGAAAAGATGACTTGTATACCCTATTTACAGACTTGAGAACCAATGCACCTTTATCTCATGCATGTAGGAGGTTTCCTATCCATTAGTGCCACCATGAGTTAATTAAAAAAAAATTGGGAGTGGTGGTTGATGGTATTTGACCAACCTCCATGCAATAACTATGAGGTACCATAATACTTTTTGAGGAAACTCTATTGCAAGTTTGTCCTCAATAAAATGCCAAATTATTTTTTACATCTTAAAATTTTAGGGTAGAGGTGGGGACTCAACACATGGTAGATCTATTGCATGATGTAATCCATTGTTGGCGCTGAGACCCTTGGCCAAACCCATGGTGGAGCATGTTTTCGTTCCTTCCATTGTTAAGGATAGTGTAGAGGTGGACATGTTGGAGTTGATTGGTTCACTCACCTAGACCATTTTACAGTGTGCAAGGCCTCTAGTAGAGCCTGATGTGGAGGAAACATGTGGGCCCTGAGCTCCACCCCACCATTGTGGCACTTTTGGTACTATTTGCATGTACAATTATTAGAGTTCTCAAGATGTAGCTAGATAACCTTCATCAGTTGCAAAGGCGATGGTTTTCATAGATGATTTTTTGAATGATACATTCAACATTGACACTCAGGTAAAATTCAGCAAGTTCATTTAATGTTGTTTATTAAATTAGGTTTTGAAATTTAAGAATAACTAATTAGTAGAATTTTGATATGTTACAATTTCAGGGTTAGACTGTTCATGAGATGTGCTCCATTCCTACAAACCCTTATTCATTCTTGACAATGAGTCCATGGGTATGCAACTAGTATTAAAGATATAATTATTGCATTTTAATAGTTGAATGTTTGTCTCATAGCATGCTTTGGATTTCAAATAGTTTCTTGATGGACCTTCAACCTCCATACCTCACAATTCATTTTCTCAAACAACTTACACTTAGATAGCCTTTATTCATTAATGGTGTTATAAAACAATGTTAGCTAGTTTTCATAATTTTGGGTATACAAATCTAAAAAATTGATTAGAAACACAAACATTACATTTTTATTCCTTGATCATGTCACATTATCTTTTTCTAATTCACTTTTTGTTCCATTGTTCCTTCCTAATCCCATCCCATTAACATTTAATATTTCACCCTATTTTCCATGATCCCCTCCTAGCCCATCCCACTAATATCTTCTAGTCCATGCTATCTGTCATTATGCCCTTCTACTCCATCTTATTGTACCCATTATTATTTCACCCTAGATGTTCCATGATCCCCTATGTTCCACCCTATGTTCCTTTATCCATTCTATGTTATACCATCTTTATCCACATTTCATCCTAGATAACTCTTCCCCATTATTGCTAGACATAGATCAAGTTCACACTTTGTATACTATAGTCAAACCCTAGACACCTCCTAATTCACCCTCTGTTGCATTATTCCCTACTAATCACACCCCATTAACCTCTAACTGTCCACCCTATATTTTGATATCCCATACTAGCCCATCCAATCAATATATACTAGTCCGTCCTATGTTCCATTAACCCCTTCTATTCCCACCCCATTACCCTCTCTTATTTCACCTTATGTTCCATTATCCCCTCTTGGTCTTGTCCCACTATATTTCCCTAATTCCATCCCATTAACCTCTAATAGTTCATGCTATATTTTGCTATCCCATCCTAGCCCATCCCATTAATCTATTCTAGTCCATCCCATATTCCATTATCACATTTGACTCCCATCCCAATGTACCCTCTATTATTTCACCATATGTTCCATTATCCTTGATGTTCTTGTCTCTCATCCATCTATGCTATAGGACCTCCATCCAAATTTTCTCCTATACACCATTAGAAGAAATAATTTTTCTTCCACTCAATATTGACCAAATTTGTCTTCTCCATTACTGCTACAAACCTTAACAATCAACTTCACGTGTTATAGTAAAACCCTAGACGCATTGCAATTCATCCTATGTTCCATTATCCCTTTGAAAGCTACTAGTAACTGTAGAAACTCAAAATATCCTGATCCATATCATGCACTTGATCCTGATTAACTAACACCAATTATTCCTTAATCATTTCCACATTAAAAATTAATTGAATAACCTTTATTTAGTTAATTAAATTCATTGGATTTCCTCCTAAAAATGGATAATACACTTTATCAGATTATGTCATCATCTTCTAATGTTCTTCCTATAATTAAATAAATCAATTTTATTTAATTAAAATTGAACAAACAACTTCACACTTGGTTTTTTGGTGCTTAAAAAAATTTATCATTTCCTTTGAGGATTTAAAACAAACTTGTGTTTTCTTTGATTTATAACCCTTTTTTCAATTAGTTTCATTCAAATGCATATACACTTCTTTCATGCTTCACGACGATCTTGAGAATAAAAAGAATTATAGTGACACTGGTTGTCAAGAAAACTATCTACACATTTCAAGTTTGGGTATAAAATTGAACAAATCATGCGAGTGTGATGAAAAGGAATTATGTGTGCTCCCTCCTATTGCTTTATGTGATCTAGGAGGTCAAACTACAAATTTAATTCTTTGCTATTGTTTACCTTTAGAGGGCCTACCTCGGTGAGAAAAAGTACTCACCCCAAGGGCAAGACTCAAGCCGGTGATGAGCTAAAAGCCAAGCTACTCCCAACTGGTATATAATTTAGAATGTTGAGAAAATATCAGCATTACAGGAGCTCCTATGGACAAGTAGGTGATTCTCCTTATAAAAGTTGATCTTGCCTCTTATGTGGCCTTCTGAATAGGTGCCTTGATTATGAACCAATTTGTGTAGAATCCAAAATCCCTAACTATTTGTTGGTATCAAGAGGTTGAACTTTTGAAGTCGTCCCACATACTTGCAAATCTTAGTAGAGATGAATATTTTTTCATGGGAGATTCATGAGAACTCGAAGCTTGGCTAACCGGTAGAAGCGACTATTGTGGAGGGGAGATAGTGTGGTCAAGCTTCTAATCATCCACTTTGAATAAGCATAGCTAGAGAAATCCAAGTTGGAATCCAACAAATATTATCTATTCTATCTTAGGGTTCTGCATTGTTTCAAATTCAAACACATTGCTTTAAATATCAAAAATTGGAAACAAACATTCACCAAATTCATCAAAATTCAAAACCTTTGGAAAGAACAAATACCTTTGAAAAGCCCACATATTATTTCTTGTCCCTATGGATTCTATCCTTAGAGGCTTCTAAATATTTGGGCCCACATCTCAATTTTTTCTCTCTAAAGTCAACCTAGGAGACTATTGTCTTGATCCTTCGATTTCCACCTAATGGACCTTGTAGGATGAAAATAAAATGAGACATAGACATTTAGTTTGAAACTTAAGAAAGACATTGTATGTGGTAAAAATAATTCATTAAAAAAATATTAAATCAATCGAACCCCACAAATGTGCTTGTAATCTTTTGTCTTATGGTCTTCCAAGAAAAACATTGGTCTTTTGGTTTCAATTACTCATAGGTTAAAGCATGTTCTTCACATACTATTTGTCTTGTAAACAAAGTCCCTCTTAAGTTCATTTAGGATCAAGTCAAAAATTTCATCCATCCCAAAAATTTATCATCTCCATCCCACAAACACCTTCAGTGCTTTGGAAACATCATTATCTAGAATTGGGTACATCATTAAATGAAATTAAAATCACTTCTTTTAGTTAGGAGTCTGAGAATGCATCCTTTATCATACCTCTAGTTAAATTAGAAACCTATTGAACAAGTCCATCCTAAGGTCACATCCAACATATTGGGATCTACAAATTCATTATCAAAATCAAACCAATCAAAATCAAATCTTAAAGTCTAGCATCGATCCAAAAATCCAAAAATTTCAAACACCCATATCATTCACCCCTTTTATCCTAATGGAACTCCTTAAAGTTTTTTTGATTCCATCATGAAGAATTGTGAGAATCTGGCTTGGTCCCTTGTTTTTTGGTTTTTGGTCATGTTCTTATCACTATGATAGGGTTTTATTTTTATAAAATTTCCAAAGTTTAGCCTAAAATTCTTGGTCATTTTTAATTTGCACTAACCTATATTTCTCGTTCCCAATCATCTTAGTTGTCACTTGTGCCATAACATTTGTTGATTTGTAGGCCCCTTTTCTTAGGTTAATGGTTGCCTTATGTCTTTCCTAGTATTAATAGTCGAAGTCTTAATTATGGGTCAACATCTCGTTCACCTAGCGATGCCCCATTTTATAAATAACTTTTGTGGCATGTTTAAATTAAAGTTTTATATGGGCCATCTGATTGAAGGAATCAATCTCGATCGCTCCTTGTATGCCCATGCTGGTTTATTGCTTCTTATTTTATTCTCATTGGTTGGTGGGCTACGACCACGTGTTTGGTATAACAGTGGACCCGCTATCCTTGGTAAGGATGACTAGTGCATTTCAAAGATGATCAATGGTTTATTAATGGAGGACGTGGCCATATCTTTGTCTCTCCTTCCTAGCCCATCTTGTCTTATTCAATATCATTTTAAAGGTATGGGATAGCGGGCGATGGCCATGTGGTACTGCTTTATGGTGGGGCCTAAATCCTTGTAGGGTAGTGGAAGTTGTTCGAGGCATAATCAACGGAAAATTTTATGGCATGTGTTCTCATTAGGGCCATTCCTCATGTGCCCATATATTTTCAACATTAAGGAGGAGTGGTCACATGGGTTAGTGGATAGAATAACATCTGTTATTTTGTTTGATCTATTAGACCTTGGGAAACTATGTTTTTCTTTGTATGGATTGAAATTTATAGTCGATGGTAGGTGATGTGGATCAATTTTGACCACTCCCCACCATCTTGTGTGGGCCCCACTTATGTCTTGTATCTTTTGATAGGCACATAGACAAGTTCCATGAAAAATACTTCTACAGTTCTAATGAAGGTGGATATGGTTGGAGATAGTAGCTGAGATTGTTCTAAGATTAAAACAATGCAAAAATTAGAGCTAATTCTTCAGCACACTTGTGAGACTAATAAATAATTTCAGAGCCATCAAATCTATCAAAAGTTGGTACACGTGGGAAAGTGAAATTAAAGTAAGGTAGGGTATGAGTAGATATGTTGAAGATAAATCATGATCATTCCCCTCTTTCCTACTATGATGAATTACAAGTGAGTTATTTTCTATGAGAAAGCGAGTAAATGTGACACAACATGTATCATTTGAAAATTAAGCGTGTGATTGACATGCAAGTTAAGAAAATAATTTTAAGTCTCTTGATTTGGGATGAGTATCAAATGCATGCACTTAATTTTGTCATCATTAATAAGCTATAATTTCTAATTGTTGATTTTATTCAAAGTTTTGATCAAAGGTTACGATTTGAAACAAGGTTGGTTGATTGATAATTCTCTCACATAAGCTCTCATGGAAAATAAATGCAGTTGCACACCAATTTCTCTATTTAATAAGATTCATTCATTTGATTTTTTCACTAATCCAATTGGGAAAAATCTAAGGTCTGTGTGAGGAAGTGATTTTAAGGTAGCCATTTCTAAGTAAGTTGGTTATTTCTTTTGGAGAAATTTTAATAGCAGAGTTGAAATGGGAAAGGTGAGTGTAAATGTCAGCCCAGTCCATCATTCCAAGAGGCTCAATCCTCTAGAATTTTAGGATTCTCTTCCTTAGGGCAAGGAAGTTGGACTAGAGATATCAAAAACGTCGATGAAGAGGACAAGAGCTACCGAAGACTCAACATGAGGTGTTCTTAAGTGTGCTTACCACCTTAGGGGATGAAATATTTAAGAGGAAATGATCAAAGGAAAAGGTATGAAGGTGGAAAGGCTAGAAAGAGAAACTGCCATAAAGAATAGGTATCATTGTGCTCATATGGAACGTCATCAGTCATCATTCTCCCATTGAATTTTCTGATGATCCTTCTGATAGTGGGGATGAGACTGATTCTGGCTATCACCAGCATCTTATGGCCATGAAGGATTGGGTTGATTATGAGAATGAGGTGATGATGGCTACTCCTCTAAAGATAAGGACACTGAGTGGGAACACCTATTCACCTGGTGACAAGGCAAAGTAATATCATGTTAATTTCCTTGTTAGGTGCTCATATTTTTGTTCTTGTGTTTTGTTTTCTTTCTTGGTTTGGTATATCATGAAGTGTGTCTCTAGTATTTTTGGATTTTTGTGCTAATAATGATTCTTTTTGGGGTGATATGGATCTGCATATTTTTCATGCTACCACAAAGACACTTTTTGATGACTAGCGAGTTGGTTTTGATTAATGATTCCTTGGACTCTATTTTTATTTATTTTTTAAGGATAAATCCCCAAAAAATTGTTGGGAGATATTTTCTTATTTTCTATTGAAATTCATTTTGAAATGAAAATGAAATGAAATGTGAAATGTATTCCAACTCAGTGCTTTTTGCTCCCTTGACTTATAAAAGGGATTCTAAGGCTAGATACAAAGGGGGAATCAGGAGGTCAAGGAGTTGATAGGTAAATAGGTACTTATTTTCAAGCAAAATAGATACAGGAACATGGATATTAAGTTTTACAATAACATATTTTAGAAACAATTTAGTCGATATATGTTTTGGATAAGCAATATAGATGACAAAGTAATAGAAATTTTTTTTATATTTTCTCTCCTACATGCAAATTATACAAGCTATAAATACGATAATCAATGGTTATCGTGTTTATCTTGTTGAGTCCCAATGGATGTGTTATTTCATTCTTGCTTTTTCATTCAAATAATGTATGTTAATGCTTGAATTTAGCAGTAGGTTCAAGGTGACTTCTATGTATAAGGATGTGAGTAAGAACTTAATTAAGGATATAAGTGGTGGAATATTGCAAGGCAATATCTCTAAGGCCATGCGTATTTTTCCTAAAATACAAAGTTGTTATCTTATCATATAGGTTTATGGTTTGAATTCATTTCCTGGGATATGGCACTGGCCTGGTTTAGTATTCATGCTCTCTTTTGATAGCCGACTTGACTGAAGATCACACAACATAATTAAATTTCTCTCTAAGTTTTTCACTAGGTATTTATGAATGTTAAAGGGATCGTATATTCTCTTGTTTAAGTTAAATATTATTGTGTAAGTTTTCCAAACTTTTGAGGTATGGTGCTTTTAAACATATGTGGAGAACCATCTATCTAATTTGTTTTTTGATACTTGACACATTGGTATCTAAGAACATAGTTGTTTTTGGATTACTCTCCTTGGTCCAACAGAGCCTAAAGAGAAGAATTAAAGATCCAAAGTCTTTAATTATGTGTTGGCCAATCCTTACCCTTACTAATAACCAACAGAAATGGTGACTCTACTGGGGAACTATGGAAAGAGGTATTTACACTAGATCATCTTTCCTTAATAGAGTCTGGGAAGTTCTATTCTACAAATTCTCATTGAAAGTGAGTGGTGAATCTGAAGAACTCTGAACTGGTGGAAAATATCAAATTAGGGACTTGAAGTGACAACCAACTGAAGAAAAATATTATTGAAAATTTTGGTCCTCTACAAAGGAGGTGGTGACTCTATGAAAAGTACCTGATAAAGTGTGATGCATATTGATATATCTAGGTATTTTCCCATGTTTCCTAACTTACAAAAGAGAATTGATCTAAATGGGTGCCATTTTAAAGAAATATGAAAGTAACGATGCATTCCCAATTGAATGAATTAAAGCACCAAGAAAGGGAGTGGTGAAATCATTCTACATGATTCATGCATTAAAGTTTGTAATATGTGGAATAAGAAATATATTTGTATTGAAACCCGCCCACTTGAGAGATTTTGAATGTATTTATTTCTAAGATATGAATTGTAATATTTTAGGATCATGAAATAGGGGGGCAATCAACTGTAGAGTTGATGTTTTAGAATTGTAATAGGGTGTGAAAAATGTATCATTCAATTATACATCCTTGTGGGGTGCATGATGTAAAAATGAGGAGTGTGCAGCCCCTGTAATGTAATCAAAGAAGTTTCTCTATGAAAAGATATAGACCATTGAATTTTAATGGTATTCAATGTTTCCCAAACCCTATATCTAATGAAATTAGGGAGAATTTGCCTAATTTTAAGGGGATAGGATCATAATCAACATCTCAACATCTGCAAGAATATTTTGATTTGATGGGAGATTATGAGATAAATCATGATGTTATGAAGTTCTTTGTTCAAACTCTAAAGGGAGATTCTAGAGATTTGTTTTCATATTTACCAATGTGTTCTATCTCTACACGGAATGAGTTGATGGTAGTATTCATAAAATAGTTTGGATAAAGAATCAATCTATACTCACTGAAACAAAGATTTAACAACATATCCATAAAGAAGAAGATGAATTGGTCCTAGCCTTCAACTTCATATTTTCAAAAACCTTAAGTGTCATTCCTAAAAGTTTGAGACCAAATGATGTAGTGTGTTTGATTGCATACTTTGATGAATTTGATGAAGAGATGAGTTATTTTTTAAGAGATAAGGGACCTGCATCATTACATCAGGCATATAAAATTTGTATGGATATTGAGAATAATATAAAATATTCAATAATGAAAGGATAGATGGTTGCAAGTGTTGGTTACTCTAACATACCTCATGCAAATAAAACACATGGGTCAGAAAATGGAAATGATTGCCACAGTGATGTTGTTTCTGCTGATTTGATTTGTCCATCACTACAACACACTGATCATAATGATTTCCAAGTTTAATATCAACAAAATTTTAGCGAAATTGATCAGATGTCTTTTATTAAATAATTATGTAGTATAAAGAGGCACCAGGATGAATCAACTTGTGATTTGTTCTTGATATTTTTGGATTCCTTATTGGAAATCCCCAAAAATATCAGCTCTGAGGATTCAACATGCATTGATTTATTTTTTGAAATCTTTCAACTAGGGTTAAGTATCTTTCCAAAAGAATTGAAATATCATATTTTTGATTAGGTACTTGATTGGATAAAAAGTGTTGAAGAATCTTAGTGTGATCATAGGAAAAACATGATAAACATAAGTGAAAATGGTGTATCTCAAGAAAAAAATTCATCTGGTTGTATGGATGAAAATATAAATTTTAATCAGCCCACAAGTAGCATATGTGAAAATATATCTATTGGTGATGGATATAGAGACATACTTGCAAGTGTTGTTGATTCCTTACTACAAGTCAGTAGTCAAGATGTTGAGGATGAAAATTTAAGCATAGATTCTAAGAGTTTTGAATAGATTTTATGTAGTGATGAGTTTCTTTGTGATGAAGATTATGATGTAAATAAGCCTTACTATTCAGAGGATTATGGATTCTCCTATGAGGAGGAACTAGAGATGTTTTCTTTATTTGAAGGATTTGGTGATATAAATGATGATGAGGTTGATTGTTCACAAATAAGTGAATAAGTTTCACATGATGAATACTTGAAGTGTAGCTCAGGCCTGTTATCATTAGAGCATACTAATTTAATGGATGGTGATCACTTTAAGGATGAAAACTTGCATATTCAATACCATGAACCTAAGCATAATGTTAAAAATGATAAAGATTTTGATGGTATAGAAAATTATGGAATTCATGTTAATGAATGTGAAAATATTTTTTTTGCTGATGTTCCTTATCACCACACTATGATTATGAACATGTTTTCATCATATAAGGAAGGTATTTATGTTTAGGAAAACCAAGATACTTGTTCAAAGGCTAATGAATAAATTTCAAATAACAGTGAGTCTTTGACATATAGGGAAATATATTTTCCAACTGATGATGCACAAGAAAATTTTCTTGTTCATACTATTAATCTTGAAAGTGATGGTATTCAAAGTCATTGAGATGAAGATATGGAGGATTTTGGTAAGTATAATTTATAGAACTTTGAAACATGTGACAATATGACTAGTTTATATTGTTGGAATGGTGATGAGTTGAATTATGGTGCAAAAGAGTTTCAAATGTGTGAGAATATTTTGCCCCACACACAAAATAATAGCATATTATGTGTAGGACATAATTTGTTTGTTGATGAAAGGTTTAATGATGTGATCAAGCATGTCAGTGGTGGTATTTTTTTTCAAATAGACAATGATAGTATTTTCAAACAAGGATTAATACAAACAACAGAAAATAGTATCTTTGATAGAGACAAACATGAATTATTCTTTTTCATTTGATGGCTTGGGGCCAACAAATGTGGTCTGAAATTTTGAAAAGGAATTTTTCACCCAATGGACAAGTCATTTGGTCTACTTTCGCATAGATTCTAGGATGTCACCATGCCTATGGGAGGCATGTTTCCCCAACAAGAGCCACTGATGGAACCCCTTAATTTTTTTTTATTCCATCAAGAAGAATTGTGAAAATTTGGCTTGGTCCCTTGTTTTTTGGTTTTTGGTCATGTTCTTATCACTATGATAGGGTTTTATTTTTATAAAATTTCCAAAGTTTAGCCTAAAACCCTTGGTCATTTTTAATTTTCCATTGACCTATATTTCAAGTTCCCGATCATATTAGTTGTCACTTGTGCCATTGCATTCATTGATTTACCAACCCCTTTTCTTAGGTTGACGGTTTCCTTATGTCTTTCATGGTATAAATAGTCGAAGACTTAATTATGGGTCAGCACCTCATTCACCTAGGATGCCCCATTTTTATAAATAACGTTTGTGGCATGTGAAAAATAATTTTTTGTATGGGTGGTTTGATTGAAGGAATCAATCTCAGTCATTCCCCGTATGCTTGTGTTGGTTTATTACTTCTTATTTTCTTCTCACGGGTCGGCGACCTTCTGCCATGTGTCTAGTATAACGGTGGACCCGGTCTCCTTGGTAAGGATGATTGTTTCATTTCAAAGATGATCGATGGTTGATTAATGGAGGATGTGGACATATCTTTGTCACTCCTTTCCAGCCTAAGTTGTCTTATTCAATATTATTTTTAAGGCATGAGCTAGCAGGTGATGGCCACATGGTATCGCTTTATGGTGGGGCCTAAATCATCGCAGGGTAGTGAAAGTTTTTTAAGGCATAATGAACTATAGATTTTATGGTATGTGTTCACATCAAGGTTGTTCCTCGCATGCCCGTATATTTTCAACATTAAGGAGGAGTAGTCACATGGGTTAGCAGGTGAAATAACATCTATCATTTTTTTTGATCTGCTGGACCTTAGGAAATCATGTTTTGCTTCATATGGATTGAAATCGATAGTCGATGGTAGGTGAAATTGATCAATTTTGACCACTCCCCGCCATCTTGTGTGGGCCCTGCTTATGTCTTGTACCTTTTGACGGGCACACTAGAAAGTGCCACACAAATTACTTCTATAGTTCTAATGCAAGTGGATGTGATTGGAGATAGTAGCTGAGATTGTTCTAAGATAAAAATAATGCTAAAATTAGAGCTAATTATTTAGCACGCTTGTGAGATTGATAAATAATTTTAGAGCTATCAAATCTGTTAGAAGCTGGTACATGTGGGAAAGTGAAATTGAAGTAAGGTAGGGTATAGGTAGATATGTTGAAGATAAATCATGATCGTTCCCTACTATCCTACTATGATGAATTACAAGTGAGTTATTTTCTACAAGAAAGCTAGTAAATATGACATGACATGTATGGTTGGAAAATAAAGTGTGTGATAGACTTGAAATTTAATAAAATACTTAAGTCTCTTGATTTGGGACGAGTATAAAATGCATGTGCTTAATTTTGTCATCATTAATAAGCTAGAATTTCTAATTGTTGATATAATTCAAAGTTTTTATCAACGATTGAGATTTGAAACAAGGTTGGTTGATTGATAATGATCTCACATAAGCTCTCATGGAAAATTAATGTAGTCGCACACTAGTCGCTCTATTTAATAAGATTAATTCACTTGATTTTTTCACTAATCCATTTAGGAAAAAATCTAAGGTTTGTGTGAGGAAGTGATTTTGATGTAGTCATTTCTGAGTAAGTTGGTAATTCTATCTAGATAAATTTTTGTAGCAAAGTGGAAATGGGAAAGGTGAGTGTAAATTTCAGCCTAGTTCGTTGTTCCAAGAGGCTCAATCCTATGGTATTTTAGGATTCTCCTCCTCAGGGAAAGGAAAGTGGACTAGAGATACCAAGAATGTTGGTGAAGAGGACAAGAGCTACCAAAGACTCAACATGAGCAGTTCTTAAGCGTTCTTACCTCCTTAGGGACCAAACTATTTCAAAGTAAATGTTGAAATGAAAAGGTATGAAGGAGGAAAGGCTAGAAAGAGAAGCTTCCAGAAAGAATAGGTATCATTGTGCTCATATGGGACATCATCATTCTCCCAGTGGGGTTTTTGACGATTCTTCTAAAACTGGTGATGAGACTGATTCTGGCTATCAATAGTATCTTATGGCCATGAAGGATTGGGTTGATTCCTAGGGTGCGGTGATGATGGCTACTCCTCTAAAGATAAGGACACCAAGTGTGAACACCTATTCACCTAGTCACAAGGAAAAGTAATATCCTATTACTTTCCCTATTAGGTACTCTAATTTTTGGTCCTATTTGTTTTCTTTCTTGGGTTGGTATATCATAAAGTGGTTCTCCAGTCTTTTTGTCTTTTTTTGTTGATAATGATATTTTTTGGGATGATATGGATCTGCATATTTTTCATTCTACCACAAAGACACTTTTTGATGACTGGTGGGTTGGTTCTAATTAATGGTTCGTTGGACTCTATTTTTATTTATTTTTGAAGGATGAATCCCCAAAAATAAGTTGGGAGATATTTTCTTGTTTTCTATTGAAATTTATTTTGAAATGAAAATGAAATGAAATGTGAAATGTATTCTAGCCTGGTGCTTGTTGCTCCCTTGACTTATAAAAGGGATTCTAAGGCTCGATACAAAGGGGGGATCAGGAGGTCAAGGAGTTGATAGGTAAATATGTACTTATTTTCGAGGGAAATAGATATAGGAACATGGATATTAAGTTTTATAGTAACGTATTTTAGAAACAAGTCAACCAGTATTTGTTTTACATAAGCAATAAAGATGACAAAGTAATAGAATTTTTTTGTATATTTTCTCTCCTACATGCAAATTATACAATTTGTAAATATGATAATCAATCGTTACCTTGTTTATCTTTGTTGAGTCTTGATGGATGTGTTGTTTCATTCTTTCTTGTTCATTCAAAGAATGTATGTAAATTATTGAATTTAGTAGTAGGTTTGGTATAATTTGTGTATAAGGATTTTTGTAAGTTAATTATGGATATATGTGGTGGGAATATTGTAATGCAATATCTCTGAGGCCATAGATATTTTTTCTAAAATGCCAATTTGCTATCTAATCATATAGGTTTATAGTTTGACTCTATTTCCTAGAATATGGCACTAGCTTGGTTTAGTATTCAAGCTCTCTTTTCATAGCCGACTTGACTAAAGATCACACAATATAATTAAATTTATCTCTGAGTGTTTCATTAGGTGTGTATAAAATGTTAAAGGGTATTATATTCTCTTGTTTAAGTTAATCATTATTGTGGAAGTTTTCCATTTGAACTTTTAGGGTATAGTTATTTTGAACATATGTGGAGAACCATATGTCTACTTTATGTTTTGATACTTGACACATTGTAATATAAGAGTATAGTTGTTTCAGGATTCCCCTCCTTGGTCCGACAGATCCTAAAGAGAAGTAAAGATCCAAAGTCTTTACTTATGTGTTTGCCAATCCTCACCCTTACTAATAATTTTTCTTGGAAAGTTCATAGGTTTGTGGTGAGAATAAGTTTGGTTCTAAACAATTAACCAACACAAACTTCATCTCATCACTAGTCCTAAACACCTTAGAGGATCACTTTTGCAACAAGGTCAAAACACAAGGAAAACATGGAATATAAACTCGATTCATACATCATGAGTAATCCAAGTCAACCAAACTATCAAAACCTTACAATACCAATTAATTATCAAAACTCACATTTATACAATCCATACATGGGATGATTATCTCCTACAAGCCTCAATGATACAACAAATGTGAGTTTTCCCAATCCAAATTTTGGACCACCTTTCCCTATGGTTGATTTAAATCAAAGTTAAAACCTACAAATCTATCAACCAAACAATCAATGAATTGTCTTATTTCAAACAACCTTATTCTACCAAATTCATACATACCAAATGTGACTATAAAAAATACAAGCTTACCAAGCATGAACATATCAAATCCACACTTGGTGAACTTTGGGATAGATATGTTTGCAAATCACACCAATGTTGTTCAAAGTCTAATCAATATGTGAGCAACTCCGTGTATTGATCCAAGTCAAGGTAACACCATGCAAAATCAAGGTTACCTAAATGAAAGGAATGTGTTTCCCAACCACAACAATGTTCCATGTCAACCTATAATACAAAAAATTGTTCCAAATCAATCCATTCATGATACCATGAAAACACCACAAGTATACATTCCAAATATGCTTTCTCAACAACCAAATCAACTATATCAAGGGCGTCAAGATCAAAATCAAGAAAAAAAAAATGTGACATCAAATTGCTTCACTTTCCAAAATAGTTGATTCATTGTGCCAAGACACGTCTCCACTTGAAAATCAGTACACTCTTCCATTAGTTAAACCATATCATCAAAGCACTAATTTGTGTCCAAAACCACATCAAGAACAATATCTCCAATGTTAAGAGGTTGGATATCAAGATCAACAACATCAACAATAAACCCAATCACCACATATCCAAGATCACTCACAATAAGAATAACCTCAAAAAGAACAAATCTCATGAGATCACAAATATGAATACACTCCTCTTGAAGAGCCAATTGAATCAATGCTAAGAAAGATAGTTAATGAAAAAATCATCACTATTCCAAAGGTAAGTTCTTTCAACTCTATCCTAAACTTCCCTTGGAATAGGATTTTGGTGTAATTAATTATTTAATTACACTTGCATAAGTTGACTTAGGCATTACTTTAATTCTTAGGTTGCATTTAGTTATCCTTATCTAGTTGAGCTATCTTTTTGCTCAAGTTAGGTTTAGGGTTGTGCATGCTTTTACTTTTTAAAGGCTTTTGTATCAATTATATTTTAAGAAATTTGTTAATGCAATCTCTCTTGAAGCTTGCAAAGAACCCTTATTTTTTTGTTTCCATCTCTTCCTTTCTGTGACAGGTTATTTGCATGTAGGTGATCTTCGGGTTCTATGAAGTTGCCTTTCTCAACTTCTACATGGTATCAGAGCATCAAACCTGTTGTTTCCTATTCGTGTTTTGAAGGATTTTGGAGCTTCAAGGGTTTGGGGTTTGTCTCTTGTGATCCAGGGCATACTTATTAGATCAAACACTTTTGAGTCCAAATGGACTTCACCATTGAGTCCACAATGGTCCAAAACCCCAAAATTGACTATTCATTTGTCCATTTTGAACAAAAGTTGATCTGAGAGACAAAAAAGCAAATACTCGTATGGCCATATGCACATAGATCAAGAAAAATTCTTTAGCCCTAGTAAAACCAAAATTATTTTCTAAATTTATTTTGTAAGAAAAATTTATTAAAAAAATATTGTAAAAGTTTTTTGATTTAAAAAAAAAAAATCAAAACAAAAAAAAGCCTTTTAAAGGCTTGCTCAGGCCTTGGTACAAGGTACCCACAGGTACTTGTGTAAGCATTCCTACGGGCCCCATACAGCCTGCCACTATGTCAACTTCTACCGGACTTACATCCATTCAGTGGTCTAACCATCGGCGGCAGTATAGCCCAGGTCGCCCAGTTTTTTATGATTTTTTTTTTTTAAATCAAAGGTTTTTTAATGTAATTTTTTTTTAATTGTTTTTTTGTAATAAGCCCAATTGAAGAAATGCGGTGACGACCATTTGGCTATCAATTTTAAGCTCTGATTTTTGCTACAATGACTATTTGACAGTCAAATTTAATGTCGCACTAGTTTTTTTCCCCCTCTGGAGCTATTTTCATCTAGAGGCCATAACTTGGGCATACAATATCATTTTTTGGCAAACGAGATATCATTGAAATGTTGGTTCCTCAAAATTTCCAGTGGTGTAGGTCTCATCTCTTTATTTTTCTTTTGGGGCATTATATAGTTAGTTGAAATCAGAGGAGTTATTTTTAGTGCCGAGCTCGTAACTTTTGACCCGTTTCTCCGATTTTCATGATCTCAGCGACATTGGAATTGTCTTTCAGAGCTCTTCAATTCCATCCATGCAAATCTTCCAGATTTTACTCCAGCTATATTTTATTCAATTTTTTGTAATTTCACACTGTGGTGAATTACTTGGACATATTAGCTCTTGGGAACTTCTCATTTTCATGGGATGTTTTGTTTTGGTTGTTCTTCATGTATTTCTAGTTTTTTGTCCTTTGTGGGAATTTTGAGCATCGTTTGTAAGAAATATTCTATGTAAATGCACTGAGATAAGTGTCACACTATTATACATGTATTTTGGGGATTTTGCACATAAGGTTGTGCCATATTTTGTACTCGCATTGTATTATAAAGTGCCATGGGGGGTTGTGTAATACCTTTATTTTTTCCATCACACCTTTGTCTAGTGAGTGTCCCTCCATGACTACAAAGGATCCATATGATTCTAGCCTCATGCATGTGTGCTTTGTTTTGCACACCACTTTTTCAGTTGCAAGTTCTTTCTTGTGCGCTTTTAGATTTTGTTTCTTCTCCTTCATGCGCTATAAGGTGTTACATAGTATTTTAGTGGACCTATCAGGCTCTCCCAGTTCAGTATTATGGGGGGTATTATACTATTCATGATAATGCTTCCTTGGTTTCACCTTGGAAGGAATATTTCATCCTCAGTTGATCAGTGTTCTTCAGACTATTGGTACTTGTGTCATTTGTATCTTCATTCTTGGTGTTTTCCTTTGTTTTCCATCTAATTTGAGTAGTGTCATTGGGGGCACTCATGCAGATTGTTTTCTTCTTGATCCTAATCATCCTATCTTTAGAGGAGGTTCTTTGGCACCATAGCTATCATCTTTTGACAATTGTTTACAACTTTTTCCTCCTTCTGTGATGTTCTTCATGTCTTGTGTTTCTTTCTTTTGGAGAGGAGTTTTCTCCCACGGGGTTTTTCTCCTTTTCTCCATTTGTGAGAGATTATTCATTTGTGCATGGGTACCTAGCATGGCCTTGTTGCCAGGACCCATCTTTTGCATCTTTGGATCATTTGCATAATAATATTCTCCCTAAGTTGCACTTATGGGGGGGTGTCGGTGTAATTATTTATTTAATTACACTTGCATAAGTTTACTTAGGCATTATTTTGATTCCTAGGTTGCATTTAGTTATCCTTATCTAGTTGAGCTATCTTTTTGCTCAAGTTAGGTTTAGGGTTGTGCATTCTTTTCCTTTTTCAAGGCTTTTGTATCAATTGTATTTTAAGAACTCTGTTAATGCAATCTCTCTTAAAGCTTGCAGAGCACCCTTGTTTTTTTGTCTCTATCTCTTCCTTTCTATGATAGGTTATTTGCATGTAGGTGATCTTCGAGTTCTGTGAAGTTTGATTTCTCAACTTCTACACAGGGGTGAGCTCACTAACTTGCGAATTTGGTAGGGTTGACAAGGTAGGGGCAGCATATGCCTCATAGAAATGGGGTCTCACGGTGATCATAGAAATGGATTTCTATGAGGCATACACTGCCCCTACCTTGTCAACCCTACCAAATTGGCAAGCTAGTGAGCTCACTAGCTTGCCAATTCGGTAGGATTGACAAGGTAGTGGCAATAAATAATGCTTTTGTACAATTATATAAGACATTTTTTCATTATTTTTCATAAATCCACATGATTTTCCTTGAATACAACTTTAAATTTAAACCATGAAGCATTACAGCTAATTTTAAATGTAATATACACATTTAATTGAGGCATATATTAAGGAATATATGTATTTGGATGTATTAATTTCTCATAATTTTTGTATATCAAAAAATACAGTAAGTCAATAACAAATATTACAATAGTGATGGAAGAACATCTTGAAAATATTTCCATTTTTCAATACTTGTAGCAATACATGTAGGGAAATAATCCTTCCATTTGCAGCCTAGATCATGAAATATATTATACAAGAAGAAACAAAAGGAGTTGTTGCCTAGTTTCTTTTCTCCAATCCACCTCAAGTGGCCCATTTATTTGCATTCTGAAATTCTTCGTAACATGTACATCCCCTGCTACCTTTGAAACACATGGGTAGTAGCCTTTCTATGGTTGTGTACTCTCACTAGTATTCGATCCACAAAAAACTTGCAAAAGCCTATCAATCTTAGACATGGACTCACATAAAAATTATTAAAAGAACAATAAATGAATAATGTAAAACATACACCTGGTGAGACCTATTATCTCCTTCATGCAAGCTATATGTAGGCCAATTGAAGGTCCTACAATGGTGATGTGACCCATCTTTCACTAATTTCTCATCTCTCGATGATCATACGTATAAATTTCAAATATATCACTGACATAATTAACATAAAACATATAGCATATAAGAATCCAAGATATCTATGAGATGGAAAAGAAAGAGAAGATTGAGAACCAAAAAATGCACCAACAACTGATGTTTCTCATACCACTGAACACTTGCACTAGCAACCAATGTTCTTTTCTTAAACTTTGACAAAATTAAGTATTATCTATAGTCACAAATAGATCAAAGACATTCGTAAATGCATATGACATCAAACACCAATAGGGAATACCAAATAAAAGGTGGTCAATAAAGAGCGGCATAAAACCATCATTTTGCATATGTACAATCATGTAATTTTGTAAACCCTTCTACAATCAAACTTAAACATTTGAAAGAAAGAAATGATCAATAACATGACTTTAAAAATTCAATGTGGATACTTAAAAATCAATCTATGGAACCATTTGGATCTTCTCTAATATTTATTGTGTCAAGTATTTCCTTGTGGTTAGACTCACACACTTTCCACAAGTTCTTATTTGAAGGTCCACCATTATATTTGATCAAATGAACATTGGTCGCGATGACAAGGTTCAAGTAGTGAAGAATATTTTGATGCATGTCAAAGTCCTCAAACAACCAAACTATAACATTCTTAACTAGGTACCTTCTAAGCCATGTTCCAGTAACAACCATCGAACCTGTAGGATATTCTATGTTTTCTCCATCTATAACTAGGGCCTCCAATTTATTTTTGGCCTCAATACAATGGCATAGGTAATAATTTGTACCCTCTTCATTGTCTTCATCTACAATCACCACATAAACATGCCCTGCATTGATATTTTCATCTTGTTAGATGTATTTACTTAAAACCCTAAAAAAATTTGCAAGTATGATATATTACCTAGTTCTAGTAGGTCCAATACATGATCAAAGTTAGTGGATAATTGCATCTTCGTGATTTGTAGATCTGTCAGGAGCTGATAAGTATCAAGTGGGGTTAGAATTCTTACATACCATTCGTCAACCCACTCTATTAAATCACAATCATTCCATGCTTGAAGTGTATGTGCAGAAAAAAAGCATGCCATCTTTCACATATGGATAGTCCATGTACCTCCATTGGAGCTTCTAAAAGAGTGTATCTCGCTCGATCCTATTAGTGTACAAAAATCCTCATATTTTTCAATGTTAATATCATCTACTAAATGAAAAAATCTATGAACTAGAGAATTACCTTCACTACTTGGACCCATTGCATGAGTGCACCACTAGACAATTGATCTTCCATCTATCAACTTTACATTATCTTTGTACATTAACTCTTCTCATACTAGGGCTCTTTTGATACATTCACCTGCACCATCATGCTCCCCTTTTCCATGCCCAACCTCTGAGAAGTTCAACATATGATGAACACCACTGATCCTATGCATCCTGGTCAACTAGCAAAAGATTATGACATTCTTGAATTGTGGTGTATAGCTATCTGGCCATATGATATGATGAATGAATGATATGCCCCTACTAGCCAGATCAACATAAAACATCTAAAAGCAACCTTGCACAAAATCTGTAGAATGTGTGTGATCATAACTAATGTAAAAGTGATACTCCCTTAATAATTTTCAATTTTCCTCTATACCATCATTTGCATGAATGAATGCTATATGCACAAATATAGCAACTTGCATGGAGTTGTACTACTGTGATTGTACCTCATTCTATGGTTTTAGTGTGTATTTCTTCATGAATTCAACAACTAAAATGATGATATGAAGTCGAAACATGTCCTTGCATAAATTGAACTATGAGTCCAAACAATGAGCTCTGTGTGCATTCCTTGCATACTCATAGACCACCTGATCACAAATAATTCCCATAAATTGATACAGTGGAATCTTATCACTGACCAATTCACACTTCTTTGCTTCTTTCCCATATTTTAGACGGTATGCCACTATCTTGTATTTTCCTAATTCCACAATTTTGTCTCCAATTCTGTGTACTAGCCATGTGTTGGAAAATTAAAAAAATTCATGTGCCATCACAATGATCACATGTGCCATCCAAAAATGACTTGTAAAAAATTTGACCATCCTCTCTTTCATATAAAATGGAAGATAATAATTCCCTTGAGAATTTAAGTGGAGGCCTTATGTCACATACCTGCAAAACATTGTCAGTATGCATATCTACACATATACGTCAATAAACATCATAATGGTTAGAAAAATCAATTTGAAATCTACAACAACAATTAGTGCATGTATGATTTATTTTTACATAAAAAGGATTTAGTATTTCAAAATACCTTTCAGATATTTTAATTTCAATAAAATTTTGTACAAAATCAGAAAAAAATTGGGTTTGAGTTGTATCTAAGTAGTTCTTTAGATGTGGCTTGCATATTTTACTACCAATTATCCTTCTTACAACATCTATTTGATTAGGAGAGGTCCTTTTGTTACCCTTCTAATAATTCATTATTAAAGATCTCAAGCCTTGAGAAATTCTTTTATCTTTATGTGGCACTCTACCTAAGAAAGCCCATAACTCATTGCTTTTTGGATCCTCCACTCTTTCACACCTTCCTTTGGTTCTCATTAGAGACGATCTAATTATTTTAAAAGACTTACTTTTATTTCTAAGGTTCACCTTCTTTCTTTTTTGACTATCTAGTAGTGTTGTTGTCATCACACATTGTGTGACACAACTATCCTTCGTGCGTTAGGTAGAACTGACACTCTCATATGCACTCATCAAGTTCTTTACAATTGAATTTTTACTTGAGTCATTCAAAACTCTTAGCCCAAGAGCGTCCTTCATGGTGGGCCTAAATTTGAGTTGTCTCATCATTTCAACAAATATTTGGCATCTTCCACCCTCACTTAGCTTCACAAAAAATTAACTCCATATCCTTTGTGCATATCTTTGACATGTACGTTTTGGAATCTTATTAAGCATCCATTTCAAAAAATTGGAATCAATATCAATAAAAAATATATTTTTTCTATGCAAAACTCTAGGATCTCTCAAATGTATATTTGTGTCAAGATTAGGAAGGTCAACAACATCGGGGATAGATCATGTACCTTCAAACGAACGTGCAATTGATGGCATGCCTTGAGATTGACATGTAAATGAGGTTGTACCTCCAACTAGAGATGTTGTTTGTGTAGTGCCTTCAAATAGAGATGTGTTTGTTGATGTACTTTCAAAATGAAATGTTGTTGATGGTGTGTCTTCGATTGGAGATGTGATTTTTGATGTACTTGGAAAACCACATGTTCTTGCCAATGTGTCTTCAACTAAAGATGTGCATTGAACTTCACCTATGGTTGATGATGTGCCCCCAACTTTGGTATCCATTTCTATCCTTCCATGAACTTTCCTCATTTGTGCCCTTTATTTTTCCAATTGAACATCTCTCTTAGATTGCACAGGAATTTCTAGTTGTATGGGTTGAAATTCCTTTGCTTCATGACCTATATTTTTTTATTCTCTTCTCCTTGCATTTTTAACTACACATTCTTTCGATGTTAGAGCCTTCAATCATTTCCTCCACATGACGTTGAATGCTACATGTTCACAAACACACATAGAACCAAAGTAAGTAATTCATTTTCTGAAATATATTGATATCACTGATTACATTGCATTAAATATGAAACACACCAAATAATTTTATGGAAGAAGGCAGCGAGCTATTTGGAATTATCAAACATGTCTATGCTACAACATTTTTCATACATACATCTACCTCCATAACACAAGAAAAGTGAGTAATGCATAAATTTTCAAACATGTCCATACCACTGATTACATTGCATTTTATGAAACATGACAAGAATTTTATAAAACATATTGATATCACTGATTACATTACATTGCATATCTTTAAAACTCAAAGCATTACTTTATATTGCATAACTAATGTGACTTATCAAACATTAAATATCTTATCAAACATTGTTGTACCCAACCTACGGTTTATAGCAAGCTTAAAAAAACCCAGGGATTTTGAGTAGGGGGTAGGATATGATGGAGTTTTGATGCTACCCTAGGGGTATTTATGTGAATTTTGGCTTGAAATTGATGGTCTAGAATGAGAGTTTGGTGAAATAGAAATGGTGGAGGAAGGGAGTTAATTTTTTTAGCATGGATAAACATATTTGAGTGTGTTTTAAGAGTTGGAAAAGTGGCTAGAGGCCTAGAATGTTGATTTTCAATAAACCCTCCTTGTTTCAAGCATATAAAGGCCTAAAGCAAGGGTTTAGTTTTTAGATGCATTAGAGAGGATTCCAATGACTAAAATTTGTTGAATCTAAAGGTTTTTCGGTTGGTGAAGGTCTGTCAAAAGAGAATTGAGACTCAAAAAGTGTTTGAATGTATGATTCTTTGTAAAAGTGGCCTAATTGGCCTATTGGGACAATGTAGTAGCACTACTTTGGTGATGTTGGTCCAAAGTGACCTAGTCTATTTTTGAGCTATGTTTTTGAAGGCCTTAATGAGTGTCAAGGTTTTGTGGGTTTGAGTTGTCCTTGAGAAGATATGAACAATTTTCTCTATTGTGAATGCTACAAGGGAGTGAAGGTGAATTGGTGAGTTAAGCATTGAATTGAGGTTTTTGAGATTGAAGATTGTTTGAAACTGATCTAATTATGATTTTTGAAGGTTTCATCTCCCTTCTCCGCATCACAAACCTAGGGTATAATTTGTTGCCAGCTTTGAAAACTAGAGAATCTTGTGTTTATTTTTGTCAAACCACATTGTAATTGTCAACGAAGCCATGAAGAAGATGAATTCAAAGAAGGGTTTGTGATGCTATATATTGTAATTATTCACTATTTATTTGGCAATGAGGTAACTTAGAAAGAAAATATGCATTCTCAATTGCACAAAATTTTTGCTTTTTTATTTATTAGAAAGGTAAATGGTATAGCTGAATGGAAAATTGCATTAACAACTATGTCAACTCACTTGAATTTATATAAGCACATGTGTGAATGTGAATTTTTTATGGAACAAAAAAATTAATGGAAACTTGCATTAAAATTGATGAAAGTTATTAGGTTTTCCAAATTAGTTGAAAATAAAATTTTCCCCACAACCATCACTAATAATGAATTTAAATCTATTATGTCATGTTTTCCATTGTATATCTTCAAGCTCCTAAAATTTAAACTTTTACAAGGAGAATACATATAATTTAATGTTGAATTCTATGTGTAACAATGAATGTTAATAAAATCATCAAATGAATGGTCTAAACATTGTGAAAAAAAAAACAAAAAAAACTTAATATAAACATCTACCTAAAATGAAATAGAGTGAATTCCACTAGCCATGTTGGAAATTGACTACTATAAGCAATGAAAATAGAATTCATGAGTAAATTTGTTTTAATTTGATGTCATTTATATAAGTTTAAATGTGAATTCATCTAAATTAAATGTCATGTTTTTTATTTTTTTGTTCTTCAAACTCATAATTTTTAATTTTTTTTATGCAACTCCCATTTAATTCAATGTTGAATTCTATGTTGAATTGTTATGATTAATAAAATCGTTAAAGGAATTTAGTTTATATTGTCAAAAACAAAAAAAAGTACTAACTATAAACATTTCAATACTACCAAAATGAATATATTACCTGAGATAATGTAAAATGACTTAGAAACTTCAAAATTTCTTCTTCTACGTTGTCTAGCATGTAGATTAGTGGTAAAAACGTGATGCATCAAGCATAGATTGGTACAAAAATGAGTGAACTACATTAAAAGGGTGTTTTTGAGTAAGATAAATTGTTGATCTAGAAAAATATAGAAGCATGTGGGCCTAAATCATGGGGTCAACCCCTATTTTATGGTTTCAAGGTAAAGCACATTTGGCACTCACCAAATTTGGCAAGCGCCAAATGTGTTTCTTTGAAATATTCACCTTCCATAGAGATGAAGGGAGTGATACTTGAGATAGATAGAGAGGTAATAGGAGTGAGAGATTAGTCTAGGTAGTGTGGTAGTGATTGAGAGCTTAGAGCGATAGAGACTTGAGAGGGATAGAGAGCTATCCAATTATAGTGGGGGGAAACATCTGACAATGAGAGAGGGGTTGGGAGGGATGAGACCTAAGAGATACAAAAATACCAAAGGGGGAGAGAGAGAAAGAGAGAGAGTGTGGGAGAGGGGGTGTGATTGAAATATATTTTTCTAGTTAGGGTGGGAGGTAAGTGAGACCTGATAGAGAGGGAGTGTGATACAGGGCATTGGAGTAACACAAATTAGTCTAGGCTAGTGGGAGGGAGTGAGACCCAAGAAATAGAGAGACTTGAGAGGAAGAGAGATTTATTCAATTATGGTGAGTGGGAGAGAGAGGGAGTGGAGAATAGAGGGATGGGAGACCTAAACCGTCAACCCTAAACCCTTAAAACCTCTACCATCTACCCTCAACACAATACACTCTACCCTCAACTATCGACCCTTAAATGATTAACCCTAAACCCTCTACCCTCTACCCTTAACCCTTAAAACCTAAACCCTCAACACAATACCCTTTACCCTTAACCCTTAATCCCTAAACACTAAACCCTAAACCCTCTACCCTTTATCCTCAACCCTCAACCGTTAAACCCTAAAACCCTCATCCCTCAACCATTAACTAGGTTAAACCCTAAAACCGTAATCCCTCTACCCTTAAACTATAAACCCTAAACCCTTCAACTATCTACCCTCTACCCTTAAACCCTAAACCCTAAACCCTTAAACCCTCTACCCTCAAACCCCCTCTCTCTCTCAACCTACACTCTCTACCCTTAAACCATAAATCGTAATCCCTAATCCCTAAACCTTTTAACCTTAACCCTTAATCCTTAAACCCATAACCCTTAAACCCTAAAACCCTCAACCCTCAACCCTTAACTAGGTCAAACCCTAAACCCTGAAACCCTCTACCCTTAAACTATAAACCCTAAACCCTAAACCCTTAAACCCTTAAACTATCTACCTCTACCCTTAAACCCTTAACCCTAAACCCTTAAACCCCCTAACCTATACCCTTAACCCTCTACCCTCTACTCTCTACCCTCTACCCTCAAGCCCTCTCTCTCTCAACCCTACACCCTCTACCCCTAAATTATAAGCCATAATCCCTAAACCCTAAACCCTCCACCCTTAACCCTTAATCCCTAAACCCTAAACCGTAAACCCTCTACCCTCTATTCTCAAACCTCAACCCTTAAACCCTCTACCCTCAAACCCCATCTCTCTCTCAACCCTACATCCTCTACCCTTAAATCATAAACTGTAATCCCTAAACCCAAAACCATCTACCCTAAAACCTTAATCCCTAAACCCTATACCCTAAACCGTAAACCCTCTACCTTTTATCCTCAACCCTCAACCCTAAAACCCTCAACCCTCAAACCTCAACCCTTTACCCTTAAACCCTCTACCGTTAAACTATAAACCCTAAACCCTAAACCCTTAAACCCTACACCCTCTACCCTTAACCCTCTACCTTGTATCGTCTACCCTCAAACCCCCTCTCTCTCTAAACCCTACACCATCTACCCTTAAACTATAAACCATAATCCCTAAACCCTAAACCCTCTACCATTAAACCTTAATCCATAAACCCTAAACCCTATGCCCCTAACTCTTAATCCCTAAACCCTAAACCCTCTACCCTTAACCCTTAATCCCTAAACCCTAAACCCTCTACACTTAACCCTTAAACCATAAAACCTAAACCCTCTACCCTCTATCCTCAACCCTCAATCCTTAAACCCTCTACCCTCTGCCCTTAACCCTCTACCCTTTAATTTCAAGACCTCTCTCTCTCTCAACCCTACACCTTCTAACTTGAAACCATAAACCATAATCCCTAAACCCTAAACCCTCTACCCTTAACCCTTAAACTCTAAACCCTAAACCCTCTACCCTCTACCCTTTTCCCTCTACCCTCTATCCTTTACACTCTACCCTCTACCCTCTACCCTCTATCCTCAAACCTCAACCCTTAAACCCTAAAACACTCAACCCTGAATCCTCAACCCTTAAACCCTCTATCCTTAAATGATAAACCCTATACCCTATACCCTATACCCTTAAACCCTAAAACCTTAACTATCTACCCTTAAACCCTTTTAAACCCAACTAAATTCTCTACCCTAATCTCTCAACCCTCAACCCTTAAACCCTAAACTCTCTACCCTCTACCCTCTACCCTCAACCCTCAATCCTCAACCCTCAACCCTTAAATTGTAAACCCTAAACCCCATACCCTATACCCTTAACCCTTAAACCCTCTACCGTCTACCCTAAACTCTTATACCCTCTGCCCTTAAACTATAAACCCTAAACCATTAAACCTAAAACCCTAAACCGCTAAAATCTCTACACTCTACCCTTAACCGTCTACCCTCAAACCCCCTCTCTCTCTCAACCATACACCATCTAGCCTTAAACTGTAAATTGTAATCCCTAAAACCTAAACCCTCTACCCTTAACCCTTAACCCTTAATCTAGTAACAATAAACCATCTACCCTCTATCCTCTACCCTCAACTTTCAACCTAGGTTACACCCTAAAAACTTCAACCCTCAACCCTCTACCCTTAATACCTAAACCCTAAACCCTTAAACTATCTACCCTTAAACTATAAAACCTATATCCCAAACCCTAAACCTTTAAACCCTTAACCCTGAAACTATCTACCCTCAACCCTATACCCTCAATTATCAACCCTCTAACTTAAACATTAGATTTTCAACCCTCATCTATCTCCATCCCTCTCTCCTCTTCTCTCCTTCTCTCTATCCCACTTCTCACTCCATCTCTATCCTAATACCTCAACCCTATACCCTCAACCCTTAAACCTCAAGCACTCAACCCTCAAAACCTAAACCCTTCAACCCCCTACCCTCTACCCTCAACCCAATACCCTCTACCCTCAAACCTAATCCCTCAACCCTTAAACACTCAACTCTGAACACTCAACCCTAAGCCCTCAACCCTCTTTGTCTCTCTCACTCCCTCTCACACTCTCTCAAGTCTCTCCCTCCTACCTAAGAGAGAGAGGGAGTGGGAGATAGATGGATGAGAGAGATAGAGGGAGTGAGACAGATATAGAAGGAGTGGGAGAGAGATAGAGGGAGTTAGTGATAGAGAGTGAGAGAGAGACTTGAGAAAAGGAGAGTGGGTAGGAGGGATAGACTTCAGATTAAGAGAGGGGGGTTGGGAGGGAGATACTTGAGAGAGAGGATGGAATGGAGATGACTAAGAGAGAGGGAGGGGGTGGGAGGAAGGGAGATACCTAAGAGAGAGGGAGAGGCATAGAGATGAAGTGTGTGAGAGAGAGGGGGGTAGGAGGGAGAGACTTAAGAGAGGGAGGGAGAGGGGGTGGGAGGGAGAACCCTAAGAGAGAGGGAGAGGGAGAGAGGGTGGGAGGGAGACACCTAAGAGAGAAGGAAAGGGAGACAAAGTGTGAGAGACGGGGTGGGAGTGAGAGACCTCAGAGAGTAGGAGAGAGAGGGAGAGGGAGTACTCGAGATAGAGAGATGGGAGAGAGATGGAGGGAGTGAGAGACAAATAGAGAGAGAGGGGGGTAGGGGGAGATACATGAGAGAGAGGCAGAGAGAGAGAGGGAGGGAGGGGGTGGGAGGGAGATACTTGGGAGAGAGGGGGAGAGAGGGAGAGAGATAGAGGGAGTTTGAGAGAGAGAGGTTATGGGATAGAGATAAAGGGAGTGAGTGAGAGAGACAAAGAGACTTGACAGAGGGAGAGACTTGAGAGAGAGAGGGAGGGATAAGGGGTGGGAGGGAAAGAATTTATAAAGAGTGAGAGGGAGAGAGAGTGGGAGAGAGATAGAGGGTATGAGATAGAGAGGGACCTAGGAGAGAGAGGGAGAGGTGCTGGGAGATACTTGAGAGAGATGGAAAGGGAGAGGGAGAGAGATAGAGGGAGTGAGAGAGGGAGGAAGTGGGAGATAGATAAAGGGAGTGAATTTTAGAGAGAGAGGGGGTAGGAGGGGGAGACTTGAAAAAGAGAGAGAGGGAGAGGGGGTCGGACAAAGATACTTGAGAGAGAAACAAAGGGAGAGGGGGTAGGAGGGAGAGACCTATGAGAGAGAGGGAGAGAGGGAGAGAGATAGAATGGGAGAGACATAGATGGAGGGAGAGAGAGAGAGGGAGTGGGAGAGAGAGAGAGAGGGAGAGGGGATGGGAGGGAGAGACTTGAGAGAGAGAGGGAAAGGGTGGGAGGTAGATACCTAAGAGAGAGGAGAGGGATGGGAGGGAGAGACTTGAGAGAGAGAGAGGGAAAGGGGTGGGAGGTAGATACCTGAGAGAGAGGGAGTGGGAGAGAGAGAGGGAGTGTGTGAGAGAGAGTGAGAGATAAAGATATAGATAGATAAAGTGGGTGAGAGAGAGGGAATGAGAGATATATAGAGGGAGTGAGTGAGAGACCTAAGAGAGGGAGAGGGGGTAGGAGGGAGAGACTTGAGATAGATAGAGAAAGAAATATAATGACCTAAGAGAGGGAGATGGAATGAGAGAGACAAAAAGACCAGATGGGGAGGGAGGGATAGGAAGAAAGGGGTCTGGAGTGAGATAGATTTATCTAGGTATGGGTATGTATAGGATCATGATGGGCCAAAAAGTGGTGATATCTAAGTGATATGATGGACCATGTGGTTGATGAAATTTTTTTACCCAAAATTGATGAAACGAAAATGGTTTTTAATTCTTAGCTTTCCACCAATATAAATTATGCTTTACTTTGAATTTAATAAATAATTATTATTCATTTTCTATTTGAATTATGACTAAAGTCCTGATTGATAGTTGATTGAAAAAAATCTCAAACTTTCAAACGCTATCACATTTCTTGAATCCAAAACATGTGTCACATTTTATGCTTCACATAATATAGGATTAAAAAATAAAGAATTGAATTTCATGAAGTTTTGACCAAGTTAAGGTGGTCAGACATACAAGTTTTTATATTTTTTAATAAAAAATTCATAATTAATTATTTACTTGGAAAAAAATTACAAAAAAATATGCATCACATCAGGACATGAGTCCTCTACTTATATCTAAAATATTATAAACAAATATTATTATTTTATTGTGGTTAGGGTGTTCAGACAGACACCGACTTCTTATTTTTTCCCTAAAATTCAAGTACTACTACATTGAAATGTCAAATTTTAATCGAATAGTTTAAATAAAAATAAAAATAAACCTATTATTTTATAAATTTCATTCAATTTTCTACAGATTCTATTCTTACATATTTTTAAAATAATATAGATAACTTATTCAAATTTTTACGTCAAGTTGCCTAACTCTAATTTTCTGAATTTTATTGCCACTTAAGGGCCTGTTTTTTCCATGATGATCCTACACATACCTGTACCTAGGTGGGAGGGAACAAGACCTGAGAGAGGATATTGGAGTGAGACAGAGTAGTCTAGGTAGCGTGGGAGGGAGTGAGAATTGAGAGAGAGAGACTTCAAAGGGATAAAGAGTTATCTAGTTAGGGTAACGAGTTAGAGAGCATATGAAAGGTAAAAACTCAACTATCCATCTATGATCATAAACTATTCACTCTAAGCATTATCAAATACATTGACCAAAGAGAGGGGAAATTAAGGTTTTGTTCAAAGTAAGTCATTTGGTGAGTGCCAATTTTGGTGCTCACCAAATTACAGATCACATTTGACGCACACCAAATTTGGTGCTCGCCAAATGTGATGTGCCATTTGGCGAGTGCCAAATGTGATGTGCCTCACCAAAAGTGATGTGCCATTTGGTGAGTTCCAAATGTGATGTGCCTCACCAAAAGTGATGTGCCATTTGGTGAGCACAAAATTTGATGTCCCATTTGGCAAGTGCCAAATTTGGCACTCGCCAAATGACCTGCTTTGGACATGTTAATTGATAGGATTTTCCAAATTTCCTCATATTTTTGTCCATGCTCTCCATATCATTTGCATGTTTATAAAAAATAGTGATGTTGTTAACCTCTCTCTTAGCTATCTAAATATATAATTCTTTTTTCATTTTGATTCAGTTAAGGTTTTGATCCATAGCTTCTATTGTAAATGCCTCTATTTTTGGTCAAAAACCAACATGTGCTAGTTTTAGGATAGATTTTTACACATTTATCAAAATGTGAAACAAATTATTTAAAAAAAAACTGGACTCAATTCTACACATGATGAAAAAAATTCAATTTTTAATTAGTTTTCAAAAAAATTAGGGGGGAGCACTTTCAAATTTCAGCTTTTTTAGGATGTGTCCACTTTAAAACATACAAGTTGTCTCAAATAATTACCCAATGTGGCTAGACACACCTCCTAGATGCACCACACTAAACAATTATTTAATCACAACATTATAATATAACATTTTATGCAATTGTGTACAAACCAAATGCCTACATTCTCCCACTTGTTGTAGACATTGCATTAGGGTCAATCAATAAAATACATAATCATAGCCATGCATGAAACCACATGGATCTCAAACATGATCTCATGCTCCATCAATATACCTACAATGAAACCAAAGTGACCACCATCTAAAGCAAGAAATCCTCTTATCCTCAAACATTCCACGTATGGAAGACAATAAACAAGCCAAGGTGAATTTGCACCAATCCAAGAAAAATAACATCAAATACAATTGATAACAAGTGCTCCATGCTGCTATGAAAGTTAAAAAACCCACATGACTAGAAATAATATCCATAACACATTATAAAAAATCCACCAACCCACACCTCCTTGGTATCAACAACATCAATAAACTCATGCCAACAACATATGCAACCCATAAATCAGAATGAAAATCTCCTTGTTTCAAACCCATCAATGAAGAAGATACACATCTAAGAACTCCCACTACATGTGTAATGTCAAATCTGAAAATATCTCAAGGCATGTCAAGTCTACCAATCAACATCAAGCCAAGGTGTGATAAATGATCAAATGTTCATTAAGTACCAAGAAAAATCATAATTATCCACACATGCAACACAAATAGTTGGATATTCTCTCACAACATGTTAGCGCAATCCTCCCAAACCATATGAACATGAAACTCTTGGAAGAAAGCATAGAATAAAGAGAGAAAACCTCTAAATTATAACATTTTCTTCTACCAACACCTCAAAGTGTTAAGTTGTGTCAAGTATGATCCCCTTACAACCCTAAATGAAAAGCCTCAACAATACACAAATGCTAAATATCATAGATCAAATTAAACATATGTATCATGTATAATGCCAACATTATGTAAGACTTTGCAACAAAAAGGAAATTAGCCTAATAAAAATCTCCTAGAATTCCTCATCAATGGATGATAAAATAAATAAAACTATATGAATGAGGAGATAGCCATGCCAAATGTCCCTCACAATGAATCCTCCAAAAATAAGTATCCATAGCTCAAGATCCATATCTATAAAATATAAAGCATAAAACATAATACATTTGAAAACAAGAATGTAAAAATACCTCTTAGATGAAAAACCACCAAGTACACTAATAGTGGGGAATGAGAATGATCCTCCAAGATAACCAAGTCATCCTTGCTCACTTCAAGAACAATATCCTATATAGGTCCATCATAAAATAACATCCATATCTAGGTGAAGGATCCTCAATCTTCCTACTAAAATCTCCAAAGAGTAATTTTCTCAAGAAAATTTCTCTAATCCCAAGAGAAACTTAGCCTCACCTAAGTCTCCAAGTATCCATAAGTACCTAAAACTGATCAATCCATGGTATGCTCCAAATTTAATGCAACACGATCGTGAAGCTCCTAAGAAAATTACCAATGTACTCTAAAAATACCAAGAGAACAAACAAGGCTAACATCAAAGCTCCAACCATAGAACTAGGAACCCAAACATTACATCATGATCTAACCATCTCATCCTAGGAGATCATATTCATCAATGCACACATCTTGGTCTCAAGAGATCCTGTATCATATCAATACTCAAACCAGTACTCAAATTAATCCAACACATAATACCAAACACACTCTAAACCAAGAATAAACCTCTCTAATCAAATGAAGATAACCATCTCCTAATAGTGAGCCTACAAATGTGAAAGAACTCTTTTGTAGCAATAAGATCTAAGAGCTCCTTCAAGACATCAACCAAAATTCAAGATCATGCATCACCAGTGATGAAACCATTTAGAGCATAAAATTGAATTGTATTATTTTATGGTATACATTGAAATTTATACATAGAGGAAGTGACTAGACAGTTAAAATAAATATGTGAAGCCATGAGCAACCAAGACAATGATGAAACTACCTATGTAACAATGTAATATATTACAAAAAATTTCAACATTCTCCCCCTTATTACCTTGTTCATAAAACCATAAAACCTTACAATTCATCTTGCCAAGGGACTGCCCTTAAGCCTTACATGACAAACTTATTGATTGCAAAAATATATAATCTTTGTGAGGATATTCCTTGAAGAAACAAATCTTGAATCAGGTGGGCTCCTCCAAGTTGCATCATAACCCTCAAAATTTTGTAGCCCCTAGCTAAATTCATGAGTTCTTCTTGTCATGAATCTTTTGAATTATAGAACATCACTTTATTGGACAACCACCCTCCAAGTTGTCTCCTTGAACCTCGTAAAGGTATAATCCTTGGTCTAAACTGTAATTACTAGAAAACCATCCTCCAAGTTGTCTCCCCGACCCTTGTAAAGGTGTAATCCTTGGTCATATCCTTGAGTTATCACTTGGAAACAATCCATACAGAGATCTACACCAATCCCCTTACTTGTCTCCAAAACGAAAAAATTCACAATATATATATCTTGAAAATTGTCAGCAATAACAAGGAAAATAAAGAAAATAAAGCCAAAAATGCTTCTCATGCAAAGCATCATCTCAAAGTGAGAAGCTAACTCGAGATGATGGAAATTCCCCCATCCTTTGGTGCCACCAACCTTTAGTTTGACTTTGTTACACTTTATCTATTTAATATATTAGACGAGTCTTTGGAGGCCTCATTAGTAATGACAAGATGGCCTTGAAAGTCCAAACATAACTATTTTAAGATCCATTGAAACCTTTAAATTTTCTACCAAATGTAGCATGGATGGCTCTAAAAGCACAAAAATTTGGAATGACCATTCTATTTGTCTTGTCATACATATCATGAACTCCTATAATACAAGCCTTAGGTTAGTGAGAATTGAAGAAAATTTTAATAGGAATGTACTAAACAAGGAGGAGCATGCTCCTTTTATGGTTTCCTTTCCAATTTGTAGTCTTAAAGATTCCTTTATGCTCTTTCTGATCATATAAACATACCTCTCTCTCTATTATGTTGCCTCAATTGCATGCACAACATCTAACTATTACACATTAGAACATTTCTCTCTTTTAGGGGGTTCAATTACTTGTTAACAACTTATCCCAGACTTGGATAACTTCTATGGTGATTATTAGAGACTATTTTAGGCTTCTACATCTTCATAACTAGCCTTATACACCTATGATCTAGATATTTCTATGAATTCCTCTAAATATTCAAAGTGAAATTGCTCCAAATAGAACTATAAAAGAGCATCAAATGAAGTCATTCCTCTTACCTTCTAGAAAGATGACCAATATCTTCAAAAAGGAAGCATCCAATTACATCAGTAGAACAAATATTTGCTTCTCTCACTCCTCTCCTCTATCAAATTTTGTATACATGACTACCTTCTCATGAAAGCTAGAAAATTAGGTTGAAACAAATTTGCAAGTGCTTTATTCCTTTTACTCTAGAACCATTTGGATGAATAAGGAATAATCTTTTGAAGATCTTGAGAAAATTATAGAATGGCTTAGGATTGATATCGACTCAAGACAAAGATTGATATTGTCTCAATTGAAGAACGTGGTTTATGTGTCTTTCTCAATACTACATGTAGACAAGGCTACACCATTCATCTCCCAGTTAAAAGAGTAGTTAAGAAAAAATATGTGAAAATAATCTCCAATGCCTTTGTATGGCCTTCTTACTCAATGCCTCTTTGTCACATCGCACCCATTGAATCCCATAATCAATAGATCCATGCAACTCTTTTCTTGTCTGAATTTCTTCATACATTAAATGGGATTATTTTTCTATCTAGCATGTTCAAGTTGATTTCAGAAAAAATCACTAAGAGGAAAATAAACACTAAAAGGAAACCTATTCTAAGCTACTAGGAAAGACACTAACTCAAATGAAACCATTCACTAGTTGGGTGAAGTAGCTTTCTTTCTTCATGAGCTTGCAGTCCTTCACATGTTTATGAGCAATTAAGAAGAGGTAGAGAAATGACAAACTTTCAACTAGTTGCTGCTATACCACTTTGAAAATGAAAATTCCTCCACTTACCTCCTCATCTTGGTCAAGAAAACTATTGTTTTGAAGTGGATGGATAGGCTGAATGCTTTCATATTCAATTGTATCTTTATGCTTGGGTGGAAGCACAACTTGTGGAACTTTAGTGGCCTCCATTCTTGCTAGATGTCTAATAGTACAACCTCTTGAAAGGTTAAACTCAAATTTATCTTTCTCATTCATTGATGTTCCATCCTTTTGCTAATTTGGATTCTCAATATTTAGTGACTATTTCTAAAATATGCCTTCTTCCACTTGTTTCTTCAAAGGTATTGGTTCATCAACTAATTGTAGACAAGATATCTCAATGAAATCTCTAAAAAAGTCCTCTTCATGGCATCTTCCTTAAGGAATCAAAACATAAATATTTTCCTACTGCTTCAATGCTTGTTCAAGCTTGTGAACAAATGTTCTGGTTTATCATGATTGTCACTTTCTTATAATACGGCTGATTCTTTGTCATCCAAATTTTAAAAAAGCTGTTCAATTATATATTTGCACATCTACTCATCAATCTCATCATTAGCTTTCTCATTCATAACATGCTTGAAGATATCAAAGCTCATAACTTGGAAAATGGTGTCAGGTTCAGTTTGATGCTCCTCTTCATGATCCAAGGTTTCATTTTCATACATTGTCATAAATTAGCAACTCACCACATTGTTTGATTTCTTCTTATTGATCTAAATATGTTGTTGGTGTGATCAGAGTCACACTTTCTTCATTATATTGAATAAAATAAAGTAACTCATCATTCCAAACTATGAACTGCTCTTCTTCATCGACTTCTTTCACCTTTTCATCCTACTGTCCTATTGAAACACTTTTACCATCTTCATCAAAACAAGGAAGATCATAAATTAGAGCATTCAAAGATACATATTGAAAGGCCTTTTCCTTTCCAATAATCTCCTATTCTAATTAGTATATCTCCATAGATATTTGCAATAGGTTTTTATCGTGTGAGTTTCCCTGATCAAGGGTCTTCTCTTCTTGTGCTTTCTGGATGTTAGAGCATAGTTCCATTTTGTGGACATCAAAATCTGAAAATTAGCTTAAATTATAACACACACTATTATCATGATTAGTATTTCAAAATAAGGAAAATATTCAACATCCATATGAGATAATACATCATGCTTTGAAATGCAAACAATAAAAGATAACTAAAGCATATAAAGAAAGACATGAAGCATACATATCCCATATTGGATTGGTGCACCTTTGACATGTAAATGAGCCCTTTCCCAATCCTAGATAAACTCAAATGATGATAGACAAAGAGATGAAAAATGAACTCAAATTGCCTAAAGTGAGAAGGCTCAAATTGTAGATGCAAATGAAGGAGAAAACCCCTTGAATTTATAGGTGAGATTGAAGAGAGAAGAGGAAAAGTTGAGGAATGTGGGACTAATTCTCAACCAATAGAAAGGAGCCACTTGTCAAAATGTGAGAGGAGAAAGCTTGCACACATTTTGGTCTTTGTGCAAGATAAATGCATTTAGGAGAGTCTGAATTTTGAAAAATGTCATTAAATGCATATGGTTGAGAGATTTGGCGGGAAATTTTTTTGGACAAAAAAGTCAAAGAAAGGGAGTTAATGAGGGCATATTCCTTGGGAATATGCTTTGTGATGAAAATAGAGCTTTTAATAAATCAAAATAAATGATTTATTGTGCAAGTGGGAAAAGCTAGAGGATGGGACATGGGTTAGGCTTAGCATTAATCAGGGATTGGATTAACTTAGAGAGGAATTAGGTGATTGTGACATTTTGACTTAGACTTGTGGGTTAAAATAAATCAAAATGAGAGGATATAATGAATATTGGTCATTTAATTAAATACATGTCATTTAATTAAATCAAGAAACTTTAGGAGATAATCAAATAAAAATGATTTATTTAATTAAAGAGATAACCTTAGTGAATTAATTAGATTGATTTATTTAGCTAATAGATGAAATGATGTTAATTGAAGCATGATTAGATGCATGAGTCAATTTTTCATGTCTAAATTTTTCCCCTCTTTGAAGCAATGTACTTGTTGCATTGGTTCAAAGAATGATGCCACCGACATTGAAATTAAATTTTCTGATTTTTTCGAATGCCCCACCGAAAATAAGTACGCTAGTACATTGCCCCCTCGAGAGATTGAGATAAAAGATTGGATTGGAGGTCGATCTTACGATAAAGAGGTTCAAAATGGATGTATGGATGGATATGAATAACTAATATATATGATAATGATGATGTAAATAAGATGTTTGGAAGATGCTTAGAATAAAAAATTTAAATGATTATGTAAATGAGATGCTTTCAGAAGATGCTTAGAATAAAAAATCTATATTATCTTAAAAATATTAAACTATTATGCAATGCATGTGAGATGGATGAGATGGATGATTTTTTCTTATTGTGATATGACATGATTATGAAAGATGTAGGATGGATGCATTGTTAGCATGAAAGAGGATAGAAGAATGAGAGGGATCAACCCTTAAATCCTAGAAGATGTAGAAGTCCAACAAGTCCATTAGTCATCGAAAATTTATTGGATATGATGATGTATTTCTTATCCAAGGATAGAAGAGATAAAGAGTATACCCTTCTTTATGTTTGATAACACACATAGGTACAATGCATCAAGGTATAAAGAACTAGGATGGTGTTGCGCCTAGTGTGATGTACTTTGACTCATCAATATGAGTAGTCTTGCTCACACTTGACAAAAAAAACCTTATTCGGAATGTAGTTCAGATATTCTAGATATCTCAGACCAAAACATAAGAAGGCCAACCTTCTTATGTGGTCAACAAGATACCTAAAACATCCTCCCTACAAACAAAAAAAATCACACATGACAAAGTTATTTTACAAGAATATCCAACAAGCACAATAGATAAAAAAATAATGATCATTGCCCCATTCCTTTCTCTCTAAATATTTCTATCTAGACATCATCAAGAGGTCCTTGGAATGAGTACAAAATAAGATAAGTCTAAAAAGACCAAGATAAAGTAAAAAAACAAGCTAATGTTCTTTGTACCGCTAGCCAAGACTAAACTATGGTGATACTTGATGTTGATGTCCATCGCAAGAAGGTCGTATTCCTAGGACATGTTGTGATCATGGTTTTGATGAGATTGATTGGATGATAAGCTATTGATACTCCGAGTTGATCAACTTTCTTGCTTATTGACCTAGACTTGAGACTTTGACGATTGATCATTCACTTTTAAACTTGCTAGACTTGCTTTAGACTAACTTACCAAAGGATGAAAATGACAATTGATTTATTATGAGCGATGTTTATTGTAGGTGAAAGAGAGATGATATGGGTGCACCTTTTTGGGTTTTTTCAAATATTTGGATGTTTTGAAAATGTTTTGAGGCTATTTTTTTGGAATTTTGAAATTTTTTAGAAATTTTTTTGGTATTTTTGAGATTTGTGACAAAGAGACTGACTTAAAGACCTATCCTAGGGGTCTCGAGAGATGATCCATAGATTAGCCTTACCTACGTTATACATGCAGAGACCACGTAGTTCGACTAATGACAGACTTGACTCAATGATAAAGTGGATGGGAAAATGGATTTCCATTTCTATTGCGACAGATGCCTAAAGGAATCACCTAAAATATCTTGGGGGATGATCAAAGATCAACCTTCCCTACGTTCAATCTTAGAGACGACAATTCGGTCAATGACTATTTTTTTATTTTTTGGTGTTTTGACATGATTTGGGTTTCAAATGTTTTAGATGATTTTGAAATTTTTGATGGATTTTTGAATGTTTTTTGATTTTTTGATTTTTTTGAATGTTTTTTATTTTTTTGAATGTTTTCGGATTTTTTGATGTTTTGAGAAGATCACAAGAATATACATGAATCTGATCCGATGTAGGTACAGGAACATGCCCCTAGTGTGATGTGATAAACTACTTGGATGAAGGAAAAAAAAACTGACCTTAGGAATATGCCAAGTAGTATTATGGTGGAACATGATACGAGCACAAGATCAGGTTATGTTACAGATGCAAACGAATGGTGGAAGGATAGATGGAATGTAATGGATAAGTGAGTGTGTGAAATAGGCCTTGAAGATCCCGGTGGATGGAGGGTGCTTTATTTATGCTTGGCACCTATTTGCTAGGTTTTCACCAAGGTACTTCTCCAAAGCACCACTGAAGTGGTTTTCACTAGAGGATGATTTTTTTTCTTTACTATTTTCAATCATTTTTCAGATTTTTTTGGATTTTTGTATTTTTGTATTTTTTATTGTCACCGAGATGCTTGTTTGCTAGGTTTTCATCAAGGTGACCATTTTTTCAAGACATTTTTTTATTTTTTTGTATTTTTGGGTTCTATACCTTGCAAGATTTTAGGCATAAAACTTTTTGAGATGGGAACTATTTAGGGGCTCCTATAGAGGCTCACCTTCTGGTGTTGACAATTCATATGCCCCTGATTTATAGCTTGCTAAGATGATGAAAGGTCCCAACCAGTTGGGCTCAAATTTTCCTCTTCTTTCTAGATTTGGTACATTCTTCTGATTTTATTTTAGCACAAGTTCACTGACTTGGAAGGTGTGCCTCCTGATCTTCTTATTGTAGCTGCATTTTAGGCAATTTTGATAGACCTGTAGATGGTTGAGGGCATCCATGCACCGTTCATCTAGTAAATCTAGCTCATTCAATCATGAAACCCTATATTCCTCATATGTGATGAGGTTTTGCAATGATATTCTTAGTGATGGGAGCTCGATCTCAATGGGTAGGATGGATTCTGATCTATAGACTAGGGAGAATGGGGTGGTACCTGTTGGCATGCAGATGCTAGTGCAATAGGCCCATAAGGTGGGATTTAGTTGCGGATGCTAGTCACGATCAACATCATTGACTATTTTCTTAAGGATTTTCAAGATGGTTTTATTGGTAGCTTTTCTTGTCCATTGCCTTGTGGGTAGTATGAAGTGGAAAAATGATGTTGGATATTTAATTTTTTTCATAAGTCATGAACATCTTGGTTTTTGAAAGGTGTCCCATTAATAGAGATAATAGCTTGGGGGACACCGTATCGACAAATGAGATAGTTCAGGATGAACTTGGATATATTATTTCTCGTTATATAGGTCATGGGAATTTCTTCAACCCACTTTGTGAAGTACTCCATGGTGGTGATGATGAATTTGTGGCCGTTAGATGGGGTGGGTGTGATTTTTCCGATGAGATCAAGCCCCCACTGCGAAAAGGGCCAAGGTGTAACAATACGATGAAGCTCTTGAGCTAGTGCATGAATAAAGTCTTCATGCTGCTGGCACTACAAACACTTTCTAACAAAGTCGTGTGCCTCTCTTTCCATTGTTGGCCAGTAGTACCCAGTCCTCAACAACTTCTTAGCCAAGGTCATACCACTCGAGTGTGAACCACAAATTCCATTGTATACCTTCATTAAAGCAATTAGGGATTCCTCAGCATTTAAGAAATGCAATAGGGTTCCTTCAATGCTCCTACAATAAAGGGTTTCTCCTAGGATGACAAAACATAAGGACCTTCTGACAAAGGGTCATTTAAGGTTTGGGTTAATGTTAGCTAGGAGGACTCATATTCTCAGGTAGGTGTAGATGTCATGATACTAGGGATCACCAGGACCAACGAGTTCACATACATATTCTGACTCTAGTACCTTGAATGTCGATATGAGAAGCTGATCTACCAAGAATTCGTGTTTTGGGACATTGTGAGGGATATCTAGTAAGGATCCAACTATTTCCATGGCATCAACTTCTCTATTGTTAGCCCTTGGTATCTACTCAAAGGTGATATCGATGAATGATTCTTTGAGGCTCTCTACTTACTTCTTGTATGGTGTTAGCTTATCATCCTTAGTTCGGTACTCATCATTGACTTGGTTGATAATAAGTTGTGAATCTCCATAGAATTTGAGAGTCCTAATCCACCACTATGTTGCAATCTTGAGACCTATAGTTAAAGCCTCATACTCTGCAATGTTGTTAGTGTAGGGGAATGCCAATTTTTAGGATCTAGGTATACAATTCCCCTATGGGGTGATGAAGAAAACACCAAATTTCCTAATCCATGTTGTGTGTATGAGCCATAAAAGTAGAGTTTCCAATGATTGGCTATGCTGATATTAAAGATGGTTTCATTTGGAATCTCTGATATGAGTGGATTCTCCGAGTAGATTGGAGCCTCTACCAGTTGGTCTATAATTTCCTGCCTCTTGATAGCCTTACACTCTATATATTCAATATCATGTTCTGTCAATATCATAAGCCATTTTTTGGTTCATCCTGTAAGAGTTGCCTTAGAGAGTAGGTATTTTAGTGGATCTATCTTTGCAATCAACTTGATTTGATGAGCCAGCATGTAGTGTCTAAAATTTTGGGCTGCAAACACAACTACCAAGCAATATTTTTCTATTGGTGTGGAATTGAGTTCATGCCCTACCATTGTCCTGTTTATGTAGTATATCATTATGTCTCCTCCATTTTTATCATTTTGAGTTAACAGAGCACCAAGAGCTGCCATGGTTGCTGGAATATACAAGATTAATGGCTTTCTTGGGATTGGTGACATCAAAACTGGTGGTGTCAGTAGATATTATTTGATTTTACTAAATGCCTGATCACACTTGTCGTCCCTCTTGTATGTTACTACCTTGTGAAGTAGATGAGAGTATGGGATCTATTTATCTTTCAGTTGCACTATGAACCTACGGATGGATTGGAGCCTACCTTGTAGACCCCTCAGTTGCTTTAATGTCCTGGGTGCTTCCATATTGATAATTTCCTTTACCTTGGCATGATCTACCTTGATTCCTCTCATTGATACTATACATCCTAGGATTTTTCTAGATTGTACCCCAAAGACACACTTCTTTGGGTTGAGATAGACCTTATATTTTTCCAATCTATCAAAAATAGAGCTCAAGACTACCATGTGGTCTTGTCTTTTTTTGGATTTTGCCATTATGTCATCTACATAGTCTTCCATGGTTTTATGGATCATGTCATGGATATTTGGTATGTTGAACCTACATTCTTTAGCCCAAATGGCATAATGTTCCAATAGTAGGTGCCCCATGGACATGTGAACATTGTATTATGCTAGTCTTCCTTTGTGATCATAATCTGGTTTTACCCTGAGAATCCATACATCAGTGAGAGCATCTTGTGTCTGGTCGTCATTTCCACTATCATATCAATGTTGGGTGGTGGAAAATCATCCTTAGGACATGCTTTTTTTAGGTCTCTGAACTCTGTGCAGATACGGATGCCCCCATTCGGTTTTAAAACTGGCATGAGATTTGATACCCATTTCGGATAACCAATTGGGCATATAAAACTGAAATCCATGAGTTTTTATAATTCCAGCTTGATTAGCAAGGCTATTTGAGGGTGCATCTTTCTCAATTTTTGTCTCACTGGTTTTTCCCTTGGGTAGATAGCTAAATGATGAACCACTACTTCTGGATCGAGACCCGACATGTTAGCATAGGTCCATACAAAGTTCACCTTTCTTTATCTTAGGAATGATGCTAATAGTTCGTGTTCTTCTGATAAAAGTGACTCAACATAGAAGGTGATGTGTGGTGTTGCCTCTGTTCCTAGATTGACAGGATTGCACTATTCTACTAAGACTGTTGATTTCTCTTGATGAAGCACAATAGGGGGGAGATTGAATCCTTCATCCTCTAGTGCCTCAGAGAGGTTTCCATCATTGGATGCATCTTTTATTTTTACTATTCTATGGTTAGAGAGTTCCATAGTGTGGTTTTCACTCAATGACCTTGAGCTTATTCTCATTGTTTTGCTTTTGCAACTGAAGGACTCAATCATCTCCCCATAATATGCGTGTGTGTCCAGTGTGATGTCGAACTCAATTTTGTGATCTTTGCATGGTACTGTATCCCTTAGTCCCATGAATTCTGAGAGATCCTCATCATTTTTTAATGTTTCTAGAACCGGTGGTCCTCATTGGTCGTAGTCGATGAGTTGGGGGTAAACTAGGTTTATTTTATGAGTTTGGTGGTCTGACTCAATGGGTGAGATACTAATCATGAGTAAAGAGGATTCTTCAAAAAGTGTGGGAAGGTTGGTTATGGTATCCTCATCATCACTAATACTACAGACATTAGTTATATCGAAGGTGAAATTATTTAGGGGAAGAGTTGTGGATACAGGGAGTTGAAGATCAATTGTTGATAACTAGGGGGGGGACCTGGCTGCTCTACTAGGGGTACCTCTGCCATGCACAATTATACTAGGAGGGGTACATCCAAGTCCAATATTTCTCATTCATATCTCTATAATGATGGGCTCCAGTCATCCATCGTCATTCCTTCCAAGGCTTTCATTTCTGTTGTAGCCCATACTAAGCATCATTTGCAGTCTTCTGATAGCTTCATCCAAGGGTAGGGTGGGTGTGGGACTTTCATCTTGGTATAGCGAGCTTGCAATGTATCTTTCATCTAAATTTTCTAGACTAAGATCACCCCAACAGCGTAATCCAGAAGGGTCAGCCCTAAAAGTGTGGATAGGTGTTTCAACTAGTTGGGGTTGCCCATGTGACCTAGGAGATTGTAGTAACTCTCCTACAAAAAAACATTTTTCTTCATTCTGTAATCTCCACACCCATTGTCCTAGATCATGAGCTTGATGTCGGGGATGGAGAGTGTCTCTGTTGCAGAAGAGAAGGTGAGGTTGGATGAGTCCATGTATGAAGTGGAGGGACCTTCATCAATCATTGGTACTTGGGGAATTTTATAGAACTTGGCTTCCAATTTTTTGCAATAGGCGAATGGCTCCAGATCACCATGTATTGTGACCTCCTCATTTTGGTATAAGAATTTGACACATTGGTGGAATTTTGAGGTGAGTGCCTTCATTCCATGGATCCATGGGTGTCCTAGGAGGATGTTGTAGGGCAAGTCAAGGCTGAGGACCTAACATGTGGTTTCCATAGTAGCTGGCCCTACTTGGATTGGGATTCTAATAGTGCCTTGAGACACACTTTCCTAGTCATCATATGCTCTCATGGTAATGCCTTTTTTTTGTTGATGGAGTCTTCTAAAATTCCCAAGTTCTTTATGAGTTTAAGCAAACACATATTGAGGCTCGCGCCTCTATCCACCAAGACCCTTATGACTTTTTTCTTGTGAACCGACACTTGAAGGTGAAGTGCATGGTTGTGAGATGGTTGGGCTAGAAAGTCTTGATCGAAGAAAGTGAGGAGATTTGGAATGACGATGTTACCAACCATAGCCTAATTTTTTTTTGTATCAAGCATAGTAGAGATACTGGATGCAACTAATGCTTCATCAAGGATTTTCCTATGGCTGGCGGAAATTTTCAATAACTCCATGATGGAGATTTGAGCAGGGGTTTTTTTTAGCTAGTCAATGATGTTATAATCATAGGGAATGACTTTTGGGTTTTAAATGGGGGTCTTATATGGCTGTGATGCCCCTGTAATAGTAACCTTTTCCACTGCATGTGGTGACTCCATAATCAACATTGGCTCCTTTGACGCTAATCACAATTACCATTTCGTCTATGCAGGTGATGATGTCTTTGTATACAAGGTTAGTACTGACATACTTTTGTTTCCCTTTATTGTTCCCTTGGTTATTTCCTTGATTACTTCCCTGATTATGATTAGGCATTGGATTTGTCTATATTTTGAGGTCTTCATTTCCAGTAGGTTGTTCGACATTTATGATTTTATCCTCAATGCGATCTTGGATAATGTTCTTTAACTTCATGCAGTTGGTAGTCGTGTGTCCCTCGAGTTTATGATAATCACACAAGATATTTTTATTGTACTAGGGTGGCTTCACCATGAGTTCACTATAATTATCATGGGTTGGGACCTTGATGATGTTCTCATTGACTAAAGGTTTCATGATGGATTTAATTGAATCCCTAAGGGCTCTGAATTTCCACTTGGGGGGCAACTTGTTTCGCGAAGGTGGTCCTCCTTGATTATTGAGATTATTGATTTGATTTTGGGGTGGTTGTTGGTTTACCAAATTTTTTGTGTGTTATTTTGATTATTATTTTGTGGTTGGTGATGATGCATTTGATTATTTTTATTGGGAGCATTGATGACAACCTTGGCATCCACTACTCCATCATTGGTGATATTTCAGTTCTTTGCCCATGTGCGAGATTTTTCATTGTAGCTGGTGGATAGGTGACTATCCTAATGTTTAGCAGCTTGGGAATCTTGTGCAGCTTGTTGTTGGTGTAACAAGGCTTGGGCTTGTGCTTGGTGAGCGGCTAGTTGTGCAACTTGTTGATTTTGGAGCACTTTTTGTTGGGCAGCTTGCAATGTCATGGTGAATGAATTGGTCGCATTATGCCTTGGTGGTAATTGCAGTGGGTTGGGAAGAATGTCGACCATTGTGATGAGCAGAATAGTCATGTTAATGATTGGGGTTCGAGTTACGCATGGAGCGATTGAGGTGCTTAGTCCTTGAGAAACCATGCTTTGAGGAATGGTGGATGTGTTTATAGTTGTGGTTGCTTGGATGGTTTCCATCTTTTGTTGCGATATAGATGGCACATCTGGTGGATTTGATAAGGTGTTATGACTTGATTGGTTGATGGTGGGAAGAGGAGGAATACCTAACCCAAGGGATGATGCAGATGTGAGCAGTAGGGGTGGAAGTGGTCGAAAGACAAGCAGTGCAATCCCTGGAAGTGATGATGATGGATCCGAGATTCCCCCTACTCCAAACAAGTCACCTTCTCCTTGTGATATAGGGAGAGAGGTTTGCATGTTCAGAGGATAATCCGGTGTTGCATGAAATGAGGATGAATTGGTATGATCATGAAACATGAGTGGGATGTAAGGGTGTAACAGATTTACTGGGACAAATTGATCTGATGTGGTGCTTGCATTCAACCCTCATTTTTTCACAAGATGATGTATTTGGAGTTCGCGAAACATGGCACTTCCCTTTTTAACAACCAATAGGGTTGAAGTCATAGATGATATGATTTGGGGGATGTCTTGAGTGACGTTTTAAAGTAGAAGTGTGGATGCGGGTGAGGGCATGATACCGAGAGACCTGTCCACAATAGTGCTTACTTAAAATTTAGAAGGGAGTTTAGCCCCTTCTCTTGCTAACTCTAAAATTTATTGGGATAGGTACAACCTCAGCATGGCACTGACACTTCGGTGATTCTCAAGGTTTTGCACCATTTCTAGAATTTCTTCTTGTGTCATCCCATTGTCAATGATGTCCTCTACATGAGCTTCCTCTTGATAATTTTGAGGTACTTGAGGAGGATTAATTTGGAGTTCAATAGTTATTGTCAGGTTGTATGTTGTTTCGATTTTACTTAGATCACTTGAAATGGATGTTTCATTTTTTGCTCCATATTCTTCTTGTATTGAGATCGAGTTTGAACTATAAAATAGAGATCAATTTTCATGAATGTAAGAGATGAACCTCTAACCCCTTATATTGGTCTAAACCTTAGGTTCGAAGAAGAGAAGAACTAGGATAATTTAAGGATCAAAGTGATGAGGAGGATGAGATAAATGAAAAGTGGATGATGATGATGATGAATGGAACTCTTGAGGAACCTTTAGGGAGATACTAAAATTTTATGACTTTGATTGATTGATTGTGATGGATTAATAGTTTGACTAAATGTGTTAAGTCAAACAAAAGTGATAATGCACTGGTAAACTTTAGGAAGTTGTGTTATCCTAGAGTAAACTCATACAAGAGGGTAGTTTTACTAAGTGTGTTAAGTCAAACGAGGTGATTATGGATTTGATAATTTGGTTAAGTGTGTTAAGCCAAATAAGATGATAATGAACTTATAAACCCAAGGAAGTTGTGTTATCCTAGAGTAAACTCATGCCCAAGATGATAGTTTGATTAAGTGTGTTAAGGAAAACAAAGTGATTTGATTTTTCCTAGAATTTTAGCATAAATGATGTTTACAAAGTCTCCAAGAGTTGTTGGTGAGGTGATTTTTTTACTAGAATTCTGATGGTTGAGAGGTGGATGAGAGTGATTGATTTTTTATCCTATACTTGACCTAGATAACACTCCTTACAAGTCCTCGATTTTGAAGAGCACACTTGACTTCCTATGAGAGAAAAGAAAACCTTTCAAAAAGCTCAGGATTTTGTTGATAATAGAACTCATACAAGTTAGGGTTGTTTCTTGAAGCTTTATTGTAAAAGTTGTAAACCAATCTCTCTCTAACTTCAAGAAGTCTCTTAAGACATTCCTCACAATCTTTTGGACAAAGACTTTTGAACTTGGGTTTCCAAATTTTGATCTTGCGGGAAATCATTTGAGATAACACATGTCTGGTGTCAATTGTTTCTTTACTTTGCTTAATGAGTTCTTTTTACCACAAACAACTCTTTGATTAAAGTTTCAAACTAAATGTCAATGTCTCAATTCATTTTCATTCCACAAGGTCCATTAAGTGAAAATCAAGGTTTCAAGAGCATAGTTCCCTAAGTTGACTTTAGTGAAAACAAATGATGATTAAACCCGAGTACTTAGAAACCTCTAAGGATAGAATCCCTAGGGTAAGCAAGAGCACTTAGATTTGTCAAGGGTATTTTTTTCCTCCAAAGGGTTTAAAATTTTGAAGTTCTTTGTGAATTTTTGTTTTCAAATGTTTTAGATCCAAGAAAAGTGTTTTGATTCCAATAACATGCACAACCCTAGGCTGAAAAGACAATATTTGTTGGGTTCCCACTTGGATAAATCCAACTATGCATATTTCGTGTGGATGATTAGATGCTTGACCATACAAGCTCCCCCTTATAGTATACTTGCTTCTCGAGTCAACCAAGCATCAATACCTATGAATCTCCCAAGGCATACTTTTCATCTCTACAATAGAACCACATGTATACGTGGGGCGGCTTCAAAGGACATGACCTTTTGCACCAACAAATAGATAGGATTTTGGCTTTTGCTAAACAAGGGGTTTTAATTCAGACTTTCCATTAGTGGAGATTGACCCATGCGGTGAGATACCATTGCTGCCCTTCTCGTCGAAGTCAACCGTGTGATATTGGCTTTTGTTTCAGTACCCACTTTTATATCCTGGCTGGAAATACACGTGGCTTTAGTCTGTTACCGGTTGGGTCATTCCCTTGGGTAAGTACTTTTTCCCACAAGGAAAACCCTCTAAAGGTGTACAATAGCAAGTAAGTGCATTTTTATTTTGATTCTCTTTATTTGCATTAACAAAGAGAGAACACTCACAATGTTTTTTTTCTCACACTAGACAAGTTTGTTCAATTTTAGATCCCCAAATCAAACTGTGGAGGAAATCTTTTAAACAATCTAATATTACCAAAAGACTTTTGATTCTCAAGATTTCTGTGAGGTGCAAGAGAAGTGCATACACCTTTTTAAATGATATTAATTCATGAAAAAAAATTCAGAGCATAAAAACCACTTATTCATTTTAAGTCCACAAAGCAATGATTTTGATTCGTTGTAAAGGACCAAAGCGAGATGTGAAATTTTTCTTTTTAAATTTTTTAAATCCAAACAAAATCTAGTGAGTTTATAAGTTCAATTTCAACCAAGTTGAAGAGATCAATTCAAAGGTTAATTTTAGACCCAAAATTTGAAGTGAGTTGGTTTGAAACAAAAAATTAAAACAGGAATTGGAAGCTCTAAGAATTTAAAAATGATTTGTGAATCTAAAGTCTCAATGCTTGATTTCTCTCTTTAAATCCAATCTCTCTTTTCTTTCGCTTGATTCCAATGTCAACCTTCTTCATGCACATCGATGTAAACCTATTAACAATACATAGTTATCATGAGTAAGATAACCCACAAAATCTCTTATACATCAATGTATTTAAACATAAGCTAAAAAAAGCAACCCACAAATTCTATCCTTTAAATGCCACTTGCACATAGAGCTAAAATATATTAAAACACTACAATCTAGGATTTGACTCCAAATTACAAAGAATAATAATCAATGACAATGATTTTATTTATTTATTTATTATTCATAATTGTAAGTCCAAATCTATCGAAATATAATCCTACACCAAGAAACCAAGAGTTCTCAAGGTAAGTGCATCATTAGTGAGCTCATATCTTTGATTCCAAGAGCTATATGTAAAGGTGGTGTATTAGGTATTCCAACTCTCTACCCACATTCAACTATTTTTTTATTTTTGCGAACAAGTTAGTCATTTGATGATATCTAAACTTCAACGTTATAACTCAAACACTTATAAAAATCTAGCAATGACCATTATAAATAGGATTATGGAATGTCAATGCTACTTCCAATAGATAATAGTTTAAAATGATTCAAAAACTTCCCATTAAGAATACGCTGCTCAAGATTGATATTGCACAAGTAAACATTGAAGAAATCTTTCAGAAATAAATGCCAAGGTTGACAAAGTGGAACCATGATAAATCTCATAACCAAAATAATAAAGGCAGAGTGAATTCATACTTCACAGCAATCCACACACTATTACCTACTTCAGTATTAAAGACAAATCATAGTTTTAAAGGCAGTGTAATATTCAAACTAGTTATAAGGAAAAGTCGATCATTCACTACCTACCAAATGCCAAAGGATGACATATTTAGGCATCCTCAAAAACCAATTAATATACCAGCAATAAAAGGGATTTTAATCTTTAAATCGTTGTCATTTACACATTCATTCATTGCTATAATGATGAATAAGTTCGGCAATTCAAAATTGGAATTTCTATTTGACCAATGCGTACCTTATCAATGTCTAAACAATAATAATGATAGAAACCCCTCTACGCAATAGCTAGCCATTAGAAATAGCATTACGATTTATAAACAATGATATCAATGAGAGAAGTATAGACAAAAAACCTTTCAGTTTGACAAAATACATTATTGTTGATGAGAGAGAAAACATTGTTAATGAAGAAAAAAAAGCATTAAAATAATTAGTGCAAAAGACTATCAGACCAAACGATGACTTCCTCTTTTGTCTTTCAATGTCATCCATCAAGTACCTGTGCATTTGTCAGGTCAACATATAATATCATAAAGAACATGCTACTCTTTTTAATTATAACGTGAGTACCATGAAGAATGGCTCCTTCACATATCGTGCACATCACATTGCTCTGTAGATTGCCCAAAAACTCTCAATAGTATTAAATGTCGATTGGAAGCAGGTGACCATCTAGGTAAAAAAAAATTGGAGTATTTATAAGGCCTCTTCAAACTCATGGTATGATGTGATTGTATGCCTCAATTGTTGGATTTATAAAAACGAGTCTCACATTTAATATATTGTTGAGATAAGCAAAATTTCTAGAGTCTTGAGAATAGATTTTTAAAATATAATGCATGTTCCATCTACATATCTAGCATGCTCAAATCGTGACTCTCCATTCGATGTTAGTAGGTGGTCATTGAATCCTACAAAGATATTTTTCTAGTGTTGCTCATTATGATAGCAAAAAATAATTCTAAATCCTCCATGGAAAATGATTGACTTCCTGCCTCACCTAGCCGTCAAGAATTTTTATTATCCAAATGTGCCTCGGCCCAAAGAAAATTGTAACTGTGCGGACAAGATCAGACATAGGCACGGTAAATGATGGGCACAAATATGGACAAAAAAATGAAAAGAAATAGTTTGTAGGCTAGAGCCTATTATAAATGTGTGGTTTCTTCATATCCAGTTAAGAAATAAGTAGAGAGGTGCAACGAAGACCTAGCGCATTGTGAGCACAAGCTATGTGGCAGTTAAGAAAAACATTGATAACATTGGTGAACATCAAATCTATAGAAGAATATTTAAAGAGATATTAAAAGGGAATCGTACATTTAAAGGTTGCACACCATTGGTCATAAGAAATAGCCAGATAGACCACTCTATGAATCGTTTAAAGAGAAAATCAGCTTTGATCTTGGCAGGAAAAAATAAATGTCTATCTGAGTTGAATCGATACCAAGAAACAATAGGAGCATATTAGAGCAATATGTCAAAGCAAATAATTGATAGATGTAAGAGAAGTGTGGGAGATATTGCCCAAAAATGGGTCAGATAGAAACATATAAAAAATGCATATGTGGAAGCATAGACAAGGCCTCAAAAAAATTCACAAATACTATGCTAATAAATAATTAAAAGTGAACCAATGCACAACTAATGTGAAGAAAGTAGCCCTCCTTCTAGCACCATTTTGTGGACAAAATCTACAAATTAGATTAAATTCTAACACACACCATTAGCATGATTAGTATTTCAAAATAAGACAAATATTCAACATCCATATGAGGGTATGTGTAGGATCATGATGGGCCAAAAAGTGGCGATATGATGGGTATGTGTAGAGTATGTGGCTGACGATTTTTTTTTACCCAAAATTGATGAAACAAAAAGGGTTTTTAAAGGATATTCTCAGCTTTCCACCAATATAAATTATTCTTTACTTTGAATTTATTAAATAATTATTATCCATTTTCCATTTGAATTAGGACTAAAGTCTTGATTGATAGGTTGATTGAAAAACATCTATAGCTTTCAAATAGTATAACAGTTTTTGAATCTGACACATGCATCACATTCTATTATTTGCATACTATAGGATTAAAAAGATAAAAATTGAATTTCATGAAGTTTTGACCAAGTTAAGGTGGTCAGACATATGAGTTTTTATATGTTTTAAAAGTTGTAATAAAAAAATCATAATTAATTATTTACTTGGAAAAAAATTACAAAAAAATATGCATCACATCGGTACATGAGTCGTCTACTTATATCTAAAATATTATAAGAAAATATTAATATTTTATTGTGGTTAGGGTGGTCAGACAAACACATACTTCTTATTTTTTCCTTGAAATTTAAGTGCTACTCCATTTAAATTTCAAATTTTCACCAAATAGATGTCTAGAAAAAAAAAAACCTGGTAGTTTAGAAACTACATTCAATTTTCTATGGATTCTATTCTTACATATTTTTGAAATAATATAGATAACTTATTCAAAATTTTACGTCAAGTTGCCTAACTCTAATTTTTTTTAATATTTTGCCACTTAAGGGCCTATTTTTTCCATGATGATCCTGCACATACCCATGAGATAATACATCATGCTTTCAAATACAAACAATAACAAGATAACTAAAGCATATAAAGAAAGACATGAAGCATACCTATCCCATATTGGATTGGTGCACCTTTGACATGTAAAGGAGCCCTTTCCCAATCGTATATAAACTCAAATGATGATAGATAAAGAGATGCAAAATGAACTCAAACTGCCTATAGTGAGAATGCTCAAATTGTAGATGCAAATGAAGGAGAAAACCCCTTGAATTTATATGTGAGATTGAAGAGAGATGAGGAAAAGTTGAGGAATGTGGGACTAATCCTCAACCAATAGAAAGAAGCCACTTGTCAAAATGTGAGAGGAGAAAGCTTGCACACATTTTGGTCTTTGTGCAAGATAAATGCATTTAGGAGAGTTTAAATTTTGAAAAATGTCATTAAATGCATATGGTTGAGAGATTTGGGGGGAAATTTTTTTGGACAAAAAAGTCAAAGAAAGGGAGTTAATGAGGGCATATTCCTTGGGAATATGCTTTGTGACGAAAATAGAGCTTTTAATAAATCAAAATAAATAATTTATTGTGCAAGTGGGAAAAGCTAGAGGATAGGACATGGGTTAGGCTTAGCATTAATCAGGGATTGGATTAACTTAGAGAGGAATTAGGTGATTGTGACATTTTGACTTAGACTTGTGGGTTAAAATAAATCAAAATGAGAGGATATAATGAATATTGGTCATTTAATTAAATACATGTGATTTAATTAAATCAAGAAACTTTAGGAGATAATCAAATAAAAATAATTTATTTAATTAAAGAGATAAGCTTAGTGAATTAATTAAATTGATTTATTTAATTAATAAATGAAATGAGCTTAATTGAAGTGTGATTAGATGCATGAGTCAATTTTGCATGTCTATACATTTGTATGGTTGGTGGAAGAACCTCGTAGGGTGGAGCAGATGGCCCTTTCCAACTTGGAATCTTAAAGGTAGAAAACTGCATGAAACTTGGAATTTCAAACATTAGGGAAGGATCATTAATAGGCTCACTATGTGGCATTATGGATTGTGCTTGGTTATGAATTGGTTGTTGAATTGAAAGAGCAATCGTAAAACTTGGAATTTTGACACAAGGAGGCTTACTTGAGGACTCAAAAGGTTTCTCTTGCTCAAAACTAGGGATTTCTAGCTTGGAAACCTCTTGATTCAAAGGATGATTCATCATTATAGGAAGAATTGACCTGGAACTAGGAATGCAAGGAGTTGACTAGGTTTCATACCTTTGTACTTGTGCAAACAAGTATTTTATGTTTTCTTCTTTGGTTGTAACTTGACTAGCAAGAAACTCTTGTTCATACCTTTGTGCCTCTACCTCCTTCTAATGAATATGAGTTTGATAAGATTTCTCCTCTTGTTGTATTTTATACTCCTACTTTTTATATATTTTTGAAAATTTCCTTTGGAAATCCAACATGAAACTCTTTATGCTACCCAAATCAATATCATTTGAGGACTGACTAGGATAAGGCTACCAAGATTGTAGGCATGATAAGAATGCTGATAACCTACTATTGGTGGGTCATTTGGGACAAAGCCAACAACATATTCTTCTTGGTATGACTAATAAGGAGTGTTAAATAGGATTTTTTTTCATAAAATGGAGGGTGGTGAAAGACATCTCCATGATATGAAGAAATAATGCAACATCAAGCAAACTGGAAATTCATTGAAATCCTTAAAAATCAAAATAATGAAAATTGATAGGTAGATAGAGGTGGTGTGTGTGTGAGAGAGAGAGGGGGGTAGGTAGATTCAGGAAGATGTGGAGTGGGGGGGATGGATAGAGGGGGAGAGAGGGAAGGAGGGAGTGAATGATAAAGGGAGGGGTAGGTGGAAAGAGAGAGAGGGGGGGAGAGATGGACAAAGAGAGGGAGAGAAAGGTTAGGAGGGATGGTGAGAGAGAAGTATAGAGGAATGGGGGGAGGGAGAGGTATAGCGAGGTAGCATGAGAGGGATAAAGGGAAAGAGAGGAAATAAGGGGGACATGGAGAGGAGCATGTTCACTGTGTGAAATGGGAAAATGGAAATTTAGAATTGGAGGAAACAAGTACTAGAATGTATTAAATCAAAAACGAATATTCTTTAAAAACACATGAAAATAAGTAGAAAAAAGTGAATGAGATAGATAATATATTTACTAAAGAGATTCTTCTCATTCTTGAGAAGTTGAGGAAGGTGTGTGTGTAGTATATTCAATTGAGTCAAGAAGTTTTGTATTGCATATGAATTTGTCCAACCAAAGAAAGTAAGGTGGGACATGTAGGTATAGAGAGAGTGAGAGAGGGAATCATGGAGGGAGGGATCGAGAGATAGACCTATAGGTGGAGAGAGGTTGTGTGGGAAGTAGGGAGAGAGAGAGGGGGAAGGAGGGAGACATAGAGAGTTATTTATAGAGAGGTAACATGAAAAAAATAGAGAGAGGTAGGTAGAGAGAGGGATCTAGGTAGAGTGGGAGAGGTAGAGAGAGGTGGTGTGTGTGTGTGTGTGTGTTTGAGAGAAAGAGAGATATGGGGTGGGAGGGATGGATGGAGGGAGAGAGAGGGAAGGATGGATTAAGTGATATAGGGAGGAGTAGGTGGGAAGAGGGAGAGGGGAGAAATATGGACAAATGGAGGGAGAGGAAGCTTAGAAGGGATGGTGAGAGAGGAGTGATAGAGAGAAGTATAGATGAATCGGGGGAGGGAGAGGCATAGCGAGGTAGAATGGGAGGGATAAAGGGAGAGAGAGGAAATGAGGGATACATGGAGAGGAGTGTGTTCACCATGTGCAATGGGAAAATGGAAATATAGAACTAGAGATAACATGTACTAGAATGTAATAAATGAAAAAGGAATATGCTCTAAAAAAACATGAAAATAAGTAGACCAAAGTGAATTCTCAAATAGATAATGTATGGATCGAAGAGATTCTTCTCATTCTTTAAAAGTTGAGGAAGGTGTGTGTAGTATATGCAATGGGAAAATTGCAATGCAAAAGTGGATAAACTCAAGAGGTTTTTTTATTTCATATGAATTTCTGGAAGCAAAGAGAGTGAGAGATAATTGTATAAGTGGAGTTGAAAAAATGAATTAAAATATTATTGAACTTAAGAATTCCATGGAAACAAATACAATTGGAAATAAATAAGAAGGAAAAGGGAAATTCATATCTAAGTACAAAAAAATAAATAGTTGGAAGCATTGAAACTATAGCAAAACAATAGAAGGCAAAAATTAACCACTTAGAAAAGGAAGTAAAAAATAAGAAGAATATTTTATCTTCAAAAGAAAAGGAAGTTCATGTTGTTGAGAGATAGTTGCAATCTAAAAAACATGAAATTGATAAAATGAAGACAACAATGGAAGGTGTTGCTTATGAAGAGGGGCACATGTAGAGTACATTAGAAAAAGAGCGTTTGCATGAATTTGAAGTAGTTCATAAGTTGAAGAATTATACGAGGAACCTCAAGGCTTAATTAGAAAAAGTTCAATTTACCTATAATGATCATGTAAAACATTTTGATAGATCAAAAGTAAAAGGTGATTTTGCACAACATATAAAAGTTTAAACTACATTAAATGTAAATTTTGAAGGTGAATTTCATTACACTCATGGTGTAAATAACAAAAGGTTTTGATTACATTAATACTATTTTCTAAAATCGGTGGTTGGAAAACACTAGGTGTTATGAAACCTACAACCCACACACTATTGTAAAACCCTCTACTTGTAACAACCCAATTGGTTAGTCACCTCGCAGGTCAATTTGGTTAGTTTTATGTATCTCCAACTTGTAACTCCTCCCTAATATCTCTGCCCTTGAGCTTTGAACAAGAACAATGAAAACAATCACAACCCATTATGTTTTCCAACCTTCCATTATTTTGCACATTTATTCTTCAATCATATGAAAAAATTAAAATACAAATTTCACTCAAAGTATTAGTTGTGATACTTTTTTAAGGTAATTTTAATTGCATTATTATTGTTTAAATAAATTTTTTTTTTTATTACATTCATAATGTTATGTAAAACAACAAGTTGGAAAAAACTGTGTGTTATGAAACTTGCAACCCACATACTATTTTAAAATAGTAAACACATAATAGACCCAATTGGTTAGTCACCACTCAACTCAATTTGGTTAGTTTTATGTATCCCCAAAATACAAATCCTCCTTATGATCTCTATCATTTGTATTTGAATGTGTATAATAAAGTAATAGACAATGCACATTGTGTTTTTTGACACATTATTATTTTGTGCATTTATTTTTCAATCATATGAAGAAATTAAAACACAATTTTACTATCACTAATAGTTGTTATTTGAATTTTGTAGGTGCAACTTATATTACATTCCTACTATTTAAATAAGATTTCTTTTAATTACATCCATACTGTTTTGTAAACTTGTAGGTTAGAATACACTGGGCGTTATAAAACCTTGCAACCCACATACAGTTTTAAAACCCTAAACACACAACATTCTAATTGGTTAGTCTCCCCTTAGCCCAAATTTGGCTAGTTTTATGTATCCCCCATCTGCAAATCCTCTCCTTGCTCTCCACTACTTAGCTTTGAATGTCAAAATGAAATAAATCAAAACCCACTATGTTTTCCAATCAGTAAATATTTGAACCATTTTTTTCTCAATCATACGAAGAAATTATAATACAATTTTTCCTCTAACTAAGATTTGTCATAATATTTGAAGGTGCCTTACATTATGTTACCAATATTATTGTGTGAGGGAGAAATAAGTGCTAGATCAATGGTCACTTTGCACAACCCTCACATGTACAAAACCCCTTTCATTTTGTGCAACTCAATATCAACAACCCATATTTTCTTATTATGCAAGCGTGTATCACTAAAGTTTTGAACTTGAAGCCTCCTGCGATATTGTCGATGCTAACTAGAGCAATAGGTAATAGAATGTATGAACTGAAAAAGGAATCTGCTCTAGAAACACTTGAAAAGAAGTAGACCAAAGTGAATGAGATAGATAATGTGTTGGTTGTAGGTTTCATAAACCATCTACTCAAAACCCATTGCGTATTCCAATCTACAATTATACTTCATTTATTTTTCCAACATATGAAGAAAATGAAACATAATTTTTACTCTAACTTTAAGACTTGTTATAAATTTTGAAGGTGAATTTCATTACATTCCTAATATGTAAATAACAAAAAAATTTCATTACATTCTTATTGTTTTGTAAAATTACAAGATGCAAAATGGGGTGTTATGAATCCTGCAACCCACGTGTATTGTTGTGAAACCCTCTACACATAAATACCTAATGGTTAGTTACACCTCAACTCAATTTTGTTAGTTTTGTGTATACCCCACCTACAAATTCTCTTCGACCTCTTCCCCCTTGATCTTTGAACAAGTACAATGAACTAATTTATAACCGACATTGTATTTTCCAACCTCCAATTATACTATGCATTTATTTTTCAATCTTATGAAGCAAATGAAATACAATTTTAAAGGTTTAGGCGTGTCTTTTTATGCTTGAAGGTTTAGCCTAAGGCCAAATTGGCAGTTTTCATTGTTCTTCATGACATCTAAGTTGCATTTTTTTATTTGAGAGCAACATCTTTGTCCAATGTCTTAGCTTGTAGATCCACAAGGGCTTGAATTTATTAGAGAAGCCATCGGTTGGAAGCATGGAATTTTGCTACACATGATTCATGTCCCTACTTCTTTTGAAATTTATTGTACCATATCACTAGTGTTTTTCATGTTACCTTCCAAAAATCTTAGTGGCATTGTTTCCACAAGTTTTAACAATCTTCCAAAATTGCAAGTTTTGTGACCTCCACGACTTCATCAACTAAAACATTCTCAATCTCCATACTAGAGGTAGTCTATCTACAATAATATGCCTTTTTTAGGTTGATTTTGAGTAGTGGAGTTAGGGTTTAGATTTATTTGCCTTGTTATGTGACCTCTTTTCCGAAAATTTAGTAGTTCATGTTTTTTGAAAGTTTGAATGCCCAAATTGAAGCAACATTGTTTAGAGATTGATATCCTTGAAATAAGAGTATTGTATAGATATATTGATTTCAAATTGAATAGATATGCCCTGGCCTTAGCATGGAGCCTGAGCACTTTCACCAGGTACAAACAAATTTACACAACCCCTTCTGGTCATCACCATTTCCAAACAACACGACATTGAACTTATGGCCAATGGATTCTTTGATTACATGGACAAAAGATGTTACCAAAGATTTCACTCATGTTCAATGATAAAAGAAATTAAGGTAATTTTTTTTTTTATTGAACTCCTGATGGCCCACTCTGCCACAACACTCTAGAACCATAAATTCTTCCTACACCAATACCCCAAGACAAAATGAAGCGAAGAATCAATTACCAACCGCAAAGATTGGACTAAGCTAAGGTAAAACAAGTCACATTAATCTTTCCTCATAACACTTGGACAATACGCAACCAATGACTCTTCTTTTCATTCATTATAACAGCAAACAACAATATAACACATGCTACAAGAGACACTAGCGAATATCCTTCAAATTCCATACTCCAAGAATGCAAAAACAAGTCGTTTGCAAACAAACACATTAAGCTCTTGCATTCCGCAATACACAACATATACAAGACAAAAGACAGATGCACCCCAATCGACAGGTACCAATCTGCGCTACTCCCTTACTGAGGCCGATTACCCTCTCACAAAATTGTATCAATCTACCACACCAAAAACTGTATTGATAGTCCTTTCTCAAGCGGAATCTCACACTCCCGAAACTGGTTTTTCAATCCACATTGTCCCCTTTTGTTCATCACTCTCTTCCAACACAAAAATGGTTTTGTTTTCTTTTTACCAAATCCCGGACCGGATATCTAGTTCGCTTGGGAGGAACTATCAATTATGTAGCGAGGAGACCTAGCAGAAAGCATGGGCCAAACTGATAACCCACATGATATAAACTTTTGTCCGACCAACAGCGAGAACCAAAGAGGTTTCAAGCAGCCAGAACCAAAGCCCCTCGTTGTTGTATTATTGGGAGTTTCTCTTCCCCCGATCGACGATTCGATAGTGAACAGGATTTGATTCTCATATACTTAATGCAGAGGGGCGGACTGAATTCAGTGACTATCTATAGTTTAGAGGAGGCGGACTGAATGAATCCACCTCTTTGTAGAAAAGTCTTTTCCTTCTCACAGCCCACACTTGTGTCGATCCACCTCTTCTCTCAAAAACTAACGACGCTTCTTGTGTTTCTCAAGAACCGTTCACTTCACCGATAGCAAGCACTCCCACAAAGGTGGCGATTAATCCTCTCCTCCATTCTTGTTGCCCCGACAATGCCTCTTCCTGCTCTACATAATCGGCTTTTCCCATTATTTGTAAATTAAATCCAAAATTTTGAAAAGTTCCTGCGTCAACTCTCGGCGTTTAAAATCCCCCGCTCTGTTCGTATTCTCCCAGCGTTTAAAAACTCCCGCTTTGTTTTTAAAACTTACATCCGTCCATCTTCGTGAGTTCCGTCATCCTCCTAAATGTCCGTCCTCCATGCAAGTTGCAGAAATAACATTCGCTTATCTCTACTTACTTCTGCTTGCCTCCGGTGACTTCCGCGTTGGGCCCCGCACTACACCTTGCCATCATGTTATGCATATTTTTATGTGTTTTTGTATCTACATTCTACACTTTAGCCGTCTCCGGATTCTAGCTGATCACGTTTCTATAATAAAAAAAGTATTGAAAACATTTTATATTTCAAAGTAAAACATAGAATTCGGCATCAACGAGAAAATAACTGTTTGCGAGCCGCAGCCTGCGATGCTGCCGTTCACCGATAGGAATCTCGGCTTACACTAGAAAACCAAGCGAAATTAGAATTTCCTTCGTCACAGTTTGAATGGAGATTCCACCGCTTTCGTGGTATTCTGTGCTCGTTACCGCTGGTTCACTGTTATTCTTCTTCTTTCTATGGCGAAGGGAGAAAACAGGGCTTCCTCTGCCTCCTGGACCTCCTGCTTGGCCTGTAGTGGGAAACCTCTTTCAGTTAGGAAAGAGAACTCACGAGTCTCTGGACGCCCTTTCTCGGAAATACGGTCCACTCATGACTCTCCGTCTGGGCATGAAAACAACAGTGGTGATCTCCTCTCCTGCCATGGCCAAGGAGGTCCTTAAAACGCACGACCACATTTTTGCCGGGCGGACGGTGAGAGAAGTCTCCAAGGCTCTTTCCCACCACAAGTCCTCTCTAATTTCTGGCGAGTATGGAGCTCACTGGCGCAATCTCCGACGAATTTCAACTGTTGAGCTTTTCAGCCACAAAAGACTGGAAGCTCTACAGTATCTCAGAAGAGAACAGGTATTTCACACAATTCGGCTCGTTTATGAGGAAAAGGGTAACGTTGTAGATATCGGGCGGACGGTGTTCTGCACGTCTCTGAATTTGTTAGGCAACATGATCTTCAGCACAAGCGTCTTCGATTCACAGAATCCGGCTTCGGCGGGGTTCAAAGATTCCTTCTGGGAGATGATGAAGCTCTCAGGAACGCCCAATATGGCGGACTTTTTTCCATTTCTCCGGTTCCTTGACCCGCAGGGCGTGTGCCGTCAGATGGCCAAACATTTGAAAGGTATGTACGACTTTGTGGATTTGTTCATACAGAAAAGACTCGCTTCAGCAAGTGAAAGCTTTGACCAGAACGACTCAAAGAAGGATTTTCTGGATGTCCTGCTGGATTTGAGAACTGAAGATTTCACTCTTGTTGATGTTCGCGCCTTGATAGCTGTAAGTACTGAAATGACTAAATTATCATACATTTCTGATTTATTAGGTTGATGCCCAATTGTCGTATGTTTTTCAGGAATTTTTTATTGCCGGTACTGAAACAACTACAACAACAATAGAATGGGCCATGGCGGAATTCCTTCGCAATCCACAGATATTAAACCGAGCTCGACAAGAATTAGATGAAGTTGTCGGTTGCAACAGAAGAGTGGTTGAATCTGATGTAGATCGTCTGCCTTATCTCCATGCAGCCGTGAAAGAGATATTCCGATTGCACCCGACGGTTCCTCTGCTGCTCCCCCACAAAGCTGAGAGTTGCTGTGCAATTGGGGGATTTCAGATACCCAAACACAGCGAGATGATGGTGAACGTGTGGGCAATTGGGAGGGACCCTTCAATTTGGAAGAGGCCTACAGAATTTCTGCCTGAGAGATTTTTGGAGGGCGAAAATAGCAAGATAGATTACAGGGGAAAAAACTTTGAGCTCATTCCATTCGGATCGGGGAGAAGAATTTGTGCAGGGCTTCCATTAGCAAGTCGTATGATTAATTTTGTTTTGGCTTCGTTACTTCATTCATTTGAGTGGATACTTCCAGACGGAATGAGCTGCGAGCAGATGGACATGGCGGACGAGTTTGGGATTACCTTAAAGAAGGCGGTAGAGTTAAAGGCAATCCCCATGCCACGTCTGCCACATCATTTATACTAGCAGTCAAGGTCAAGTATTTTATCGTTGATGTTAAGAGTGATATAATGTAGACGCAAACTCTAGTTTATGTATTGTAGACATTTCATTTTGAGTGCTTCCAATATATCGTTCATCGCATTTTATTTCTCTCCATACATAATACATTACATTGGGTTATTTATTTATAAGGAAATGTATACCATCTTTTATTTTTTAAAAGTGGGTGGAATAAATTACATGTTAAACTTTAGGTAAGGTTATGTATGAAACAATTATATTATAAAAACAAAAAAAAAAAGATAATTAACATGTAAGAGGTAGGGTGGAGGTAGGTAACAGTCTTTAATTTTTAAATATTATGAGGAAGGTCTTGGTCATATAGAACTGATTTTCAATTCATCATGATAGTTTCTTCATTAATCTTTTCTCCATCTAGTAGTCAAGTTTCATTTTTAGTAGGAGAAATTGTCAAAACTAGGTAAAAAAAAATGTCATTGTCCAACCAATGAGAAGCATCCTCATCATAGTGTTTTATTTCAAATTGAGATAGCTATTTTACTATGTTATAATGTTGTAGTGGTGAAATTAGCATACCCATGCTATTTCTCATTTAGTCACATGTCTATTTTAATGAGAATGTCTTAATACAATAATGTATATTAATAAGTGGCATATTCTTAGGTTATTTTTGGCCTATAGTGCAATCCTTAGCCATCTTTATTTTACCTATGTTTTCTCTAATTCTCATTGTCTATTTATCCATCCCGATTCCACCCTCATTGGTATCGACTTAGATATAGTTTCTCACCTTAAATTCAACACCTTATATTTGTAAATATTTTTTGAGTGACTATGATTGACACAAGTTAATCTTGAGGAGTGTGGAAATAACTCCCAAATTACAATGAATTAAGTTTAAATTTAAGATTTTACACCTTCTTTTACAAACTATTGTGAGTTGACATAACACACATTTCATGTGACATATTGCACTATATCATGATATTTATAGACATTCATTTTGCACATAATTTAATAAAAGTACATTTATAATCTGAGTACATACTCCAACTATAAAAGACAATAAAGGAACCAAATCTATATCATATAGGTCATTTGCATGTCTATGAATGTTATCTTCAATCTTTCTCAAATCACTATAATTTAGTTTACCAAAGGACTTGACCTAGGATAATTTATTCCCTTATCAAGTCAACAAGCTCCTTAATGGTGCACCTAAACATTACGTTGATAGATTTAGAAATCTAAAAGAAAAATGAAAATAATTCTTTGGGAAAATATAGTGTTAGACTATTTACTTACATCATAAACCAAATTTGTGTCTCAAATTAGTTTCATGATAGTTCAAATCAAGATAGTGGGGTTTGATATCAATCTATATCATTTTCATGTTATTTTAGATTATGAGACATTTTTAAGAAGATTGAGGCAATTTAAAGAGTGGAAATTCATTTAGTATATGTAGAAAATCATTTAGAATAATATCAACAATTCATTTATCCACTATTGATCTTAGAGTTATGTACACCTAATCTACTCATTTATTTTTTAACACATTCAAATTATTTATCCCCTCTTTTATCTAGGTTGATTTTTTCTTAGTTGACTACACGTATTTAATTACCCTAGATAATTTGTGTAGTTTTTATGTTTTTCTTTAAAATATTTCATAAACTTACCATTTTCTTACATGACCTAGGATTTCCCAAGTTATAATTTATTCTCCTTCATTTTCCTTCTAGATCATTTTTTAATTTCATTTATCTACATGTTAAATATTATTAGAGTTTGATTATGTCATGAGATCATTCATTTGATTACTTTTTTTATGGTTTTTCTTCATTAAACATCATATTATCTTTCTCTTGGGAACCTTACCCACCATTCTTTTGAACTTTGGTATTTACATTTCACATTCATTTTGGATATAACTATTGATCAATATGGAATAACCATTAGGCCATTCTTAAATATCATTTATTTTATCCTTTGTAGGGTTTTCCCTTGATTGAATTCTTCACACCCACCCCTAAAGGTTTTTTATCTATTGATATATTGTGCATTATGGATATGCTTTAATAATTTTTCCTCTAACAATTTCACTCATAACTTGTTAAAATTGATACTTCCCTCTCTTTTGTGATAAATGAGCCTTCTAGTCTTGATATTATTATAGAATTTTCTATTATGAATGAGAGTTTTATTCTATAGAATTGATATTATTGTATGTTGAACCAAAATATGTTGATAATTTGAAGGGAAATGCATTAATGATAGACTAGCTGTATTGTATCCAATAATTTCCAAACAAGTACTATATAATAATAACAATTACTAAACCTAAAAAACTATATTTTATTAAAAATTGAGAGATATTATACAATTTATATAAAATTGTGTGGATGAGATGCATACCTTCAAATCTATCTTGTTGATTTAAATTCAATCAATATATACATTAAAAAGCTAAAATAAAAAACCTATTAAAATGACTAAAGCATTGTTATCATTAGAAACTAATGGTCAGTACACCTATTTTCTTGTTGGAAAATAAGATGGTAGCTATATGATCACAAATTAGGTACAACATTAAAATGAATTAGGAAAAAATTTGGTGCCCCAACATGGTGGGCTGATAATTCCTCACAAAAAAAATTATTATATGTGTTGCAAAGATCTTGAAAAGACCTTAGGTGATTTTTAAAGAGGCTTAGCTAAAAGTAACATCTATTGTATAATATAAGGGCTAATTTTTTTTTAAGGCCTTTATTAATACAAGTTACAAAAATGTAGAAGATATAAAACCTATATATTTTATATTTACTATATTTGACCATGCAAGTGTCATTGAAATGCTACTAGATCTCAAATTTTGGATCATATATAATTGATGTTCAATCATTTGTTGAGTTGGTTGTTCTTATCCTTTCATTCTAGATATACCACCTTCATTTATACATGACTTTATATTGGATTTTAAATATATTTAATCCATTAAAACCATTTAATATAAAAATATATAAAAGAAGAAAAATGAATGTAAAATACATAATTGAGAGAAATTATAGAGTTGCACACTATATGTGGGGAAAATAACTAATACTAAAAATTTACAAATAAGAATCATTCATATTTGAGAAGACTTACATGATCCTAGTTTTTTTAGTATCTCATCCTCTTTCCTACACATAGAGTCTCAATGTCTCTTATAGATTTGCAATGTAAAAACTATATCCATTTATACATTTGGAAGGTAGATAAGACATTGAAATGCTTATTACACTATTCCATGATAGGAGAATACACAAAAAACACTCCAAATATATAATGAAATGATATTAACACAAAATAATTTAAATATAATAAAATAATATATGTGGGAATATACTTTTGGGGAAAAAATATGACACTCCAAATCATAAAATAATTATGTTGTTAGTGAAAAAGGTTACAATATAATATCTATGAAAATTCTCTTATAGTATAAATGCCAACATGTAAATTTTGAACAAACCTAATAGCATAATAGTAACTACACATTCTCTATGCATACTCCAATCCAAGCAACCATAAAAAATATGAAACATAAATAAGAATCAATTTGATGGTTATGCAAAACTATGTACCAATATTCAAGAGGTATAACACCTAAAATATCATGGAACAACTTCTAACACCATGTTCCAAGATGAATTTGGACAAATATGTATGAAATATTCTAAATTACCACTTGTCAAAATTGACCACCCAACTTAGCACCAAATTCTATATCCTAAGTTATCTATTAAAAAAAATATATGAAATTTATTGTGAACTATCATAATACTATTCAAGATTTCTAATATAGCCTTCTTCTTACATGTCCATAGACATCATAAATATAATAAGTGACTCCAACATATTATATTGATATAAGAATCTCTTACACATTATAATGGAATTATATGCTCTTACAACTTTTACATGTACATTCCAAGATAGTTGACCTAGAGTCATTAATCCTTAATCATACCTCATTTTGGTAAACCTACTTTAGCATGTGAGAATAAAATAAATTATATTAGGATGCAATTTTAAAAAACCTTTTCTAAAATTCTCCCACTTTACCATACTTTGTAAGAGAAAAATAACTCCAACATTATCATTTAACTACCAAGGGAAAAGGGACCCATACTCATAGCACCACGCTAAAATTTTATATGTCCACTAGCTTTAAAAATTTGAGATATTATATGAAGTGTCAACTTTCTCTATCACCACTCTTCCATCCTATATCACGTCTTCGATAAAATGGTCCTAGACATCACTATGTTTCATCCAAACATTAGAGTTCTGATTTTTTGCCAAATTAATGGCGTTATTACTATCATAATTAACTCTAGAAACTAATAGTCCCATAGTTGAGAATTATCTCACAATTCAAATAAAATCCTTATAAGAATGAGTAACTATCATATAATTTACCTCTCTCATGTACAAATCAACCACAATGGATCACTTACTCATCCAACTCATTGCACCACTAAAAAGAACAAATACATAACCACTAGTAGATGTTCTATTGTCAACATATCCTACTAAATCAAAATACACATATCCTTACATCTCTACTAAAGAAGATAAACAACTTGTAAGACATCTATGAGTTCATAAAATCACTTGTAGGACCTCTATAGGTTGGGTAAAGTCATAAGTTCCATCAACATGATTGTGAGAATGCTCCAACTCACTTGAAGTATCATAATGGAAAAAATAGTATACTATATAGTGCCTCACAAGTATCTAAAGACTCTCTTTTCTACTGCCCAACAATCCTTACTAGAATTAGACATAAAATAGCTAAGACTCCCACCATTTGAGAAATTTCTATTTGTAATATGCATCTTTTTTATATCTTTTAGATGTATGGTTTTTAGGAAATGTTTTTTGTACACCTTGTATAATATTGGATTAACTAAATTATATAAAATAATTTTTTTTTGTGATACATCCTAGGTAATGTGTTTATCCATATTGGATATTTATTTGGGCCTACTTGTAAAGGTCTAGGTAACATTGGGTTAAATATTTAATGTGAGTTTGCATATTCAAATATTTAGTTTTGGGAAAATTTAGAACCAAGAAGTAAATGAGGGGGAAATGTTTTTGTAAGCTCATGGTATTAGTCATATGGTTTATGTAATACCACTTAGTAATTTTTTACAAGATTATTTCTATAAAAGAAAGCACATTTTTAGTTGTTTAAGGTTGGCTAGTTTGGGATTGGATTGAGTGAGAATATCTTGTATGATGCATATGTGAAGGTTTGATGTTTTACATGGGATGTGTGGTTATATTTTTGTTCATATGGAGTGCATGTATTGTAGACACGTAAAAAAGTCTCAATTGATATTATGCATCTGATTCTAGTTAACTAACACCATTTCTTCTTAAATCATCTCAAACTAACCAATTAATTGAATAACCAACATTATTTAATTAAATTCAACAAATTCAACTATTAATCAAATAATTAAATTTATTGATTAATTCACCCTTCTTCTAACTAATGTTCATCATATTTAATTAAATCAAATCATTTAATTAAATTCTCCTAAAGTCTTCTTATTTGATTAAAATCAATTAAATCAAATATCACAAATCCCCTAACCTCGTCCAATTAATTAATTCTAAATTAATTAATCCTAAATCACCTTTTGATCATCATTAATTAAATCCTTCAGCTTTTAACTCTTCAAGAGTTAAATCAACCATGGTCAACAAACCAGGTTGCACATGAATTTAATTTCTTCTATTTATCCAATTCTTCTAATTATCCTCACAAAGGAATATTCTAAGGAATATTCCTCTCAACCACCTCTCATTCAATTTCCCTCCAAAGGTTTTCAAAATACTATCACATACTTTTACAAATGTAATAAATTCTCTTACATCCTCTCAAATCTAGACCAATTTCATTCAATTCCTCTTACACCATTTTCAAATTCTCAACCATCTTCATTTACTTCTCTTTCATCCTCCTCCACTCACACATTGCCCAAAATATGCTCCACCCTCATCCAATAGAATTGTGCCACTTGGCACATTCTCATTGGCTCTCAATTTATCTCACATTCATCAAATCCTCTCATTCTTCAACCCTTGAATTCTATAAATAGAGGCATCATTTTCATAATATGGATCCACAACTTTAAGCATCATCACTATAAGCATTTCACTGCATAGCTTTCATCATTTCCATCATTTTCAAGCATAGTCTCATCATTTAGAGTCATTTGCATACTTGGATTCTCAACAAATCATCAAGCTTATCGAAGGGATTGGTTACGGGCTTCTTTCCACATCAAAGCAGTACCACTCCCCCTATGGGATGGAGGTTTAGCTAGTTTAATTTAGATTGCATGCTATCTTTTGTTAGTTTCTTGTTATTTTTATGCTTTCTCTTGAATGTGGCTAAAGAATCAAATAGGGAACACAAGATTGATCTTTCTAACATGTTTAACCATCATTTTTTGATCTTATGTTAGTTTGTGTAGGTTTGGTGTTCACATGTATAGAGCTTGAATTTTTAGAGGTATTCATGGCTAATCTACATATGCAATGTATTTTTTCATTGTTGAATAATACATGAGTGATGGATGCTTTTGGAGGTTGGATTTATCCCTATTGAGGGTTTCCCCGAGGTATATATTATTTCATCTTTGATTTTATTTTGTCTATTTTTTTACATATGGATTAAAAATACTCGTTAACATGATTTTATCTATTTGGTTTATCTAGAAATTGTCATAGATGATAGAAAGTTTCATTGTATTTGGTATTAGAGCCATAGTTATGTTTTTTATAACCCTTGTATGAGTAGATCTATTTCATAGTTGAATCCATTGATTTTTAGGAAAGAATGAAGACATTTTCAAGGTATTATGGTTTTGTACAGAGTATGTCATGTAGATTTGCAATTGTGGGGTTGTAGATTTATTGTTATTTTTTGTAGATCTTGGGTTTGAATCTAACTCTGCAAAAAGGTTTTTAATGGGAGTTCACTATTAGGGTTTTATAGGGGAACTTTCAAAGATGAACCTTAGGGAAAAATAGACCTCACCATTGGGTACACGAGGATTGAGATGAAGATTGACATAAAATTGGAATAATTTTGGTCACTAGAAAAAAAATACTTTTCCCCCTTTCCCTAATTGTACAACCATATAGGTCAATTGTAGACTAAAAATAAATACATGTGCAAATTTTTTAAAATAAATAAAAAAGAAAGATAAAAAATAATAAAATATTTGTGGGGGAGGGGGTCTATAGATCACCCCACCATATTATGTTGCATATTGATTGTCGATTGTACCAATGATAGTTGTCCAAGATTATTGGCCCCATCAATTGTAGGTTGGACCCTACCTGGTGGTGTCATTGGCGATAGACTGTAGCCCTAACCTAGCTTAGCCCTTAGTCTGGTGGGGTACCAGAGCCATGGCCACCATCAACCCCTTTAGAGATTAAAATAAAAAAATAAAATTTAAAAAAAAATTAACCTGTTTTGATTTTGATTTAAAATCCTCCACCCTCACACCACTAGCAACACCACTAGCAGTGTTGCTAGTGCACAACCTCCACTAGATTGCCACCTAAGGGCTAATGGCCAACCACTCAATAGGCCTAATTCAAAAACATTTTCTAAGGGGCATGAATATTGCCTTAGGTGTTTGTTTATTTACGTTTGACCATCATTGGTGTAGTGTAGAAAAAAGTAATCCTTTTTCACACTTAATTTGGGAATGAATAATTAATAAATAAATGAGCTTAATGATGCCTTTATTTAGTGTTATAATATTTACTTTACATATTCACATTAAGTTTAGGACCTTTTAATTAAAATGAACTTAATTGTACCTTGTTTTTGGTGTTGTAAGGTGTATCTTTATAGTTTCACACTAATCTAGGGCTTTATTAATTAATTGAGGTTAATTTTCCTTAATTAGCCCCTTTAATTCGAATCCAAGCCTAATTAATTATAAATTATAAGGGATAAAAATCCGAAATTCATAAATTCCATAACATTAATATGCTTAACATTGAGTAATGGGTGTCCTAGGAAAGTGGCCTAGGACCCATTCACTATAGGGCGAATGGGTCCTCACTTGCACCTAGGACCTAAATTCAAATTATGTTTTTGGTAGTTTTTCAATGATTTCAAATGTACATTCAGATGTTGGCTTGTGATATCTTTATTTTGGGAATTAATGTTAAGTTATGTATAAATAGGAAGTCATTTCACTATGTTTCATCCTAAGATCCTAGAGTTTTTATTCAAGCATCCTTATAGAAAATTTTATGAGATCAAGAGCATTCAAGAGCATTTTGAAGGCATTCAAAGGTATAATTATTGAATATTATTGCAGCAATCAAGATTCTTATCATCATGTCAAAGATTTCTTGCATCATGTATGTTTTTTGAGCTAATATGGTGATGCAGTGTTCATGATCTATGCAAGTATTCTAAGAAATTGTTTCAAGACAAGTTTTATTATCAAGATCTACATCCATTGAGGCCAGTTCATGCTAGTTTGTATATTTATATTCGAAGGTTCAAATAAGGTTTGGTGAAATGTTGCATATTGTTGTTCATTCATCATTCCTTCATGCTATTTCATTTTTACATTACAAGATATAATTGCCAAAATAGGGTTTGACCAAGGTGAACCCCCACTCCCTAATAAACAACATTTTTCTCTCTTTGATGTGTGATTGCAAATTTTAGGTGAAAGATCCTTTGAAGAGAAAATTTGAAGAAAGTTGCAAAGTTGCAAGAAAATTCATCATACCACAAAAAATACTCTACAAAATTTATTTACAGTTGTCCGACAATGAGAATGGGGAATCTAGGAGTCTAGAAATAGCATAAGAGAACCCAAAAAGTATTTTTTAGGAACCCTAGCCAAGACCCATTTTCCATAGGGTGAATGAGTCCTAAATGATCTTCAAAAGGTGACTTTTGGTGAAAGGTACACATATTTTTCCCCTTTCTAGATATGCCTTTTAAGATTATTGTTCATGCCATATTTGATTAATGTTCTTCATTTGCATTTTATAGCTTGTATTTTGGAGTTTGTTTGTTGGTTTTGATCTTTCTCTCCAAAGTGTTATTTAGATCATACCCCCATCCTTGCATAGATAGTAAATTTGCTAATTCATACATGTACTTGACTCACCTTTTGGTTGCTAGTCACTTCATTTTTTTAGATCTCATTTTCTTGAATGAAATTAGGGAAATAGGTGTTTGTGGTGAACCCCCTTTTCATAACAATCTTCACCCAACCTCATTTTTTGTTGTTTTATTTTCATGAACCCGACTTTGATCATTGCATTTTCTGATTTTGGAGTCCTCTTTCACCCTAGATTTAGATCTTGCATTCATTTGCATTTCTGTACATTTAATTGAGTCTCATTTTCAGTGTCTAGTTTACATTTAACTTTGCATTTCATTTAAGGGTTTTAGGACTGCATCTTTATATTCATTAAATCTGAAAAGAAAAAAAAATCAATCATTTTGCATAACATTCACATAGCATTACATCATATTCATTTGCACATTTGAAAAAATGAAACAAAATTGCATATCAAATTAGGTGTTCTAGGTTGTCATTTTGTCACATTTTGCATTTGCATTTAATCCTTATTTCACAGAAAATTAAAAGTGAAACTTGTTGTATCAAATAAGAATATGGAAACCACTAACATTTACTCAAAACTTTGTAAAAACTTGTTTCAAAACCCTCACCTAGGACCCATTCTCCCTAGGGTGAATGTGTCCCTGATCAAGGTCATAATATGATTTTTTGGGCATTAAAACATTCATTTCTACATTCCTATTTGTTGTTTCTAGATTTCAATTTTTGTTTGTAGAATTTCAGTTTCTTCAATTTAAGCATATTCAACTTAATTTGATAAAGTTAGTGCATTGTGTGATTTCAAAATTGTATTTACAATACATTGTTTTCAGTGTTTTTGCATAGTGTAATCATAAAATTACCTTGTTTAGAATCTAAAAATTGCATTTACAAGACATTGTTTTCAGGGTTTTTGCATAGTGTAATCAGAAAATTACCTTGTTTAGAATCTAAAAATTGCATTTACATATTACATCCTAGGTCATTGCATTGCATTTACCCTCTTTCCATTTTGGGTTAACATTGAGTTTGTGAAACGTGTGTGAGCTTTACAACTTGGCATCCTATTAGCAATACTGTTGTGAGACGTAGTATGAGACTCATGTCATCCCGTGATGCACCATTCGTCATGGATCTTGGTTTTTATAACTCTCTTTCCAATAGTGTTGATAATCAACCCCCTATAGATCCTAACTTGCATACCTCATTTCCAATGACTTCCTTACATACAACCATTGTGCATGATGTTATTCATGTCCCATAAGAAAACATAAAAATAATGGATGAAAGCCTAGAAAATTTACAAGACTTTGTGCACAATGAAAACATGGATACTAGTGTCATTCCTCTTTAGATAATCTACAAAAAATGATCGAAATAGAAAAGGGAATGGAGATTATATGAGGTATAGGTCATCTTATTAATAATAACATGTCTCTTAGTTGTGCTCAAGCTTTGGGGAATACTCAAAGCCAAGGTGGGAATTAAATTCCTCCTTCCACAATCCCCATCTCTATTCCTACATACACTAGTACTTGAATGTTACCACAACCATTCAACCTTCTAGAAATGTGAACACTTCTTAAGGTATTTCCACTTGGAATCCTTCTAGCTTTGTGCATTCAAATATCATGTATCCTCAACTATCCACCCTCAAAAATTTAAAGTTCACTTTCCCTCTGCAAACATACATCACTCCACCTTATTCCCCTCCATTTGACAATAATAACAATGACCCCATCATTAACACTCTTTTTCAAAATATGATATCCCTTCAACAACAGATCGCCACCCTAAATCAAAACAACAATTACAAACCTTCACAATACATAAAAAAAAATATGTTATCCTTGGAGATAATGAGAACACAAATTCCATAAGGTATAGAGGTTCCTAGATTTGAGAAATATGGTGGGAAAGGAGATCTTGTCAGCCATGTTTCTGCTTACACAACCTTATGTAGTGATTTTATTTTTGAAGATAAGATCTTGACTAAGCTTTTATGTATATCCTTGAAAGATACTAATTTAGATTGGTTTTTCTCTTTACCAAATAATTCAATTAGTTCATGGGTATGTGTAGGATCATAATGGAAAAAATAAGCCCTTAAGTGGTGATGAAAATTCAAAAAATCAGAGTTAGGAAAGTTGACGTAAAAATTCAAATAAGTTATCTATATTATTTCAAAAATATGTAAGAATAGAATCTGTAGCAAATTGAATGCAGTTTCTAAACTACTAGGTTTTTTTTTTTTTTTAAGTATTTGGTGAAAATTTAAAATTTCAATATAGTAGTACTTAAATTTTAGGAAAAAAATCAGAAGTAGGTGTATGTCTAACCACCCTAACCACAATAAAATGATAATATTTTTTAATTATATTTTAGATATAAGTAGAGGTCTCATGTCTCGATGTGATGCATATTGTTTTGTAATTTTTTTTTACGTAAATAATTAATTATGATTTTTTTATTACAAATTTTAAAAAATATAAAAACTCGTATGTCTAACCACCTTAAATTGGTCAAAACTTCATGAAATTCTTTTTTTTTAAAATCCTATAGTATGCAAAGCATAGAATGTGACACTTATTTCAGATTCGAAAAATGTGATCTACTGTTTGAAAGCTAAAGATGCTTTTCAATCAGCCTATCAAACAAGACTTTAGTCATAATTCAAATGGAAAATGAATAATAATTATTTATTAAATTCAAATTAAAGCATAATTTATATTGGTGGAAAGCTGAGAATCTCCTTTAAAACCCTTTTTGTTTCATCAATTTTGGGTAAAAAAAAAGTCGTCAGCTACATGGGCCATCATATCACTTATATATTGCCACTTTTTGGCCCATCATGATCCTACACATACCCTCATTCAATGAACTTATTGATGCCTTTAAGAAGCACTTCCAAATTCATATGGGTCCCAAGATGACTTTAGCTAACCTAATGAAATGTAAACAAAAGGAAGATGAGAAAGTGATTGTTTTTTGTGATCATAGTCATAGAATGAATTAAACACACCAGATCTAAATGAATTTAAATTATATTTAGTCTAATAAGCCATGATCCTAATGAGATATTCAAAAGCATCAAAAAGCTAAGAAACCATTAAACTAAACACAAAATGAAAATGAAAGCTTAAAAGAAATATATTCTAATACTCCTAACCTTATCCCATTGTGGGAGTGGTGTCACATTGATGTGGAATGGTGACACTTTCCAAATCCCTTAAATAATATGAGCCATTCCAATCAATTTTATTGATGAAAACCAATGAAACTAATGAAATATGAATGAAACATGGATGCAAAACTAGTTTAACATGATGAAAATGAGTGCTAAATGCTAAAATGCTTGATGGAGATGGATGCAAGCTACACTAAATGGAAATTAAGTTCAAAGATACAAGCCATGGCTGCAAACTTATGCTAAAATAGATGTAAACTACACTAAAATGGAAGCCATTAATGGATGCTTAAGATAATATGGATGAAGATTAAGATTAATGCTAATAAATGATAAACCTAGATGTGAGTGAGTACGGATTTCAATAGCATAACTTTTCTCTAAAAAGGTGGATCCATTTCTCTCCAAATGGTGAAGTATTTATAGGAGAGAAAATGAAGAATCAATGGTCAAGATGGAAAGGAGGGCGAAACATGGATCAAGGATTCTCAGCAATGGATGAGAATCAAAGATCACATGGATCAAGGAAAGCATCAATGGATGAGAATGATTCAAACAAACACATTTTGTATGAACTTTTCAAGTTAGTTACAAAATTTGTTTGTAAAGAATATTCCATTTTTGGATCAAATAAATGAATATTCCTTTGGAATATTCCCTATGCAAGTGGATGGGTGAGGAAAATTAGTATTTTTTAAGTTAAAACTAAATTTTAATTGTCCAAGTTGAGGGGAAAAGACTTCTCATTAAATAATTAGTTTATTTAATGAAAAGGGGATGCAAATGACATTTAATTAAATGAGTTGGATTATTTAATTAAATGAGAGGAGATAAGGAGGGTTTAAATTAAATAATTTGCATTGTTGAATTAAAATAGATGAAATGATAGTGTAAGAGGGTAGGAATTAACCTAATTAGAGTAATTAGATTAATAGATGAAAATGATGCATTTAATTAAATAAGTAGGCTTATTTAATCAAATTTAATCAAACAGGTGAAAAGAGAATGAATTTTAGGATGAAACAATGTTAGTGACCAGATTTGAGTGTGTAGTATCATTCAAGAAATTTTTAAGTCTCTACATTTTTCCCCTCTTTGAAGTGAGGTACCTATTGCATTGGTTCAAAGACTAATGCCTTTCAAGTTAATGTTGTTGTTCAGATCAAAAATTTAAAAATTCTTGATTTTTTGGATGCCCCACTATTGCCCCAATAGAAGGAATTAAGTTGCTACCCTACTCCTTCTAGAGATTGAGCGAAAATTTTTAATTTTAGGTTGATCTCGTGACAAAGATTTAATATAGCTCCAGCTCAAAGAGGACTAGAAAGCTCAAATTTTTGATTTAGACAAATTTGATTATGTATGGACAATCATCAGTCATGGGTAGCCTCATGTACATTTTGATATATCACACAGATTTGATACTTGGATAGAACTGTTAGTAAATATAGAAGAATAAGAAGAATAAGATGGATGGATTAACCATTTATTTTGAGATTGATTCAAAAGTCCAAAAATTCTATGAGTCATCAAGAGTTTATTAGATATATGGTTATGAGAAAGATGATGATGCTCATTTCTAGGATTGGGACTCTCCATGACTCCTTATTTTTGATATAACACATAGACACAATGCATCATGGTATTGATAACCAGGATGGTGTTGTATCTAGTGCGATCGACTTTGACTCTGCAAAAAGATAGGGTAGTTCTTGTGCACACCTTGACATACAAAAACCTCATTGGAATGTAGTTTATAATTTAAGAATATTTTAAACCAAAGCATATGCAATAGTCAACAATCTACTACAAATGATCTCCCTACAAGCACAACTAAGCAATTATGTGCCAATATTATTTTACAAGAATACCCTACAAGCACAACAAACGAAATATAATGATCGATGCCCCATTCCTTTCTCTCTAATTTTTTTTGATAGACATCATTGAGAGGTCCTCGAAATGGGTCAAAAAGATAAATCATAAGACAAGATCCAAACAAACAATCAATGTTATATATAGCTTTTTCCAAAATAACATAGTTAAGGTGATTTCTGATGTTGATGTCCATTGTAGGAAGGATGCGTACTAGGAAATGTTTATTAGATGTTTTGACTAACACTAAGTGTTTGATAGGCTGTTGATACAAATGTTTTTGATAAAAGGGTAAAACGGGTTTTACAGGGACCCAAAACCACAACGTTTACAAAACAAAAAAGAGGACACCAGTGTCCAACCAAGAAAAGACCAGCAGCACCCAAATGAAAAAGACCAGAAAGGTAAAGTTGAAAGGAATAGCAAAATAAGCACCAAGAAAGCCCTAGCCGTTAATTCAGAGTCTTGACGACATACTCTGTCTCCGCGTCCAGATTCTACATATCATTGACACCCTTTTTAAAAGTTTGAATCATCTTCGAAGTAAGGGGGGCCTTGTGCTTTAGATTGGCTCTAGTTCTTCTAGAAATTTCCGCTTATGTATCCTGACTTTTATCCTTTGTTTCCTCCAGATCCACCACCAGAGAACCCTGCTGGGCTTTATCAAGCTTCTTAGTCATCGCGTTAATGATAATGGCATTGTGTCTTGCCATATGGTTGTTTTGCTCAGCAACGGTTTTGACGGTCTTCCTTATGTTATCAACCTTGGAATCTATATTTTTGTTACTGTGATCCACATCTTTCTTTTCAATCTCTGCCATCTTTGCACCCAGCTCATCAATCTTGCTTTGCAGAGCCCAGTTTTTTATTTTCAGCTCATTAATTTCAGTGAAAGTCCATTCCAAGAGTTTGAAGTGGGACTCAGAATTGGTTTTGGCTAGGTTCAAAATATCTAGAGAGGGCTCATTCCCAGTATTAGGGCAAGAATGCTCAGGGTTAGAACTAACAGGGGGTAATCGTTAATGTGTTTATCCGGTAGAGGATCAGTACAAGGCTCATTTTTGTTGGCATTAGACTCCTCCGACTCAGAGGATTATTCAAAATAGGAAACAAGGATTTTAGCCTACGGTTTCTTATCAAAAGAGTTGTTCTTAAGGGAAGGGTTGTCAGGCTCAAGCTCAACGCAGGTTTTACCAGATTTCCCAGAAGGAACAACATTCAAGCTAGGGACTTTTCTAGCCAGAATAGAGTTAGGCAGATACTTTGAGCCACTGGGCTCAGTGTCATCACTCTCAGAATCAGGGATGGTTTCCAGAGTGGCAGAAGCAGGCACATAGAGATATTCAACAATCAGCCTTATTAACCCAATGTGCAGAATGGGGAATCTTTTAGGGTTTTTCTTATTATCCTCCAAGCTTTTCTTCAAGGAAAAGAAAAGATAATAGGGGATGGAGACCCTTACCTTGTATCGGAAGTGGTTGAGAAGAGAAAAGTGGTAGCCATAGACTTTAGTGAAGCTCTCGTCCACCCTGATGTACTCCATGATGACCTGCAGAACCTTTTTCCAAATAGCCTTTATGGTGTCAACATCGAAGTAGCTGTTAGCAATTTTAACCATACTTTGCCTTTCTTTGTCTTTTCTAGGAAATCTGATGACAGCTTCATCGAAAAAAGCCTTGTCCCTAAAGAACTTCTTCCCTTCAGTAGATAATCCCGTAACTTCAACAGTAAGATTTTCGCTGAGTTCCACATTCCTATCAAATAGGGTCAAGTTACCGTTATTCCAATTTTTAACAAAAAGATCCGTAGCCTCCTGGTTAGAGCCATGAAGCTTCTCTAGGAAAGGAAGCAACCCTCCACTTTTAATCTTATTCCAAACCTTGGCATTTTTCATATGTATATCATAGTTGTTCGGCTCAGTTCGCTTTTTGTCTCCTCCCATTTTGGCCAACACAGTGGGGTAGACCCAAACACAAGCTTTACTAAAATTGGCCTCGCCAAATCTAAGAACCCACAAAGTGTGCGAATTTTTCTTGCTGATTAAGCCACTAGGCTCGATACCATGCACTCTAATGATTGTGATGTGAAAGATCCAACCTGTCCTTAGTAAAGGTATAACATGTCGCTTTTCCTTGTGATTTATCATAATTTAATAAGGCACAGACATTAGAGGTTATATCGCTAGTATTAAGCCAGGTACGCACATCTTTACTCCTAACTCCTTCGTTTGCAAAAAAATCTGCAACAGCATTGGCTTCTCTATAATCATGTGATATTTTAACTTTTTCGAATTTAGCCAAGCTCAATATGGCATCCTCAATCCACGATTTGATGGTCCACGATGGGGGAGACTTGCCACCGAGGCAGTCAATTATGTTTTTGGAATCTCCTTCAAGCCACAAATTTTTAATGTTAAGACTTTGGGCTAAATTTATGATGTGAAAAGCGCCAGCAGCCTCCACCAGATGATTAGATTGAGAGCCAAGAGGTGAGGCAATCGCACCAATGAAATTGCCATAGGAATCCCTTATAACTCCTCCACAACCCGCCACCCCCGGATTGCCTTTAGCCGCACCATCAAAGTTAGCTTTGATCCACCCGTTTGGCGGAAAAGACCAGCAAACACCCTCTTTGTCCTTCTTGGCCTTCATTAGAGTACTAAACAAATCAAGGTTAATGTTCCAATCCTTTGCAACAGTTAAGTCATAGAGTGAATGCTCCACTTTCATGGGCATTCTGTCCTTCTGGGCCACGGCGTTGAAATTTTCCTTCAGGGATCTAACAATTTTATCAAAGACAATCTCCACAGAGGTTTCTTTACCCCTAAAAATTCTATTGTTGCATTCTTTCCAAATGCCCCAAGCAACATGAGGGAAGGATAAATTCCAAAAAAGCCTGAGCATAGGATTCCTTGTCGAGGCTTTCCATTGAGAGAAGAAATCTTCAATGGACGAAGGGAAAACCCAAGGAAGGTTCCATAACCTGATGAATTTTTTCCATAGAGACGCAGCAAATGAGCAATGAAGGAATAAATGACTCACAGATTCGGCCTCCATCTTACAAAGACAACATCTATTTGGAATTTGAAATCCACATTTACATAGGTTATCAATCGTCAGCACCTTGTTTTGGAGAAGGATTCAGAAGAAGATATTAATTTTAGGTATCAAATGTTTGAACCAAGCTTTAGACTAGAAGGGAGGATGATCCAGAGAAGAAGTGATCCTGGCGAAAGCAGAAGACACTGAGAAATTGCCAGAGGGTTCATTGATCCAAACTGCACGATCATCCAGCTGCTCAGAGCAAATTCTAACAGCCATCAAAGAAGACTGGATGGGAGCCAAAACCTGACTAACACTGCACAGGTCCACCAATTACCATTCGCTCTGTAATCTTTCACATAAATTCCAAACCATACCTTACAGTTCTCATCCCATTCACTAAAGGAATTGAATTTTATAATGGGCTCCTTAAAAATCCATCTGTCCTCCCAGAATCTGGTGTGATTACCATTTCTCACTTGCCATCCAATACCATCATCCATAATCTTTTTACTATTGATTATATTTTTCCAGCATGTAGACCCTCTGGGAAGAAGGTGGGGGTCCTTCTTTATAATGGAAGAACAGTTGTTTTCTAAGTATTTTCTAGCTAGAATATCAATCCATTCCCCAGAAGAAGAGAAGATTCTCCATAATTGTTTAGCTAAGAGGATTTTATTGACAGTTGTGATTCTTCTTAAACCAAGTCCACCAGCCTTTTTAGGTCTACAAACTAGATTCCAGCCAATTAAGGGAAGTCTTTTCTTTTCCTCGACACCCGACCAAAGAAATCTTTTTTGAATTTTTTCAATGGCATCAGCAAATTTAGCAGGAATCTTAAATAGGCTCAGGGCATAGATAGGAAGATTCTGGAGAGAGGCTTTGAGGAGTTGAAGTTTTTCGGCTTGACTTAGCGGGGCTCCTTTCCAACCCACAAGCTTCTTGCTGAATCTTTCCACCAACGAGAGCCAGAAAGACTCGGGAGGTTTCAAGCTTAAGGGTAGACCAAGGTAGGTGGCAGGAAAGGAATCCACCCTGCAACCCAGAATTCTGGCAATTCTGGCCTATCTATGATCCGAAGTGTTGAAGAAGAACAGAGAACTTTTTTGATTGTTGATCAGCTGTCCTGAAGCTCTCCCATACTTATCAAGCAACTATTTTATAGATTTTCCTTCAGACACTGTAGCTTGACCCATAAGCATAATGTCATCAACGAATTGTTGATGGGAACAAACCAGATTGCTCGAGGAAGGTTTGAGACCAGAAAGAAATTTAAAGTCAACCAAATTTTTCAGATTCCTGCCTAAACTTTTAGCCATAATAGTGAATAAAATAGGGGAGATAGGATCACCCTGCCTTAGACCTCTGGTGCTCTGAAAAAAAGAGGTAGGAGATCCGTTGACCATAATCGATATGGAAGCCGTGGACACAAGTTGTTCCACCAATTGGATAACCCTATTACTAAAACCAAAAGCCTTTAATATTTTAAATAAGAAAATCCAATTAACTTTGTCATAGGCTTTTGAGATGTCAAGCTTAAATAAGAAGCCTTCAGTCTTCGACTCGACAAGGGAGTGAATATTCTCATGTACAGTAACAATAGAGTCAAGAATTTGTCTACCAGGGACAAAGCCATTCTGTTGAGGAGAAATCAAGGAAGGCAAAAAAGTTAAGAATCTAGAGGTTAAGACCTTAGAGATGATCTTGTATAAAGAGTTACAAAGACTAATAGGCCTAAAAGCCTCAAAGTTATTAGCTCCAGGTTTCTTGGGAATAAGAACCAAGAAAGTAGCATTTAATTCTGTAAGAAGGCTTTTGGATCCAAAGAATTCCTTAACAACATTAACCAAATCTTCTTCAACAATCTCCCATAGCCATTGAAAGAAAAATAAAGGGAAACCATTAGGACCCAGAGCTTTACTCCCGTCAAAGGAAAAGATAGCCCACTTGACTTCCTCATTGGTGGGGATCGCTATCAAAAAAGAGTTGTTTTCTTGGTTAATAATTCTTGGTATAGCTTCAACTAACTGATCCTACTCATTTTGGTTTATTTCATTACTTGCCGAGAGAAGACGTTTAAAGAAGGAGCTCGCCTACTTTCTAATATCCTCCTCCTCCTCATACCTGGTTCCATTCATATCAATTTGAGATATTATGTTAACAGCTCTATGTTTTGATGTCGATAAATGGAAGTATCTGTTGTTTCTATCTCCTGCAGACAGCCAAAGAGCTCTAGATCTTTGTCTCTAGAACTCCTCCTCCTTTCCAATTATGTCATGCAACTTCGTAAGGAGCTCATTCTCTTTTTCCTTAGTGTCATTCAAGTAACCCTCCTTCTGTATTTTAAATTGAATTTCTCCCAAATCCATCTGTAGATCAGACTTAATCTTAAAGATGTTCCCAAAAGAATTCCTTTTCCACTTTTTTAAATTACATTTCACTTCCCTTAAATTTTTAGCAATTTTGAACATAGCAGTTCCTTGAATTCTTATTTTCCACCATTTACTAATTTCCTCTTTAAGAGCAGGATGAGAGATCCACATTTTTTCAAATCTGAAAGGAGTGTTCTTCTTTTTTATTGGATCCATAGTGAAACTGATAGGAGAGTGATCAGAACCAACTCTAGTGAGAGATTTAAGGGAGCAGTAATAATCAAAATACCAATGATTGGAGATCAAAGATCTATCTAATCTGACCTGAATGAGATCCATCCCCTTTCTACGATTAGACTAGGTAAAGGAGGTTCCATGAAGATCCAGATCAATCAGCCCTTGATTATCAATGAAATTCTGAAGATCCTCTTTACTCTCCAAATTAATCTGGGATCCCCTAAATTTTTCACCGTTCATTAAGGGTGTGTTAAAATCTCCCATAACAATCCAAGATTCTTTGTCAAAAATCCTCCTAATGGCAGCAAGTTCCGACCAAAAAGATTTTCTCATTCCTTTTCCATTAGGAGCATATATACTCACTTGAATCCAACTGAAGTTATCTCTTATATGAGTAAATCTAGTAACTATATGATTCATACCTTCCAATATCGGATCTCCTTTGATAGTGTGGCTATTCTAGAAAGTCACAATGCCTCCAAAAGCGCCATTCGAGTTATTTCCCTAATTACTGTAATACTGGAAAAGTTTCATCTTTTCAATTTTCTCCTTAGAAATTTTAGTTTCCTGAATTAAAAGAATATCCGATTTGTAATCTCTAACAAAATTGCGAAGAACATCATGCTTGTGGGGGCTATTGAGTCCCCTGATATTCTAGGACATAATCTTCATTATATGCCAAGGGAGTTAAGACATTCCGGGATGGTTTTCTAAGATCCATCCACTATATCCTGAAATCTATTCAGCTCTCTTTTCTTTTTCGAAGACTTTTTACCTCTTGAATTCTTTACTGCTCCACAATCTGCCTTAACTCTTGATCTGGTAGAAATGCCACTTGGGGTCTTCCCTTGTTTGTTTTTTTTGTCTTCTTCTTTGATATATTCTCCTCTTTATCAGTCTCATCTTGACTATCCATCTCTCTACTGGACTCCCAATCCTTTTCATTTGGTATCCTTTGTTCCCAAGGTAAGGTATCCATGTTACCATTCTCTTGACATGACAAGACATTACTAAATAGATTTACTGAGTGATCCTATTTTTCAAGGTATTCCAAAACCTAGTCAGTGGAGTTGGGATCTGTCAGAAGCACAACACCCTGAGGGGGGAGATTATCAGAAGATGGGGATGGAGGAGGAATTTTCAGAACCAAGGATAAGCCCTCACTAGGAATATCCCCCAAACTCTTCGTTTCTATCTAAAGGGACTGTCATTTGGGATAAGGAGGTAGAGAGGTTCTGATCTCCATCACCAACTAAGGTATCCTCATTAGAACCCCTTTCCTTTGAAGGAGACATTTTATGCAAGTAATGAGGATCATTAGGGATCTCACCTTTAGACTCCAAGACCACTGCAATCTCTAGAGAGCTATTCTGGATATCAGACTCTTTGTTTCCAGATCCTGCTCTTTATTTTCCTTCCTTTCTTCTCCTGAGTCATTCTTTTTTTTTCCACTCCTTTTTTTCAAGTTCTACTGGTTTTTCTTTCTCTGAAGAAGCATTTAAGGGACATTTTTTTGCCTAGTGACTAGATTTCCTACACTTGAAACAGGCAAACAGGATGGTTTCAAACTCTATGTTTTGTTCCCAGAAACCCAGTTTAGATTGGATCTCAATCGATGATGGTAAATCTACTTCCTGGGGAACTCCCACACATATCCTCACAAAAACTAATCTCTTTCTAGCAGTTGTCATTGTGTCAATCGAAAGGATCTCACCAAAGGAGCTTGCAATACCATGGAAGATGTCTTCACTCTAGTACTCCTGGGGCAGGCCTGGAAGTCTAACCCAGACTGGGACATTCTCAAAGATGGAATCCGATAGATCCATGTCGGAGGACCACTTCTTTAGAGCCAGGGAATATTTCCCTATCACCCAAGGACCTCCACCTCTTACAGTCGTGATATCTTCTCTACAAGTAAATTCAAACGCGAAAAAACCCTTTGGAAGAGCAGCAACTGAAACTTTCCCACTAGTTCTCCAGAGTTCATTCCATTAGGGCTATATTATGGTCAATGATCAGATCTGGAATAGAAATAGAAAACTTACCTCTAGCAGGGGATGAGATATTTTGCACTGGAGGGAAAGATGATTTTCCATTAGGTTTTACCCCAAATAGAGAGGTCTAGGTTTTGCAATTGCCTCCAATACCGCCTATGGTCCCCACTCCCCCTCTAGCTTTTTTATTTTTACCGGTGGAAGATGCAGCAGGGTTAATCTTCGGATTTTCCTTTCCCCTAGGTTCCACCTATATTTTTTCTCTGGATTCCACATCATCCTGGTCATCCTTACCTTGCTTTTGACTTGATTCCAGCTCCTGGTCTGACTGTCGGTTTTCTGATCTTGCTCCATTTCTTATTCCGTTGCTTTGAATTTTGAAATCCCTTTTCTCTCGCTCGTATCCATGCTCATGATCCACCATGTTTCTTTTTACTGACTTGTTTACCTATGATATAGACTTTAGATGTTGACTTTTATGTTCCCACTTCATGACTTGTGACACTTTTTTTTCTACTTGTTTTACCAAAGTTTGAAAGTGATGATTAATTTATTATGGATGAAAGCTTATTGCGAGTGAAAGTGAAATGTGATGGATGGTTTCAGGGATTTTTGGAATATTTCAATGTTTTTTGTATTTTTGTATTGTTTTGAGGCTATTTTTGGTCTTTTGGAAAGTTTATGTGAATGTTTTGGTTTTTTATTATTTGAGGTTGTTTATGATTTTTTCAGGTTTTCAAATGTTTTTGGGTCTTTTCTAATCTTTCAAATGTTTTGGGGTTTTCTGAGTTTTGACCAAGAACCTAACTTAAAATACTATCCTAGGGGCCTCGAGGGCTTATCAAAGATGAGCCTTGCCTATGTTATACATGTAGAGACCACACAATTTTATTGACATTGAACTTTTATTGATGAGATATTAACACTTGATGGATTGTCAGTTTATTATGATGGACTCCTAAAGGACTAACCTAGGGTGTCCTGGGGACACATCAATGATGGCCTTGCCTACATTCAAGCTCATAGACCTATAGTTCAACAAGGTAATATTTTTTATTTTGATTTTTGATGTTTTGACCTATTTTTGGGATTTTGATGTGTTTTGGATGTTTTGGATTTTTTCTTTACAATTTTATGAATGTTTTTGGATTTTGTCTATACAATATTTTGAATGTTTTTGGATTTTTTGATGAGATTTTACAAATTTTTTTGGGATTTTCGATGAGATTTTGAATAACCTTAAGATATACAAGAACCCAATCCGATGTATAATGAGTTTCCCCCAACATGACGATATAGACTACCTCGATATAAGTAGGACAAACTGACCTTAGGAATGTCTCAGGTTAGTACTAAAAGGGAATATGATACTTTACAATATCAAGCTATGACATGGGCATGTAATGGGTGATGGAATAAATAGGATGAGTGACGTGATGGATGAACTAAGATGCAAAGCATGATAAGCTAAAGAGACAAAGATAGATGGAGGTTCTTATTTACGCAAGGTATCCTTTTGCCAATTTTTCACCAAGGTACTTGCCCAAAGTGCCACCAAAGAGTTTTTCACTAGAGGATGGTTTTTTTCTTTATTGTTTTTAATCCTTTTTCTTATTTTATTTGGATTTTTGTTATTTTTTGATTTTTTTGTATTTTGGATTTACACCCTTCAAGCCTAGGCATAAAACTTTTTGAGATGAAAACTATTGATTGGTTCCTACAAGGGTTCTTCTTCAGGTGTTGACAATTGGTAAGCTCTTGATCCATAGCTTGTTGTGAAAATGAATGGGCCCAACTAATTAGGCTCAAAATTTCCTTTAAACTATCCTGATCTAGAATATTTTTTTGATTCTTCTTGAGGAAAACATCCCCTAATTGGGAAGAATGAATCTTGATCTTCTTGTTATAGTAGCTTTGTTTTAGTCAATTTTGGTATTCTTGCAAATGATTTAAGGATTCAATACAAATGTCATCCAGGAATTCTAATTCATTCAGTTGAGATACCCTATATTCTTCATCACTGATTAGATTCTGCATTGACACTCATGGAAAGGAAAGCTCAACCACAATAGGTAGGATGGCTTATGATTCATAGACCAAGGAGAAATGGGTTGCATTTGTAGGCATGCTGATATTGGTTTTATAATCCCATAGGGAAGGGTTTAACTGTAGATGTCAATCATGGCCAACTTCATTGATCATTTTATTTAGGATTTTTAGAATGGTCTTGTTTTTAGCCTCAACTTGATTAAATTTTCCTTAGGGTAGTAGGTGGTAGAGAACCGATGTTGGATGTTAAATTTTTGGCATAGCTCTCTTAAATCCCGATTCTTGAAGGGTGTTCTATTATTTGAGATAAGGTCTTACAGAACACCATAGCATAAAATAAGGTAATTCAGGATAAACTTGGAGATTTGCTTCCCCATTGTATGATTTATAGGAATGGATTCCACCCATTTCATAAAGTATCTAGTGGTTGTGATGACAAGTTAATGGCCATTAGATGAGGTGGGAGTAATATATCCTATGAGGTCAAGCCCTCACTATAAGAAAGGCCAAGGTGTGACCATTGGTTGTAATTCCTGAGCTAGAGCATGGATAAGGTCTCTATGTTGTTGACACTAAACACATTTCTACACATATTGATGAGATACTCTTTCCATAGTTGGCCAATAATACCCCATCCTCAATAGTTTCTTAGATAAGGTCATACCACTAGAATGAGAACTATAAATGCCTTTGTCTAATTTTGTTAAGGTGATCAAGGCTTCAAGACATCATAGTAATGTCCCCTCGATGCTTCTATAGTATAAGGTATCACCTAAGATGATGAATCAAGATGCCTTTTTAACAAAGGTCTTCTTGAGGTTGGAGATGATATCTAATTGGAGGGTACCTCTACTAAGATAGGTGAATATATCATGATACCATGGGGAGCCAAGACCAACAAATATACACACAAATTCAGATTCAAGAATTTTTAAAGTCTGTATGAGAAGTTGTTCTAACAAGAATTCACATTGTAGGATGTTGTGTGGCATGTCTAACAAAGACCCAATTGTCCCCATGGCATCTATTACTCGATTATTTACATGAGGTATCTGTTCAAAGGTTATATCATTGAAGAAGTCTTTAAGACTTTCTACAATCTTCTCATAAGAAGTGAGTTTATCATCCTTGGTTTGGTAGTCATCATTGACTTGGTTAACAATCAGCTATGATTCCCCATAGACTTTTAACTCTTGCATCCGCCACTAGATTACTATTCTTAAACCTGTTATTAGAGCTTCATACTTAGCAATATTGTTGGTACATGGAAATGATAGCTGATATGAATTTGGAATATAGTCAGTAGGGGTGATAAAGAGAATGCCCGCCCTTGATCCATGTTGGGTATATGATCCATCAAAGTACATTTTTCATTGATCTACTACATTAAGAAGAAAGAGTGACTCATCAAGAAATTTAGATTTCAAAGGATTCTCCACATAAATGGGGGCTTCTGCTAGTTGGTCTACAATTACTTGTCCTTTGATAGCCTTGCGCTCCACATACTCTATGTCAAAATTTGTTAAGATCATTTCCCATTTGGCCATTCACCTAGTGAGAGTTGCTTTGGATAACAAATATTTTAATGGGTTGATCTTAGCAATAAGATTGATTTGGTGTGAAAGCATGTAATGCTTGATTTTTTGTGAAGTAAAGACCACTCCTAGGTACACCTTCTCAATGGATGATTATTGCATATCCTACCAATGTCTTGTTGATGTAATACATGAATCTTTCCTTTCTCATTTCATCATGTAAGGCCGAAAGAGCACCTAATGCTATTGATGCCACTAAGATATATAGGATTAATGACTTGTTTGGTATTGGAAGGCATGATAATTAGAGGTGATAATAAGTAGTTCTTGATCTTTTGAAATTCCTTATCACATTTATCATCCCACTTATATGTTATTCCTTTATGGAGAATATGCGAGAAAGGGTGGATCTTATTTTATAGTTGTGCTATGAATCTTCTAATGGATTGCAACCTTCTTTGTAGGCCTCTCATCTATTTTAATGTTTATGGTGGCTCCATGTCTAATATTTATTTCACCTTTGTTGGATCTATCTCTATCCCTCTTTGTTACACAATGTAACCAAGAAACTTGCTTGACGTAACCACTAAGACATTGTTTTGGATTCAATCATACCTTATACTCTACAAGCCTGTCAAAGATTGGTCCTAATACCTCTATGTTCTCTTTCCTTGTCCTTGATTTGGCCAAAATATCATCCACATAATCTTTGACTATTTTATGGATCATATCATGAAAGATTAGGGTCATCGCCCTTTGATAGGTCACTCTTGCACTATTTACCCCAAATGGAATCATGTTCCAATAGTATGTTCCCATAGACAAGTAAATGCAGTTTTATGTTGATCCTCCTTGGTGATCATGATTTGGTTAGAGCCTGAAAAATTCATCCATGAGTGATAACATTTCATGTCCTACAGTTAAATCAACAGTAATGTCGATGTTGGGAAGAGGTAAATCATCCTTTAGACATCCTTTGTTCAAGTCCGTGAAGTTTTTACATATTTTGATGTCCCTAGTGGGTTTGGAGACTAGTACTAGGTTGGAAACCCACTTAGGATAGTCAATTGGTTGGATAAATCTGACGTCAAAAAGCTTATGTAGTTCAAGTTAAACTAGTAATGCTATATGAGGATGCATCTTTCTTAATTTTTATTTCACTAGTTTGGCTTCATGATAGATTGTTGAGTGATGTACAACCACTTCAAGATAAAGTCCAGGCATGTTTGTGTAGAACCATACAAATTTTTCAGTTATTTCTTTCAAGAACACTACTAATCTCTTCATATAACAATGATTCAGCATAAAAGGTTATCTTAGGTTCCTCATCTATTCCTACATTCACTAGAGTATCCTTCTCTACCCGCATTGCATAATTTTTTGGATGCATTGCACTAAGGGGAGATTGAATGCCTCACCCTTGGGTGCCTCAAAGAGGTTTTAACCTTCGGATGCATCCTTTCTTTTTACTATTTCGTGATCCGAAAGTACCAAAGTGTGGTTTTCACTAAAAGACCTACATGTTATTCTCATGTCATCAATTTTACGACCAAGGGATTCAATCATCTCCCCGTAGTATGCCTATGTGTATAGCTTTATATGAAATCCTACTTTGTGATCCCCACATGGTAAGTTGTCACGGATTCCCATGAATTCTGAGATTGCTTCATTGTTTTCAAACATATCTAGAATTGGTGGTCATTGTTAATTCCAGTCAATGAGTTGTGGGTATACTAGACTTAATTAAGTGGTTTGGCCATTTGGGGTGAAATATATTGTGGATATCATAAAGAGAGAGTTATCCTAAAATAGGTTGGCAATGTCAAGCGGTTAGTTATCTAGGGTACTATCACATGATGTTGGTAACCAAGAGGAAGCCTTAGCTTGTTTATTAGAAGTACCCTTTCCAGGAAGAGTAACCTTACTAGTAGTACATCCTAAGCCAAGATTCTTTGGACATATCTTAGGAATTATGGGTTCTAGCAATTTGTTATCATTTGGTCCCAAATTTTCATTCTTGTTTTACCCCCATCCTATCATTACCTGTAAACCTTTACTATCATCTTACATGGGAAGAAGAGGCATGGGTAGGTTGTCCTGATAGAGAAATTTAGATACATCTTCATCATTGACATCCTCTTTGTTCAAAACCCCTCACATGGTGAAGGTGGTAGATGCAATATTTAATTTTTCTGTCACCTTGTTGATAGGTGTGGGTTTTCCATGAGATTTGGGTGAAAGAGGTAACTCACCCAACACAAAAGTAACTTTCTTTAGATTATAATCTCCGCATCTATTATCCTTGATATCTGCCTTGATATCGGGTATATTTTGTACAATGGGTCTTTTGGATTCCAAGGTGGATGCAAGGGAAGGTGGGTCAACAAATGAGGATGAGGATGTAGGGCCTTCATCATTCTTAGGTATTTGAGGGATCTTGTAGAACTTAGCCTCAAGGTTCTTGCAATAGTAGAAAGGCTCGAATCTCCATGGATAGTAACTTATTTATCCTCAAAAGTAAAATTGACACACTAGTGATAGGTGGAAGCTATATCTTGCATGACATGAATCCATGGTCGACCAAGCATGATGTTGTAGGGGAGGTCAAGATTTAGCACTTGGCAAGTGTTTTTAGCAATGATGGGTGCCACTTGGATAGGTAGCTTGATGATGCCTTGTGATACTCTTTCTTGATTATCATATATGATCTTATAGTTGTGCTCTTTGTCTTTTCAGTAGCATCCTTTGAATAACCCAAGTCCTTGACCAAATAAAGAGTGCAAATTTTTAGACCAGCACCTCCATCTACTAATACTCTTTTCAATTTATTCTTATGAACAATGACCTCAAATTGCAAAGCGCGATTATGAGATGGTTACATTGGGGGATCTTGTTTTGAGAAGGTGAGAAGATGAGGGGTAGTAATATGCCCTACTATAGCTAATTCTCTATATCAATATTCTTAGGAATGGAGGAAGCCGATAAAGCCTTTTCTAGTATATCCCTATGTGTGGGGGATAGCTTCAATAGTTCCAGAATAGAAATTTGTGTAGGGGTCTTCTTTACCTAGTCATGGAGACTATAGTTGCTAGGGTTTGGCATTTGCAATGTAGGTTGTGACCTAGGTTGAGATGAAGCTCCTTGGATTGTAACCTTTCCACATTGTGTGGTGACTCCACACTCTATAGTAGGTCCTTTGATGGTGACGACTATTACAACATTATCACAAGAGGTGACCATATTGGAATATGTATACCCTATGTTAGAGCATTTTTTTCCTTTGCCACTGCCATCCCCTTATTTTGATCGGGCATTGGATTCTTGTATATCTTGAGGTCTTGATTGTAGGCTAGTACATCAAAAGTTACATCTCAATTTTCAATAAGATCTTGGATAATGTTATTTAGCTTCTTATAGCTTGACATTTTAGCTCCTCTGATCTTGTGAAAGTTGCAAAGATCCTTTTCATTATACTAAGGTGGTTTAACTTGAGGTTGAAGTGATAGTTTTGGAAATTGGGGAGCATAATCAAGTTTGAAAATACCAATTTCTACATGACAGATTCAATAGGTTCCCCCAATGGTGTGTATTTGTGATTTTGGTAGTTATTCCTATTAGGGGGGTCCTTGTTGTTGCATGTTGGTGTTATTAATTTTGTTACTCTATGGTGTTGGGGTGGTTTTTTGTATAATTTTTTATGTGTTGGTTGAGTGATTGGTGTTTTTCCTAGGAGCACATATGACGACTGTAACATCAACAATGGCATCATTTTTTATATTCTTGCTCCTAGCCCACACATGGATCTTGTTATTCAAACTGGTAGATGGATGGTTGTCTTTCTAAGCTTGTGTGTTTCCTTGTGAGATTAGGTCTCTCTCGATGTTGAGGTCCGTAAGGATTAGCTCATCATAAGTGGTGATACATTGCATCTTTAATTAGAAGGACCAGTCTCATTTAACATTAGCAATGATAATTCTTAGTTGTTGTTCTTTAGGAATGGGCCACTTGCTCTTACTATCTCTTTGCCTCCACCTTTGTAAGAAATTAGTGAAGGATTATTCTTTATTCTAATTGAGAGTGTACAAATTCTCTAAGATTTCATCCATATCAAGATTAAAGGAGAGATGGTCTATGAACCTATTAATTATTTCTTGGAATGTTTTGATACTTGGAGGTAACTTTGAGAACTAACCAATTGTCGGGCCCACCAAATTGCGTGGGAAGAGGCACATCAAGTAGGAATCATTGTAGGCAACCTCCATACAGATGACATGGAATTATTTGATGTGATCTACAAGATTTCCCCTTTGTTTGTATTTATCAAACTTAGGGACCTCAAAACTAGGCGGGAAAGGTACCATGGCGATGTTTCTATTGAATTGGTATTGGACATAAGTTTTGTTATGTATTTAGCTTCCTTTTTTTTCCCATTTGAATTTCCTAGATCGATTGTGTGAGTACCTTGAGATGTGATGATACATCATCTTATGGATTTGGTGGAGGATAATATGTTGTGTACTATGGGATGGGAGATGAGTTATAAGCGGGATTTTGATATGGTGGGGTGTTATATGGCATATAGGATAGATTATGATACTGTGAAGGTGAGGTGATAGAGGTGGTGGTGTATATGCTCCTTATTCAATTGAATTGACAATTTTTTGTTGGGGGTTATAGTACAAATTATGTTGTTGTTGTTCAAGCACTTGTTATTGGGTGTATTGTTGGGCTAGCAATGCTTTCTATTGTGATTTTTATTGTTGTGCAACCAAGGCTTGTTGGTAATATTTGTGTTCCTTTTGTTGCATAATCAAGTCTTTTTGTTGAGCTTTTTGTTGGTGTAAGGCTTGTGCTTGAGCTTGTTGCAAAGCTAGAGTGTGATCTTGTTGCACCTGCAATGTGGAAGTGTTTTGATTTTGGGATGGATTTTGAGTGATCATGGAATGAGTGGGTTGTGGGTTGATTTGAGGTGGTTTCTATGTGGTAAGTGTTTTTGGGTTGTTTTGTGTTACCATTCCTTGTAATATTGTTGATCAAGATGGAAGAATGTAAGTTTGGGGCCCCATTTGATTTTGCATGGTGAACCAATGGTAAAGATGAGAGTGTCATTTGGTGTTGTAATGTCAATGAGATATTTTGACCTTGAGTTAACTGATTGGAAGGGTTCCCTTGTTTTATTTGATGTGGGACCTAGGTATTACCTTGGTTGATGGTTTTTGTGTTTGATGTGTTGCTTTGATTTGGATTGATGTGGATGGTGGATTGACTTGACTAGTCTGGGTAACCACTTGTTTTAATGTGTCAATGGGGTTGTTGGAACCACTTGTTAAGGGTTTCCCTTGCATGAGTGTGTTAACTTTCCCTTGTTGTCCTATTTGAGGTACTTGGTTCACATTGGGAACACTTTGGGTACTTTTGGTGATAAAAGAAGATGGTTGCGCTCAAAATGTTGAGGTTATTGTGGTGTTATGGAATGTAAGTGGTTTGTGTGGATGTAGAGGGTTATCTAGAATGGTGGTGGAAGAATTAATTGGGGCACCAAATGTTGGTGTTTAGAGTACTCACAGTCGTGTTGCTTTCCAAAGGGAGAGTGTGACCAAATTTGGTGGAAATCCTAGTTGCAAGACTAGGTGTTAAATTTTTAACTTGGCACAAGGAATGGAATTGGTGTAATCATAGATGGAGTCAAGCCTTGTGCCAAGGGTTGTGTGGTAAAAGTTGGGGGAGCCACATTTCCTAAGTTTTATTATTTAATTGAATCAAAGTCAAATGTAGAAGGGAGTTTATCCCCTTCTTTTGCTAAGTCTAGCATGTATTGGGTAAGGTTCCTTTTCATCAAAGTGTTAACAATGTGGCTTGTCTTACTTGATCTTGTTGATATTCAAGGATTTCTTCCTTACTGAGCTCAAGTGGGTTGTTTGTGACATCTTCTACCTCATACCCTTGGTTTAATGGATTTTGGGGTTGCTGTGAGGGGGTAGAATGGATCCTTTGATTGAATCCTTGTGGGTTTAGATCACTTGTGGTGGATGTTGTTTTAGTTTGTTTCATGATTCTCTTGTGTTGTGACCTTGTTGCAACCATAAATTATGGGTCAACTATGGGGCAAGTGTGTTGAGATTTATAGTGTTGAAACTCTCTAGTTGACTCAAATTTTGGTAAAAGGGATCCTCTAAGTTGTTTTGGACCAATGATGTGAGTGGATGATGAAAAAGGTGAATGATATGGGGAATGAAATTTCTAAACTTTTGGACAACACTTCTAGAAAAAAAGGTTTGATGTTTTGATGCCTTGGATAAAAGGTGTTTTAATGAACTTGTAAATCTTTAAGGTAGACTTGTGACCTTTAAGATAAACTAATCCAAAAAATGTGATAACTAACTCAACTAATTTCATGGAAAAGGATTCATTTCACACACAACATCTAGCTAAGTTAGGGGATTGGTTTGACAATCAAGCCTATCTAAAGTGTTGATGTGCCAAAAGTTTCTCAAGTTGTTGGTGAAGTGGGATGTAAAATGTGTGAAGATGGATGAAATGTTCTGACCCAAAATGTGTTATCCAATGAGGTACCTTTGTTTTGCAAGACCAAGATAGTGAGAAACATGCCACACCTCTAAAGTGATAAAACCTTAAGAACTCAATGATTTTGATAAAATAGAACTTGGGCTCAATGTTTTGCAATAATTTCCTTGTCTCAACCATAAGACCAATGTGTGGGGTGTTCATTTTTATTTTAATCCTTGCTTTAGTTAGATTGCTTCATTACCACATCAATAAAGTCTTAATTATTTTTTTCAAACTAAAGATGTTTATGTCTAAGCATCCTTCATTCCACAAATTCTATTATGTGAAAATAAAGAAGCTAAGGCCATAGTTCCCTATGTTTAACTTTGGAAAGGGTGGATTTACATATAAGTCCAAATATTTAGAAGCCTCTAAGGGTAAAATCCTTAGGGACAAGCAACAATTTTAGGATTTTTCAAAAGGTGTCCATAATTAATCCAAAGGGTTTGAAATTTTATGAATCATGTTGATTTGTGTTTAAGATATTTTGGAACCAAGCAATGTGCCAAACTAACTTCACAAGCAATAACATTCCTAGCTCAAGTGGTTACATATCTTCCTGGTGGGCTTACCTCATGCCCCGAAGGGATGATTTCACATGCAAAATTATGGAGGAATAAAAGAAAAAGAGTTCATTCTATTTAATCCTTTATGCCTTGACCCACAAGTCATACTTGGTAAGTAACTTCTTGGAATCAAAGTTCCAATGCACCACTTTAAAGAACACTTCAGAAATGGACTTGGTTGGCTACTACACAAAAGGTTTTTAATGACAACAAACCGAGAACACCAGTCGTTACACTACCATCCACTAGCCACTTAAGCCTCTTCAACCATTCCCTTCCAATTTTAAGGAGAGGGATTAGGTGCATCACATTGTTGAACCAGGTTTGAAGCTACTCTCTCACAATTTCACAACCTTTAATATAGCCCACTGATAAATGTGCTTCAAGAAATTTATTATGAATTCTCCACTATGGGATGTGTCTCAAAGCAATAAGCTTGACTCAAAGCAAGAATGTACACTTGATTATTTCTCTTCACCCAAGATCACACAAAGCGCAAGGGGAGTGGATATGTACTACAAGTGTGTACAAGAAAAGTACACTTGAGTGTTTCTCTTTACCCAAGATTGCATGAAGCACAAGGAGAGTGGGTATGCACTACAAGTGTATACAAGCAAAGCAAGTACTCATTCATTTTAACCCCATAAAGAAAAATAAATTCATTTTAAGCACTAATGAAAGTGTTTGTTTGTTTGTCCAGTTTTAGTCAATATCACAAAATGAGGTTGTTTGTGTCCAATTTTAACCAACATTGAAAGTGAATTTTAAGCCCAATGAAAATCTAGTGGTCCTAAAGCATAAGTAAAAGCAGCATATGATGGGTTATAATTGTCCCACAAGTGTAAAAACACTTTCTACAATGTATGGACAAATGATAGTATACTCCTTCACTTCAAGTGTTTTTGAAGTTGTAAAACCAGTTAGCCTCAAAAACAAAAACTAGATATCAGTAACACATTAGAGAGCATATGAAATAAAAAATTTAAAGCACCTGTGTATATCAACACTTTGTTTCCTTTACCAGTAAAAAGTGTCGCTAAAATCAATCGTGTCATTGAAATTGACAAAGGCATCACTATAATTGAGCGTTGTCACTCTAGTGAATTATAAAGGAATCGCTTTGTAGAAAAATAGTGATGAAAAATGCATCACTATATCAATAGTGTCGCCATATTTAAATTTATGATAAATCCAAAAATTAAAATGTGTCACTATATTTAAATTCATAACTAAATTTAATGTCTCACTATAATTCAAACAAAGGCATCTCTATATACTGACATGTTACAATGGTGTCACTATAGCCTTCAAAAGCATCATTGTATTTGCAAAATCAAGAACACGGGAATCTAAGTATAAATTCATTAGATTCGGTTAGTAATGCCCTCCTTCTAGTGCAAAAATGTGATCATAGTCATAGTATGAATTAAACACACCAAATCCAAATGAATTTAAACTATATTTAATTCACTAATCCATGATCCCAATGAGATATTCAAAAGCATAAAAATCTAAGAAACCATTAAACTAAACATGAAATGAACATGGAAGTCTAAAAGAAACCTATTATAATACTCCAAACTTTATCACATTGGGGGAGTAGTGTTGCATTGATATGCAATGGTGATCCTTTCCCAATCCCTTGGATTATATGAGTCATTCCAATCGATTTTACTGATGAAAATTGATGAAATATGAATGAAACATGGATGCAAAACTAGTTTAACATGATGAAAATGAGTGCTAAATGCTAAAATAATTGATGGAGATGGATGCAAGCTACACTAAATGGAAATTAAGTTCAAAGATGCAAGGCATGTGTGCAAAATTATGCTAAAATGGATGTAAACTAAGATAAAATGCAAGTCATTAATGGATTCTTAAGCTAATATGGATGAACATTAAGCTAAATTCTAACAAATTCTAAATTTGGATGTGAGTGGGTATAAATTTTAATAGCATAAATTTTCTCTGAAAAGGTGGATCCATTTATCTCCAAATGGTGAAGTATTTATAGGAAAAAAAATGAAGAATCAATGGTCAAGATGGAAAGGAGGGTGAAACATGGATCAAGGATTCTCATCAATGGATGAGAATCAAAGATCACATAGATGAAGGAAACAATAAATGGATGAGAATGATTCAAACAAACACACTTTGTAACAACTTTAAAAGTTTTTTATAAAGTTTTTTTGGAAAGAATATTCCATTTTTGAGCCAAATAGAAGAATATTCCTTTGGAATATTCCCCATGCAAGTGGATGGGTGAGGAAAATTAGTAATTTGTTAATTAAAACTACATTTTAATTATGAAAGTTGAGGGGAAAAGATTTCTCATTAAATAATTAGTTTATTTATTGAAAAGGGATGCAAATAAAATTTAATTAAATGATTTAGATTATTTAATTAAATTAGAGGAGATAAGGGGGGGTTAAATTAAATAATTTTCATTATTCAATTAAACAAGATGAAATGTTAGTGTGAGAGGGTAGGAATTAAACTAATTAGGTTAATTAGATTAATAGATGAAAATGATGCATTTGATTAGATAACTAGGATTATTTAATCAAACACATGAAAAGAGGATGAATTTTAGGACGAAATGATGTTAGTGACCAGATTTGAATGTGAAATATCATTCAAGATATTTTTAAGTGTCTACAATTTCATAGTGTAATATCAAATGCTTTATTCACAAGTAAACATTAAGATTCCTGATTCTGACCTTCAAAGAATTTTTATTTCCAATTTGCAAGATAAAATTCAAGCAAAGCTTGAGATGATGAGATTTCCCTCCTTCCCATAGTTATGCATAGCCCTTTGTGATTACCAAAATTCGGTCGTGATGTGAAAAATCAACCTATCCATCCTGAAAAGTTTGAATCCACACCTCAAAATAGTTATCAACCTTTAAAGAAATAGAATAGGGGATTTTTATAACTTAATTCCCCTCAACCAAATCAACAAGATAATAACCAAGTGGCTGCTATAAAGAAGAAAAAACTTTTTTCCTTTTGGGATATAAATAGACAATTTACCCCTTTACCTGACACCCTTCATAATATCATGCTATAGGTCTTGAAAAATAATATGCTAACCTTACCTCCTATCAAAGCTCTTGATCCTAATAAACCATTACCCTCAAACTATAGATAAAATTCTTGTTTCCATTTCCACCAACCAAATGGACATGATACAAAATATTGTAAGTGCCTTAAACATCTTGTGCAAGACCTCATTGATTCTAATCATCTTTAAATTAGAGGTGTGAACAATCAAGGTAATAATTTTTTAGTTCCTCCTAACCAAAACTTATAAATCTTTACAAATCCCATGCCCAAATAGACTATTTCATTTGTCAAAGCTAGTAAAACAAAGAATGATGTGATGAATGTTGACACGGATGATGAAAACACAAAAGATGAAAATAAGGATGAAATGGTTGAAGTAGTGGAATTTATTGAAGCTAAACCTCATACGGACCAAACCAAAATTCCCATTGATATTTATTTCTCACAAAAATACATAATCAAAAATTCACCTGATGGTCCTATTTATATTGCTGGAAGATTCACTAACATGCGTACTAATGGGATATTAATTGATCCAGTCTATGTAGAGACTGTGATAACTGAAGAATTCATATTTGTGAATAAAATATATCAAGATACATATGAAAGACCGAAAGCATGGATGAAAATGCATTTAATTTTTTTTCTTTCCCTACGATTGGCTCGATAAATCTACCTCTAAAAGTCGGACCAAAAACATTAAATGTCTCATTCACCATAACCCCATCGTCAGACCAATTTTCTATGAAGTTAGGATATCCATGGCTTCGCTCCATGAATGTCATCCCGTTGGTTGTGCATAAATGTTTAAAATTTCCCTTTAGCAATGAGATCTTCACTGTGTACCATACTGGCTTTAATCTTGTGTCTTCCCATGGGAACTTTTCATTTAATTTTTTTTTTCCCAAGCCTATTGAACCTATTAGACCTTGCGAAGACTTATTTTTCAAATCATATCAAAAGTTTAAGGCAAAGCTCATAGCAGAATTATGCCTTATAAATATGCCTCAACCTGTCATTGAGCCACCCATCCTTGACAAAACCATGATTGAACAAAAATCCTTTCCAAATATCCAAGAGAAGCCTATTACAAACTCTCTTACCAGTTCATATAAGAGACCACAAGATAATCAAAACAATCTTGTTGTGCCTCCTAAAATCAAACAAGTTTACAAAGCTAAAGAGAAAGTGGTTGAACAAACTCCTATGGTTCCTTCCATTCCTCCCCTAAGGGAAGAAAAGAAACCTATGGTTGATAAACCCTCTCCTACACAATCATAAATTGAAAATAGAATGAAAATAAATCAAAATGCTAGAGAGCATAGGCATAGACGTCGTGCTATTGCTTGTATGTTACAAACTAAAGAAGAAAAGAGTAACACAAAAAATCAAAATTTGAACTTACCTAAAGTAATGCATGATGATTGTATACCTTCACCGCAATGTAAAAAAGAACCTTCCAGGGATATTATCATTCGACCTCTTGTTGTGATTAATTTAGATGATGATATTAATATTGCAAAGATCAATGAACAAGTACATAATGAATTGAATTCATTGTTCATTTCTTATAAAATGACTGTTGAACTTAGTACATGTCCTAGTTCGACACTTGATGTTCTCCCTTTGGCTAGTTTTCCATCTTCTATATATACCAATCAAGATTGGGATGTGAACGACCTACTATAGGTTGACTTGCATGTGCCTTACTAGTCTTTTTCTTTGTTTACTTTTTCATGTTTCTTTATGTGATTGCATGTGCATAATGTGATGCCACGTATTGTTGTGTTTGATGTATCTCTCTTTATGTGCATTCCTCTATTTGTATCTACATTCTTCTCCATGTCGTAAAAATTTTATCCTTTTTTTCTTGCCTATTTTTTCCTTTTAGGGATGACGCAAGGTGTCAAGACATTTAGGTCTCTTCCATGTTGACCCAAAGGCTTTTTCCTTCTTTTTTTTAGTCTCTTTGTGTCAATCTTCTATTTCTATGATTATTTGGGAATGATGGCATTTCCAAGCTCTATAATAACATTGTGGCAAAGATATACTGACCTTGAATCCATAGATCCCTTATGTATTTTGGGGGGAAACCCCTCCTTCCTTTTTCATGGTGTAGCTTCATTTCAAAAACATATGACTTGGCATAGGGCTTTTTGAGTAAGCTCTCATGTGTTAGGATTGAACATTGGCTACTTTAAAGGGATTTCTCATAGAAATTTTATTAGCAACTGCTTTAAAGTGGGGGCATACATTGATAAGATCTTTTGACATTTCTCATGTTTCATGGTGTGATTTTATTTTTTATTGTGTTGCATCCATTTCTTGGTGTTGTCATTGGGTTTGATGTACTCCAAGAGTGTGATATTTCTTAATTTACGATTTCATCTTAGTGGTGATGTGATGCACTGCATTCCCTAAGTTGTGAATCTTTTACTCTTGACTTGTCCTCTCTTATAGAAATTAGGCACGATGTTCCCTAAGAGGAAGACCTTATATGAACAAAGAAAAATCCCTTTGAACAAAAAAACTTTTACTAGCACTATTGTTCATAATTGTTAGCATAACACAACTTGTTAACCTTATGAAGCTCGAACCCTAAATTGAAGGCCACCAAGAATAACACACCTTGCTTGCTTGTGGAGCCTTGCCTTGTTCATAGGTGTTTAGCATAATGCAACTTGTTAACCTTATGAAGCTTGAAACTCTAAATTCAAGGCCACCAATCATAACACACCTTGCTTGCCTATAGAGCCTTTCCTTGTTCATAGGTTTTTAGCATTACACAACTTGTTAAGCTCTATGAAGCTCGAAACTTAAATTCAAGGCCACCTACCATAACACACCTTACTTTCCTATGGGGCCTTTTCTTGTGGTGCTTTATTGAATTTTTTAGGAGGACAAATTTGGTATGGTATGGTAGCCTAATATGATTTGCTCATTTTCCACCCTTTTGGGATATGCACCTAGTGGATAGCCTAAGGTTCCACTACCCTGTAGTGAGCACAAAAAATAGAGGCTTAGATGTGTTATGTGTTGATCAAACTGTCTAGGCTTGATCTTCTCGGTCTTTGATGTTGTATGATTGTGTATCTTTGTCATTGATGCATACATAAGTGTCTTGAATGTCTACATTAGTGTGAGTTTTTGTTTGCGCTCATCCTCGCACTAAAGAGAGGGCTAAATGTAGTGTAGAAAAAATTAATCCTTTTTCACACTTAATTTGGGAATGAATATTTAATAAATAAATGGTTTTAATGATTCCTTAATTTAGTGTTATAATATGTATTTTACATATTCACATTAACTTTAGGGCCTTTTAATTAAAATGAACTTAATTTTGGCTATTTTTGGTGTTGTAAGGTGTATCTTTACACTTTCACACTAATCTAGGGATTTATTAATTAATTGGCGTTAATTTTCCTTAATTGTCCCCTTTAATTCAAATCCAAGCCTAATTAATTGCAAATTTTGAGGCATAAAAACCCGAGATTCATAAATGCTATAATATTATGCTTAACATTGAGTAATGTGTGTCCTAGGAAAGTGGCCTAGGACCCATTTTCCATAGGGTGAATGTCTCCTCACTTGCACCTAGGACCTAAATTCAAATTATGTTTTTGGTGGTTTTTCTTGAAATGATTTTAATTGTACATTTACATGTCAACTTGTGATATTTGAATTTCAAGAATTAATGTTAAGATATGTATAAATAAGAAGTCATTTCAATATGTTTCATCCTAATATCCTATATTTTTTATGCAAGCATCCTTATAGAAAATTTTATGAGATCAAGAGAATTCAAGAGCGTTTTCAAGGAATTCAAGGGCAGAATTATAGAAGATTATTGAAACAATCAAGATTCCTATCATCATGTCAAATATTTCTTGCATCATGTATGTTGTTTGAGCTGATATGGTGATGTAGTGTTCAAGATCTATGCAAGTATTCAAAGACATTATTTCAAGAAAAGTTTCATGATCAAGATCTACATCCATTGAGGTCACTTCATGCTAGTTTACAGATTTATATTTCAAGGTTCAAATAAGATTTGGTGAGTTGTTGCATATTGTTTTTCATTCATCATTCCTTCATGCTATTTAGTTGTTTAATTACAAGGTTTAATTACCAAAATGGGTTTTGACCAAGGCAAACCCCCATTCCCTAACAAACAACATTTTTATCTCTTTGATGTTTGATTGTACATTTTAGGTAAAAGATCCTTTGAAGAGAAAACATGAAGAAAGTTGAAAAAAAAAAATTCATATCATGGAAACTCCTTTACAAAATTTATTTTTGGCTATTCGACAATGAGAATCAGAAATATGGGAGTGCAAACAAAGTAGAAGAGAACCCAAAAATAATTTTTCAGGAACCCTAGCTAGGAACCATTCACCATAAGGTGAATGAGTCCTTAGTGAGAATCAAAAGATGAATTTTGGTGAGAGGTACACATCCTTTTCCCCTTTCTAGATCTTCCTTTTGATTACTGTTCCTACCAGATTTTATTATTGTTCTTCATTTGCATTTTATAGCTTGCATTTTGGATTTTTTTTTATAGTTTTGATCTTTCTCTCCAAAGTGCTATTTAGCTCATACCCCCGTCCTTGCATAGATAGGAATTTTTTTGATTCATACCTTGACTTGACTCACCTTTTGGTTGTTATTCATTTCATTGTTTTGGATCTCATTTCCTTGAATGAAATTAGGGAAGTAGGTTATTGTATTGACCCCCTTTTTTACAACTCTATCATCCCATTGTTTCAATTGGAAAGGTACTTTTTAGCACTAAATTTTATTAGCGATTTTTAAATATTTTTCTATTTTTAGAGTTCAATATTCTTTAGAAGTCAAGTTGCTTTTTCATACGTGGAGAACTCATAACTTATGCATATAAAGTCTAATTTTAAAATTCTTATAGTTGATAGAAATCTTGTTCAAAGCACTAGATAGTGGATTGGGTTTAGATATGTTTTGATAAAATTATTTCCATCCGATTTATTTATGGGTTCCTATTACTATGATACTTTTGTGAGCTTATGGAGAATCGAATATCTATTGATTTATTGTTTGAGTAATTGGAAACTTACATGCACATATCTCAAATTACCCTTAGTTGATATGGTTACTATTATATTATTGAATTTTTAAGTTACATTGTGATATCTACAAGTTGTGAAATATTGTAGGCTATTTATACTTACAAGTTTCATTTATGACTCAGATATGTATGTGTTGTTTGTACCTATAGATGTTTCAGTTTTGATAATATTTTTGATTTGTGGCCTAGCTTGGTCACATATTTCATTAGTTTAATTTCATTATGAGGTGGAGAGGCTATATTACTTGGTACAATCATGATATCAAATTTTAGAAAGTGTTTTATGTGATATAGACATGTGTAAAATAGTAGGAGTTTGATGTTGGTAATTTTGGTGGTGATCATAGTTTTATGGATGTTCCTTATGCCTTTGGGACTTTGGAATGACATGATTGTTATTGTAGGAGTATTTTAGTGGTATTGGATCAATACTTGGTTGTTTGTGGTAGTTCATCTTCTTATTTTAGGGTCATTTTTTACTTTTTATTTTTAGAGCTCTTCTAGTGTTGCAATTGAGTTATTTGATTGTGAGAGCCTGGCTTTGGTTAATATTCAATTAGGAGATACATTTATCATGACTTCATGGATAACTTACATGATTCGGTGGGAGCTTGTGATAGTGATAGTTTGGTGGTGCCATATATTTTTGGTTTAGAGATTATAGTTGTACTCTACCCTTTGTGAGCTCTTGGTGTTTAGTTCTTTGATCTTGTTGGGACCATGGATGATATTTATTTAGGAGGTATTCATCATGATTCTATGTCTATTTGGGTGTCACGGGTTTGGTGGGATATTTTGGTAGTGATGTGAATTCATCATTTGATGATGGATGATATTTTTCACTGTTTATTAGTGTCATTGAGGAGATTTTGGATCATATTTCCTATATAGTGAAATTTCATTGAAATCTTGGTTTCTATTGATAGGATATTTTTATATTTATTTTTATTATGAATGTTAACATATTGATACCATGTAAATCTCTTAGAGTCTTTGGTTAAGGTGTTAATTATTATTATTTAGTTTGACAAGTGATCCTTTCTTACAATATGGTTTTTATTGTTCCATGATGGACTCTTGATTTTACATTAGAGTGTTGGCATGATAAAAGTTCTCTTGGGAGTGTGACATGTTCACCTAGAGCATATGATATTTTAAGGAGATGTTAGATCATAATGTCATGATGTGTTCCTAATTTTTCATATGTATGATTGGAGCTTTGACATTGATCTTGTAATTTCTCTTGGTATTGAGTACATCGGTAATTTTTTGGGAGTTTCATGTGAGTGTGGTGTTACATTTATAGCTTAGCATGGACTAATAGGTTACAAGTACTTGTGTATAATTGGATATTTAGGTGAGGCTATGAGATCTCTTTGGGTTAGAGACATGTGTTGAGATAATTACTCTTTCATTAGTTTTTAGCAAGAATATTGAGGATCCTACACGTATTTTAGATGTGAGTTCAACATGAACCTATAGAGCTGAATGTTCTTAGAGTGAGTGAATGTGATTTGGTATATCTTGGAGGAGAGTTCTCAGTAGCCACTCTTGGTCTAATTTATGGATAAGTATTTAAGATGTATTTCGCATCCCTTTTTTTAGATGCATTATATTTTATGCTATACATTCACACATAGATATGGATCTTAATCTATGATTAGACTAGTTCTAGAGGATTCATTTGAGTAATCATTAGAATTATTTATCCTTATACATGATTTCATTTATCATGTCATTCATTGATAAGGAGTTTAGGAAACATTATTGGGCTTCTTCCCTTAGTTTTTGGAATGGATTATTGGTTTTACCTTCTTTTGGTATGAGATGCATACATCTTAGTTATGGTTAGGGGTGTTGCCACAATAATGGGTTACACTTTTTGGGACATCCTGATTTTTGCTGAAATCACATATTTTTAGAAAATATAATGATTTAAGCCTTAAAAAGGTTCCATTTTAAGGGTTTTAATTGAAGAGGGTTTGATCAAACCCGCTTATATCAAACCCTCTTGGATAGAAAGCTGCTAGTTTTAAACCATACCTATAATGGAGTCTCCTCTACACCTATCAAAATGCTGATAAAAAACCACTTTTGATTTACCTTTTAGGGGATTAAATTAATTAATTTAAAATTATTTTTTTGTAAACATGTATTCCTTATTATAAGCTTCTCAAAATTTATAATTTTTAATATATTTAATTTTATTATTATATTTATTTTTTATTTCTTGTGAATGTAGGTTTTTCAATGAACATCGAGGTCTTTATTTCACACATACGGAAAAATAGGAAAAGAGAGAATTTTTTTTCTTAAAAATGCATGTACATTAGCTATTGATGTGCTTATTCCAACAAAAAAATAATAAGTTAATTCAAATGAATACAAAAAAATTTATGCAGCTGAAAGTATAATATATCCAAATTATAATTACTCTGAATTAGAAAATTAATTAAAAAATATATATGCAACAAAAAATTATGAAAAAATATCCATCCACTAGATAATGGTGTGAAAACACTGTATTTAAAAAATTAGAATTGTATGCTTTCTATAAAAAAAATTTATGCAGCTGAAAGTAAGGATCGGTTTTTGAAAATGATGTTTAGTAAAAACAATAAGTTAATAAAAACTACATAAAATAATTCACAATTTATTTTGTAATTTAAAAAATATATATAATTAGATTCTCAACACAAAATATCACAAATCACTAGTTTTCTTCATCTTCAAATTCTTAATGGTTTAGCTTCTATAGGTGTACGGAAGTGAAGATCTGGTGAAAAATGTTGATTTCAATGTCAAGTTAAGCCAAAAAGTGTAACCCATTATTGTGGGATCACCCTTAGATGTGGATAATATTATTCTCTTTGGGGTTTAATGAAGGATATCATACTTATCATAGATAGATAATTTAGAGGTGTGTGTAGAATAACATGCTACATGTTATGATTTTCAAGTTCTCTATTTTTTCTTGTTCTTCTTCATAGATGTTTGTATTCACATGACCTTGGAGTTGGAATCTATGTGGAGCTATGGTTATCACTATTTTTTGTTCAAATTATTATTATTTTTTTTTAATTGGGTTGTAACATGGTGACTTATTTACCTCTTTATTTTATTGAGTGTGGAGAGCTTGGGAGAGTTATGGAGACTAGTAGTGATATATTTATTGTAGTTGATGTTTTTGAGATTTTAGAATATCTTTGTTGATTTTCCTTGGTACTATATGATATTGGGTACACCTTATAAGTGATTTTATTGGTGGATCTTTGGATTCCTTGATAATTTTTCAAATTTTGATATTACTTATGTTATTGGCATTCTTGGATGTGTTTTTTCTTCATTGATAGTGTTCGCTTTCTTTTATGATAATTCCAACTAGTTCCTAAAACAATATAAAGGAATAGCCAATTCTTATGTTGAATTATTCTAGAAGGTTAGCCAATGAACAAGATAAAGGTTTAATAATTGTCTCCTTGGCACTTCAGGATCTACAAAACCTAGAAGGATGGTCCTATGTCATATTATTAGGATTTTATATAATTAATACCATATATTACTTCAAAAAAATATATTCTCTTTATATTCCCAAAAATTATAGATGAAACACACTTGATGAGCTAAATTCTTGGAGTTTTATACATCATAGGAATGAGAATATGTGAATAACATTATGAGATAACTTACAACTGAAAGGGAAATTTGATTTTAAGATTGATGACCATGGAAGCATGATTAGAAAATTCATTTAGACTAGTGCCTTAGACCTAGGTAATGGAATCAAAGAGAATGCAATTAAACCTTAAATACAATAGTATTTGACCTAGTTTTTTGAAAGCCTACTATCAATTCCTTCCACTGATACTCTTAGAATTTGCAATCAACTCTTACTAACAATCCATGTATACATCCAAAAAAAATAATATCTCTTATATAGTAGATTAATCTACTCATTGAATAGAAGCCAAAAAAAACATAATTTAGTTACCAAAAACTTGCAATGATGAATATAAGTGATCCTTGATCAATTTGTATTCGTAAATGATAAAGAAGTATATAATTTAGCAAGAAACTGACTACAAAATTGTCATTGTATATTGATGTACAAAGATAGTATTGTTATACAAAAATAATAATTACATTGACATCATCTTCCTATCGAAATCTAGACTGAACATACACAAATTAGAATACAAATAGTCTGCTTATATAATTTTCCAAGATCCTTAACAAAATGGCCATGAATTCCCTTTTATGGAAATAAGGGAGAAAACAAGCCTCGATCCATAGATATATGTCAAATTTTGATATGAAAATTTTGTCCTAGGATCAGACCATAGACAAGCAACTGCTTTATGAAAGACAAAAAGAAACTTCCACTAGAACACAAAATAGTTGTTGAGGTCACTAAAGAAGATATTTTTATGCTTGTAATGTTGAGAAGGAGAATGATTATTCATTAAGGCTCATTTCACTGAGTTGAGAGTATATTCCCTTTAAGAGCCATTGGAGGAGATGTTGATGAACCACAAAAGTAAAAAAGTGTGCCAAAATTGTAGGGATACATGTATATATTTGAATGCCAATTCACCATATGAGATGGATTTCATGACAACTTGGACTTGGATGGAAAAATGATTTAGAGTTCAGGAAATTTATTTTACTTTTCATCCCATAACATGTATCTTCTCTCTTATATCCATTGGAAGGCAAGAATCTTGTCAACATTAGTTATATAGCGTAGATATCTAACATCCATAAATTCCTTGGTTTCCATGATAAAAGCTTCCAATTCCTAATCTATATCAATCAATTTGTCTAGGGAGGTTTTAAGAAAACTTATGTCAACTATATTTTTATCACAGATAAAGAATAAATTAGTAGGAACCAATTATTTGAACCTTTCTTTCCATTCAAGGAATGCTTTCATCTCTCCATCCTCCATTACAATATCGCATAATTTTTATCTCGATATTTTCAAAATGTTTGAGGTGATTTTTAGTCTTTTTTGTTAGAGTGGAAATATATGCCTTCCTAGGTGGATTATTCTCTTGTGCACAACCCTTGTACATGCCTTGCAAAACACTCCCTCTGATGGACCATATGATCCCATGCAAGTCCCCATCCTGGATTGAAATATCGGCCCCGCCGATCAAGTACTACAAGGCCCGAGATGATAGCAGCAATGATCAGTCGGTACGTGTGCACTCGGTCACGATACAGCTCCAGGTCAATCTGACCATTGCCAAACTCAATAACATCTACCTACATCACTCTGTAACATGCCTCTCTGCCAGCATCTGGATCATAGATGACTCGGGTCTCGTGAATGGGCAATCGGAGGATGCACCATACATCCTCAAGTATGGTGGCCTCGCTAGTAGGAAGTTGAAAGGAGGAGGTCTCACTGTGCCATTGCTTTGCCAAAGCCTTAAGCATGCCTAGATGAGCCCGAACGGGAGGGGCATACATAATGTACCAAAGGCCAATGGCACCAAGATGCTCCTGGACCAGCTCGGCATAGCCCCTAATCTACTAAGTACTGGCCATCGATGCTCCCATGAATAGAGTACACTAGGCTCCTCCTGCACAGGGAAGGCTGTCACGTCAGAAAAAATTAAGTTTAAAAGTCAAAATATGCCTCAAACTGGCGAGTGCGGCGCTGTTTGCGGGTGCGGCACAGTTTGGAAAATTCCAAACTGCACCGCTGTGGTGGAGTTTGCCATTTTACTGGTTGCAAAGTGACCCGCGTGGTGCACTTTTCATATGCGGTCCTATTTAATGAAAACCATAATTTTCTAACTGACCCGCGCAATGAAGAATGGAAGGCGGCGGACTTTTGATCAACTAAATGACAAATTACAAATTGCCCCGCGCAGTGCAATTCGCATATGCGGTGCAATACATGACCGCGCAGTTGCGATAAGGGACTTTCTGCAATGCCATATGGCACCGCGCAGTTTGAACAGACTCTTAACCCTATTTAATGCATGTAAAGCGATGAAATTAAAGGACGGATAGGCGTACATACCACGGGTCCTGCGCCGACTGGCCACTGATGTGTTCGAACCCTCTTCGTCACGTGCCTAGGAAGCTGTCATTGCGCCATTTCCACTCAAACTCAGAGCTAAAAGTTGAAATTTTCTAAAGGCTAAGATTGCAAAATGAATTGAAAATCACCCCTCGCGGTCTATTTAAGCCTAAAAAAATTAGGGTTTTTTGACCTAATTTGACCTTCCAACTTGGGTTTTGGTCCCCTGAACCTGTTTTCGTCCAACTGAGAGTCGTTTTGCATCCCTTCTGACTTTTTTAAGCAGTTTTCTGGCATTCTGGGGCATTTCTGGCTTGTCGGGAACCTTGTCATCTTTTTTCACGAGACCATCCAAAAATTCAATATTTTCATCCGATCTCTCGAGGGGGCAATATCCAACAATATCCTTCCGCTGGGGCAGCAGTGGGGCATCTGAAAATCGATAAAATTTTGAACTTTGATCACAACAATTATTCTTTGAACCAATGCAACAAGTACATTGCTTCAAAGAGGGGAAAAATGTAGACATGGAAAATGTACAAGTTCGTTTTGGCACACCTGATCCCGATTACTAACAACATTTCCTCTCAGATCAAATTCTCAGCGTTTCATCACTTTCTATCCTTTAATTCAATAAATCACTATTTATTGGATTAAGTCTATTACCTCCTTTGATTAAATTAATCAGTTTAATTTAATTAACCCTACATTGTTGTTTAATTAAATAAATCATTTTATTTGATTAAAATCTCTAAAGTCTTCTCATTAAATTAAATAAATTAAACCTTATTTGATTTAATCTAACACTTTCCTTCTTTATTAAATAAATCAAATCATTTATTTAATTAATCATTTCCTCTTAATTTTGGACTTAAATCAATTCATAAATCTAAGTCTAAATTGTCACATCACTTAATTCTTCATTAAGTTAATCTCTTTTATTAAAAACTTCTAGAGAATGCAAGTTGCACAATAAATCAATTTATTTGATTTACTAAATTCTCTATTTTCCCTCACAAAGCATCAAAAAGGGAATATTCCTCTTTTGAATTCAAAAATTCCAAGTGGACTTGGTCCTTCCAACAAGGCATTAAAAGCCTCTTACATGTCTTTGACCTTGAGCCAAGTGACGATAAATTCATTCCTTTTCCCTCTTCAACATGTCATTTCTCAAGTTTGAAATGCCACCTAATTGCATTTATTGGCACATTGGCCAAAACTTGCTCATTCCTCATCCAATCACATTTGGACAAGTGGCACAATGCCATTGAACTCTCTTTTATCCCACATTGCTTATTTTCTTTCATTCTTCCAATATTGAAATCTATAAATTGGAGACTCTTCTCCTCAATCTTCATCCACAACTCATATGCAAAGTTACTCTCTTCAAGTGAGAACTAATTTTGCAATCTTCATTCACCATTCCTATCAATTTCAAATTTGCACCAAAGTTATGCTCAAATCTCTTTGGAGATTTGACCATTTCTCCAATCAATCAACATTTGCAACTTAGGAATTGGGAAAGGGCCAATTGCAACATATCATTGGCACCAATTCCCCCATAGGATCATAATGCTATTTTCTTAATTAGGATTTAAATGTTAAAATTTCATTGTATTCTTCATTTCCTAAGTTAAGTTTTAGATAGATGGATTTTATGGGGAATCCCTCTTTGTTACATGCATATTTGAACTAACACTAACAACGTTTGACTTCCTTTGTGCATATGTAGGTTTAGGGGTTCACTGTAGTATCTTAACTAAATTTAGTAGTATCAACTACTAGTGAATAAGCTTCAAGGGAGGTGGTTTCTAGTACCCTTTTTATTACTAAACCCCCTTTGATGTCTTGTTGTTACTTTTTCAACTTGAGACTTGTTTGTATTTAGGTAAAGGGACCATATTGCAAAGGTTGAACCTTGATCTTGAAAGTGCCAGTTCGGCCTTCTCTTTAGAAGATTTTATCTCTTCATCTTGTATTCTTATTATATCAAATTTTATGGCTTAAGCAACGTTCCATTCAGGGAGAAATAGTGTAGAGTCAAAAAAAGGGTCCTTCAAGACATTTTTCGTACTCGTTTGGGTCCTCCTTGTGAATTTTGGGTTAATGTTGCCTTGATTTAGTGTTGTAATGTGGATAACACATTCACATTAGGTCTTGGGCCCTTGTGAACTAATGTATTTTAATGGTACCTTGTAAAGGTGTTGTAAAGTGTTGTAACACACTTTCACACTTTTCTAAGGTTTTATCAATTAACTGAATATAATTTTAATCATAATTAACATTATTATTACCTTATTTAGAGTTTTGTAGAGTGTTGTAACACACTTTCACATTCCTCTAGGCTTTTCATTAATAACTGGGCTTTCTCAAGATTTCATTGGCCCTATTTTTCATCCACAAGCTTCATTTATTGAATTTTTTCAAGGATAATCTTGACACAAATTAGTAACCAATAATAATTTAGGTGTTCTTGGCTTGTGTGGCTCAGATGTAGTGTTTGGGACTCATTCACCACCTAGGTCTTTTTGGCCCCGATGCAGGTTTCACACATTTCTAGACACTTTTGATTTTTGGTCCCATACATTATGTGCGATGGGACTCATTCGCCACCTTGGGTGAATGAGTATTGTGTGACGAAAATTCAAATTTCAATTAAATTTCCAAAAGGATTTTATTCTCCTAGATTTGATGTCAGTTTGTAGTGGAGCACCACATCTGCTAAACTCTGGTGCGGGATCGGTCTAGTTTTTAAAATTTGAATATTTTTTTTAATATTAACCTGATTTGCTATTTTTTCCTTTTTTCACTCTCTGTTTTTCTATTATTTTGCAGGATGGAGGCAAAAGGAGAAGTTCATAATCATGTTATCTTCACAAACCTGAAGTGTTTCTAAACACTAAAAGTGTTCTTTAACACTTCTTGAGAATTTTTTTTTGAATCTTTGACCTTAGGAAAAAATAACTTTACTTTGGGCTTTAAAAAATGTTTAAATTTTCATGTTCATCTTGTGCAAAGTTTTTCTAAATACTTAAGTGTTCTTCAACACTTCTTGAAAATTTGTTAAAATCTTTGACCTTAGGCTACTAATTTTTCATTGGGATCTAAAAAGAACAAAAAAACTTTGTTTATTAAAGTTGCCAAGGGGCTAAAAAGAATTTTAAACACTTACTAGTTTTCAATTTGGATTCAAAATTGGACAAGGCAAACTTCACATTTCATTTTGGTGCTTCTAAAATGAACTCATCATTGCTTTGAAGGATAAAATTGAACATGTGTCTTTTATGTTTTGCAAACTTTTTAACAAATTAACATCATCAAAATGCGTATGTGCTTCTCTCGTGCTTTATAGCGATCTTGAGAATCAAAAGCATTTTAGTGATATTAACTTGTCGAAAAGATTGCCTCCACATTTGATTTGGGCACTTAAAATTGAACAAAACATGTGAGTGTGAGCACGATATATTGCGGAGGTTCTCCCCTTTGTTTTTCAACAAAGGTTGTGTGAACGACGGGATATGTTAGCTCGCTTTTGTTAACTTAGAGGGCTTGCCTTGTGGGAAAAAGTAATCACCCAAGGGAGCGACCCAACCGGGAACATGCTAAAGCCAAGCGACTTCCACCCAGGATATAAGTGTGGATATTGGAACAAAGGCCAATATCATGAGGATTATTCTGATGAGATGGACAACAATGGACTCTCGTCGATGTTGGATAATCCCCCACGAACGAAATGCCCGAATTAGAACCCCTTATTTAGAAAAAGGCCAAAACCTTGTCTATCTTGTTGGGGCAAAAGGTTATGTCCTTTGAAGCCGCCCCACGTAACATGCGGTCTTGTTGTGGAAATGGAAGGTATGCCATGGGAGATTCATGGGTACTAATGCTTGGATGACCCGAATAAGTGAGTGTCATGGAGGGGAGCCAGCGTGGTCAAGCATTTAGCCATTCACACAAGATATGCGCAGCTAGATTTATCCAAGTGGGAACCCAACAAGGTATTGCCTCATCAACCTAAGAGTGTAAAAGTGCTTGGGAAAAACACATTGCTTGATCTTGAAAACATTTTGAAAAACAAACATACACAAAAAACCTTGAAATTTCAAACACCTTGTGGGAAACAAATACCTATTGACGAACTTGCCCACTCTTGCTTTCCCTAGGAATCACATTCCTAGAGGTTTCTAAGTGTACAAGTTCTACCATCATTTGTTTCCAATAAGGATAAACACCAGGAACTTTTTCCCTATTTTCCTCGATTTCCACACAAAGGACCTTGTGGAATGAGAAAATAAAATGGGACACTAGACATATAGTTTGAAAACCTAAGCAAGCAAGTGTCTTGGATAAAAAGAACCTCATTTAACCAAGATAAAGAGACAAATTGAATTTCACATGTGTTGTTTCCAATGATTTCCCGCAAGATTAAAATCCCAAAGCCAAAGCTCAAGAAAGTGAGTCTAAAAATCCGTGAGCAATGCCTTGAGATGCTCCTTGAAGTAAGGGAGAGACTTGTATACAGTTTCTACAAAAAGGCCTCAAGGAATAACCCCGCATTGTATGCATTTTATTATCAACAAAATCCTGAACTTTTTCAAAGGTTTACATTTCTCCCATAGGAAGTCTAGCATGTTCTTCAATACCGAGGTTTTGTAGAGAGAGTCACATCTAGGTTAAGGTTCAAGATCAAAGTTGCCATTCTCATCCATTCCTCCATCAACCACATCTCATTTCATCATCAAACCTTTTAAGAACTCTAGAATCAATCATCACGCTAAACTTAGAGGGCTAAATCAACATCATCATACCTTGGATTAACACACTTAGCCAACATAGTCTTTTAAACCATTGGACAAATTTTCTTTGAGATTACACAACTTCTTAAAGTCTATTGGTTCTCAATCACATTGGCATAACACACCTTGTCAATTCATCCTTTTGTGCAAGTTCCCTTAGGATAACACAACTTCCTAGCGAAAACAACTTCACAAACAAGCTTGTTTGACTTAACGCATCTAGTCAAATTATCACAATCAATCAAATCAAAAGCCCTTACAAGTTTAGCACATACCTTCAAAATTTCTCCAAAGTTTTCACTCACTCATCCCATCCATTTAACCCATCACCATTATCACCATCTTTGATCTCTTAGCTTTCCTAGTTCTTCTCTTTTGGACCTAAAGGATTAGGATTGAACGAATCCCTATTTTTTATGGTCCAAACAAGATCTCAATATAAGAAGGACATGGAGAATATCAGAGAAATATCAACTTCTATGGACATGAGTCATCTAAACACCGAAGTGAACCTAGCAGAATCAAGCAATCCCCCAAGCAACTCTCCCTTATCATCACAAAATCCTCAAGAGGACAACACAAATGAAGACATGGGGATGACACCAAATGAAATCATGGAAATGGTTCAAAATCTAGAGAACCACAAAGTTGTTAGTGCTATGTTCAAATACCTAAATATGATAGCAAGAGGAGGGGTCATGCCCCCTCCTGACTTTAACACAAGCACTAATACAGATACATCCCCATTGTCCAACATCAATCAAGAAGTTCCTTGTACCACATCAATCATCACACCAACCTCCCCGAATGTGAACAAAGGGAGTGCCATGTTCCAGGAATTGCAAAAACACCGCCTTGTGGCTAATAAAGAAGCAATCATCACCCCCACACCAGCTACATCTATTTCGGAAAACCCATCTCACCCATATGTCCCACTCACATTTCATAATCCCGCTAGTTCATCCTCATTTCACGCCACACCAGCTTATCAATTGAATATACCAACTGCCCCACTACATGAGGAAGTTGGCTTGTTTGGAGCGACAAAAGCTATCAATCCTTTCTCATTCCAAAGTGGTGCATCATCCCTTCCCCCGCTTCCTTTCGCATTTGCATCACCTCTTGGAATAGGTTTTCCACCTTTACCCATAAAAAATTTTGCCAATCCAAGCAATTCGACCACCACTTTGAACCCGCTTCTTTTTCCCATATCCTCACAAAAAATTGCAACTATTCCTGTCACCATGGTTAATGCATCCATTGGTCCTCAAGTCTCCCAAAGCATGCCTCCTCAAGGACCAATTGTCTCAAACACCCCTCCGACAACCCAAATCACAATCACCACCACAACCCCTACACCCACCATGACAATTGGCATGATTCCTACTCCACCACCAATCCCACCAAAAGCTAACACAATAAATTCATTCACCACTTTAATCCAAACCTTCCAAAAAGCAAACCAACAAAGAGTACTACAGCAAAAGCAGCAAGCTCAAGCCCAAGCCCAAGCTCAAGCTCAAGCCCAAGCACAAGCTCAAGCCCAAGCTCAAGCTCAAGCCCAAGCGCAAGCTCAAGCCCAAGCTCAAGCTCAAGCCCAAGTGCAAGCGCAAGCTCAAGCTCAAGCCCAAGCCCAACAATAGGCACAAGCTCAATACCAAGCGCAATTGCAAGCAATCCACCTGCAAGCCTACCAACAAGCCCTGCAAGACTTTCAGACACAGCACCAAGCTAAACAAAAAACTCTATTGGCACAACAGCAGCTCGACCAACAACAAGCATTATTGGCGCAATAGTAGCTAGAACAATAAGCAGCGTTACTAGCTCAACAGCAACTTGACCAGCAACAAGCTTCATGGGAACAACAACAGATGGACCAACAATAAGTGCTATTGGAACAACAATAACAAGATCAACAACAAGCGTTGTTGGTACAAATGCAGGCTTGCCAACAAGCCTTAAATGCACAGCTGAGCTTGCAACAAACGCCCACCAGTACTCCTCCCACCACACACACTTACCAAACACCTTATAACTCATTCATCCCACCCCCCGATCCAAGAAAATACATCACAACACAAACCAAACTACTCTTGTAGTAGGTGTTGGACTTGCAAGCAGGAAAAACCACAAGGACACCAGGCAACTTGTGCCCTTATCCATTTGACAGAAGTCTCACCATGGTACCATTTCCAAAGGGATTCGAGATCCCCAAATTTGATAAATACAATGGAACGGGCAACCCTAAAAACCACGTCAGGGAATTTCAGGTGCACTACATGGAAGTCGCATATGATGACACGTATCTAATGCAACTCTTCCTCCAAAGCCTGACTGGTCAAGCTATGGAATGGTTTTCTAGCCTACTCATGGGCATTAAAACATTCGAGGAAATAGTGGAGGCTTTCCTTAAAAATTATGCTTTTAATATGGGTGCGGATGTCAGTTTAGAAGAACTATCTGCACTCAAACAAGAGAAAGGAGAGTTATTCGCATCCTTCTTGCAAAGATGGCAATCCAAGGCCATAGCAAGTGGACTATGCCAGAAGAACAACAAGTCTTGCACCATCATAGCCAACCTTGATAAAAACTTGGCGTTCTACTTGAAAATGCAGTGCATCACATCATATGACCAACTAATTCCAAAGGCGCTCAACATTGAAAGAGCCCTTATGGTGCGAGAAGGTGCACCAACATTCAATCCACCACAGGATAACCGCCTATCTAACAACTACAATGATAAACCTCGAACATGGTCGAGGAACAAAAATATCACGAACTACGGTGTGGTTGACGCTAAGGTAGTCATCAGTGCTCCTAAGCAAAATACCCAAAACCATCATCAACCGCAAAATCATAATCACAATAATGTGCAGACTAATGCGGTAGTGGCACAACCACCTTCCACCAACCAAGTCAACAATGTGGGTAATCAAGGAGGACCACCTCCCTGCAATAAATTTCCCCCCAAGAGGAAGTTCACAGCCCTTGGTGAATCGATTGAGTCTGTCATGAAGAAACTAGTCAAAGAGAACCTAATCAAGATCTCTAACTCCGAACAATACACGGAGCCCATGACCAAACCACTATGGTACAATGAGAATCTCTTATGTGACTTCCACAAAGTCAAAGGACACACCACCGCTAATTGCATGAGACTCAAGAATATCATCCAAGACCTCATCGAGGATAAGGTCATTAACATCGAGCAACCGGCCAGAAACCAAGACCTGAAAATCTACATGAATCCAATGCCGAATCATAACCAAGGGAATAATAAGGGTAAGAAAAAGTATGCTAGTGCTAATCTAGTATACGAGGAGATAGTCGGATGTGTCGACGAGATGGTTACTGTCATAAATATCAAGGGAGCCAACAATGACTGTGGAGTCACCACATGAGGCAGAAAGGTTACCATTGCTGGGGCATCTGCTAAGACCCCCATTACCAACACAAAGGCCATCCCTTATGACTAAAATGTAATTGACCAGTTGAAAAGAACACCCGCACAAATTTCCATTATGGAATTACTAAAAATCTCCGCCGCCCATAGACAGATCCTTGATGAAGCACTAGTTGCATCTACCATTGCTACCACCCTTGACACAGAACAATTTCAAGCTATGGTGGGTAACATCGTTACCCCAAATCTCATCACATTTTCTAACTAAGATTTCCCCCCGCAGCCATCTCATAACCGCACACTCCACCTCCAAGTCCTAATCCATAAAAAGAAAGTCAAAACAATCCTGGTAGATGGTGGTGCAGGTCTTAATATTTATTCGCTGAAACTCATAAAAAAATTGGGATTCGCCTAGGATTCCATTAATAAAAATAAAAGCATCATGATAAGAGCATATGATGACCAGGAAAGAGTGTCTCAGGGCACTATCAAGATCCCCATCCAAGTGGGGCCAGCAACCATGGAAACAACCTGCCAAGTTCTTGACCTTGATCTACCCTACAACATCCTCCTGGGATGCCCATAGATACATGGAATGAAGGTAGTGGCCTCAACCTATCACCAATGCATTAAGTTCTCATATCAAAACAAAGAGGTTACTATAGATGGGGATCCCGAACCTTTCACCTACTGCAAAAACTTGGAAGCCAAGTTTTACAAGATCCCTCAAGTACCTAAAAATGATGAAGGACCCTCCACTTCATACATAGACCCAGCTAATCTCGCCTCCACTTTTGCGACAGAGACACCCGCCATCGCCGATATATCCGAGATCAAGAACATCATACAGGACAATGGATGTAGTGATTATAGAATGAAGAGAAATGCTTTTGTTGTAGGAGAGTTACCACAATCTCCTAGGTCACATGGGCAACCACAATTGATTCAAACACCTATTCACACTAGAACGAAACCTAATGGATTCCACCATTGGGGGGATCTCAGTTAGGAGAATGTGGATGAGGAGGACATCACAAACACTCTGTACCAAGATGAAAGATCCACTCCCACCCTACCCATGGAGGAAACAAATAGAGGATTACAAATGATGTTCGGCATGGGCTATAACAGGAATGAAAGCCTAGGAAGAAATAGTGATGGAGGGTTGGAGCCCATCATTGTAGAAAGAAGAATGCGGAACCATGGCCTCAGCTGTACCCCTTCGAGTATAACCGTGTGTGGTAGAAGTGTTCCTAATAGGGCAATCAGGTCCTCTCCTCGGGTCTTGGAAACTAACCTTAGATTACCCGTGTCCACAGGCCTACCTCTCGATAACTTCACATTTGACATAACTGAGGTTTGTAGTAGTAGTGACGACGATGACACCATAGGTGGCTTACCTATGCTCTTTAAAGATTCCACCCTACTGATGATTAGTGCCTCACCCACTGAGCCAATCCAACAAACCCACCAAATCCACTTAGTGTACCCCCAACTCATCGATCATGACCAACGAGGACCGCCAATTCTAGACTCGTTTGAAAATGATGAGGCTCTCTCAGAATTTATGGGACTAAGGGATACAATCCCATGTGGAGATTATAAGGTGGGATTCAAAATCACACTGGACACACAAGCATACTATGGGGAGACGATTGAGTCCTTCAGTCGCAAAAGAAAAAGATCAAGAATAAGCTCAAAGTTATTGAGTGAAAACCACACTGTGGCACTCTCTAACCATAAAATAGTAAAAATAAAGGATGCATCTGATGGTGAAAACCTCCTCGAGGCACCAGAGGATGAAGGATTCAATCTCCCCCTTACTACTTTACATCAGGAGAAGTTAGAAGTATTGGAAGAACAGTGCAACTCGGTGAACTTAGGAACAGAAATAGAGCCACAAATCACCTTCTATGCACAATCCCTTCTAGAAGAAGAACAAGCACTATTGTCAGAATTCCTAAAGGAAAGAAAGGCGAATTTTGCGTGGACCTATGCAGAAATGCCAAGCTTGGACCCTGAAGTAGTAGTTCATCATTTGGCTATCTACCCTGGAGCAAAACCAGTCAGACAAAAGCTAAGGAAGATGCACCCACAAATAGCCTTGCTTGAAAAGATTGAGCTGCAAAAACTTCTGGATGTTGGCTTCATACACCCGATTGACTATCCAGAATGGGTATCTAATCTTGTGCTAGTCTCAAAACCAAAAGGGGGCATCCGCATCTGCACTGATTTCAGAGACCTAAACAAAGTATGTCCCAAGGATGACTTTCCACTACCCAACATTGACATGATAGTGGCTATGACGGCCGGACATGAGATGCTCTCCCTAATGGATGGCTTCTCGGGGTACAATCAGATAATGATCGCAAAAGAAGACCAACACAAGACAGCATTCACATGTCCTTGGGGCACCTACTGCTGGAACGTAATGCCATTCGGGTTGAAAAATGCAGGAGCTACATACCAAAGAGCCATGACATTAATCTTCCACAACATGATCCATAAAATAGTTAAAGATTATGTAGACGACATACTGGCTAAATCAAAGAAGAGATAAGACCATATAGCAACTCTAAGTGCTATCTTTGATAGGCTCGAACAATATAAGGTTAGACTCAACCTGAAGAAGTGTGTCTTTGGAGTACAATCAGGAAAGCTGCTAGGATACATAGTTTCAATGAGAGGAATAGAGGTGGACCTTGCAAAGGTAAAAGCAATCCTCGAAATGGAAGCACCAAGAATGTTAAAACAACTAAGAGGATTGCAAGGAAGACTCTAGTCCATCCAGAGATTCATAGCACAACTAGAAGATAAACAGATTGCCTATTCACACCTACTTCACAAGGGAGTAGCTTTCAGATGGGACAACAAATGCGAGCAAGCATTCAGAAAAATAAAAGAATATCTACTTACACCACCTATGTTGATGCCACCAATTGTGGGGAAATCATTAATCCTATATATCTCTGCAACAACAGTCGCCCTGGGGGCCCTTTTAGCCCAACATGATGAAAAGGGAACTGAGTGGGCTCTCTACTACATCAGCAAAACAATGGTGGGACATGAGCTCAATTACACATCAATAGAAAAAGCTTGCCTAGCATTGGTATTTGCAGCTCAGAAATTCAGACACTACATGCTAGTGCACCAAATCAAGTTGATTGCCAAAATAAACCCTCTAAAATACCTATTGTCAAAAGCAGCGCTTACAGGTAGAATGGCTAAGTGGGTAATGATATTATCTGAACATGATATCGAGTATGTAGAACGAAAATCCATAAAAGGACAAGTCATTGCAAATCAGCTGGCAGAAGCCCCTCTCTACACAGATAACCCACTCATATCAGAATTCACAGATGAGTCCCTTTTTAACCTTGGTGCAGCAAACCACTGGAAGTTATACTTTGATGGCTCTCACATACAACATGGGTCAGGAGCTGGTGTATTCTTCATCATGCCACAAGGAGACTACATACCTAAATCATACAAGCTGGCATTCCCTTGTACTAACAATATTGCAGAATATGAGGCTTTGACCATAGGCCTCAAGATTGCAGCACAGTGGCAAATCATGGCACTAAAAGTCTATGGGCACTCGCAACTTATCATCAACCAAGTCAACGGTGAATACCAAACCAAGGATGATAAGCTCGTACCATACAAGAAGGTGGTAGAAAGCCTCAAGAAATCTTTCATTGACATTACCTTTGAGCAAATACTAAGGACAAACAACAAAGTAGCTGATGCAATGGCAACAATTGGATCCTTACTGGACATCCCTCACAACGTCTCAAAACATGAATTCCTCGTAGAACAACTTCTCGTACCCACATTCGAGGTACCAGAGTTGGAATACACGTGTGAACTCATTTGTCCCGGTGATCTTTGGTATCATGATATATACACCTACCTAAAGTTAGAAATCCTCCCCACTGACCTCACCTCGAACCTAAAACTCACTTTTGTCAAAAGGACTTCACGATTCGTCATCTTAGGAGAGACCCTCTTCCAAAGAAGTACTGACGAAACCTTGCTACATTGTTTTAAACCCGAGGAAGCCTTGACTGCTCTAACTGAGGTACACAATGGCACATGCGAGTCACACTCAAGTGGTATGACCTTGGCTAAAAAGTTACTAAGAACAGGGTACTACTAGCCGACGATGGAAAGAGAGGCACACAACTTTGTCAGGAAATGCCTACAATGTCAACAACATGGAGACCTTATTCATGCACTAGCTCAAGAACTGCATCCCATTGTTACACCTTGGCCCTTTTCACAATGGGGGCTCGATCTCATTGGTAAAATATCGCCCACCTCATCCAATGACCACAAGTTCATCATCACCACCACCGAATATTTCACAAAGTGGGTTGAAGCAATTCCCATGACCTACATCACAGGAAAACAAATATCCAAGTTCATCCTGAATTACCTCATTTGCCAATACGATGTTCCCCAATCCATTATCTCTGATAATGGGACGCCCTTCACAAATCAAGATGTCCATGATTTGTGTGAAAAATTCAAAATCCAACACTGTTTTTCCACTCCATATTATCCACAAGGCAATGGCCAAGCAGAAGCTACAAATAAAACAATTTTGAAAATCCTCAAGAAAATAGTCAATGACTGGCATCTGTAGCTAAATCTTGCCTTATGGCCCTACCGCACTAGCATCCGCACGCCAATAGGCACCACCCCATTCTCTCTGGTCTACAGATCAGAAGCCATCCTCCCCATTGAGATCGAGCTCCTGTCGTTGAGGATATCACTGCAAAACCTCATCATAGATGAGGAATATAGGGTCACAAGACTCAATGAGCTAGAATTACTAGATAAAAGGCACATGGATGCCCTTAATCATCTACAAGTGTACCAAAATCGCCTAAAAAGGAGCTACAATAAGAAGATCAGACAACGCACTTTCCAAGTTGGTGACCTCGTGCTGAAAGAAAACCAAAAGAATGTGCCAAATCTAGATACAAAGGGAAAGTTTGAGCCCAACTGGCTAGGACCCTTTATCATCACTGCAAGCTACAAATTAGGGGCATATCAGTTGTCGACACCAGAAGGCGAGCCCCTGCAAGAGCCCATGAACAGTTCACACCTCAAAAAGTTTTATGCCTAAATCTTGCAAGGTATAGAACCAAAAACACAAAAAACAATCAGAAAAAGTCCTGAAAAAATGGTCACCTTGATGAAAACCTGGCAAACAGGCGTCTTGGTGACAACAAAAAAATCCAAAAATCCAAAAATCCAAAAATCAGAAAAGGTTTGAAAATAGTAAAAAGAAAAATTTTGTCCTCTAGTGAAAACCACTTCGGTGGCGCTTTGGGCAAGTACCTTGGTGAAAACCTAGCAAATAGGTGCCAAGCATAAATAAAACAACTTCCCCATCTACCAGGATCTACACGACTCATTCCATCACTCATTTATCCACTCATCTGCTCACATCCATACCATAGCTTGCATTGGTGTCTACACCATGGAACTACTTGGCATTTCTAAGGTCAGTCTGTCCTGCCTTTATCGAAGTAGTCTGTCGCACCACACTGGGGGCACGTTCTCGCAACATCGGATTGGATTCATGTATATTCTCGTGATCTTTTTCGAAAAACTATGAAAAAATCCAAAAACATCCAAATCATGCAAAAATCTAAAAACATTCAAAATCTCATCAAAAAAATCATCAAAAACATGTCAAAATATCAGTCAATCTTCAAAAATTCATCATTGAGTCTTGACAGTCTTTCACCTTGTCGAACTATGTTGTCTCTGAGCTTGAACGTATGCTAGGTTGATCTTTGATCATCCCTCGAGACAATAGGGTCAGTCCTTTAGGCGTCCGTCGCATTGGCAATCCGTTTGCCCATCTAGTCTACATCTTAGGTCAGTCCTTTAAGCAATAAAAGGGGCAATCCGTTTGTCCATCTTATCATCAAACCAGTCTTTCACCTTGTCGAACTACATTGTCTCTGAGCTTGAACGTAGGCAAGGTTGATCTTTGATCATCCCCCGAGACAGTTAGGGTCAGTCCTTTAGGCATCCGTCGCATTGGCAATCCATTTGTCCATCCATCTTTTCATTAAGTCAAATGCGTCATCAGTCAAACTACGTGGTCTCTACGTGTATAATGTAGGCAAGGCTAATCTATGGATCAGCTCTCGAGACCCCTAGGATAGGTCTTTAAGTTAGTCCGTTTGTTGCAAAATCTTGAAAATACCAAAAACATTGAAAAATGTGAAAATACCAAAAAATAGCCTCAAAATATCTGAAAATCCAAAATGGCGCATCCATTTCATTTTCGCTTTCACCCATGATCATCTCACTCATAATAAATTCAATTGTCACTTTCACCCTTTGGTGATTCAGTCAGAAGCAAGTTTATCAGGTCTCAAAGTGAACACCCTAATTGTCAAAGTCTCAAGTCTAGAGCAGTTAGCAAGCAAGTTAGTCACCTCAGAGTATCAATAGCTTACCACCCAATCGGTCCCACCAAAACTCTGATCACTACATGTCCTAGGATGAAGCTTTCCTGCAATGGACATAAGCATCAAGTACCTCATAGTAGTTTAGCCTTGGCTAGCAGTATGAAGAACATTAGCTTGTTTGCTTACTTTTTTTTGGTCTTTTTGACTTATCTTATTTTGCGCTCATTCCAAGGACCTCTCGATGATGCCTAAACAAAACAGGTTTAGAGAGAAAGGAATGGGGCAATGATCATTATCTTTTACCTACTATTCTTGTGGGATACACTTGTAAAATAACTTAGTTGTGCATGTTTTGTTCGATTTGTAGGGAGGATATTTTAAGTATCTTGTTGACCACATAGGAAAGCTTGCTTTTCTGTGTTTTGGTTTGAGATGTTTATAATGTATGAACTACATCCTGAATAAAGTATGGATGCTAAATGTGAACAAGAATACTCCTATCTAATTTTCAAGTCAAAGTCCATCACACTAGGTACCACGCCATCCTAGTTCTTAATACCTCGATGCATCGTACCTATGTGTGTTATCAAACATAATGCAATTGACCCTTTGAAAATCTCAATTCCTATATTCAAATGTAAAATCACCATTATCATCCTCACTAACTCATTAATTCTACATTTCTTCTACCTTCTTTCCACACTAACATGGTATTATAACAGTAATCAAAACATCACCCATGCATACATCCTGCATCCACTAGATAGTTAATATTAGAAAAACATATCAATATCTTAGGTTATGAGGAATAATATAAATTTGTTATTCTAAGCATCTTAAGACATCATTATATCATACATTATCATCTACAACCATTACCATTACTAGTTGCATCCATTACCATCATTAATACGCATTACATCATTTAAAGCACGGAAAATACAAAAAGAAATGCATTCATTACATACACTGCATCACATGAACCATAAGGATAGAAACATCTCATATATATCATCAAAAAATCACTGTTATAATACAGAATTAGATCAGGTGTCCATCAAATACATAATACAATAAGGCCAAAATACTACAGCCCATATATCAAAAATCAAGCAAAACTATAAGTGATCAAAAGGCGGGCGAGCCCTGTCGGCTGCTGCCCTCCCCATCCTGTCTCTCACCATGTGCCTCTGCTGGACGCCTCCCTATCTACTATGAGAAGTCTCACACTCTGCGGTCTGGTGGCACTACCTGCTGATAATGATACCGATAGTACTCGGCCTCTCTGATAGCCTCTATGTAATCCCGAATATCAATCGATCGGGCCCGGGATGAGGAGGCTAGACTCTCTAACTGCCACCGCCAGCCTATCTCCTGATCCCTCTCAGATCATGCCTGGTCTCTCTCTATAGTCAGAACCTGTATCTACCCTTGTAGCTACTGAATTAGCACATCTTGATGATCGGGCTGCCTTGCTAGCTGTCCCCCTGGCTGTCCTGCTGGCTACCCTGTCGGCTGCCCTGCTGGCTGCTGCTGAGGATCTACCCTCGGTTGATCATCCTGATCTACTGCTTAGATAGGTGACTATTGGGCCCTATCCCTTGGAGGTGTTTGATGAGGAGGTTCCTCACCTCGTCCTCTGCCTCACCCCCTGCCACTTGCCCGACCCCTGTGTCTGCGCCGCATGACAACCGCACCTAGAACTGTCAACCTAGGGGGAGGTCTGAACCATGCCTTGTAAGCTACTGTGACTCTTGCATCTGCCGACCCCTGATCATATGGCCATGGCTGAGCCACCAACTCCCTAAATGAGGTCACTACCTCGGCTGCTAGGATGGGCTGGCCCCATGCTGTCTCCCTAGTAGTACATGTGAAGATGGCCACATATTGGTCATCAGGCTTGTCCTAAACCTCCCCAAACTAGCGAGCAACCTTGTCTAGAAGGTACCTCTCAATCATAGTATGCTCTCGGCCCTGCATCAGCCTGTCCTGTCGAGCGAAGAAGAGCTATTGAACATCATCTCCCCACAGACCAATATCCATCCACGGTCTCCAGATGAACTCTCTCATCTCATCGAGAACTCGCCACCAGTGCGGAATACCACTCACGCTAGTAAATGAAAAGTGCATCAATGCCCCACCGTACCGCCAAACAAGGGGATCATCTATCTCCAAAGGAACTGGTGTGATGTCTGGATGAAGTACTGGGATCCTCTCTCAGTCCCACACATGCAGTAAAGTGCCTCTTGCCCCAATGGATCTGCTGTCTAAGTAGAAAAACTCATGAAGGTCCCTATAAAGGGACGCCAGTAGTACCGGTCCCTAAGCAAAACACTCCCTCTGATGGACCATCTGATCCCATGCAAGTCCCCATCTTGGACTGAAATATCGGCCCCGCCGATCAGGTACTACAAGGCCCAAGATGATAGCAGCAATGATCAGTTGGTACGTGTGCACTCAGTCACGATAAACCTCCAGGTCAATTTGACCATTGCAAAACTCAATAACATCTGTTTGCATCACTCTGTAACAGGCCTCTTTGCTAGCATCTGAATCATAGATGACTAGGGTCCCGTGAATGGGCAATCGGAGGATGCACCATACGTCGTCAAGTGTGATGGTGGCCTCGCCAGTAGGAAGATGAAAGGAGGAGGTCTCACTATGCCATCGCTCTGCCAAAGTCGTAAGCATGCCTAGGTGAGCCCGAACGGGAGGGGCATATGCAATGTACCAAAGGCCAATGGCACCAAGACGCTCCTGGACCAGCTCAAGCATAGCCCCTAATCTACTAAGTATTGGCCATTGATGCTCCCATGAATAGAGTACGCCAGGCTCCTCCTGCACAGGGAAGGTTGTCACGTCAAAAAAAATTAAGTTTGAAAGTCAAAATCTGCCTCAAACTAGCAAGTGCGGCGCTGTTTGTGGGTGCAGCATAGTTTGGAAAATTCCAAACTGCACCGCCGCGGTGGAGTTTGCCATTTTACCAGTTGCAAAGTGACCCACGTGGTGCACTTTTCATATGCGGTCCTGTTTAATGCAAACCCTAATTTTCTAACTGACCCATGTGGTGAAGAATGGAAGGTGACGAACTTTTGACCAACTAAATGAGAAATTGTAAACTGCCCCGCGCAGTGCAGTTCACATATGCGGTGCAATACAAGACCGCGCGGTTGCGATAAGGGACTTTCCGCAGTACCATATTGCACCGTGCAGTTTGAACAGACTCTTAACCCTATTTAATGCACATAAAGCGATGAAATTAAAGGATGGATAGGGGTACATACCACGGTTCCTGCGCTGACTAGCTGTTGATGTGTCTGAACCCTCTCCGTCACGTGCCTAGGAAGCTGTCGTTGCGCCATTTCCACTCAAACTCAGAGCTAAAAGTTGAAATTTTCTAAAGGCTAAGATAGCAAAATGAATTGAAAATGACCCCTCGCGGTCTATTTAAGCCTAAAAAAATTTGGGTTTTTTTACCTAATTTGACCTTCCAACTTGGGTTTTGGTCCCCTAAACCCATTTTCGTCCAACTGAGAGTCGTTTTGCATCCCTTCTAACTTTTTTAAGCAGTTTTCTGGCATTCTGGGGCATTTATGGCTTGTCGGGCACCTTGTCATCTTTTTTCACGAGACCATCCAAAAATTTAATATTTTCATCTGATCTCTCGAGGGGGCAATATCCAACAATATCCTTCCACTGGGGCAGCAGTGGGGCATCTAAAAATCGATAAAATTTTGAACTTTGATCACAACAATTATTCTTTGAACCAATGCAACAAGTACATTGCTTCAAAGAGGGGAAAAATGTAGACATGGAAAATGTACAAGTTCGTTTTGGCACACCTGATCCCGATTACTAACAACATTTCCTCTCAGATCAAATTCTCAGCGTTTCATCACTTTCTATCCTTTAATTCAATAAATCACTATTTATTGGATTAAGTCTATTACCTCCTTTGATTAAATTAATCAGTTTAATTTAATTAACCCTACATTGTTGTTTAATTAAATAAATCATTTTATTTGATTAAAATCTCTAAAGTCTTCTCATTAAATTAAATAAATTAAACCTTATTTGATTTAATCTAACACTTTCCTTCTTTATTAAATAAATCAAATCATTTATTTAATTAATCATTTCCTCTTAATTTTGGACTTAAATCAATTCATAAATCTAAGTCTAAATTGTCACATCACTTAATTCTTCATTAAGTTAATCTCTTTTATTAAAAACTTCTAGAGAATGCAAGTTGCACAATAAATCAATTTATTTGATTTACTAAATTCTCTATTTTCCCTCACAAAGCATCAAAAAGGGAATATTCCTCTTTTGAATTCAAAAATTCCAAGTGGACTTGGTCCTTCCAACAAGGCATTAAAAGCCTCTTACATGTCTTTGACCTTGAGCCAAGTGACGATAAATTCATTCCTTTTCCCTCTTCAACATGTCATTTCTCAAGTTTGAAATGCCACCTAATTGCATTTATTGGCACATTGGCCAAAACTTGCTCATTCCTCATCCAATCACATTTGGACAAGTGGCACAATGCCATTGAACTCTCTTTTATCCCACATTGCTTATTTTCTTTCATTCTTCCAATATTGAAATCTATAAATTGGAGACTCTTCTCCTCAATCTTCATCCACAACTCATATGCAAAGTTACTCTCTTCAAGTGAGAACTAATTTTGCAATCTTCATTCACCATTCCTATCAATTTCACATTTGCACCAAAGTTATGCTCAAATCTCTTTGGAGATTTGACCATTTCTCCAATCAATCAACATTTGCAACTTAGGAATTGGGAAAGGGCCAATTGCAACATATCATTGGCACCAATTCCCCCATAGGATCATAATGCTATTTTCTTAATTAGGATTTAAATGTTAAAATTTCATTGTATTCTTCATTTCCTAAGTTAAGTTTTAGATAGATGGATTTTATGGGGAATCCCTCTTTGTTACATGCATATTTGAACTAACACTAACAACGTTTGACTTCCTTTGTGCATATGTAGGTTTAGGGGTTCACTGTAGTATCTTAACTAAATTTAGTAGTATCAACTACTAGTGAATAAGCTTCAAGGGAGGTGGTTTCTAGTACCCTTTTTATTACTAAACCCCCTTTGATGTCTTGTTGTTACTTTTTCAACTTGAGACTTGTTTGTATTTAGGTAAAGGGACCATATTGCAAAGGTTGAACCTTGACCTTGAAAGTGCCAGTTCGGCCTTCTCTTTAGAAGATTTTATCTCTTCATCTTGTATTCTTATTATATCAAATTTTATGGCTTAAGCAACGTTCCATTCAGGGAGAAATAGTGTAGAGTCAAAAAAAGGGTCCTTCAAGACATTTTTCGTACTTGTTTGGGTCCTCCTTGTGAATTTTGGGTTAATGTTGCCTTGATTTAGTGTTGTAATGTGGATAACACATTCACATTAGGTCTTGGGCCCTTGTGAACTAATGTATTTTAATGGTACCTTGTAAAGGTGTTGTAAAGTGTTGTAACACACTTTCACACTTTTCTAAGGTTTTATCAATTAACTGAATATAATTTTAATCATAATTAACATTATTATTACCTTATTTAGAGTTTTGTAGAGTGTTTTAACACACTTTCACATTCCTCTAGGCTTTTCATTAATAACTGGGCTTTCTCAAGATTTCATTGGCCCTATTTTTCATCCACAAGCTTCATTTATTGAATTTTTTCAAGGATAATCTTGACACAAATTAGTAACCAATAATAATTTAGGTGTTCTTGGCTTGTGTGGCTCAGATGTAGTGTTTGGGACTCATTCACCACCTAGGTCTTTTTGGCCCCGATGTAGGTTTCACACATTTCTAGACACTTTTGATTTTTGGTCCCATACATTATGTGTTATGGGACTCATTCACCACCTTGGGTGAATGAGTATTGTGTGACGAAAATTCAAATTTCAATTAAATTTCCAAAAGGATTTTATTCTCCTAGTTTTGATGTTAGTTTGCAGTGTTGTAATTTCAAGAATTCTTGCATAATTGAGTATAAAGATAAGATTCTTTCACTTATTTTATCCTAAAAATAAATCAAGTACATAAGACTTTTGTGAGAGAATCCTTATAGAAAATTGAGTTCACAATATCATTTGAGAAAGAGAATTCAAGGCATTCAAGGGAATACTATCAAGCATTCAAGAGCATTCTTCAAGAATCAATCATCATGTGAAAGATTGCATTCTTCATGTTTGTTATTGTGCTAACAATTATGATGTAGAGTTCATGATTCAAGCAAGCATTAAATTCCAGATCTATCAACATCAAGCAAGAGTCAAGAACCACATCCATTGTAGCCATTACTTATGTGTTTGCAACACCTTATTGCTAGGTTTTGGTGAGTTGCAAAATTTTATTTTGTTCATTCATCACTCTCCCTTCATAGTTTCTTTCATTTCAAGGTTTAATTACCAAAAAGGGGTTTCACCAAGGCAAACCCCTATTCTCTAACCCCCACAACATGTTCCCCTCTTCTTGTGTGTGATTTTAAGTTCTAGGTGACAGATTTGTCAAGGATCAAAGTTGGAGAAAAGTTGGCAAGTCTCTAAAGTTGTCAAAGTTTCCATTCAACCTTCAAGAAGACCTATAGGTGGTATTTTGTAGATTCGGATTTGAAAACCAGTCAAAAAGAGTAGAGCAGATTGAGAGACACGAAACCTAGCTCAGAACTTCTAAAAAACAAAAGGTGGATTGATTCACCACTATTGGCAAATGAGTTCCATTGTATAGGCCTAATAAAGGTTTTTATAGATTTGGATACCCTTTTGGCTAAAACTTGTTTCTGCACATTTTCCTAGAAACTAGACTATTTCACCTAGCTTGGTGAATGAGTCCTAATCAACATAAATAATAGATTTCTTAGTGATCCAGATCTCCATTCTACCTTCTTCAGTCTTCCAGGTGCACACTTTCAATCTCATAGCTTTTCATTGCATTTTTTTCATCTTTATAGAACATTTTGCATATCACATTGTGTTTTCCAACATACTCTTTTCCAAGTTTACACTTGGTGAACCCCTCATTTGACATCATTCAATCCCTTAAATCATTCCCTTTGTCAGATGTCAATATCCTTTGCATTGAAATCTCAAGGGCTTGTTCTTGAATGAAAAGGACAAGATAATTGGTCTCTTTCCTTTGAGGTCCAAAACCCTAGAAGTGAAAGAAAACAACCACAATTTTCTCCTTTTCATTTTGGTGAACCTACATTTAGAGCATCATAATTTTGATTTAAAGTGCACTTACATCCTTGATTTAGCTTGCGTTAGATTTTACATTAGTTAATTTACATTCTAGGGTTTCAAGTTTTGCATTAGTGAAAATCTCATTTAGATTACATTATTGCACTTAATTTCATTGAAAATTAGTTAAATTCTGCATTTGCATCAAAAAACATAAAAAGCATAAAATTCTATTCAAAAATTTTAATTTTTTTTAAATCAACACCTGAATTCATTCATTACCTTAGGAGAATCAGTCCCCTTGCATATTTTTCACTACATTTTCGAGTTTTTTTTTGTTGTTTCTAGATTTCAATTTGATTTTCTATAATTTCTATTATAATAATTTCATTCTTATTAGCTTACATTGCATTCACACTGCATTTAGTAGCCTTTGCATGAGTGTTTGGTGTCGTATTTCTAATACCATAGTGAGAAGAAGTTTGAGACTCATGCCATCCCATGATAACACAATTGTTCTAGATCTTGAGTTATCTAGAGCTTCCACTCCTAGTATTGACACTAGTACACTAGAAATGGATAACACCCTTAGCAACTCTTTGCCTTCAAGTAGAACACAAGTTGAACCAAAGGATGATAACATCCTACAAGAAAAAACGATGCAAATTCATGAGGACTTAGCAAACTTACAACATCAAATAATTCTTGAAAATATTTCAACTATTATAATTCCTACCATAGAAAACATTCACCATATGCTTGAAAGTGAAGATGGCCTTGACCTTGTGAAAAACATAGTATAAATCTTTGCAAAACATATCCCCTCAACCACTAGTTTTCATTTACCAACAAGAAATGTTCCAACTCAAGGAGGAACCCAAATTCCTCCTCCAACACCAATAGCTTCAATACCTACCTATACCCCTCCTCAAGTCACAACAAAAATGCAACAAGTTAGTAATGTGATTCCTTCTCAGGGTATTCCTACTAGTATCCTTAGTTCCTATGTGGCATCACAAGTCATATATCCTACCTTACCACCTATAATAATTACATTCACTTGTCCCACAAAAACATACACTCTATCACCACTTTCACTTCCATCTCATAACACAAGCAATGACCCCCTCATAAATCTACTTTTCCAAACCATGTCATCCCTTCGAAAGAAAGTTTCTACCATCAACCAAAATCAAAATGGTCCACCCACATATTATGTCAAAAGTAGTCCATTATCCTTGAATATATTACGAACACCAATGCCACAAGGTGTAGAGGTGCCCAGATTTGAGAAATATGGAGGGAAGGGAGATCCTTCTAACCATGTAAATGCCTACACTTTCGTATGTAGTGAATTTTTCCTTGATGATAAACATTTTGAAAATATCTTTCCTAGGACCTTAAAAGATATCGCCTTGGAGTGGTTCTCTTCTTTACCGAATAACTCAATTCATTCATTTAATGAACTTGTTGAGGCATTTATAAACCATTTCCAAGTGCATATGACTCCCAAGATGACCTTGGCTGACTTGATGAGATGTAAGAAAAAGGGGGATGAAAATATAACTGACTTTATCTCACGATATCAATCACTTTATTCTCAAGTCGATGTCGAGATCCCCAACCCACACCTTCAAAAGATGTTCATAGAAAATTAGAAAACTAAGATCCAAGAAAAACTTACCATGATGAAATTCACATCCTTCATGCACTTGTGCACTGCCCTCTGTGATTACCAAAATTCGGTTTGTATTCAAGATACAAAGTTGGCTTCTAGCTGAATCAAGAGATCCAAGCATGTGCTCCAAAAAAATTCCCAACCTTTTAGAAAACCAAGTAAAGGGTTCCTTCAATTGAACCCCCCTCAACAACCAACTCAAAATATTAATAACCAATTTGCTACTATCAAAGCAATGGTCCCCTTTAGCTATGGAGATCTAAAAAGACAATTCACTATGTTACCTGATACCCTTCATAATACCATCTCCCAACTTATAAACCAATAAATGATTACCTTACCTCCTATCAAAACACCCTACCCTAAGAGGCCTTTACCTCTAAGCCTTAAATCAAATTCATATTGTCACTATCATCAACAAAATTGACATGACATAGAACATTGCAAGGATATTAAACATTTTGTGCAAGAACTCATTGATTCTGGTCATCTATCTGTTACAGGTACCAATGATCAAGGCAATATGTTTGTTGCTTCTCTGAACCAAAACTTGCAAATTTTCACCAATCCCATGTCTAAACATAATATATCATTTGTCAAAGTTAGCGAAATTCCAAAGAATGATGTGATGAATGTTGATACAGATGATGAAAACAATAATTCTATTAGAACTAATGCTATCAATGTCAATCCTATAGATGAAATGATAGGGTTGATAGGTGTCATCCCTCGTAAGGGCCAAACTAAGCGTGCTCTTGATATTAATTTCTCCTCTAAGGATATACTTAAACATTTTCCTGATGGTCCTCTCTACATAGTCAACTTTATCTATGAAAAGCCCACTAATGGGATACTAATAGATCCTGCCTATGGAGAGAATGTGATCACTGAGGAATTTCTACTTTTGCATGAGCTCTATCAAGATGAATATGATAAATCGAAAGTGTGGATCAAGATACACAATGGTTTTGTGTACCCTACGATTGGATCGATCACCCTACCATTGCAAGTAGGACCAAAAACATTAGATGTTACATTCTCGACCATCCCACAGTCAAACCAATTTCATGTGAAGCTATGCCACCCATGGCTTTGCTCCATGAAAGTTGTTCCTTTGGTCATGCACAAATTCTTAAAGTTTCTCTTTGATAATGAGATATTCAATTTTCACCATAGTGGCTTTAATCCCTTGTCATCTATAGGAAAATTTTCCATAGATTCCTTTTGGCCTAAGCCCATCGAACCTATAAAGCCAAGAGAACACTTATTTTTCTTGTCCTATCAAAAGTTCAAGGAAAAGAATATAGAAGAAATATCTCTCTAAAACATGTCCCCATCCACCTCTGAACCTACCATCCTTGATGAAACCATGCTTGAACCTAAACAAGATCAAAACAACCAAGATCAACGTAAATTAGAAACCTCACCTACCTCTTAGAAGCAACCAAGAAACAATGAAACCAACCCCACCACACCTCCCAAAATAAAACAAGTATACAAAGTCAAAGAGAAATTGGTTAAACAACCTCTCATGGTTCCTTTCGTTCCTCCCCTTAGGGAAGAAAATAAAACTATGGTTGATGAACCTCCTCCTATGCAACTTGAGAAAAAAAAAACTAAGGTTCTAGGGAGCATAGACATAGATGTCATGCCCTTCCTTGCAAGTTATATGACTAATTAAACAAAGAAAATCAAGATCCAAACTTGATTGAAGCTATGCATGATGACCCTCCTCCCCAACCGAAGCAAGAAAATTCAATGCATCATTCACAACAAGAGTTGAACTCTTCTATGGAAATTATCCTTTGACCTCCGATTGTGACCAACTTACATAATGATGATGAGGTTGCCAAAATCGACTAAGAGGTACATGATGAACTTAATACATTGTTTTCCTCTTCCATTAGCTTAAAAGATAGATCTTCTATAAAGAGTGTTGAACCTAATGCTTCTCCTTGTTCGAAACTTTCTCTTGTCCCTCTAGCTACCTTCCCACCTTTGGTTTACATATAACATGATTGGGAGGCACATGAATTGGTCATAGGTTGACTCACATTTTCCTTACTAGTCCTTTGCATAATTTCTTTTTCATTTTTTTTGTGTGATTGCATGTACGTGATGCGATCCCCTGTGACATTCTATTTTCTCTCTCTTTTTGACATTCCTCTACTTGTACCTTCATTCTTCTCTATGTCGTGCATCTCTTTCTCATTTTATCTTTATAATTTTCTTGTGTTTTCTTTCTGGGAATGACACAAGGCATCGAGACATTCATGTCTCCTTCATGTTGAACCAAAAGGTTTTCTTTTTCCTTTTCCTTTTCCTTTTCATTTCATCTTTATTCCTTTTTGTGTTTTCCTTTTGGGGATGATGCAAGGCATCAAGCTACCCTATGTCTCTTCCATGTTGACCTAAAAAAAAATTCCTTTGTTTTCAATCTCTTTGTGTCATTCTTCTAGTTCATGTGTATTTGGGGGATGATGACAGTTCCAAGCTCTCTAAAAACATTTTAGCAAAGAACATAATGTCCCCAATTCCATAGATCCCTTATGTGTTTGGTGTTTCATTTTAGGGGAAACCCCTCTCTTTTCTTTTTCTCTTGCATGACACAACCTTACTTGGAAACATATGACTTGGCACAGGGCTTTCCAAGTTGACTCTCATGTCTTTCTTCTTGTTTTCATTTTTCATTTGCTACTTTAAAGTAATTGCTCATAGTATGGTGTCTAGCAATTTATTTAAAGTGGGGGCATACATTGGCATTATTCTTTTTCATTTTTCCTTTCCATGGTTCTTAGTGCAGCCTTCTTACTTCATACGATGCATTTGTCGCTTTGTGGATAAAATTGGGTGTGATTTCATTCAAGAATGTGATCTATCTTCGCATATTATATTCCTCTTAGTGGCTTGATGTGATGAATTCCATCCCCTAAGTTGTGAACCTTCTATTCTTTGATTTTTCCTTTCTTGGAGGCATTAGGCACAATGTTCCCTAAATTAAAGACCTCGTATGAACTAAGAAAGAATCCTTTGAACATTTCCTATTTTTGCATTTGTTATATGGCCACCTTGCATAATACAAGTTCCATGCCTGTGGAGCCATCCTGTTTGTTCATGAGCTCCAAGTATACAAAGTTTTTCTTGTCTCATGAAGCTCGAAGATCATTTTTGTGTGGTTCCTTATTAAATTTATTAGGAGGTATAACTTTTTGAAAATCTATGTCTCAATTTCCAGCTTCATGCCCCTTCATTCTTTCCTTGGTGTTAAAAATTTTCCTTCCTGTGTTTACCGCTATACCGTGGCGGTCTAATTTTGTGTTCTGGCGGTACCGCGGTGAAGGGTTTGGTGGTTACTGCCATACTGCACATAGTTTTATTCTCACCATGATGGTTGTGGTGGCTGCAATATCAAGCCTCCCCTTTGTCTGGTGGTTACTGCCCTATCACGGCTAGCCAAGTGGCTGACTGCAGTGGCCGTGGTAAAGTCGCAGCGGCCTGGCTGGCAGTTACTGCCTTATCGCGGCCTGGCTAGCAGTTACCGCCTTACCATGGCCTGGCTGGCAGTTACCGCCTTATTGGTAAAGCCACCAAAGGCCTGGCTGGCGATTATCGCCTTACCGCAGTGGCCGCGGTAAGGCTGCTAGCAATTGGCTCATGGTTACCGCCCTACCGCGGCCAGTCAAGTGACTGAACACGAAGGTCACGGTAAGACTGCCAACAGTCTGCCAGGCCGGTAACCGCTCTACCACGGTAACCTTGGGCGACAGAGCTCAGGTGGACTTGGACCGCTTACCGCCATATCGCGGGTTGGTCGAGTGGGGTTTGCGGTAGCGCGGTAAGGTCTGTGGGGAGCTCGGATGAGCTCGGTGACTGGTTTGACCGAGTTGGACTCAATGTCAAAAGTGAATAGCGAATGGTTTGCAGACATGTGGCTCAGTGTCAAAGCATAATTGGCTGGTGGCCAAAGTCATAACAACAGTAATTGCAAGTCGATTCAGGGTGGCGAATAGGACCCGATTTGGGTAGAGAAGTTATGGACTGGGTGGCTCGATTGAATGAGGTTGGTATGGGTAGATGTTTGGTGCGATTGAATTAGACATGATTGTACCTGGTGATCAACGGTTGACTGATAGAATTAAATGCAACATCTGACTTAAGGAAAAAGAGACTGATTGCAGAGAGTTAAGTTCGAACTGTATGTTGAGAACATTGTAACAGTTAGATTTTTCTAGTGTGCTGCTGTGAGCTTATCAGAGAAGACTGTAATTTTGTATGTAACTGTTATGTTACTGTAATCCAAATTTTTTGGACTTTGTGTGGTGGTTTTTGAACCTGAAAACGTTTTCCCACGTATATCTGGTGTCAATTGTGAATGCTCAATTTTTATGTAATATTTATTTTACATGCTTGTACTCATCTTAAGTAGTTTTAGAGAGCTATTAAAGCTGGTTTATTATTTTCTCCTCTGTTGTATTAGTGTTAAGGGAATGTATTCCGCACTGTTGGGTCTCTAGATCCATGCATGTTTTCCCTTCAAGTGGTATTAGAGCTTGGCCAGTTGTGTTGTCCTTGTAGGAAAGATTAGTTTTTTGTGCTAATACTGTTTCAGTGGGAGTCTTGCATTGTTAGAACTTGTTCCTATTTGAGATGGCGAGTACATCTGGTAGAATAGACATTGAAAAATTCAATGGTAGTAACTTTGAGTTATGGAAACTCAAGATAGAAGACTTTCTTGTGGATAGAGACCTCTGAATTGCAGTGTCTGGAACTAAGCCACAAAGTACAACGCAAGAAGCTTGGGATCTTGCTGATAGAAAAGCAAGAGGTTTGATGAGACTAAGTCTAGCCGATTTTTTTTTCCTAAACATCTATGAGGAGCAGTCTGCAACTTCATTATGGAAGAAGTTGGGTGATATTTATTAGGGAAAGTCTCTGGTAAATAAGTTATTCCTGAGGAAGAAGTTGTACTCCTTGAAGATGGAAGAAGGTGCATCTATTGCAGACCATCTGAACTCGTTTAACATTAGTGTTACTTAGCTGGCTTCTATAGGTGTAAATATTGAGGAGGAGGATCGTTGCATGCTCCTGTTGTGTTCATTACCTAACAGTTGGGATCATCTTGTGATGGCCATTGGAAGCACTACTACTGCTTTGAAGATGGAAGACGTTGTTGCCTCATTGTTATCTGAAGAGATGTGGAGGAAGTCTTTAGAGATGGCCAAAGAGGTTCTTGTTGTTCGAGGTAGACCAAAGGAGAAGGGCAAGAAGAAAGACAAGAAGTCGAAATCCAAATCTGTAGGGAGATCAAAATCTCCTAGTAGAAATTTCAAGGTGAGATGCTGGAACTATGGGAAACCTAGTCATATCAGAAAGGAATGCAAGGAGAAGAAGAAGAAGAATGCTTCTGACAATGAATCTTCTCAAAGTGATGCAGATGCCTTCATTGCAGCAGCTTTGACAACTCAGGCATCAGATGATGTCTGGCTAGTTGATTCAGGTGCTTCTTTCCACATGACGTCCAATAGAGAATGGTTCTCTAAATATGAGAAGTACAATGGTGGAAGGGTGTACTTGGAAAGTGTTTCAATATTGAAGATAGTTGGCAGAGGAAGAGTCAGAATTCAATTTCTTTACGAGAGAGTAAAAGGTATTGGTGGCGTACTTCACATACCAGATTTGGCTAGAAATCTTCTTTCTGTTAGTAAGTTAAATGATGTTGGAGTAGAAGTTTACTTTTCAAGTAAGGGATGTAAAATGGATAGAGGTGCAATGGTGTTGGCTAAGGGTCTTTGTACTGGCACTCTATACAAGCTGGAGGCACGTTCTGTTCTTTGTAACAGTGCCTCTGTAAAGCCATACAGTATTGCACCTGTAGAGAAAGATGAAGACTCTTCTTTGGATGTAAATGCTATGGAGGTAAAACTCCCAGCTAAGAAGACTATGTTGTGGCATCACCGACTTGGTCACATTGGTGAGAAAGGTTTAAAACCCTTGAAGAATAAAAATCTTGCAGAAGGGCTTGATGATTGTAACCTTGAGTTTGATTTTTATGAACATTGCATCTATGGAAAACAACACCGTGTTTATTTTTATTCTAGTCCTCACAAATCTTCTGGTATGTTGGATTATGTTCATTCTGATGTGTTTGGTCTAGTTAATATTCCTTCATTATCGAATTCTAGATATTATATTTCTTTTATTGATGACTGTTCGAGAAGGGCATTTGTATACTTCATTAAAAGTAAATCAGAAGTATTCAATCAGTTTAAAGAATTTAAATCTTTGGTTGAAAATCAGACTGGAAGGAAAATTAAGTGCTTGAGGACAGATAATGGTGGTGAATTTTGTTCAGCATATTTTTAAAGGTATTGCACTGATCATGGTATTAAAAGGCACAAGACAATGCCTTACACTCCACAACAAAATGGAGTTGCTGAAAGGCTGAACATGACTCTGATGGAAAAGGCAAGGAGTATGCTAAGTGGTGTTGGTTTGGAATAGAATTTTTGTGTTGAGGTTGTGGCTATAGCATGTTATCTATTAAATAGATCTCCTTGTTCAGCTCTTGTTGACAAGACACCTTTGGAAGCATGGTCTGGTAAGAATCCCTCTCTGAGACATGTCTGTGTGTTTGGTTGTGAGGCATATGTTTATGTGCCAAATGAAAAGAGATCTAAATTGGATAACAAGGTTGTCAAATGTATTCTCATTGGCTATGGAGTTGGTGTGAAAGTATACAAGCTTTGGAACCCTGTTACTGAGAAGGTTGTGTACAACAGAAGCATGATATTTCATGAGCTAAAACCTTCAGTTAGTGATCAACAGCTTGGGACAAATCAAAGTGACAAGAAGAAGGATGCAGTTGAAATCCCCCAAACTCTAGAAAGGGAAGAGTTGCATGGTGTACCTAAGACTGAAGAGAGCTCAAGCAGCTCTGGAAGTTCTGATGATGATGAACAACCTCAGCCTGTAAGAAGATCTACACGAGAAAAAAGGCAACCTGATAGGTATGGTTTCTCTATGTTATATTCAAATTGTGCCTATGCTTTAATTACCAGCATTGATTAGCCTAGGACTGTAAAAGAAGCAATTAGCATGGCTGACTCAAAGTCCTGGCTAGAAGCCATGAATGAAGAAATGGATTCTTTGAAAAAGAATGATACCTAGAATTTGGTACCACTGCCTAAAGGGCAAAAGCCTGTTGGCTGCAAGTGGATATTCAAAAGGAAGATAGGTCTTGATGGCAGTGTTGAGAAGTACAAGGCACGACTGGTTGCAAAGGGCTTTTCTCAAATTGAGGGAATAGATTATGGAGAGATTTTTTCCCCTGTAGAAAAGCTGACATCCATTAGATTTCTATTGTCTTTAGCAGCTGTGTATGATTTTGAAATTGAGCAGATGGATGTGAAGACAACGTTTCTCCATAGTGAGCTAGAAGAATAAATCTACATGTCCCAGCCTGAGCATTTTGTTGAAAGAGGTAAACAAAATCTGGTTTGCAAATTAAATAAATCTCTCTATGGTTTAAAACAATCTCCTAGAATGTGGTACCAGAAATTTGACACATTTGTGTTTTCAATTTGATTTGTGAGATCAAAATCTAATCATTGCATTTATTATAAATCTGAGAATGATCGTGTGCTTGTTATCACCCTATATGTGGATGATATGTTATTTATTGGAAATAGCAAGACTATGATTTATGATCTTAAATCTCAGTTGTTTGCAAAGTTCGAGATGAAAGATCTTGGTGCAACTAGGTACATTCTTGGAATGGAGATTACCAAGGATAGAACAAGTAGAAAGCTTTGGGTCAGTCAGAGTAAGTATGTGAAGACAGTTCTGGAGAGGTTTAGCATGAAAGACTAGGAGCAGCTTGTTGTTCTAATCATGCATAGAACTAAGCTGTTTGTTGAAGAATGTCCAAAGTCTGCTACTGAGATGGAGGACATGACTAGTGTGCCTTATGCAAGTTTTGTTGGCAGTTTGATGTATGCTATGGTTTGTACAAGACCAGACATTGCCCAAGCAGTGGGAGTTCTAAGCCGATTTATGGCAAATCCAGGAAGATCACATTGGGATGTTGTGAAGAGAGTATTTAGGTATTTGAAGGGGACTTCAGATTATGCATTGTGTTACCATGGTGATTTGGTTGGATCATAGAGGACTCTCAGCATCCTTGGGTATGTTGATTCAGATTGGGCAGAGGACATTGATAGCAGGCGATCCACCAGTGGATACACCTTCATGCTTAATGGTGGAGCAATCAGTTGGATGAGCAAGCGACAGGCTATAGTTATTTTATCCATGACAGAGGTAGAGTACATGGCTGCAACTCACACCTATAAAGAGGTTGTTTGGTTAAACCATTTGTGTTCAGACATTGGATTTATTGCTGGGCAGATTTCAATCTGTTATAACAGTCAAAGTGCCATTTTTTTGGCAAAGAATCCAACTTTTCATGCCAAGACCAAGCACATTGATGTGCAATATCATTTCGTAAGGGATATGGTTGAAGATGGCAAGTTCAGTTTGGAAAAGGTGGACACCTTGAAGAATGTTGCAGATGCTTTGACAAAGCGAGTTAGCACAGACAAGTTTAAATGGTGCATAGAATCGATGGGCCTTGGGGCCTATGACAGACAATGATTTTTGTTGAAATAGGGTTGCTGGAAATGTTCACCAAGTGGGAGCTTGTTGAAAATTTATGTCTCAATTTCCAACTTTATGCCCCTTCATTCTTGCCTTGGCGTTAAAAATGTTCCTTCCTGCGTTTACCGCTATACCGTGATGGTCTTCTTTTGTGTTCTAGCGGTACCGCGGTGAAGGGTTTGGCGGTTACTGCCATACCGCAAGCAGTTTTATTCTCACTGCAGTGGCCATGGTATCGGGCCTCCCCTCTGTCTGGCGGTTACTGCCCTACCACGGCCAGCTAAGTGGCTGACCGTGGTGCCCATGGTAAAGCCACCAGTGGCCTGGGTGGTGGTTACTTCCTTACCACAGCCAGCCAAGAGGCTAACTACGGTGGGCATGGTAAAGCCGCTAGCGGCCTGGCTGGTGGTTACCGCCTTACCACAGCCAACCAAGAGGCTAACCGTGGTGGCCGCGGTAAAGCCGCTAGCGGCCTGGCTGGTGGTTACCGCCTTACCACGCTAGCCAAGAGGCTGACCACAGTGGTCGTGGTAAAGCCGCTAGTGGCCTGGCTGGTGATTACCGCCTTACCACGGCCAGCCAAGTGACTGGCCATGGTTTCCACAGTAAGGCTGCCAGCGACTGGCTCTCAGTTACCGCCCTACCACGGCCAATCAAGTGACCGACTGCGGTGGTCGCGGTAAGATGGCCAGTAGTCTTCCAGGCTGATTACCACTGTATCACAGTGTGCCTTAGGGCTGGCTACGGTAGCACGATAACCTTTGGCGACAGAGCTCAAGTGGACTCGGACCGCTTACCGCCATATCGCAGGCTGGTCGAGTGGTGTCTGCGGTAGCACGGTAAGTTCTGTGGGGAGCTCGGATGCACTCAATGATTGGTTTGACTGAGTTAGACTCAATGTCAAAATCAAATAGCGAATAGTTTGTAGACACGTGGCTCAGTGTCAAAGCATAATTGGTTGGTGGCCAAATTCGTAGCAACAGTAATTGCAGGTCGATTCAGGGTGGCGAATAGGACTCGATTTGGGTAAAGAAGTTATGGCCTGGGTGGCTCGATGCAATGAGGTTGATATGGGAAGATCTTTGGTGTGATTGAATCAGACATGATTGTACTTGGTGATTAGCAGTTGACTAATAGAATTAAATGCAACATCTGACTTAAGGAAAAAGAGACTGATTGTAGAGAGTTAAGTTCGAACTGTATGTTGAGAACATTGTAATAGTTAGATTTTTCTAGTGTGCTACTATGAGCTAATCAGAGAAGACTATAATTTTGTATGTAACTATTTTGTTACTGTAATACAAATTGTCTGGACTTTGTGTGGTGGGTTTTTTACCTGAAAAGGTTTTCCCACGTATATCTGGTGTCAACTGTGAATGCTCAATTTTTATGTAATATTTATTTTACATGCTTGTACTCATCTTAAGTAGTTTTAGAGAGCTATTGAAGTTGTTTTATGCTTTTCTCCTCTGTTGTATTAGTGTTAAGGGAATGTATTCCACACTGTTGGGTCTCTAGATCCATGTCTATTTTCCCTTCATAACTTTGGTATGGTTGAGTGGGAATCCCAATCCAAGGAACGACTTTCCCCATAGCCACTTGCATGTGTGTGTGAGTACATACCAGCCATGAGTGTATGTTTCTCACCTCTTAGGACTTCTCACCCAATGGACAACTAGGATTTTGTTGCCTCAGAGTAAGTGCATTTTTTGGACAAACAACCTAGATCTAATCCACATCAGGATGGACAAGTGGTCGAAGCCTTATCCAGGTCTCTTTTATTTCTTTTCTCCTTTTTTTTAAATCTTTGGCAGTGTATCATTGCCCTTGTCACCATTCTTTATATTATTTTCATATGTGTTCCTTTGTGCTTATGTTGGTTTGCCATGAGATTGTGATCCTAGGGGCTTGATCACCCCTCTTGATCATTGTCATCTCATCTTGCTAGAATTGGTACATTGGAACCCCCCTTGATGTGTGTTTGTCTACTTTAGTGTGAGTTTGAAGCAGGTTCATCCTCTCAATAAAGTGGTGACTAAATGTAGTGTTGAAAAAAGGGTCCTTTAACATTTTTCGCACTCATTTGGGTCCTCCTTGTAGATTTTGGCTTAATATTTCCTTGATTTAGTGTTGTAATGTGCATACAAAATTCACATTAGGTCTTGGGCCCTTGTGAACTAATGTATTTTAATGGTACCTTGCAAAGTTGTTGCAAAGTGTTGTAACACACTTTCACACTTTTCTATGGTTTTATCAATTAATTGAACACAATTTTAATCATAATTAACATTGATATTCCCTTATTTGGAGTGTTGTAGAGTTTTGTAACACACATTCACATTCCTCTAGTCTTTTCATTAATAATTGGGCTTTCTCATGCTTAATTGGCCCTATTTTGGATCCACAAGCCTCATTTATTGCATATTTTTAAGGAGAATCTTGACACCAATCAGTAACCAATCATAATTCAGATGTTCTTGGCTTGTGTGGCCTAGATTTAGTGTCTAGGACTCATTCACCACCTTTGGCGAATGAGTCTGACCTAGGTCTTTTGGGCCCCAATGTAGGTTTCACACATTTCTAGACACTTTTGATTTTTGGTCCCATACATTGTGTGATGCGACTCATTCACCACCTTGGGCGAATGAGTCCCATGTGACAAAAATTGAAATTTAAATCAAATTTTGGGTGGGATTTTATTCTCCTAGATCTGATGTTGACTTGTAGTGTTGTAATTTTGAGAATTCTTGCATAATTAAGTATAAATACAAGGTTCTTTTACTTATTTTCTCCTAACAAGCAATCAAGTACCTAAGACTTTTGTGAGAGCATCCTTATAGAAAATTAAGTTCACAATATAATTTGAGCAAGAGCATTCAAGGAATTCAAGGGAATATTATCAAGCATTCAAGAGCATCAATCATCTTGTGAAGGATTGCATTCTTCATGTTTTCTATTGTGCTAACAATTGTGATGTAGAGTTCATAATTCAAGCAAGCATTAAATTCAAGATCTATCAACATCAAGCAAGAGTCAAGAACCACATCCATTATAGCCGTACTTACATGTTTGCATAACCTTATTGCTAGGGCTTGGTGAGTTGAAACATTGTCTTTTGTTCATTCATCATTCCCCCTTCATATTTTCTTTCATTTCAAGGTTTAATTACCAACAAGGGGTTTGACCCCCCTATTCTCTAATCCCCACAACATTTTCCCCTCTTCTTGTGTGTGATTTGTAGGTCTATATTAGAGATTTGTCAAGGAGAAAAGTTGGAGAAAAGCTGTCAAGTCTCTAAAGTTGTCAAAGTTGCCATTCAACCTTGGAGAATATTGGAGAATACCTACAAGTGGTATTTTGCATATTTGGATCTAGAAACCAGTCAACAAGAGTAGAGTAGATCGAGAGATGCAGAATCCAATTCAAAACTTCTAGAAAAGTAGAAGTGGACTGATTCACCACTATTGGTGAATCAGTCCCATTGTATAGGCCTGACAGAGGTTTTTAAGATTTGGATACCCTTTTGGCTAAAACTTGTTTCCACACATTTTCCCAAAAACTAGACTGATTCGCCCAACTTGGCGAATGAGTCCAAATCAACATAAACAATAGATTTTTTAGTGATCCAGATCTCCATTCTTCCTTCTTCAGTCTTCCAGGTGCACACTTTTAGTCTCATAGATTTTTATTGCATTTTTTTCATCTTTCTAGGACATTTTGCATATCACATTGTGTTTTCCAACATATTCTTTTCCAAGTTTACACTTGGTTGTGAACCCCTCATTTGACATCATTCAATCCCCTAGAATATTCCCTTTGTCAGATTTCAATCTCCTTTGCCTTGAAATCTCAAGGGCTTGTTCTTGAGTGAAAAGGATAAGAAAATTGGTCTCTTTCCTTTTAGGTCTAAAATCCTAGAAGCGAAAGAAAACAACCACAATTTTCTCCTTTTCAAATAGAAACCCACTTTCCTTGACCATTTTTCTCTTCTCTTTAGGGGTAATGTTTCTTGCATCAAAAGTTAATTTTGAAAAACTTTCTTTGAGACATCCTCATACCTTTAAGTAGGCACACCTTTATTTGCCTCATCTAGTCTATAAATTCATTTCCCTTCTAGAAATTAAAACAAAATGTTTAAACGGTTCGTTAGATTTTACAAATTCATCATCTGAGATGAATTGTGTGCATATTAGTGCTCATATACCATTAGCCTCATCCCTTCCCATTGTGGTATTTATGCCTAACCTTCTCTGAGGAATTTTAATTACATTATCTCTTGGGGGAGAGGGCATTAGTGATTTTTTTGGTGGCTAATAGTTGAAATTTGGGAATCCAAAATTGGCTAATAGTTTGAGCTATAACATGAATTGAATTGCCACATTTTTACAAAATTTTATTATAGTCTTTATTTAAATCGCCAAAGAATTTATTTTATTAAAAATTACAACTCAAAATTTTTCCATAATATTTGATACATGATTAGATCAAATTCACCTAAATTCTATAAATTATAGTAGAAATCTATATTAATTAGCCAATAGTATATCATAATTATTAGTTGCTTTATGGCCATATTTCCAATATTTAGTTTCCATTGTTGATATACAATATAATCTAATGGCCCTTGTTATATTTTGTGAGGTAGAATATTCTTGCAATATGTAATTATCATGGGGCCCACAATTTAGGACCCCATGAACATTATAAATTGTGGTTACATTTTACCTCACAAAAAACAATGAGGGTCATTAGATCAACGATCCAAAAGAAATTTTGGGCCCCATGAACATTATAGATAATAGGTACATTTTACCTTGTAGAATACAATGAGGTTTGTTATATTATATTTTAAATCAATGGTGGCAAGTAAATATCATAGTCTATCCCTTAAATCCATCGATAATCTCCACCCTTTGGCCCCTACTTCGCCATAATATTTTATTTTTTTATTGGATGGATTCACCATCATAATTAATACTTTTTCCTATTGTTTTTCAATATTCTATAAAATTTTAGTAATGTAAAAAATCACCAATAAAATTAATATTTTTTCCTTGAAAAATGAAAGATTCGCTAGGATTTTATATCTTTTGTGAGGGGGATTTCTTAAATTTATCACTGGAGGGCATTGCCTGATTCACTTCTATGAAGCAAAATTTTGCCTTAGTCTATTTTTGGTTTTTGGCTTTATTTTTGTCTTCAAGATGATCCTTGCGCAAAAAGATTGTATTTTTGATGAGTGCGCATTGCGCCACATGGTGGTTGTGCACACCTTGCTAATCGCTCTCTTTTCAACCGAGAGTCGGAACACATGTCGGTTGGTCAGACGATTTCTTAAATCCACTTTTCATGAATCTGAAATTGTCCGCCCGTATGACACATCATCTTTGCATGCTAGTAGAGTTGTATCTTTGGAGTCTTCAAGCGGAGACCGTTGGAGTGCATTTTGCCTTGTTCTAATAAAATAGTATAAGTCAGTGTTTCCAAGGCCACTTGATTCATTGATAAGACCTTTGCCACACTGTCTTTCTAGGATCCGAGCAATTACGGGGGGTGATCCTAAGGAAATATCTAAATGATATTAATATGAAGGTTGAAAGTTGGTAAGCAGGATTGCAGTGACTCAATAAAAGATCTAGGATTGAATTTCCAAGCTATCAGGTGTAGACGTCTAGCAGTCATTAATATTGAACAAGGTCAGCATTTCTCTCTCTTTAGTAGCTATATATTGGGAACAACAATATGAAGAAAGGGTTCCAAAAAATTTTCATGTTGAAAAGCTTCCTTAGTTTTCATAGTTGGTAGAAAGATTTTCTTTAAAAGTTTACAGAACACTACTTCAATCTGGCATGTTATGTCTTTTATATGATCAAACTAAATTATCGGATTACAATTCGATCTCTATTTTAAATTTTATCTATGTTTGAAGTACAAGTTATTTTGAGGAAATATTTGAAACTATTCATGATATGGTCATTATCAATATTTATTTCTTTGAATCTTTGTCCCGAATAGAACAATGTGTCTTGCTTAATCTAAATGTTTGATTATCAGATTTCCAATACTATTTGTGTATATGATTAAGTTATAATCTGTAGAAATTGGACTATGTCATTGGACTTCTCTATTTTCTTTGAAGATTATCGGTTCTTCATCATATGCTATATTAAGAGTAAGGTTTTATGTTTCTTTTGGATGTTTTCTATTGATTCTTGAACTTCTATGTTTGGTCGGATCTTAATAGGCACTTCCTGTGGGTGGATTGAATGACTACATTTGTTCTTGTATCGAGTGTCTTCTATTCGTTCTCTTCCCAACAATGAAGGGATGTGGTCTTCTATGTCTATCATATCACTCATGGGTAAAAGCACAAAGTTTTGTCACACTTTTTAAGGAAATAGCCAACACTGATCTAGATTTTAAACTTGAATCACTAAAAGGTGACATATGTTTTGAATTTTTAAATGATGTAAACTAATGGAATAGTTATTTTTTTACTATATGTAAACTAATGGAATAGCCAAAAAAATTAGTTGAAAAAGTTGTGGATATATATATCTTAGCTAGAATGAATTTTACAAGATCATATGTTTGACCAAAATATATTTTTAGTTAGAAATACTTAAATTCCCTTGTGCTAATAAGTTGGCTGAAAGTGTGATACAACTTTGTACTTTTACCCTCATGGAAGGAAACCTGTGGTTTTGAAATATTGTAAAAGCATTGGCACATCACCACTTTTAATGTTTTTTTGTTTGCAATTATTTCTACTCTTTTCCCAAAACTCAGAGAAAAGTTGGCTTTCTATAAAAATCCTGGAGGTATTAATTGGGGCGCATATTGTCCCCCACTCACTAAATTTCACATAAGACTATCAGAGAGGTGCACACTTTAATGATCAACAGTTCTTTTTCTGCCACACTTGGTGGGACCAATTCCAAAGGCCTGATTAGAAGTCAGAAATATTTATGAATCAGACCAGAGGAAGGAAACTGGAGGTTTCATGCCCAAGGTTCAAACAAGAGCATCTTCGAAGGGTAACTTTCAGTACTCCCAGCTACCAACCTTGGTACCTAGGAGAAGAAGAATCGTAGGTTTTGTATCACCTGTAAGTAGTACAGTAAGAAGTAGGAGTCCAAAGTTTAGAGCTTTAACTACTCTGATTGGAGGCCAAAGTTTCTAAATAAGAATACTAGTTTACCTGATATATAGAAACCTTTTCACCATGGCTCATGTACCCCCTCCTGCTCCAAAAAAAATTGTAACCTGGGATAGTGGTAATCCACTACTGCCACCGACTCCACCCAACGTCTGGCCCGCCATACCCGCTAATGCCCTCAAGGCTATTCCAAAATTCTGCGGGGAGGACTTTAAAACCCCTTCCAAGCACCACCAAGACATAGAAGAAGTATTTAGGGTGCACAATATCATGGAGGAAAATATTGCTATTAGGTTACTGTCTACTTCTTTCAAAGGGAAGGCTCAAGACTGGTATAGATCTTTGATCCCCAGTTCCATTAGCTCATGGGATGATCTCGGAGAAAATCTTTCTAAATGCTTTTCGAAAAAAGGAGATCGTTCCTCACTACTACACCAACTGATTACCATCAAGATAGCCTCGAAAGAAGCTATGAGCGACTTGAACACTAGGTTTAACAAAACCTAGCAAAGGATCCCAACTACTACATGACCTCAACCTACTATGGCATTCATGTTCTACTTAGAGGCCATCAAATTGGATATTGTGGTCCTGATAACTTCCATGGGAGGAGATACTTTACCTGATGCCTATGAGGTGGTGGTATGTGTAGAGAATAGTTTGATATATGTAGGAAAGCTTCTGCCACAACCTCTCATGCCTATTTTTGTGGGAATCTCAAGAACCCCAATCTAAGAAGAGTCTCTTCCAAACACTTTTTTGACACAGACAATGAGCTCAACTCCACCCCAATCTATGTATGTGTACCCTACCATGTAGTCGAACACATCAGGTCCTTCCTCTATAGTAGTAGATCTTAATGATATGAAGAGCCTGATGCGATATTCGATAATGAGATAGTTCTCATCAAGTGGCATTAAGAAGCTCCTCTAAAACAAGCAACTCAGACATACCAAGGAGGTAAACCCTTCTATCAATAGAATTAGTAGAGTGCATACCAAGGACCTTCGGTTTAGGGAGGTCATTAAGCAGCTTCTACTAATAAAATAGTCTTGGTTACGATGTCATTATAGACGGTCAAGGATATCCATAGCAAGGAGTTGATTCTAGGTCAAAATAACCTGGTGGATTATGAAAATGCATGGTCTTTTCCCTGCAATGATAGTCATATGCCCCAAAAAATTTCTAAGGGAAATCTACAACAAAGGATAGCAGACCAAAGGAATAAAGGCGCCCAACCAAACACAGAAGGGTATGAGTCCTTTGAGATGGAAAATGATCGATTCATAGTGCAAATGCATTGAATGTCCTTAGAGAAAGAGTTAGACATTGCAACTAATTAGACACTTTTATCTTGGATGGAAGAAGAAGATGTAATATTTTCGAATGAAGCCCTTACAACCAGCACCCCACAGGTGTAGTCAGACTACAATATTAGGTCCAAGAGAAGACTTACAGGAGAATATGTGCCACAAGCTCTACCCTGTTCTTAGCTCCACCAGCCACCCTCGCAAGAAGGACAACTGCCCCAGCCGATTGCTCAGTCGACTGTTCATCCAACTAGGCAACAATAGATTCCACCATCACCTGACAAGCTACCTGATAAGACGTCAAACCTATTCACAATGGATCATCTTCCTCCGAATGCGAGAGAGATTCTGCCATTCAGACCAAAAATTTACATGACCAAAATGGTCAACATGGTGGAGCAATTGAAGAAGGCACCTACTAATGTGTCCCTATGGGTCATGATATCTATCCCTGAGCAAAATACATTGCTTCAGGAAGCACTAAAAAATGAAGAACCAAAGTCGTAGATGGATGAAGTTCCACCATGTGATGTAAATAAAGATAAAGTTCCTACATCGGATCCTCAAATTTTGAAGGCCACAGCTTATAAAATTGACGTGGATGAAGCAAAAGAGAAAGAGGTAACCAAGCCAAAGACCACTCCTTTCTTTTTAACATTTATTGTGGGAGATAAACTTTTTCACAATAATATGATTGAATCAAGAGCCAATACAATAGTCATGCCAAAGCAAGTGGTTGATGCCTTAATGCTCAAGTATGAACCTTTGGAAATGGGAATCATGCAATTGGACAGAAAGAAGGTTTTGATAGTTGTTCACATAAAATATCTATCCTTAACCCTTTTCTCATGCCCAAGCTAGATAGTTTCACAAGAGGTAGTTATAATAGACATTCCCCCGGTTTTCAGGATGTGTCTTTCTAGAGATTTCACCGCAAAGCTGGGCAGATATTTTGCACTAGATTGGTCCCATCTATGAACCCTAGTTTTGTACCTGCACAAATACAACAAAAAAACATGTTATTAGATCAATATACAAGATTAAAACAAGGATTCCCTATGAAATCCATTCACAAATGTTCAAAATAGGAAAAAACAAGAATAAAACATGAAAAGCTAAAGCAATCCTAATTAAGCATGCAAACTCTTGATCCCATGGGGGAGTTGGTGCCAATTGGTGTGTCAAAATTAGCCCTTTCCCAAATCCTTTGTAAGCTCTTTGATGATTTGATGAGTGATTGATCCACTTTGTTGATGAAGAACAAGATGAGTTCTTGAGAAAACCTGCAATAACCTAGCTAAGATCTTGCATTGAGGATGAAGTTGAGTAGAGTATGTTTACTCAAGTTGTGGATGGTTAAATGAGAGGAAGAGTCCCTCATTTATAGATTTAAAATTTGGAATAATGAGTGAGATTGAGCAATGTGGGGTCATTCAACATCCAATGGCCAAGTGCCACTTGTCAAGATGTGAATGGTTGAAAGTTGAGCACATTTTGATGAATGTGCCAAAGAGGGGGAGATTTAAATTTTGAATTTGAAAGTTGGAGGGAGAGAAGAATGGAGTTAATGTCACTTGGCTCAAGGCAAAGGATGTGTAAGAGGAGTGAATGGCTTGTTGGAAGTACCCATCCACTTGGATTTTGAATTCAAATTTGAGGGAATATTCCCCTTTTATGCCATGTGAGGGAAAATAGATGATTTAATAAATCAAAGTAATTGATTTATTGTGCAAGTTGCATTCTCTAGAGAATGTGACATATAGATTAAGATTAAATTAATCAAAGTTTAATTAATTTAATGAGGAATTTATGAGATGTGACAATTTAGACTTAAATTTATGAATTGATTTAAATCAAATTGAGAGGAAGGGTTTAATTAAATAAATGATTTTGATTTATTTAACTAAATGGGATAATGTTAGATTAAATCAAATAATGTTTAATTTATTCAATTTAATAAGAGGACTTTAGAGATTTAATTTAAATAAAATAAATTATTTAAATGACCAAAGACAGAGGATCAATTAAATTAAATTGATTAATTTAATCAATGGGGGAGAAAGACCTAATTAAATAAATAATGATTTATCTGAAAAGTGATGATAAGTTGAGAGTATGATTCAGGAAGAAATGGTGTTAGTAAATCAAGATCTAGTGTGTCAGATCGAATTGTATATTTTCCATGTCTACATTTTGCCCCTCTTTGAAGCAATATACTTGTTACATTGATTCAAAGAATAAATTGTTGTGATCAAAGTTCAAAAAAATTCAATTTTTCAGATGCCCCATTGTTACCCCAGTGGAAGGATTACGCTGGTACATTGCCCCCTCAAGAGATCGAGCGGAAATGTATGTTTTTCCTATTGAGATCGTGATAAAATGTGAGAGGAGTGGTTATATTGATTAGAGGACAAAAGATAATTTTTTCATGTAGACAATTTTGATGATGTATAGATAGTCATCAGCCATGGGTAGCCTCATGTATATTTTGATATCTCACACCTACTTTAGATAGAAATGTTAGTAAAGATAGAAGCATAAGAAGAATAAGATGGATGGAAGGAGGATCCAACAAGCCCACATTATGAATGATGATGATGATGATTTGCTTACCAGGAGTTGGGATTTTCAAAGGGTCAATTACTTTATGTTTGATAACACACATAGGTATGATGCATCAAGGTATAAAGGACCAGGATGGCGTTGTACCTAATGTGATGGACTTTGACTCATCAATCAGATAGGAGTATTCTTGTTCACACTTAGCATAAAAAGCCTTATTCATGATGTAGTTTAGACATTCTAAACATCTTGGGCCAAAACATAGAAAAGCAAGCCTTCCTATGTGGTCAACAAGATATCTAAAACATCCTCCCTACAAACCAAACAAAGGATGCATGGCTAAGTTATTTTACAAGTGTATCCCACAAGTGCAGCAAATAAAAAATATAATGATCATTGCCCCATTCCTTTCTCTCTAAACCTGTTTTGTTTAGGCATCATCGAGAGGTCCTTGGAATGAGCGAAAAATAAGATAAGTCAAAAAAGATCAGAAAAAGTAAACAAACAAGCTAATGTTCTTCATACCGCTAGCCAAGACTAACTACTACGGGGTACATGATGTTTATGCCCATCGTGGGAAGGATACATCCTAGGAAATGTTGTGATCAGGGTTTCAGTGAGACTGATTGGGTGATAAGCTATTAATACTCCAAGTTGATCAACTTGCATGCTTACTGACCTAGACTTGAGACTTTGACGATTAGGGTGTTCACTTTGGAACCTGCTAGACTTGTTTCTGACTGACTCGCCAAAGGATGATGGTGATGACTAATTTTATTACATGAGTGGTGACAATCATCGGTGAAAGAGAGATGAGATGGATGCACCATTTTGGATTTTTCAAATATTTTGAGGCTGTTTTTTTTGGTTTTTTGAGATTTTTCAATGTTTTTGGTATTTTCAAGGTTTATGAATGTTTTTGGATTTTGTGTCTCAGGGGCCGATCAAGGATGGCCTTGCCTACATTTAAGCTCAGAGATGACGTAGTTCAGCTAACAATTGACTTGATTGCATGATGAGATGGAAGGGCAACGGATTGCCAGATTGTGACAAACGCCTAAAGGACTGACCTAGGGTGTGAAATAGATGGGCAAACGGATTGCCATTGTGATGGATGCCTAAAGGATTGACCTAAAATATGAAATAGATGGGAAAACAGATTGCCATTGCAATGGACGCCTAAAGGACTGACCTAAAATGTGAAATAAATGGGCAAACAGATTGCCAATGTGACAGACGCCTAAAGGATTGACCTAAAATGTCTCGGGGGATGATCAAAGATCAACCTTGCCTTCGTTCAAGCTCAAAGATGGCGTAGTTCGGCTAGACGACTCTATTTTTTATTTTTCAGATTTTGACATGTTTTAGATTTTGAATGATTTGGATGTTTTTGGATTTTTGCATGATTTTGACGATTTGGATGTGGATATGTGATGATATCAGTGCTTTATTTGGGATTTTGTTGAAAACCAAGCTTAATGTTGATCAATCGGATTGATGGATTGATAGTTTGACTAAGTGTGTTAAGTCAAACAAAAGTGATAGGGCACTCATAAACTCTAGGAATTTGTGTTATCCTAGAGTAAACTCATACACGAGAGGGCAGTTTGACTAAGTGTGTTAAGTCAAACAAGTTGATGATGGATTGGATAATTTGACTAAGTGTGTTAAGTCGAATAAGATGATAATGCACTTGCAAACTCTAGGAAGTTGTTAAATCCTAGAGTAAAATCATGGACAAGAGGGTGTTTTGACTAAGTGTGTTAAGTCAAACAAGGTGATAATTGATTGGATTCGATTGATCAAGATTGATTAAGCTTGTTTTGGAACAATTTTTTTTTTATGATTTAATGTGACGCTGACACACAAGTTAGATGCGACTGATATGAATTGTTGGATTGATGTTTGACAAAAGATAAAGCTTGATAAGGAACATCATCTTGTCAAAATATGCCATAGGCTAGTGATTTGGATTTTTTTGGCTCACAAATGCTTTGACCAATTTTCTTTCATGTTTTCCAATGTTTGGATCACCACATAAGTAGGAGGATATAGATCAAGATTTATTCCCAAAGCAAGATGTAAATCTTTGCCCCCAGTGTCTAGCAATGTATGGAATGCCATGGGTGGATGCTTGGATAGATGGATGGATTGTTATGGTGAGCATGCAAAGGATGCCAAGGATAATCTTTTGACAAGATAAGGTATTTGAATAGAGGATGCTCATTTGGATAATACTTCAAGGCTCAGATAACGTTGGGTAGGGTAGGATCCATGAAAATGGCCCATGTCAAGATGTTTACCATTAAGCAAGAGTAAAGTACGCACCAAACTTTCATCAAGATCAAGATAGCTTTGGAGTATGGATGTAGATATATGGATGGGATAAATGGTTCCTGGATGAATGGATTTATTATGGATGGAATGTTGGCTTTATTATGGATGTGATAAGATTCTTTCTCTTAAATGGCGCAAGTAGATGCTCGATTCTACACATGACACATTTTTTCCAAGTTTTCATCATGGTACTTTCCCAAAGCACCGCCCATGCGGTTTTCACTAGAGGATGATTTTTTTCTTTATTGTTTTCAATCCTTTTTCTGATTTTTCTTTTTGGATTTTTATATATTTTGATTTTTTTGTATTTTTTTGCAAAATATTTTAAGCTCATGTTGAACGGCTTGGTTATGTCATGTAGATGCTTTTTTCATAATGTGCCATTGATATCCTACTTGAATAAGCTTCTTTGCCAAGATACGTGCACTTGAATGCAACTCTCAAGATTTTTTATCTGCTTTGTCGATACCAGGGTCAACTTTTTCTTTGTGCACACATCGTGATAGAGTGCCTTTTGAATCCTTATGATGAAGGGTTGCTGCCAATACATGGTCAATGTGAGGATTGGATATTGTGTGTGGAGGCGTGGATGGCAGAGTGTGTTTAGGAATAAAAGATGGATTGGTTGATAGTTTGGAACCTTTGATTCTCCAAAATTGGGAAGATGAGCAATAATGGGTGGATATGGAAGTGTTCTTGGAATTAGGACCAATATCTTGATATGCTTTGTGCATCACTTGAGAATTCTGATTTTTCCTTTGTGGACATCTTTGATGGATACTTTTTCCTTTTTAATTTTTCCCCATAGTTTCTTTGACTAATGGAGTTTGATAGGGATAATCATTCTTGGTCTTTTTTGGTATCCACATGTATTTGATTCGTCCTTCATTCTTCTTAGCTTCTTTTTCTTTGATAATGTTCTTCTTGCTTTTATTTGAATCTTTCTTTTGATGTTGGTCCCAATTCGTGGATGGGGTGATGGATGGATGAAGATTCACGATGTGGTGAGTTGTAGTATTGGCATCAGTTCTATCATAAGGATTCTTCGTGCTCCCTATGTTGGCATTTGCTTGAGATGAAGTTGCCCCCAGTTTTGTGGAAGTATCACTGATATGTTCATATCCCTTGCTTGTCGAATAACCAAGGCCTTGATGTTTAGGATTGCCAATAATCTGCACTGGTTCCAGGATACCCTATTCATGTAGGCCTAATCCTCTGCCTTGATAATTTATCTGTTGAAACATTTTATGTGCAACAGGATATGATTTACCCTGGGAACAAGGTGCTACTTCTTCTCTGCTCTATGGTGGATCTTCAAAAGTGACAACTTCCTTATTGATAAGATAACTTTCCCTAAGAAAGGTAAGTGATCCAGCTTTATAAGTGATAGGATCCTCCATGTGTGGGATGAAAGCTTGATTGATATCTTTGGTTTGCGCTTGTGAAATATTAGATTTTAATGCTTCTTCGAGAGGTATTGATGATTCACTTTCGTCATAAAATTATTCCTCATGATTCATTCTTGATATGCTTTCACATGATGTTTCTAATTCACAACTTCTGTAGAAGCCTTCTTCATGATCCATTTCTGATATGTCTCTGGATTTCTCTATATCTTGATCATGTGTACAAATGTTAAGAGTAGGAGACTCTTGTTCCTTGGTAATGATATCAAGAGTATGAGACTCTTGTTTTGAATGAAGATCATCTACGGGTCCATTCAAAGAAAGCATCTCATGGGTAGATGGAGGAGTATGTGCTATGCGGATATGATCATCTTGTATAGATAGGAGAGTGTCCATTATATCATTGTAGTAGCTTGGAGATACAAATTCTTGATCTCGAATGATTTTAGAATTGCTTTCAACATGTTTTGGATCAAGTTATTGACATGGGTCAATTTCAAAGAATGGATTGCTTTCTTGGATATCTTCATTAGGAATAGGAAGTTTCTCAAATGTCATGAGGTCAAAGGATGTCCATATGTTTTGGAAAGGATCATTGCTAGACCTTGGTGAAAGATGTTGATCATGCTTTGGAGTAAATTCTTGAGATGTGTCCTCTAACTCATTAGCTGATGTAGAGGCATTTTCAACATTATCATTGGTCGAAGGATCTTGATCATCATTTTCAATAGTTGTGGTGGGAATCTGTCGCAAGCTCTGCTAAGGGAGTAATGCTTGTGTTTGTTGTTGATCCAACAACGCTTGTCTTGGTCATGTTGTTGTTGAGCTACTTGTTGATGAATTTTTTGCAATAGTGCCTGTAATTGTGCTTGCGCCTACCGAGCTTGGTGTAGGGCTTGAGCTTGAGCCTGTGATTTTTGGGCTACTTGAGCCACTTGCACATCTTGTGTGGCTTGTTGGGCTTGTGCAACTTGTGCAGCTTGTTGGGCAACTAGTTGTGCTTGTGCTTACTGAGTAGCCAGTTGTGCAGCTTGTTGGTTTTGGAGTTCCTTTTGGTGGGAAGCTTCTCAAGCATCTTGCAACACAATGGAGAATGAATTTTCCATGTTGTGTTTTGGCGGTGGTGGCGGTGGATGGGGAATGGTGTTGATTTTTGGGGTTTCTTCGATGGTTGCCATCTGTTGTTGCGATATCGATGGAAAAATGGGAGGATTTGATATGATGCTTTGGTTTATGATTGGAGTGTTGCTCGGATTTGATTGATTGATGGCTGGTAAAGGGGGAAGGCTCATGCCTATATTTTTTGGTTGATAGATTTGTAAGTTTTGACTTTGATTTAAATCTACCAAAGGGAAAGGTGTTCCAAAATTTAGATTGGGAAAACTCACATTTGTTGTACCATTGAGGTTTGTAGGAGATAATGATCCCATGTATGGATTGTACAAATGCAAGTTTTGAAAATCAATTGGCATTATAAGGCTTCGATAGTTTGGTTGACTTGGATTACTCATGATGTATGAATCAAGTTTATATTCCATGCTCCTCTTGTGTTTTGACCTTATTGACCTCTGATGGGTTTAGGACCAATGATGAGATGAAGGATGAAAGGGGTGAATGATATGGGTGCTTAAAATTTTTAGGAACTTTCTATCAATGCTAGACTTTAGGACTTGGTTTGATTTTGATTTCGATTGATGATAGTTTGACTAAGTGTGTTAAGCCAAACAAAGATGATGGTGACCTTGTAAACCCTAGGAAGTTGTGTTATCCTAAGGAAAACTCATATAAGAGAATGAATTGGCTAAGTGTGTTAAGCCAATGAAAGTGATCATGAACTAGTAGACCTCAGGAAGTTGTGTTATCCTAAAGGTAAATTTGTTCAAGGGGATTGATAATTTGATTAGGTGTGTTAAGTCAAACAAGGTGATGCTTATTTTTCCTAAAAGTCTAGCATAAGTGATGTTTCCAAGGTTTCAAAAGTTTTTGGTGAGATGGGATTTGATTGATGTTTGAGGGATGGTTGAAGTGTTTGACTTGATCCTAGATGACCCTACGAGGACCTGCTTACAAGACCAAGGTAGTGAAGAACATGTTTTTCCCTAAAAGTGGTTCAAACCAAAAGACCAATGTTGGCATGAAAACCCAATGACTGAAAAGAGACCAAGCACATTTGTGGTTCAATTTTTTGTTATCTTTCTTAGATTTGGTTCTTTTTACCACAAACAATTTCTTTATTATGCTTTTCAAAATGAATGTCCAATGCCCAAATTTTCTTTCATCCCACAAAGTGCATTATTTGGAAATCAAGGAAATCAAGGCAAAGGTTTCCTAGTGTTGAATTTGATGAAAACAAATGATGATTAAACCTAAGTACTTAGACACCTCTAAGGATATAATCCCTAGGGCAAGCAAGAGAAATTAGATTCGTCAAAGGATATTTGTTTCCTCAAAGGGTTTGAAATTTCAAAGCTTTTGTGAATGTTTGTTTCTCAATGTTTAGAACCAAGCAAGGTGTTTTGATTTTAATAACATGCACAACCCTAGGCTGAAAAAATAGTATTTTTTGGGTTCCCACTTGGACAAATCCAGCTGCGCATATTCAATGCAGGTGACTAGATGCTTGACCACATAGACTCCCCCTTACAGTGCACTCACTTCTCGGATCAATCAAGCATCAGTACCCATGAATATCCCATGGCATACTTTTCATCTCTACAATAGAACCGCATGTATAACGTGGGGTGGCTTCAAAGTACATGACCTTTTGCACCAACAAATAGATAGGATTTGGCCTTTTCTAAACAAGAGGTTTTAATGTGGGCATTCCATTTGTGGGGGACTATCCATGTAGTGAGAGACCATTGTTTCCATTCTCATCAGAATAATCCTCATGATATTGGCCTTTGTTCCAATATCCAAACTTATATCCTGGGTGGAAGTCGCTTGGCTTTAGCGTGTTCTCGGTTGGGTCGTTCCCTTGGGTGAGTACTTTTTCCCACAAGGCAGACCCTCTAAGATAAACAATAGCAAGCTAGCATATCCTATAGTTCAATCAACCTTCATTGAAAAACAAAGGGAGAACACTTGCAATATATTGTGCTCACACTCACATGTTTGGTTCAATTTTAATTCCAAAAATAAAATGTGGAGGCAATTATTTTATTCAACTTAAGATCACCAAAAGAACTTTTGATTCTCAAGATCATCGTGAGGCGCGAGAGAAGCACATACCCCATTTTGATGATATTAACTTGAATAAATAATTATAAAATAAAATAGCATTTGTTCATTTTAATACCACAAAGAAAAATGAATTCTTTTTAGAGCACCAAATCAAATGTGAAAGTTGCCTTGTTCAATTTGTTAAACCTTAAACCAAATCTAGTAAATTGTTTCTAAGGTTCTTTTTAATCCTTTTGTTGCAAAATTGAAAGAAAATTTGTGGTGTTACTTTTAGAGCCCAAAAGAAAATTAGTGTTTCCTAAACCATAAAGTAAACAAATCCTTAGAAAGGTATTATAAGTTCTCCCAAAGTGTTTAAAAACACTTGTTATAATCATGTGAGAATTTTTTTCATTCATTTCCATGCTCCATGACTCTTTAAAACCTGTAATACAAGCTCCAATTGTTAGATGAAATCAAGAAACAAGAAGATATGAGGGTTAGATAAATGATTAAGCATATAAACCTTAAAATTTAGACCAAGTTTCATGGTGTTTTGACATAAGGTGAAATTTTAAAACATTTAACTTTATGAAAGTTGAGAAAAACATATACCATTGGATAGCTTATGAAATTCTACCCCATTTAAAAAAAAAAAAGCTCTGAAAAAGACCAAAAAATGACCAAGATACGACCATTTTAAGTTTAGGTAAAAAAATAAGAAATCAAAGGTGGCGATATTTGGAGCAGCACTGTTTGCAAATGCGGCGTTGTTTGGAGTGGCCTTGTTTGCAAATGCGGAGCTGTTTGAGTTTCAAGCGGCGCTCTGGTGAAGTTAGCAACTCTGTTTGGAAAAATAGAGATCGCAAATGCGGCGCAATTCCTTCCAGCAGCGCTATTTGACCTCAAAAGACAAAAAACATAAAAAATAGCGAAATTTAATCAAAAAAATGTGTTAATTTCTTCAAATCTGCCCTCCTTCTAGCACCAAAATGTGAGCCCTAGTTTTGTACCTACACAAATACAACAAAAAAACATGTTATTAGATCAATATGCAAGATTAAAACAAGGATTCCCTATGAAATCCATTCACAAATGCTCAAAATAGGAAAAAACAAGAATAAAACATGAAAAGCTAAAGCAATCCTAATTAAGCATGAAAACTCTTGATCCCATGGGGGAGTTGGTGCCAATTGGTAGGTCGAAATTAGCCCTTTCCCAACTCCTTTGTAAGCTCTTTGATGATTTGATGAGTGATTGATTCACTTTGTTGATGAAGAACAAGATGAGTTCTTGAGAAAACCTGCAATAACCTAGCTAAGATCTTCCATTGAGGATGAAGTTGAGTAGAGTAAGTTTACTCAAGTTGTGGATGGTTAAATAAGAGGAAAAGTCTCTCATTTATAGATTTCAAATTTGGAATAATGAGTGAGATTGAGCAATTTGGGATCGTTCAACATCCAATGGCCAAGTGCCACTTGTCAAGATGTGAATGGTTGAAGGTTGAGCACATTTTGATGAATGTGCCAAAGAGGGGGAGATTTGAAATTTGAATTTGAAAGTTGGAGGGAGAGAAGAATGGAGTTAATGTCACTTGGCTCAAGGCAAAGGACATGTAAGAGGAGTGAATGCCTTGTTGGAAGTACCCATCCACTTGGATTTTGAATTCAAATTTGAGGGACTATTCCCCTTTTATGCCATGTGAGGGAAAATAGATGAATTAATAAATCAAAGTAATTGATTTATTGTGAAAGTTGCATTCTCTAGAGAATGTGACATAGATTAAGATTAAATTAATCAAAGTTTAATTAATTTAATGAGGAATTTATGAGATGTGACAATTTAGACTTAAATTTATGAATTGATTTAAATCAATTTGAGATGAAGGGTTTAATTAAATAAATTATTTTGATTTATTTAACTAAAGGGGATAATGCTAGATTAAATCAAATAATGTTTAATTTATTCAATTTAATAAGAGGACTTTAGAGATTTAATTTAAATAAAATAAATTATTTAAATGACCAAAGAGAGAGGATCAATTAAATTAAATTGATTAATTTAATCAATAAGGGAGAAAGACCTAATTAAATAAATAATGATTTACCTAATTAAGAGATGAAAAGTGATGATAAGTTGAGACTATGATTCAGGAAGAAATGGTGTTAGTAAATCAGGATCCAGTGTGTCAGATTGAATTGTATATTTTCCATGTCTACACCATCTAATATTAAGAACCAAGCATGGGGCAAAGATGAAGATTCTCTTAGAATCTCTACATCCCAAACACATAGCGGACATTGCACTCCTTTGTTTTGAAGCAGCACATACTTCTTTTTCAAGGGAAGAAGGGTATTGCGTGGAAATGTTGGAGGATGAAGAAGAAACAAGCGAGCGGACCCCTGAAGAAGAGGTTCTCCTCAACTAGTTCATCGACTCTTACCCGTTTAGAAATTTCCATGCCACGAGACTAGGCACTTATGTCAGATTTGATGATGACATGGTTCATCTAAAACTGATGAAAGATCATCCTGAAAGCTATGATGATCCAATGGATAATTACTTGTGGACCTTATATTTTGATAGCACTAAATGCAAAATCGGCTCTAGAGCAGGAGTCCGATTACTGTCTCCAACAGGATCAGAGACTCTCAGAGCCTATCAATTTTAGTTTTCGTGCTCAAATAATGATGTAGAATATGAGGCCCTAATTCACGACCTGCTTCTTTTTGAAAAAATGGGTGCAAATATGTTGCAAGTAATTGGTGATTCTGAGTTCATAGTGAGTCATGTCTGAGGGAAAGCATCAGCTAAAAATACAAGGATCAATGCCTACAGACATCAGATATGGGATCTAATCGAATGTTTTGAAGCTTTCAATGTGCAAGCTATTCCCCGATCCAAAAACAATATAGTTGATCATATCGCTTCTGTTGGGTCATAGTTTGAACCGACCCTCGATTCAAAGCAAAGTATTGTTCACATCATTTTCAAACCGTCAATTCACAACAATGATCAGAATTGGCAAGTGTTTGAGGATGGCACCCAAATAGCCACTTTTATCCAAAAGTCAAGAGGACCTTCCAACCGTTCGAAATCAAAGGGTCAACCGTCCAAAGGGCAGGTCATTCAACTAAAAGGAAATAAGCTCCCTAAAGGTTTGATTTCCCTTGAGAATATTTTTGATTGTGAAGATGTAAGGAATGGTAAGAAAAGGTTCACAGCTAATGAAAATGATTATGAAGAGTTGGATGTCGAAAAGGGCATGTTCTAGGAGATGTGCACTGGGAAGACAGAGAAAGGCTAAGAGATCTATGTTCTAGATATGACAAAGTTATAGCATGGACCTATGATGATCTCAGAGGATATGATCCTAGTATAATCTAGAATACCATTGACTTGATGGAAGGGTCAAAACCAGTCTGACAAAAGAAAAGGCCTATCAATCCAAAGGTCGAGGCATTGATGGCACAAGAGCTCACGAAAGTAACTAAGTCCCAAATCATTTATCTGATTAAACACTCAACTTGGGTGTCTAATCTGTTGTCGGTAAGGAAGAAAAATAGTGACATCCGACTTTGTGTCAATTTTTGTGACTTGAATAAGGCTTCGCTGAAAGATCATTATCCTTTGCCATCCATGAAGCACATCTTGCAAACAATGGCCGGTTTGGAGATGTTCTCATTGCTTGATGGTTTTTCAAGGTAGAATCAAGTATTTTCCAAGAGATGTGACCAACATAAAATGACGTTTACCACTAAGTGGGGGAAATTCGCATATGCAAAGATGCCATTCAAACTCTCAAATGTTGGTGTGAATTTTCAATGGGCTATGGACATTTCTTTCATGGGATTGATTGATTCAATCATTCTGATTTATCTAGATGACCTAACAGTCTTGTCAAAATTGAAGGCTGATCATTTTGATCACCTAGAACAGGTCTTCCAAAGATGCCAAAAGTTTGGGATTTATTTAAATCCCAAAAAATGTGTTTTTGAATACCTCAAGGTAAGGTACTTGGCTTAGTAGTATCCAATGAGAGAATTGTAATAAATTATGAAAGATTCAAATCTATCATGGATTTTCCCTTACCGGTAAATCAAAAGGGACTATAGTCTTTCTTAGGAAAGATCAATTTTTTTAGTCGATTTATTTCAAACTTTGCATGAATTGCAAGGCCCATCACATTGATGCTCAAAAAGAATTTGATGTTCAAATGGACTCTCAAAGGCAATGAAGCTTTCGAGAAAATTAAGAAGGCTATCTCCACTACTCCAATACTGGCCAATCTAGATTTTTCTAAATATTTCTTGTTATATGTGTACAATGGTCAACATAGCATAGCTTCCATGCTCACTCAAAGGTACAAGAAGAATAACGTGGATTATCTAACTACTTTTCATTCAAGAACCCTCAAAGGTTACAAAATCAAGTACAACTTTGTAGAAAACCAAGCTTTTGTTGTTGTCAAGAGCCTCAAGAAGTTCTAACACCCAGTGTCCGCCAATAAGATCACCATTTTGGTTGCCCACCCAAGTGTAAGGGAATACATTACTAAAGGAAAAATAATTGAAAAGAGAGCCAATTGGATCACCAAGATCCTCAAGTAAAACGTAAATATCAAGTCGACTAATTTGGTGTGTGGAAGAGGCATGTGTGAATATCTTGCACAAGAATCAATTTCTAAACCTAACAAGGAGATTGATCAAGTATTTTCAAATCAGTTTGAATCTGATGAATCTTAGGTGATGGATCAGACACTATACATGTAGAAATGACACTACCTGGTGGCTCTCCTATTCCACAAACGAAGATACTACTGACTGCAAGGCACTAGGTATGTACTTGTTAAAGAAATTTAATTTAAAATAAATTATGACAGAGTATTGCTCTGATGTTTAGCCTAGTGTCAGGTGGAGAGGGTTCTATTAGAATTCCACAACAATCCTAAAGGTGGAAATTTTTCTGCTAAAACCACTGCTTTAAAAATCATGCGAGCGGGATACTATTGGCCCTCAATGTTTTTTGAAGAAAACTATCTAGTGCAGAAGTGCACTCAGTGCCAATTCTTTGTTGGAAAGAGGATGAATTCCGCTTTACCTTTAAGTCTCATTGTAACTGAAGATCGTTTTGATCAATGGGGATTAGACTTTATTAGAATGATAAATCCTATCTCTAGTGTTGGCCATAAGTGGATCGTCACAACAACTGATTACTTCATGAGATGGACTGAGGCTATCACCCTAAAAAGTGCTACAGAAGGTGAGGTTGTCAGCTTTCTAGAGGGGCTGGTGATTAGGTTTGGCTTGCCAAAGACTGTCATATCCGACAATCCTAGGGCCTTTGTAGGTTCAAACGTATTGAATTTTTCTATTAGAAATGGGATCTATCTTAAGACCTTTTCAAAATACTACCCACAAGGGAATGGGTTGGCAGAGTCAACGAGTGAAAACCTAATTAGGTTAATCAAGTGCATTGGGTCTAAATGACAATGAGAATGGCATGAACATCTACGAGCTTCTTTGTGGGCAGACCGGATCACACCGAAGAAAATCCTTAAGACATCTCCGTATGAATTAGTATATGGGAAGGAAGTGGTCTCACCTATTTCTATGGAACTCCCCACCTTACAGTTCCTGAAATCCCTAGAAATAGAGGAAAGCAACAGAATGGAGGTATGGAAGCCAAACTTCTCAAGCTGGAGGAGGAAAGATAAAATGCTTTTGAAGCTATGGTTGGCCGCCAACAGATGGTCAAGCGATGGTTCAACAAAAAGAATTTTGACCTAGATTTCCAAGAATCCTGGTACTAAAATATGGTGAACGCACTGCAAAACCAGGGCAACACACCAAATTCGAAGCACTGTGGAAGGGCCCCTTTTGAATTAGTGTATGCAAGGAGAGGAATGCATATGATTTGGAGGATATGGAAGTACATTATTTAGAGATACCGGTAAATGGTATTTATCTAAAACTATTCCATTAAGGTATGGTATTCTTTAAAAAAAATCACAGATATGTACCATATGTAAAATATTTGTAAATAAGCTTTTAAGTTTTAGGGTAGGAAATAAAGCGAAGAGACAAAAGAAGTATGAAAAGCTACATTATATATATTGTATTTTCATCGAATTTATAGTATGAGGTAGCTCGAGGCTCAAATTTTTAACAGAAAAGCTCTCTAGAGAAAAACCCAGAAGGGGTTTTTGAGAAAACGTACAAAAAGCAATTTATGGAGGCACTGTTTACAAAAAACCAAAAAAGATAGGCCTCTAGCCATCGTTACAGGGGTTTGTTGCCCATAATCATTTTATTTTTCTTCTTCTTCTTCTTTGTAAACAGGAAATTGGGGAAACACAACACACGACACATGGACCTTGACCTCAGTCTCTGCGGCCAAAGATAACAAGCTCGAAGTGCTTTTTCAAGTTGTACTCAGGAGCTTCATGAATGCCATATTCCCGAAGGAGGTAGGTGGCGGTGGGGAGAGACAAAGTGTGGTGGCTTTCTAGGTCCATGGTGTGAAATTCACTCAAAAAAGGAAGCCAAGGCACGTCCATGCCATGATCAATGAATAACTAGAGGTCCATCGCACTAGGAATACCGACACTAGGGATAGTGAATTGCACAATTTTGCCGAGCCCTTCTTGCAGAGACACGTCTAACATGTGGTGACACAACTCCACTATCTTGGTTTTGGTGACATTTAGGTCTAGTAGAGAGGCCAAAAAAGTGGGATAGGATGTTGCAATTGCTCCACATCTGGTTCTCTTCTTCAATAAAGTCCATGCCAATGACCCATCGAAAAGAAATTACCCCTAGCTAGTCACACCTCTTTACTAGGCATTTAATTCTATAGCTGTAATCTCCCTAGTGAAGGAATACTATGGCCTTCATGGAAGAAGACAGACAGAAGTACCTAGGCTGACAGACATGCTAGAAGCAGTAGAGTAGAAGACAATATGCAATCAGATAAGAAATTGACTAAACTCCAAATTCTTACTTTTTCAAATGAGTATAGCCTTGAGGTGGCATAGCTATTTATAGAAAAGAGGTGTCGATAAACCCAAACAACAGAACTTCTATTTTTGGCCGAATGGTAATGGAAAAATATCAAAGTAGTCGGTCAACGAAGAATAAATCATACGAAAAAATCCGACATGAGGTCTCAAAATTATTTTTTGGGCGTTGGGAGTAAATGCTTGCATAGGCCAGTTTCTAATGTGTGTCCTTGGCCATCATCAACATCAGCTAGCTCACGTAAGTGAAAAGACATGGATTAACACACTAATATCTGATAGATTAATAAGCTCAGCTTTTCAAAGGTACTTTATATCACTAAGAAAAGATTGACATAATTAGGAGCACCCTTCCTAAGGAAACAAGTTTATTTGAGAAAAGAGGTGGCGAAAGAAATGTACTAAATCCCTTCTCGTAGATTTTTTGGCATTCTCGATGGATACAGATCTCCAACCGACACATATGTCCTCATTGGCAACATTTAATGGACCAATGGTAATGGCACAGCCTTAACTGTACGTATTTCTCAAGGAAATTAATTATACCAAAAGGTAGATTTATTTTCAAGGGAAGTAAAAAGCAAGTGGCTATTTCAGTGAAAACTCTCTACAACTTTTGAAGCAGCCATGGTAGAACCATCGACAACTAGAAGAAGAACAAAATCTGCTCCAAGAAGGCCCATTTTTGCCAATATCTTTGGACAAATATCGTTCACCAATGCCCCAATACTAGAGGATCGACCATTTGAGTTCTGTAGAAAGGTACTAATAGATAGAAGTGTTAAAAGGGAGCAGTATGAGATATCACCGACAATGTTTTTGACCCAAGGTTGGCAAAGAACCCTAAAAATCTAAGAGAAGGAGAATTTCAGAGGATGAAAGAGCATGGTACCTCTGAGGGTTTTTCTTCTCAGCTTTGGAGTTGTGGTCTGTCATAGTTCATGTTAACTGTCATACAGCTGTGCCCAGAGCTAGTGGACACATGCGCTAAAAGATTCAATGAAGAAACCAAAACCATCACATACAACAAGATCAGAGTCACAATATTTGCTCCAGCTATACAAGAGATTTTGTGCATCCCTCCCAACTGATGTGCTGAGCCATTTGTTGAGAAAGATATGGAGACCTACTAGGAGGAATCAAATGAAAGAGAGGGTTTCTATTATTGTGAGACATGGGAGAGGCTGACTAGATGCCGTTTTGTTTTTCCCTTGGAATTCAAAAAGTTCCCAGATAACACACGGGATCTTTTCTCTATGTTAGCCTGGGTTTTTGGCCTAGATGATGATGAAGAGGTCCATCCTTTCCAGATGGATTTAGCTCTAATACTCAAACACGAGCGGGAGCAGAGGTATTTTCATTTTGCCAATTTGATAGTTGTGAACATGTTGCTGCAGCTGAAGAATTACCAAGTTGAATCTAAGTTCAGGTATTCTACTTTCTTGGTCCATTTGATCCTGCATCAGAACTTTAGGTTTCTGGAGAGAAATTTTCCTGTTTCTAGGATAGATGAAGAGGGATTAATTCAACCAATTTCTATATGGACATATGTCTTGTCAAAAACAAGTAATTATTACTGGTTTGTAAATCTCTTCCTGAGACTAGTGTTGCAAGAGTTATTGCCATAGTCAAGTAACCGCTTGTCTCCTAAAGTTTTTCTATGGATAAAAAAATCATTGACCCCATTAGATTATTTCTTTGGGGAATATTTTGCGTTCATCAAATATCATGGTTTTGTTGGGGAACCTTTCTGACTCCCCAGATTTGTGATAGATCAGTTTTTTGCATTGGAGGCATGCCGTCAGGAAACTCTTGTTGACAATGCCTATGGCAGGGGAAGGAACAAAACAAAGTTATATCTACTTCCTCTCTATATTGCAAATAGTAGGGTTGTGTTGGAGAAGTATAAAGCACATAAGGAATTGATCAATCTATTGGTGGCTCTAGGCCTAGTCCTTATATGTGACGAATGGGATTATAATCTATCAAGGCGGCTTCCTTTGAAGCACAAGACTTGGGAATATGTGGAATCTAAGAAAAACCCAACTCAGGAGAAGCTGAAATTATATGTTGAATTGGCCCTCATACCAATGAAAAGGTCAAAGTGGTTGAGGTTCTATACACCATATGTGAGATATTAGAGGGAGGTTTCAATAAGCAAAACCCTCAAAAATTAGATGAAATGGTAGGGATGGTCAGAACACAAGATTGCAAATTTTTGGAGGTCCCAACAAGAAATGGAAGGTACTCATAAGTTGCAGGCTTGAAAAAATAGAAAGCAGAAAAGAAGAGAGAAGAATGTCGAGTTGCTAGCTGCGAAGAAGATTCAAATGTGTTTTAATGAAGAAAGAAATTCCCTATGGATCACTACAATGAAGCCACTCGTAGCCCAACCTGAAGGATAGATGAATATGGAGGACTATGATATTCAAGTAGTCGGTTTGGATTTGAATGAGATCCATTCGTGCAACAAGGTAGATTTGGCGAAGACAACTCAGAAGGTGGTATACACAGATTGTGAGTAGTTGGATCAGAAGTTGAGAAAACATGAAAAATGAGTTGTCAAATGTAAAAGAAATGGTGAATTGATTTCAGTCAGAACTCAAGGCCCGAAATGATGAAATGACCCGCATACTGCAAGTACAAGACCAAAAAAATGAAGCAACAAAATCTCTTGCAGTGCTTCAAGATAAGCAAATCCAGTTGTATGCTGAAATAGATAGGTTGAAGGGTGAGCTTGTAGATGAACGCCAAGCTAACACAAAGCATCCAGGTGTTTAGGAAAGTATAAGGAAGGAGATAGATGGTGCACATGCTCAAGCTTTTGAAATTTTTTTGAAAGATCCAGAAGGAGGCTGAGAAGCTAGGAAGGGAGAAAGGGAAAGCCAAGTCCGCCTTGCAAGTTTGTAATCAAGAAGTTGAAAATTTAATCTCCGAACTGACAAAGGCTCTAGAAAAAGGGGATCAATTGGAGAAAAGATTAAAGACAAAGGAAGCTCAACTACAAGAAGAGTTAGTAGCTACACAAAGTTTTGTGACTCTTCCAATGAAGAGGAGGTTGGTATCCGCCTACTGGGGGGTGATCCCACAATAGTGGTTTACAATTTTTGGGCAAACTGGACACTGCAATTATTATTTTTAATTAAATCTTCACTTTCGGGCTCTTGTAGCGGCTAAACCGTGAGGAATTTGAAAATGATGCAAACTAGAGTCTCATCACATTTTGTCTGTAGATTCTAAAAATATTTTTTTCAAAATTTTTGGAATCAAATTGCACTTTTTTTTCCATCTCCCATGAAAACTAGTTTTTTTCAGAAATCAGCATTTTTAAAAAGTGACGCTCACCGTATACAACATAACTTTTTTTGTATGAAGGATAAAATTCTAATTTTTTTGAATTTAGATTTGTAACTATGATATCTAAAACTTGCATTCGGTATCATAGTTTTTTATTGAATATTTTTCCTTAATCAAGTTTCAAAGTCAAACCAATTGCAATTCAGACATATGTGGATTGTATACAACATAACTTTTTCTGTACGAATCGAAATTCAATTTTTATTTTTTTAATGGATCAAGGATATCAACACCCAGCCTCAACATATTTTTAAAAATTTTATTTTGATAATTTTTCTATTTTTCCACATGTGCAGACCAGAGATTTTGATTTTCAGTGAAAAACCTATGTTTAATAAAACTAAAAAATAAAATACATAATAAAAGCAAATCATATTAAAATTATATTCAACAGATAGCTCATTCTGAGGACTATCATTATCTAGCTGGGTTTCTGAAGTTTTCTGCATTTTCAAATTCAAATTGAGCTTCGAACGATAATTTTTTACAAAAAAAATCTATTTTTTGAGAAGCTAGGGGAAAAAGGTTGTTCGGCCGAACCTCTTAATGGGGTTCGGCTGAACCTAGGTTCGGTTGAACCTCTTGAAGGGGTTCAGCCAAACCCTTTTAAAATAATGAGCGAAATTATTTTAAAGGGGTTCGGCCGAACCCCCCTGAAATTGGTTCGGTCGAACCCCTTCAGTATACATATGAAAGTCAAACAACTTTTCCAGGGTTTTTGTGAATTTTTCTGAGCTCCTCTGGTAAACGGCGTTTTCCAGGTGACCCTCGTGCTTTCAAATGTGTCGACTGAAAAAGAAAAATCACAGGTGAAAAAATGTTGGATTTTTTGAAAATGTTTCATATTTTATTTCTTATTGTTGCATTTGTTTTGATTAATATAAGTTTTTTCAATTCTTGTGACAGATTTTTTGCATTTTGTAGGAGAATTTGTTGTTAGCTTAAATCAAACATTTTTGTTTTGAAGAAGAAAATGGGACAAAAACAAAAAACAAAAAACAAAGCTCAACGAAAATTTTCAAAAGATAAAGAAGAAAATAGACGCAAACAAAACTTGACAAATTATCATAGAAAGAAACAAGGTATGTGTTTATTTATTCTCTTATTCATCAAATATGGGTAAATTTATTTACTTACAATAGTGATTTTATATTATGTTTTATCTATCAACAAGGAAAAATGCATCCAATAATTGATATATAAGAAAATTGAATGTTCTTCATTTCAATTTTTTGAAAATGAAAACTCAAATGCATATCATCAATGAGTTCTATAAAACTAAAATATGCAAATTATCACTAGATTTTATGAATCTTTATACTAAATGTTTTACTACTTTTGATCTACAATATATTCTTTTTATTTGTATTTTTTTGAAGCACCCAATTTTGCATAGATATCTATGTGTATGTCTTTTAAATCCTTATATTTATTTCATCCAATTGTGCATCATCAATTATATAGATATGGTAGAAACACCATTTTTCACCAATATTTCTCCCTCTATCAAGTAGTATCTCCCTTTGTATCAATACATGAAAATGAATAGTAGGGAAATTATTATGTATAACCAAATTGGATTAAAGAAGATGACACAAGATAATTCAACAAAAGAGAATTTTTAAACTCATATAAAAAACCTAAATAGTGATAATTAGTTGAGAAGGTGGGGATAACTCAAACACCCCACAAACACACAAAAATTAGTAAAAAATATAAGTAAATTATAATAAATAGAATCATATTAGTTAACAATAACTATTTTTGGATTAGGATAGATTTAACAAGAAGTATGATGAATATACACATAAAGCATACATTAACTAAATAAGTTTATATGTGAAGAACATATAATGTAGAAGTATGTATCTAAAATAATATTTTCTAAATTTTCTAACACATAATCTAACATAGAATTAGAATATTCTTTATAAGAGTGAAATAATTCATAAATAAATAAACATATATTGATAGTAAAAAGAAAAATGTATTGAATTTGATAACCTAAATAGTGATAATTAGTTGAGAAGGTGGGGATAACTCAAACACCCCACAAACACACAAAAATTAGTAAAAAATATAAGTAAATTATAATAAATAGAATCATATTAGTTAACAATAACTATTTTTGGATTAGATAGATTTAACAAGAAGTACGATGAATATACACATAAAGCATACATTAACTAAATAAGTTTATATGCGAAGAACATATAATGTAGAAGTATGTATCTAAAATAATATTTTCTAAATTTTCTAACACATAATCTAACATAGAATTAGAATATTCTTTATAAGAGTGAAATAATTCATAAAGAAATAAACATATATTGATAGTAAAAAGAAAAATGTATTGAATTTGATAACCTAAATAGTGATAATTAGTTGAGAAGGTGGGGATAACTCAAACACCCCACAAACACACAAAAATTAGTAAAAAATATAAGTAAATTATAATAAATAGAATCATATTAGTTAACAATAACTATTTTTGGATTAGGATAGATTTAACAAGAAGTACGATGAATATACACATAAAGCATACATTAACTAAATAATTTTATATGCGAAGAACATATAATGTAGAAGTATGTATCTAAAATAATATTTTCTAAATTTTCTAACACATAATCTAACATAGAATTAGAATATTCTTTATAAGAGTGAAATAATTCATAAATAAATAAGCATATATTGATAGTAAAAAGAAAAATGTATTGAATTTGATAACCTAAATAAAAAGCTGAAAGTTTTAACTAACTTTATTCCTAGATTTGAGATTAATAACACAAAAATACTATCCAAAATAGATAAATCAACAAGTGTAAATGGTCTTAAATCTAAATTGGTTTCACCTATATAAACTATGCAAGCTTATTTTTCCTATTAAAAAAAAGTACTATGTTTTTATTAAACAAAATATTAAAAATGGGATTTAATTATAAACAAAGAAAAACCTAGAATGAGAGTTGAGAAATAGATATCTCATCATGATAGGAATCTAGAATTATGAATCAATAGAAGATAATAAAAATTACATCATGTTTCCTAGATGGTAGTATGACTACATTAAGGTCTATATGTTTACATAGATTTTTGTTGTACATAAAAAATAACAATTTATACAAAATTTGAAAATCTATAAAATAAGAATAAAATACACAACCAATAACAAGAAACTTTAGTAGAATAACATGATAAATTTGTTAAAATAAATTAAATGATATAAAATGGTCATAATGTTATTTAAACTGAGCTCTAAGAGAGTATAATTATGATAGATAGGAAAAGACACAAAACCTCCATGTGAAAAGATTTCCAAGAATACATGTAGCTAGTGCCACAAAGGGAAAGGGGTGAATTTTGGTTATCTTACCAATTATATTGTCAAATACCTAATTTGGTATTTTTACCTCCACAAATAATCAAATAAAAATACATTAGATTAATATGGTTACGCTCTTATCTTATGTGCATCTAGAAGTTCTAAGACGAGTACAACATAAAAAATATATATAATCTATAGCAATAAGTGTATCCCTTAGATATATAAAATAAATAAAATTGAGAAGATGGATCAACATGAAAATATAATAGTTCAAACTATCACATGTTGTAATGTACACTCATATTTTTGATGAAAAATAGTCATGAGTAATGCACGTGTTATTTTCTCTATGTAATACTTGATAAAATTATTGTGTATTATAAAGTGTATTTTTATTGATTTGGGGTAATTTTAATTTAATGACTCATTTATCTATAAGATGGGAGGGGAAAGTTTCTTTAATTTTTTAGCATTCTAGTCCTTACATATTCCTATTCTTGCATACATAGATCACATCGTGCATAGTCCTTGTATGTACATATATATCATTTCACCTAGTTCTTGCATGTACAACCCCTTGCATATATCAAGATCATATCACCTAAGTTCCAAGTTGCATACATTCCATGAATTTAGTCATTTGCATATTCATCATTGAAAAAATAGAACCCTTAGCTCTTGCACAAGCTAGACACTACTCTTCATAGGTCTCAAAATCAACCCATTTGCTATCTATCACCCACATCACTTAAGGTTTATCATAGACTTTCAAGTTAGGAAACATGTCGGGTTATCCTTGCTCGTCTAGGAAAATCCTTTTGGATTCCATCATCTCCTACATACCCTCTCTTGGTAATTGGTCCCTTGTGTTTATCCATCATATCACAAGTCAATCCTTGCATCATAACCAAATTTGGACCTAGAGTTACATTTGACCTCTTGGATTCTTAATTTATCACATCATATTGGATACCATTTTCATTGCATTCTAGTCCTTACATATTCCTACTCTTGCATACATAGATCACATCACATAGTCCTTGTATGTACATATATATATATATTTGTTGTTTTATAACTTGAAAATTAGATTTTGTTCAGTATTAACAGATAGGGATTGAAGGTTGAGACACAAATCCTAACGATTAATCGTAATGGGTACCTTATCTAAGAAAAATAAAATATTTAAATTTACTAGATCTTGACTATCTACTTAGGTACAAAGAGGCTCATAGACTTACCATACTATCTAATAACATGCTATTTTTTATGGAAACCATAACATTCGTATATGTTATATAACATGATTGAATTATAGAACTTATAGTAACAAGTCTAAAACTTAGTTACTAGCATGCATAAATTTAATTGCATTAAAACATGAAAATATAATAGTTCAAGCTATCATGTTGTAACACACTCATATTTTTTATGAAAAATAGTCATGAGTAATGTGTGTTATTTTCTTCATGTAATACCTGATAAAATTATTGTGTACTATAAAGTGTATTTTTATTGATTTGGGGTAATTTTAATTTAATGAATCATTTATCTATAAGATGAGAGGGGCAAGTTTCTTTAATTTGTTAGCAATTTGAGTTCAAAACTAAATCACTTTTATTTTCATTTAAATGTTGAATCATTTTTTTAATTATAATCTAAAATTTGAATATGTTGACACCTTCAAACAATCATCTCTAGGTTGAAATAAATTATGCACGGTAAATTTAATGTTGAATGAAATGCATAAAATAAACCCCTCAAATTCTTGTTTTAGCATGTGTCCAGCTGGAATTAGCTAAATGTTATTTTAATTTTTTTCTTTTCTTTTCAACTCGCATTTTACACGCATTGGTTAAAAAACAACAACACACTTTGTTTTTCATTGGGTTTAAAATTAACTCTTAGATAGAAAACACTACAAATGGTTAAAAATAACCCCTTTGCTTGACAAACACTACAAATGGATAAAATGAACCTTGTGCATTCTCTGTTTGTTCACATTTTGATTTTGGTTTAAAAACAACACCATGTGAGTGTGATCTGAAATATTCATGTGCTCTCTCTTTGTTTTTAAACAAAGATCGATTGAACTATGAATATTTTGGTTCGCATTTGTTAAGCCTTAGATCTTGGGCCTGCTTTGGTGGGAAAAATTACTCACCCCAAAGCGACTCAAACCAGGAACGTGCTAAAGCCAAGCGACGCCCAACCGGTATATAAATTCAAATGTTAAGGAAAACTTAGCATTACAGAACTTCCTGCGGACTAGAAATTGACTCCCCAGTACCCTTGTGGTGCGTCGAAACCTATAGACCCTAACCTCTACAAACTGGGATGATAATGCCTCTCGCGTGGCCTTTTGAATGGGTGCCCGAAATAAATCCTTTGTTTTAGAAAACCAAAAACCTTCTATTCTTTGGTGTAGCAACGGTCATTGCCAAGGCACCTACACCTGTGCAATTCTTAGTAGAAATGATCAATCTGCCATGGGAATTTCAAGGAGATTGGAAGCTTGGTTGCCCTGAGAAGTGAGTGCACTGTAAGGGGGAGCTCGTGGGGCCAAGCTTCTAAAATTCATTTGCTAAGGATATGTGGTTCGTGGGACCCATAAGAATATTGTCCTTGTAGCCTTAGGATTTTTTTTATAAATGTCTTCTATGTGGTTGATTTTCATTATTTACAACACCACGTGTTTGCCAACTATTTTCAGACAACATGAACAAATGAACATCATCCTCCAAATCTGAATCAACACAATCAAACTGAAATAAATTCCTTGCAATCTGCTTGAAATTTTGTCTAGTGTGAAAATCTCACCTTGTCATTCTGTCATCTTCAATCTCATCTATCCATCCAAAATTGCATTTTATATAAAATATCAATTTTGTTCTCATTTCGACACCTCTTAATTTGATCACATCACATAGTCCTTGTATACATATATATCATTTCACCTAGTTATTGCATACATGTACAACCCAGGGTGCATATATCAAGATCATATCGTGCCTAAGTTCCAAGTTGCATACATTCCATGAATTTAGTCTTTTCTATATTCATCATTGATCAAATAGAACCCTAAGCTCTTACACAAGTTCCACTACTCTTCATAGGTCTCAAAACCAATCCATTTTTTATCTATATCCCACTTCACATAGTCCTTGTATACATATATATCATTTCACCTAGTTCTTGCATACATGTACAACCTAGGTTGCATATATCAAGATCATATCGTGCCTAAGTTCCAAGTTGCATACATTCCATGAATTTAGTCCTTTCCTTATTCACCATTGATCAAATAGAACCCTAAGCTCTTGCACATGTTCCACTATTCTTCATAGGTCTCAAAACCAATCCATTTTTTATCTATCACCCACATCACATAGTCCTTGTATACATATATATCATTTCACCTAGTTCTTGCATACATGTACAACCCAGGTTGCATATATCAAGATTATATTGTGCCTAAGTTCCAAGTTGCATACATTCCATGAATTTAGTCCTTTCCATATTCACCATTGATCAAATAGAACCCTGAGCTCTTGCACAAGTTCCACTATTCAAGTCATAGGTCTCAAAACCAATCCATTTTTATCTATCGCCCACATCACATAGTCCTTGTATACATATATATCATTTCACCTAGTTCTTGCATACATGTACAACCCAGGTTGCATATATCAAGATCATATCGTGCCTAAGTTCCAAGTTGCATACATTCCATGAATTTAGTCCTTTCCATATTCACCATTGATCAAATAGAACCCTAAGCTCTTGCACAAGTTCCACTACTCTTCATAGGTCTCAAAACCAATCCATTTTTTATCTATCGCCCACATCACATAGTCCTTGTATACATATATATCATTTCACCTAGTTCTTGCATACATGTACAACCCAGGTTGCATATATCAAGATCATATCATGCCTAAGTTCCAAGTTGCATACATTCCATGAATTTAGTCCTTTCCATATTCATCATTGATCAAATAGAACCCTAAGCTCTTGCACAAGTTCCACTACTCTTCATAGGTCTCAAATACAATCCATTTTTTATCTATCACCCACATCACATAAGGTTTATCATGGACTTTCAAGTTAGGGAACATAGGTACATTATCCTTGCTCGTCTAGGGAAATCCTTTTGGAGTCCATCATCTCCTGCATACCCTCTCTTGATTATTGGTCCCTTGTGTTTATCCATCATAACACAAGTCAAGCCTTGCATCGTAACCAATTTGGACCTAGAGTTGCATTTGACCTCTTGCATTCTTAGCTTATCACATCATATATCATACCATTTTAATATATCATACCATTTTCATATATCCCATCTTAGAATCATATCCCTTTCAAATACATTTTTTCCATGGAATTCTTAAGTTCACGAATCTTTAATTTCATTTGATTTCATATGTTCAACTCCACTTATATATCATCATCTCTCACTTTCTTTTCAAAATATTTTGTGACATGTACAAATGGCTCAACAAGTAGGAAGTTCTCAAGCAGAAGTCGAGCCCAATCTAGATATTGGACCAAATGAATCAGTTGAAGAACACATGGACCTTGAAGATAGGGAGGAGGCCCGAGTTCAAACAATGCATGTTGGAGAGGGGTCAGGATCACTTCCTTATACACTAATGGATGAGCATATAAAAGTAGCTGAAACAGTGGGGAAACAAATTTCTTATAGAAATTTAGATCATTTACTTGAAATGGATATGGAGAAACTGAAATGTTATGCCGACCAACCTAAAAATAAAAGTAAGAGGTCAATAACTAAATCTATAAATAAAAAATATCCAGAAAAAGAAAAATGTCAGCACTTTCCACTGAATTTGGTTATAGTAGAACCACACTAATAAAAAATGAGAAAAAGAGAAAGGTTTTAGATAGTTTTGAAGGCAATTGGGCAATTATGTGTAGAGCTCCCCATTCTGACAGGATTGAAGATGTTGTTAGGAACTTTATCTCAAGTTTTTGGAATGATCAAACTCATCCATCATCAAATACTAGAGATGTTATGAGGTACAGGATTGGACCTGGTATTTATGAAGAACATATTAAACATTGGCTATACATAACACAACTTGAGATGTATATGAACTTTTGTAATATGTATCCTCATATAAATATTGGGAAAACAATGTTTGAAAGGTTAAAGCCATATTATGTGAAGATAAACAAGTTTTTTGAAACTTCTTGTTGTCGTTATCACATTGAATTTGATCTCTACTATCAGGTGTTTCGAAAGATGAGAGAAGAAAGATATGGTTTTCAAAATGCACCTCCTAAACAGGCGAGTTTGTTCGTAAAGGATCTATTATGTGATCATGAAAATGGACTTCAAATAAAATGCATAAAAGGACTCTGTGAAACATGTGAAAATTTGGCTAACTTTCCTTCAACAAATGAAAATGCTGACCTGAGTCAGACAGTAAATTGCAAGAGTTACAAGTATGTAAAGTTTCAAACAAATTTTGGGGAAGAATCCACAAGGTTAAACTATGTAGAAGAGGAGATACCTATTGGGAAATTTATGGAAGATTTTAAAAAATTGATACAACCATACATACAACATTCATTTTATGCTAAGTGGAAAGCACATCAATTTCAAACATTAAGAGATACTTTCCCACTTGGAACAATTCTATCAGTAGTTGACTTTGCAGAAAATTACTCTTTTGTACATCAAAAAGAGATTCAATCAGAATATTAATTTTCAAAGCAAGTCACTATTATGGTTCATGTGTGTTATCGACATGCACAATTGGAATTGGATGGTGTTGAGAGTACAGATGAACAATGAGCCATCAAGAAAGAATATCACTTTTATACTAGTGATGATAAAGAGCATGACACTTTTTGTACAACATTGTTTTATAAAATGTTTTTTTGAGAATTTGAGAAGCAGGGGTGTAAAATTTGAAAAACATTTCATATGGTCAAATGGATGTGCGGCATAATTCAAATCATCACGGCCATTTTATGCACTTTCTAGATATCATAAAATTTACAAAGTATCACATGTTTGGAGTTTCTTTGAGAGTGGGCATGGAAAGGGTGAGCATGATGGCGCAAGAGCTTGCATCAAACGTGCTTTAAGAAAACATCAAATGAGTTATTCAGAAGATCATATAGACGATGCACATGATGTTTTTTAATGGTGCAAGAAACACTTTGCATCAAATGAGGTCGGCACATCTTCAAGAACAAACCGAAACATTCCACATAGAGTGTTTTGGGAGATATCGAGTATGTATAAATTACATTTAAAATAAATAAATTTATTTAAATTTAAAATTTACACATATATATATACACATGTTCAAGTTCACATAAGTTTGTTGCAATTACATTTATCTAGGTGTGGATAGAAGATCGATGCATGGATGCAAGAGGGTAGAAAAAACAAGATCTTTTTATTGTGTTATGAGTTCAGATAGTCACCCTGGATGGACATTATACATGAGGGATTACTCTTGTTTCTGCACTGAGTGCATTGCGGGAAACTCTCATGCATGCAACAATGAAGAACTTGAATACGTTAGTAAATGGGATATGGTACCACTATTCGTTTCAAACACATACGATGAAAATGAGGATGAAAGATTTCAAGACATTCCTTTGATTTCAATTGATTATGACCATATTTCAGGATTGGTTAGAAAAGGTACATGTGTAAGTTTTCAATAATTTAAGTATTATATAAATTTAATGATCTTTAACTTGTCTAGAGCTAATTCTAATTTTCTTAGAATTTTATTGTGTAAATTTGGTGTACAGGAGATGTTTTTGCAGTTATAGCAGAGCTTGAAAACATAGAAGGTGTTAGCTATTACTGCATTGCACACAAGAGAGGAATAAGCTAACACAACCTGAAACAAACGATGGAATGTTATTTCCCATAGGTGAGTTTGAATTTAAAATTATATATATATATACATTGTGTACATGTGTACATTACCTTAAAAACATTAAATATATATTGTACAAACCTTGAGCATGCAAATGTTGTACACATGCACATGTATTACCTCAGGTTCATGTTTATCGTGTAGGTTCTGTTGTTGTGCAAGCGATATATCTAAGACAAGTCAAAGTTATTCAACATAGGATTCATTTTGTGGACTATCAAGTTGATAACAAGGTATATCAATATAGTTGCCTTATAATTGCTATCACCCTACATCTTCATGCAGTTCCACATGCACGTGGACAAAAAAAATGGAGACTAGATAGTGATGACCATCAAAAAAATTTACATGTTATTCAAGAGCGGGTTGAACCAGAATGTTTGAGTTAGATTATCTCCATGATTTTCAAGTTCACTTGTACATGTACATACATGTTCAAGAAGGGAACTTATAGTAACTTGTTTGAACTCTGGATTGTTTTAGTTACTTATAATATATGTTGATGACAAGTGTTTTAAATTTGGTTGGACACAAATTAGGGGTTGAAATACATTGAGAACCTTAAATTGAGTAGATATTTCCAATTATATATTTGTTCCATGGAATTCAAGTACTTGTTATGTACATAATGTGCAAACCTTGTCATAAAAAAAATCATTGGAAGAGTGATGGTGGGAGTAGAAGAAAATTTAGTGTTAGTTTCAATGATCCCCCAAATCTAGCATGTTTATTTATTTATATCTTCAATATAATGTTTTATTTATGTATATAGTTGTATATATTTAATCAAGATGGTTATTATTATAGTTAATTAATTTCTCTATTGAAATTTAACATGTTAAATATTATTGCAAGTATCTATATTTAAATAATTTTTTAATTTAAATTATGAACTTTATTGAATCATTGCATCATATTGGAGATTATTGTCAAGTCATAACATGGACACATGATTTCATCTTCCTGTTTCCTATTAGGTATATTCCTAGGACAAAACCCTATATTTATATAGATCAATTTGAGGCTTCTCTTGTGAAAAATATATATTTATCTAGATATATATTAATAGGGAAGAGGGCTTTGATCATTTATAATAGCTTGCATGTTAGTGACAATAAGAATAGGAATTTGAAACTCTTTAAGAAAGATACCAATTTTTTACCATAGTTCTTATTCATGTTCACTAAATACTAGTTTTTTACCATAGTTCTTATTCATGTTCCCTAAATACTAGTTTAAATGAATCAAGTGGTAATCAAACAAGTTATTTCATTGTGGAGTTTGTTGTTATTTAATGTATAGATATGCAACATATCTAGTAATTTTAGAATTTTGTTACAAGTCAAAAAGATAATAGAGGTGTAATTTGAATTGAATTTTCTTAATGTTTCAAAGAATAAAATTTATTTGTTTATTTGTTTTTACTTTCTATCAAGATTTTAATTTCATCATTTTGATCAAATTTTAAAACTAGAAGAACATGTCCTTGAAATTAATAAATTATAGGCTCAAGCAAATACACTCATTTATAAAATATCATTAGTTTACTTGAGCTTGGGAGTCATTTATTTTATAATTTTTGACTACTTACTATAATTTATTCAACATGGGCATGCGTGTGCAAAATATTTATTGTGATCAACATGAATGAACTTAATTATAAAGTGGCATTCATTTCCTAAAATTCTACTCTAGAGAGATCAAATGAATATATCATATAAGGAAATGTAAGTTGTAAGAGATCATCAAATAAGCAAATGTATGTATATTGAATATAAGCGAATGTATACATATATCATATAAATATGTAAACATATCGATATTGATCAATGTATAAACATGTAACATGTTATAAGCAAAGTTCCAAATGTATGTATATCATAAAAGAAAATTTAAGTTAGAGATCATCGAATGTGGAATACTAAAGATCATCATATAAGATCATCATATAAGGAAATGTCGAATACTAAAAATCATCATATATAGCAAATGTAAGTTAGAGATAATCAAATGTCAAATAATAGAAAGATCATCATATAAGAAAATACATCTAATATGTAGGGCCTAATATGAATGTCGACTCCTAGTCGAATGACCATCTGAATGAGAATGGTCCTGCTCTGATGGATGTGCTGAGCCCTGCAAATAAAATGGTGTACAAAATGTGTTAAATACATATAATTTATATTAAATATGTATCTAGATCTATGCATGTACATATTCATGTACATATACACATGTATATATAAAAATGTAAAACTCACATGTCCACTAGCATCAGATTCATCCATAGAGTCACGTCGATGTGTACGATCTAGAACAAGGCTAGGAGTGACATTAGGTATGTCCACCTACAAATATATAAATTCATATATATCAATACATGAATATCTAGTTAAATTAAAACTAAAATTTAAAAATAATTAAAAAGGAATTGAAACATGCACATGCACATCATTTGATATCGGATGACCTGAGTCCTCTAAAATGGCTGCCTCCACCATATCAACTATACGATCAAGTGACAAATCAATATCTACATCCCTTTGATCTATCTCATGTCGTGCCAGAAATGATGAGTGGAGAGGACTATGTAGGTGATATGGCATCGACGATAACAAACCGACACCAACCAACATCTCAGTAAAACCCATAGTCTATGCAGCTATCAAATCATCAGATGGTGGATCCTGACGTGCACTAGTGTTGGGTTGACAGTGATGGGATCCTAGAAGTGAACGACCTCCACATGCCAAATGATCTCTAACATTCTCTATACCGATCCCATAGTCTGATGCAATGAAGGCATATGCCTCCAAGAGTTCCTCAGCCAAACAATGTAGAGTCCTGTGTGCCATATCTCCTGTAAGTGCCTCAAGCTTTGTGGGAGTAGGGATGCCTGCTGCTGTGAAAGGATCCATGGTGGTCCACTGTGCTGAATATGGCATGGGTCGGGGATGTCTAGACATCAAATACTGACCTACATGATCAGCAAATATCCTAGTGGTGGTAGCTGCAATGTCACCTATAGTATCAATTGCTTCCTTTTGGAAAGCAACGACAACCTCATCTGCTATGGGGGCTAGAGCTGGGGTGAGAGTAGGAGACCTCTCACCAACCAATACCCTAAACATTGGGGTCGATCTATCTGCTCAATGATAAGTGGTTCTGTCAGTAATCCTGCCATGCCCCTAACCAACATATGGTGGAATGTCCAGGTAGTTGACTTTGAGGCCCAAATGGACCTCAGCATACAACTGCTGAATAAAATATAATGGAATCTGGTCATTGTTTGGGTATTGACCATGTGTTGCAAGAAATCATGGGTAGATCATGAGGCCATATCACGATCAACACATCTAGTGACCTGGTATCCCCTAACCTTACGTGCACTTTGATAAAATGGAAAACAATTGGTTTTTATCATTTCTTTGGTCACACTATCCTGTATTTGTTTAAGGGGAACCTCACCATGTACTTCTTCCCGCATGCGGGAAAGAATAGAAGCTACTCTATTTGGAGAAAATGCACTTGTCCTCTCAAGTTCATCTCTTAGTTTTTCAAGACTATGCAATATTGACATGCATGGTTCAGAATATATCCCTGGGTTTTCATTTTGTGCTAATGAGTCTTTCAATTTATTAATCTCATTAGTGGTATTTGCAAACAAAGATTCCAGAGGTGGAACATTTGCATTGTCCATGTTATGTATGTATGTGTACCTAAAGGAGCAATGAGAACTTAGTTTAAATAATATATCTAGATATAAGAAATAGAAATCTAAAACAGTTCTAATAATTCATCTACTCATCAATAATATTTCCATACCATTAACACAAAACATGTTCAACATCTATCATAGTTTTTAATAATCAAAACATTCACATTACTAGATTGCACAAAAAACATAATCTAAAACAATTATAAAATTTAAATTTACAAGTGTGCGTGTGCACTCTAGAAAAAAATGTGTCATTAAAGACAATTTAAAAAACATTGATAAAGGTTGCATCTAAGATTTATTTCCTACAACTAGTAATAAAGGGAAAACATTATTACTTAACATTGAAAATAAAAATGTTGAACATGAAAGCGAAAATGTTGCAAAATGTTATGAAACACCTATTGAAAAGAGTAACATCATAGAAAAATAAGAATTCAAATTTAGAAATATTTTTGAATAATGTAGAAATGAACCCCATGATATTAAAATTATACTCCATGATCCAATTGTTGATAATATTAATAAAATTGATAACATGTGCACATAAAAAAATGAAATTCATTGTATCTCCAAGTTACTTAAGAAGAGAGAGGACCTTTCCGAATAAGAATGATATCCCATATTCAAAATTTTCTAATGAGCTTGATAAAATTGTAATAATTCTGGAACCCAAAAATGGTTACTTAAAATTGATGAGAACATAAGATAAAGTCTTAAATGAACCATGAACCATTCAATTTTGAGCTTCAAAATTTTTCAATGAATACTTTTGTAAAATTACTAAAGTTGTAAAAAATAAGACCTTTACAAAATAAATTAAATATTTAGGCAATCAAAATTTCTAATTAAAATAAAATTATTATTAAAATATTTTTTAATTCTCTTAATTCTATTAGGATTACTAGTAAGTAGAAAGATAAAAGAGCTACTTGTAGAGTAATAAAAACCTCAATAGTAAGAAATAAATTAAGAAAGGTTTGATTAATGAGGCAAACTCATCTTCACTTAAGCATAAATTGTAAAGTATTGTGAAAAGCACTAGCAATAAGATCAAGACTAGATAGTCCTATTAAAAATGGTACTTGAGATTTTAATGGTAGGATTCCATGAGTTCATAAAAAGCTAATTAATAACACAAATGATGAAATTGAATGATTTTGGCACTTTAACTCTAGAGTATCACTCAATGTAAAGGATGTTTTAAAATAAAAAATTGGTGATCAAGACCACACACCACATATTAAACATTAATTGGAATGTAGCCAAACAAAATTGTGTAAAATTTCTTGAAAAATATATTCATTTAAAAATATCACAAAGGGAATTTGAATAGATTGTAAGCCTTTTTATTGTACATGCCTCTTAAAATTTCTAATACATATTGTAAATACGACATGTAGTTTTTATCTACCATGAACTATTATGTAATATTAATTATACTTTGTATACTAACCAAATTTTACAAGAGTGTGGTACAATTAAAATACCAAATTTATCTAAGGACTTATTAGATTTATTTTAATGTGTTAGATACAATGATTGTAATTTTTTGTAAAAATGTGTTTAAATGAGAAGTGTTTACAATGCGGTGGGTTATCAAAGTTTATATCATGTACCCATGATGGAAGAAAAATGATCTGGGAAATAAAATGTTTGAGAAAAAGAGATATGAGATAACTATAAAATACAATTTGAAGAGTGGAGGTGAAGTGTAACACCCCTCTGTTTTGCTCTTATATGAGATTAAGATGCTTTATTATCTTATCATTTCTTATGGAGCGATACAAACTATGTGTGTTATGAGATGTACTTTCCTTGATGTTATACTTGACATGCTTGGATTAAAATAATGTTGTTTTATTATGACGTGATTATTGCTTATGAGTTTTATTAATGATGGAAGTGTCAATTTGGTGATATTGTATTGGTGAAGGGGACATGATTGCATCACTCGCTTGCGAGCGCCTTGCGATTTTGTGATTTCCTCTTCACGGTGTATTTTATAATCATTTTAAATGCATGTGCTATTGATGCCTTGGATTCAGGTTTGCAGGTACATGACATCGACTCCATCTAGCTTCACATGTTTGAGCGTGTCGACCCAACGGTATGATGATTGGGAGATAGTAGCTAGGTTACCTATGTCAATTCTACACCCTAACCTTAGTAGGTAGTCAGTTGAGTCTGTTGTGTTTTTGGGTGCTTGTTTTAATATTATTTAATTCGGAAGGGCTCTTGTTTATGGAAATAAATACTTAGAGTTATTGCTTTATATAGTGTTGATATTTATTTAAATTCAAATTATACATTGTGATAGAAGTTTTTATTTAAGTTAAGTTATTAAATTTGATTTATTTAATTACTTAAATTTAATCCAATGGGTTGAATTTATTTATTAAATAATTAAAATTAATTAATTAAATATGTTGTTGAGAAAATTAAAAGGAAAAGGGAATTTAATTTAATTGTAAATTGTAAATTTCAATTAGTGTTAATTAATTTCAATTTGGAATTAAATTGTAATTAGAAATTATTTCAACATGCAAAAGGCTTTGAGAAAATATTTGGTTGTTGAGAAGATATTTTGAATGTGACATGTGTGGGAGTAGAATTAATTATTTTTATTTTTGGTTGAGAAAATTATGAAAAGAGAAGAATTTAATTGGAAAAAGGGAAGAGAAGTTTCTTCAGAGAAGATTTTTGGAGAGGAAAAGATATTATTTTTGAAAGAGGTTTTTGGCTGAAAATTGATAAAAAAACAAAGGGTTTTCAAGAATCTTGGGGGTTTTTCTGTATTTTTGCATCTTCCTAGAAGTGGTGAGTTTGGGAGAAGCTTTGGAAATTGATCTCTGAAGGGGAGGCTCTGCTTCAACTTTATTTTCTTCAAGCTTTAGGAAAATAGGTTCCTTCAAGTTTTAATTTATTTATTTAATTATTGTGAAAGATTGTCTGTACAAAAGTTAATTTTGTAGAAGCTTTAAATTATTTTCAAAATCTGTAAGGCTTTCTTTATTCTTGAATTGTTGAGAAGTAACTCAGAGGAAAACAATCTGTGATTTAAGAATTTAGTTTTATTTTTGAAAGCCTCTATGTAAATTAAAAGGATGTGGATTTTTTTGTAATCTTCTGGATTTGTTTAAAATCTGCCTGTAGAAGTTGTGTTAAATTTTATTATGAGAAATTTTGTGTAACTGTTCTTTTAACAAATTGAATTTGAATCCCTGTGTTAAATTTGGAAGAATGTAAAAAATTTTGGAAAAATTGGTTGACCAATTTGCATGTAGATGGCTTTGTTCAAAAATTTTTCCCCAATTTGATTTATTATTGAAACTTAATAAATATAAATATACAATATATATATGTATCATTTATATATATATTCCCACATATATAGAAAATATATATTTATTTATATACGAAATGTTATTTTTTAAAATTTATTTGAATCGCTGTATGGCGAGTGGATGAAACAGGGAGGTCTGAGTTTTGTTTTAATGGTAATTTTTGTTTGTCTTATATTAGGTGTGTGAGCCACCATTGCCATTGGCGGCGCTACCAAGGGCAACGCTGCCCCTCCCCACTCTTTGTACAACTGAGCCCATAGTACTATGGGGAGGTTTGGCTGTGTAGTACACAGCCGCCCCTCTCCATAGTATATGGGCTCACCTTTTAAGAAGCCAGCTAACCCCCTTCCCTTTTATTAAATAAAAGGAATTATTTTATTGTATAAAAACCTACGTCCCTTTATCATATGGAGTTTAAGTCTGTTTTATTTAAATTCATTTTTTTTATTAAATTCGGTTTTATTTAAATTCTTATTTTATAATTTTGGATTTGATTCGTTATGAAAGGTAAAATATATTGGGTTTACATATATTTTGTGTATATATATTATTGTTTTAGTTTTAATTGAAGAGATAATTAATGTTATGAAAATTTATTAATTATATTTATATTATTTTTCCAAATGTAATTTAAAAGGTAGCGTGCATATTTATTCAAATAGAGGAAATATGTATACATTATTTATAAATATTTTTTGGAACTGCAGATTAGATATTTAGATTGGTTACATTTGTTAAATAGATGCATGATCAAGTTCAAGTCGAAGTTAATTCCAAAATGAAGAATTCTTGTAATAAAGGAACTGTTTTCATTTAAATAGTCATTGGATTAGATGCATGCAAATGCATGTGTTAGATGAAATTAAAATAATGTGTTTTTTGAAAAAGAGAAAATTATAATTTATTTAAATGATGTAATCCATTTGGGAAATAGATATTTTATCAGTTTAAAATTGAGGGAATTGGAATAATAAATGAAATGATGATCTTCTAGTTGTTTAAAGTTGAATTGAGATGTTTGAAGAGCCTGTTAGTTAATTGGTTGAATTTTCTCCTTCACCTCTATAAGGATTCTTATTAAATTAGAGAAAATTGCATAACTTGTCTTAGTATTCTTTCTTATCACTGAATGTGAAAAGATTTAGTAAATCCAAATCTTAGATTTAATTATCGTATTGATTGCCTATGTGGTTCGTCTAAATGCAATAAGAGGAAATGATTATTTAATTAAGTGAATTGCAGGAATAGTTATTTAAAATATATATAATATGTTAGTAGGAACAAAGGTTCTATTATTTTTAAATTGATGAAATTAAGGAAAAAGTTAGTGTGATGTTATCCCTATTTGGAAGAGTCTTTTTAATTAATTAGTTAAGTTGGGATAATTGAATGGTGCGAATTATTATAAGTTATTTCATTGATTGTGTGCAAGGTTGTGATAAATTAGAATATTGTAAACATTAAACTATTATGTTGGTATGATGTGTTTGAGATATCTTTTGTGGTAATTAGGGGTAATTGAAATGAGGTATTAGATGAGGCATTGTAAGTTTTCCTATTGGGGTATGTTAAATTTGTGAGTTACCATTTCATGGTCTTGCCTTTTGTAGTTCTCTACGGTAGTAAGGTTTGTTGTTTTCAGTGAGTCACCCGATTTCTACGAATGGGGAATGGTTTGTTCTTCTTTGAATGGATTGTTAGATATTTTGTATCTCCTTAGTTTGGAGTGGTGATGAATCACATGATAACCGTAGGAGGGTGAAACTCAATGGGGGCCGAGTTCTAGAATGATTTGATGGGTAACTCATGTACCTTGAGTGACATCTCTCCTAGGTTAGTTGTATGTATAGATTACTAGAGTGTCATACTGCTAAACTCTGATTTCAATGTAATATTGAGTTAGTGTTGTACATGTGGTAGTTTTGTTTAGTGTTGAGCCATCTGGTGACTAGAGGTTGTAGGGATTGTCCTTGTATCCGTGTTACTGGCTCCTAGCACGGGGGGTGGGCCTTCGGGTACCACTTGGTTGGGAGGAACGTGCACCCTACTCCGTTGGGTCCCCCTTTGATTTGCAGATTGCGTTGCGAGGGTTTTCAATGGAGAGCTTGCAGTGGTTTCATTCTTTAGTTTAAGCTTTCTTTTACTTCAGTTAGCTCTTGTAATTATTATTCCCCTCAATTGTTTTGAAGGAGGAATCTTGTAATTGTAATAGTTAGGTTTGATCTACCTCATTCTGGGAATGAGTATTGTAATCTACTTTTAAGTTAATGTAATCTGGAACCTATTATATGTTATCCTAGTGTTAGAATCTTTAATGCTTATAAGTATGTGAAATTAAATGCATGGTTAATATTTTAATAAATTCTTTGTGTGCAAGTGTGTGTATGTTTGTTAATCGATGTAATCTTGTCACATTACCTTAGAGGTTGTTGTGAAGTATTGTGCATCTCCTTTGATATTAATACACTTTTAAGAAAAAAAATTGTACGCTTCCGCATAGTGTTGCAACTTCCTTTAGGGTCTCATGGCGGGGCATTACACATGGTATCAGAGCCCCAGGTTCATACACTGGATCCACTAGGTACATATGTTTCCACTATGTTGTCCTTGTCGATTTGTTAGTGGAGTGTTAAGTGATTACGTGTTCATGGCTTTTACGTTAGCATGATGACCTCTGTGAAAGAGTGTAGTGTGTAAGTAACCTGATATAAGGTTATGGTTGGAAATTTTAGATACGTATCTCATGGGTTATGGAATTGGATATTCCTATGGGATTATGTATGTAGTTGTACCCCCTTGTAAATGTAAGAAACCAGTAACTGTATCTTGTTTGAATGTTTTGTAAACCCGTACTTGCTTTGTGTATCCATGTGATGGTGTTACTTGGTGCCCATCCATGGAAAAAAGTTGCATTTTGGTGTGGGATTAACCATACCATTATGCATGTTTGCATGTTTGTAACCTGATTGAGGGCCAACCCAGGTCTGTTTGAAACTTATATATAGGAGTAATCAAAAGTAGCTCTTTTTCTTTTGGTTCTCTAGATCCTCAATCTGTGAAGGGATAGTAGCAGTCACAAGTTTCTTGGGTGGAGTGTGTAGCGTACGCATATTATGGCGTAGAGCATCTCAGCTCAACCAATCCTGAGGAATTGTACCCACTACTTTCCCTTATGTTGGATCAAGATACTTGATCCATAAGTGTTAGCCTAATCCCCACAGACTTACGTACAGCAGCATGGTTGTTAGTTATGCCTAGACATCCGTAGAGGTGATGATCTAGAATTAGTGAGTTAACCTCATATGTATGAGAGGTGAAGCTCTATAGCCCCATAATGATATTATCGTATTGCATTATGTATATGTACCCTATCTGCATGTGTTCTAACATGATGCTAGAGATACGATGCCACACCCTACTCATGTTTCGACATAGTAATGGCGATGATCCCGTGTTACACGATGCCATGTGCTAAGACATGTGAAGGTGCATTATGAGATTTTCTTTGTTAGCCTACTTGTGCGATGAGCGTTATGGGGCCTCGAACACTTGTAGAGGGATCCTAATGGTTGCCTTGACTATGTTGGTCGGGTAGCATATGGGTTGATCCTAGCCACATATACCTCTAGCTACAGCGAGTTCCTATGTGTGTCTTCTCCATGAGGTATCACGTGTGGGGTGAGTTCTGCACGTGCCTATTACCGTGGACCCATAGACGCACTGCCACGTGGCATGCGACCAGCACGTGCCTTCTCCGGTTGGCGTATGACCAGGTAGAGTGATGACGTTTTCTTTAGTCCTGGATACACTCTAATCATGTGGATAGCATACTCATTCTGCATCACATGAGGGCTATTATCATTCTAGCTGGACATTGTTTCCTCCTTCCTCGTTAGTGGCTAGTATTTAGTCACATAGTGTTGTATAGTGCAATTTTAAAGATTGTGAATTTTCTTTGGGTTATTGATGATTTTTCAGTTGATTGTGAGGGTCGACACTTTGTTATATTTGATTGTGAAGGTTTAGCCACAATTTGTGATCTTATTTTATTATAACCCTAGTGGTTATATATTTGATTCAATGTTCAAATTATGCAAATTATTGCCTTATTGTTGAAATGGAATTTTAATTTGATCTTCTTTATGAACTTGGTGGCTAAGCTATTTATCTTTGTTCTTTTCAATGTCGGCTATGTGTCGTATTGTGATTCCTCTCCAAGGTTGTATGAGGCAAACTTGGTGAGTGTGTACGAGGAAGTAGACATAGGAAACGTTGAGGATGGGGGTATGTGAGGCTGTACGCAGCCATAACCCACTACTCACCTATGTGTGATGACTATCTCTTGGAGGCTAATCCCCTTATACAACAAGAGATATATCATTGTGGTCTTGTTTGGATGGTCTCACCTTTCGTGTGCCCTAACACCATCAAACCACTGATTATGATGTTGATTTATTTGAGATGGTTATATGTTCTTGGTTCATGGATTCTTCTATCATGGATTGGTATGCTTCTTTCTGGTGTCATGATGGACCCTTGTGTGACCTTATGTTGTGATTTATGGTGTTGTTTGTGGGTATGTATATGTATTATGCATGTTTAATCATGGGTATGGTGCTTTATCTCTGAGTTTCTGTATGTTATTATGCCCCTTGGTTGTGTTTTTAGGATGTTTGGTAGAGGTGATCATGGAGACGATCGTTGGAGCTCTTCTTCTTTGAGTCCCCACCAACAAAATTGTGTGGCGTGTTTGGTTCCTCGATTATGTAGTTTGCTAGAGGAATTCCTTACTGAGTTTGACTCTAGACAAGAGCGTGGTATGCAACCAAAAAATTCTAAACCTAAGCCTAAGAAGTCACAACCTCAGCCTGGTGGTAGTGGTTCCCGAATTAGAAAGGACCGGAACTGGAGGCGTAAAGAGCGCTTCCATTTGGAGCGGTCAGCACAATGTGCGAAGGATGCAGCAGGTAAAGGTACGGGATGTTACAATTGCGGCCAACAGGGTCACTTAGCGACATAGTGTTCTCAGAGGAACACAACTGGAACCAGTCAGAGATTGATAGTTACTGAGCCAACAAGGAATGATGCAGGAAGGACTAGTGGAATGAGTTCAGCAGTTGATCATCGTCAGATAGAGCATCAGGGTATAGATGTAGAGATTACTGGAAGTGGGCAAGTAGTTGTTTAGGGAGCTCATGAAAATCCTGCGGTACAGGAGGTCGAGGAAGTGCCTTCAGTATTGTTTCCTTTGCTTTGATTCTTGATATGTTAGAATATGTGTTTTCAGACTATGTGATTGTTTAGTTTGACAATGTATTTGGCTATGAGGATTATAACTCTGGATAATGTTGTTTTTATGTTGATGTATGTAGTGGTTCAGTGTTGGAACTATGGATTAAGTGTGTTTTGTGAAATTTCGTACTGGGGGTTTTTGCAGGCTTCCAAGAGAAAGTCTAACCCTAGGGGGGGAGAATGTAACACCCCTCTATTTTGCTCTTATGTGAGATTAAGATGCTTTATTATCTTATCATTTCTTATGGAGTGATACAAACTATGTGTGTTATGAGATGTACTTTCCTTGATGTTATACTTGACATGCTTTGATTAAAATAATGTTGTTTTATTATGACGTGATTATTGCTTATGAGTTTTATTAATGATGGAAGTGTCAGTTTGGTGATATTGTATTGGTGAAGGGGACATGATTGCATCACTCGCTTGTGAGCGCCCTGCGATTCTGTGATTTCCTCTTCACGGTGTATTTTATAATCATTTTATATGCATGTGCTATTGATGCCTTGGATTCAAGTTTGCAGGTACATGACATCGACTCCATCTGGCTTCACATGTTTGAGCATGTTGACCCAACGGTATGATGATTGGGAGATAGTAGCTAGGTTACCTGTGTCAAGTCTACACCCTAACCTTAGTAGGTCGTCAGTTGAGTCTGTTGTGTTTTTGGGTGCTTGTTTTAATATTATTTAATTCGGAAGGGCTCTTGTTTATGGAAATAAATACTTAGAGTTATTGCTTTATACAGTGTTGATATTTATTTAAATTCAAATTATACATTGTGATAGAAGTTTTTATTTAAGTTAAGTAATTAAATTTCATTTATTTAATTAATTAAATTTAATCCAATGGGTTGAATTTATTTATTAATTAATTAAATATGTTGTTGAGAAAATTAAAAGGAAAAGGGAATTTAATTTAATTGTAAATTGTAAATTTCAATTGGTGTTAATTAATTTCAATTTGGAATTAAATTGTAATTAGAAATTATTTCAACATGCAAAAGGTTTGAGAAAATATCTGGTTGTTGACAAGATATTTTGAATGTGACATGTGTGGGAGTAGAATTAATTATTTTTATTTTTGGTTGAGAAAATTATGTAAAGAGAAGAATTTAATTGGAAAAAGGGGAGAGAAGTTTCTTCAGAGGAAATTTTTGAAGAGGAAAAGATATTATTTTTGAAAGAGGTTTTTGATTGAAAATTGATAAAAAAAACAAAGGGGTTTCCAAGAATCTTGGGGGTTTTTCTATATTTTTGCATCTTCTTGGAAGTGGTATTTTTGGGAGAAGCTTTGGAAATTGATCTCTGAAGGGGAGGCTCTGCTTCAACTTTATTTTCTTCAAGCTTCAGGACAACAGGTTCCTTCAAGTTTTAATTTATTTATTTAATTATTGAGAAAGATTGTCTGTACAAAAGTTAATTTTGTAGAAGCTTTAAATTGTTTTCAAAATCTATAAGGCTTTCTTTATTGTTGAATTGTTGAGAAGTAACTCAGAGGAAAACAATTTGTGATTTAAGAATTTAGTTTTATTTTTGAAAGCCTTTGTGTAAATTAAAAGGATAAGGATTTTTTTGTAATCTTCTGGATTTGTTTAAAATCTGCTTGTAGAAGTTCTGATAAATTTTACTATGAGAAAGTTTGTGTAACTATTCTTTTAACAAATTGAATTTGAATCCCTGTGTTAAATTTGGAAGAAGGTTATTATTATTGTGAAAAAAAATTTGGAAAAATTGGTTGCCCAATTTGCATGTAGATGGCTTTGTTCAGAAATTTTTCCCCAATTTGATTTATTATTGAAATTTAATAAATATATATTTACATTATATATATACAATATATATACAATATATATATGTGAATATATATATGTATCATTTATATATATATTCCCACATATATAAAAAAATATATATTTATTTATATATGAAATGTTATTTTTTTAAATTTATTTGAATCGTCGTACGGCGAGCGGATGAAACAGGGAGGTCTAAGTTTTGTTTTAATGGTAATTTTTGTTTGTCTAATATTAGGTGTGACACAGCCGAACCTCCCCATAGTACTATGGGCTCAGCTGTACAAAGAGTGGGGAGGGGCAGTGCTGCCCTTGGCAGCGCTTCCTCCACACTTGTGTGGAGGGCGCTGCCAATGGAAGCGGCACCTCTCACACCTAATATTAAGAAGCTAGCTAACCCCCTTCCCTTTTATTAAATAAAAGGCATTATTTTATTGTATAAAAACCTGCGTCCCTTTATCATATGGAGTTTAAGTCGGTTTTATTTAAATTCATTTTTTTTATTAAATTCGGTTTTATTTAAATTTGTATTTTATAATTTTGGATTTGATTGGTTATGAAAGGTAAAATATATTGGGTTTACATATATTTTGTGTATATATATATTATTGTTTTAGTTTTAATTGAAGAGATAATTAATGTTATGAAAATTTATTAATTATATTTATATTATTTTTCCAAATGTAATTTAAAAGGTAGCATGCATATTTATTCAAATAGAGGAAATATGTATACATTATTTAAAAATATTTTTTGGAGCTGCAGATTAGATATTTAGATTGGTTACATTTGTTAAATAGATGCATGATCGAGTTCAGGTCGAAGTTAATTCCAAAATGAAGAATTCTTGTAATAAAGGAACTATTTTCGTTTAAATAGTCATTGGATTATATGCATGCAAATGCATGTGTTAGATGAAATTAAAATAATGTGTTTTTTGAAAAAGAGAAAATTATAATTTATTTAAATGATGTAATCCGTTTGGGAAATAGATATTTTATCAGTTTAAAATTGAGGGAATTGGAATAATAAATGAAATGATGTTCTTATAGTTGTTTAAAGTTGAATTGAGATGTTTGAAGAGCTTGTTAGTTAATTGGTTGAATTTTCTCCTTCGCCTCTATAAGGATTTTTATTAAATTAGAGAAAATTGTGTAACTTGTCTTAGTATTCCTGCTTATCACTGAATGTGAAAAGATTTAGTAAATCCAAATCTTAGATTTAATTATCATGTTGATTGCCTATGTGGTTCATCTAAATGCAATAAGAGGAAATGATTATTTAATTAAGTGAATTGCGGGAATAGGTATTTAAAATATATATAATATGTTAGTAGGAACAAAGGTTCTATTATTTTTAAATTGATGAAATTAAGGAAAAAGTTAGTGTGATGTTATCCCTATTTGGAAGAGCCTTTTTAATTAATTAGTTAAGTTGGGATAATTGAGTGGTGCGAATTATTATAAGTTATTTTGTTGATTGTGTACAAGGTTGTGATAAATTAGAATATTGTAAACATTAAACTATTATGCTGGTATGATGTGTTTGAGATATCTTCTGTGGTAATTAGGGGTAATTGAAATGAGGTATTAGATGAGGTATTCTAAGTTTTACTATTGGGGTATGTTAAATTTGTGAGTTATCATTTCATGGTCTTGCCTTTTGTAGTTCTCTATGGTAGTAAGGTTTGTTGTTTTCAATGAGTCACCTGGTTTCTATGAACGGGGAATGGTTTTTTCTTCTTTGAATGGATTGTTAGATATTTTTTACCTCCTTAGTTTGGAGTGGTGATGAATCACATGATAACCGTAGGAGGGTGAAACTCAATGGGGGCCGAGTTCTGGAATGATCTGATAGGTAACTCATGTACCTTGAGTGACATTTCTCCTAGGTGAGTTGTATGTATAGGTTACTGGAGTGTCATATTGTTAAACTCTAATTTCAATGTAAACTTGATTTAGTGTTGTACTTGTGGTAGTTTTGTTTAGTGTTGAGCCATCTGGTGACTAGAGGTTGTAGGGATTGTCCTTGTATCTGTGTTACTGTCTCCTAGCACGGGGGGTGGGCCTTCGGGTACCACTTGGTTGGGAGGAACATGCGCCCTACTCTGTTGGGTCCCCCTTTGATTTGCAGATTGCGTTGCGAGGGTTTTCAGTGGAGAGCTCGCAGTGGTTTCATTCTTTAGTTTAAGCTTTCTTTTTACTTCAGTTAGCTCTTGTAATTATTATTCCCCTCAATTGTTTTGAAGGAGGAATCTTGTAATTGTAATAGTTAGGTTTGATCTACCTCATTCTGGGAATGAGTATTGTAATCTACTTTTAAGTTAATGAACCTATTATATGTTATCCTAGTGTTAGAATCTTTAATGCTTATAAGTATGTGAAATTAAATGCATGGTTAATATTTTAATAAATGCTTTGTGTGCAAGTGTGTGTATGTTTTTTAATCGATGTAATCTTGTCACATTACCTTAGAGGTTGTTGTGAAGTATTGTGCATCTCCTTTGATATTAATGCACTTTTAAGAAAAAAAAATTGTACGCTTCTGCGTAGTGTTGCAACTGCCTTTAGGGTCTCGTGGCGGGGCATTACATGAAGATTCTAGATGTGAGTTGGTCACAAGAGAAGCAAGTTGCTAATTTTATTTCTGATTTTAAGAATATTTTTTATAACTATGCAATACATAGCCACTATTCTTGATGGTTAGATCAACAAGTCAATGTGTGCAAGGATTTTTCCTAATTGGAACTATTATAGATCTATAGTCAATTTTATATAAAATTACACATTGCAGCCACAAAAGGAAGTTGAATCATATTAATATTACAATTCTATTCAGATAAACTATTATTGTTCACATCACATATAGGCGTGCCCCTAATAGTAAAAAATAAAATAAGAAGATAGTTAGGGAGAACAATTTTTACATGTTAGTGATGATCAATATCATTCGTCATAGTATGTACAATATTGTTTTCAAAAAAATTTTGGGTTATTACAAGAAAACATTGGTATTATAAAGGTTCAAAAAATCAATATTTGGTCATATAATTATACTGATTAACTCAATAATGCTTGTGTATTCATATTGGTTTAGTAGAATACATGCAGAGAAGGTTATACCTTGTATTTGGATTTTTTTAAAAGGTGGGCTACCTTCTTCATGTGGAGGAATTGTGTGAATAATGTCATTGTGTGGTTCATTGTACAAAGTTTTCTCTTGATGAGGAATAAATAAATACTTAGTAGAATAGTAACTAATATAATCTAAAAAGTGCATAGTGTGATGTTTTGAAGTTCAATATATTGTAATAAGATTTAGTGGCATGATAGGAGGTGAAGGGATAGAGAGATTTGGAAATGCTAGAGGAATTTTATTGTTAAGTTGTACTATAGCAAGATCCACAAGAATAGGACCCTAGTTGGCAATCTTGTGATCCTCATAACTTAAGTATTAATTCATTTATTGAGCTATTGAAGATATCTAGTTCTCTTTCTTTTTTTTTTGATAGTTGTAGCAAAATTTATTGATTATCTCTATGTTATGGTTCTATTTTTCTCTCTTTCAATGATTTTGATTATGTAAGAACAAAAAATGATTAGAATAAATTCATTAAGACTACTAATCTGGATAATTTCCACATATGCTCAACATATGCTCCTATAGAAATGGCGACTTTATATATTTTGAAATGTGTTTACTCTATATAATGATGTATGAGTCATTTTCTTAATCTTGGGGGTGTAGTGTATGAGAGTCTAGAATTGGATCCAAGATGGAGATTTTGCGTGATGAGAAGTGCCTTAGATCCTATCATCTACTCAACATATGCTCCTATCATCACGTGAGGTCCAATAAAAGAATGTTCTTAGTTTGAACACTATTTTTCTCTCTTTACAAAACCAAAATATATTGGGAATCATGAAAATAGTGGTGAGTACACTAGAATATCAATCAAGAGAGGCAAGTACATCAATCCCACAATAGTAAGTATGCTCAAAATTTGACTCATAGAATATGATGTCATTATAGATTTCATTATCTAAAGTTTTCTCTTTATGAGGAATAAATAGAGAATAATTGGAATAGTGCCTAATGTAATGTACAAAGTACAGATAACTTGATATTTTGAAGACATGGATATCTTAAAATTTTAATTGAATTATTTTTTGTAGAGGATGTGGTGTTGGGTATTTTTCTTGCAACCATCTAGATATTAAGGAAATCTACCATAATGTCCCAGTCTAGGAATAATGTAGGAAATGGGGAAGTAGCCTATATATTTAGACTAAGGGGGAGAAAAATTAGAGTAGATAGAATGACTTGGATAAAACTCCTCCTCTTCTTTGAGCCTTACTAAGTTTGGAAGTTTATTTCCTATAGATCTTAAATATAGGAACACAACTAATTTAGTATATAAGAGGTCTCTAATTTGGTAGTTAGTTCAAATGATGTGACTCTAGATATAAGCAAGCTACTCATCCCTATATATATATTGTGTTTATCACAATAATAATTTACCTAATATTTATATAGTATCATATAAAATCCTATACAAATACTATGTATTGAATAACACTCTCTAGGGATTTAATAGCTTTATATTACTAAATTTATGGATGATGGAATAAAACCTACTTCACTATAATATGACACTAACATATATATTTTTATTTTCTTTCTAAATGAATAGAATGTCCAACCCTCAACTATCAAATTTATCTTGAATACATGAAACCTTAATGAATTGAATAAAATACTAACATTCAAATTAGTCTAATGCACTTGGATTTATCATTTAGAGCTTACACTCTCAAATTCCCTTTTACCCCAATGATGCACCCTAATTGATAATCCACAATCAATTTAAATTCCCCACATATTATTTTAGAAATTTTTCTCATCCTAGCATGAACTACATAGTGTAACATAATTTTATAGCACGTCTTAGATGCAAACTAATAAATAATTAATATAAAGAACAAAAAACACAAACTCAAAGATTCCATGAATCCATAAAAAAACTTAAATAAAAATGGAGGTCCATAATACACAATTATAATAAAAGGTTTCTTATATGACCTTAATAAAGGACAAATCATCGAGATGTTGAGATTAATGTATCTATATGACCTTAATTTTTTTATAAAAATATAAAAGGCCAAATGTTTGACTCTAAAAGATAGGAAAAGTATTCAACTAGGTGTTGGGGTTTGTGGGAGTATGAAATAATATACTAGGGAAAAATAAGGTCGAATCTTCTAGCTTTATATATTTTTATTTTTTGGAGAATGAAAAGATGAAGTTAGTAGGTATGTCTCAATAGGTAGTTACTCTAAAAATTGATGATGTTAGCATCATATAAAGATGGCATTATCATGATTTTGAAATTGTGAAATAAAAGATGGATAAAAATTTAGACGCATGGAATCAATTCTAGAACTCTAAAACACAAGATTTGTTTTTACTAGTAGAGGATCAAGATAATAGGGGTTAGAAAGGGATGGTACTTAAGGATTGGAAAGACTAAATTCCCAATACTACAAGGAGTAAATACAAATAATAAGATTGTGAAGTTGTTGGGGAATGATTGAAATGACATGATGGTTGAGAGATGAAAAAATTGGTGCAAAAATACTTATAGACATTTGGATTAAAATGGATTGGGATTTTTAAGTTTAAAAGGGAGTGGTATGGTAGGATATAACCAAGTCTAAAATCCTAGAAAATATAACACTTGAATACAATAGAGCTAAGAGGGGTCAAAGAATATGGAGACAAGAATGGTTTGAATGGAGGGTCAAGCCAAACACTCTAGAAATAGAAAATATTCTAGGTCACTAAGAAACACTAAGGATTGGATTACTAGCATGACAACCACAATAAATTTTAAGTCCAATAGAATCCATACTTAGATAAATTTAACAAAGGTTGAAAATGGATTATCAAGATTAGTTGAAAGATTATACTTTGAGGATGAAGCCCAATAGACCAATGGAAAAAGAAAAATGGAGATGGTAGAGATGAAATATTGGTATGCAAATCCATCAAAATAACAATATGTTAATTGATAGAAATTCATGAAAATGACCAACACAACTTCACACAGGATATTTTTTTAATTTTTAGAAATTGAAGCATCTTGAACTTGTAGGGGACATCACCAAGTAGATATTTGAAAAGAATTTAATAGAGGAAATTATAATAAAAATTCAATAGCCATTCTACCTCTTCCTTACTCAATCACCTTAAGTCTATATTCCTTCATGATTTATTTGTAATAAGCCTCCTATAATCACATGTAGATTTTTCATTTTAAGGTGCAAAGATGCATTTTAGCTAGTATTTAAATATATATAAGGAAATAATTACTCATAAAATAATTAGTTTTATTAGCATATGAATCATCCTTTGTTATCACATCATCTACATAATATTCGTGTGATCAAACTAGATCAACTTGTGTTATCAGTTTAATTAATTTATATTCTTTGGCCAGCTTCATAGGCATGTTTTATATGTCAAATTATTATAATATAGTGGTCCATTTTTCTCATTTTTTTTCTCTTGATTTATTCTACTAAGAAAGTCCTTTACTACTACATGTCAAAGATTACTACAACTACTTATTATTGAAAATGTAATTAAAAATTAATCAATACTCACACTAAAGCATAATCTTGCTTCAAATTTGGATAATTTATCTTTGCATCTTTGAATGATACACTCATGAAGGCTACATGCCTTTCATTTCCTAGGTTTCTCATTTGAATAAGAATGGTTGTACAATGTGGTCAAATGAAAATGAGTATATGTAGAATAGTTTAGAATAGTTTGCGCTTGTAACCAATATAGGGGATTCAAAAAATGATTTCTTGATTTATTAAAATGCCTTAGCTTACATTTTCCACTATATTTTTGCATATTTCATCATCTTAGCATTTAGTGGCCTCATTATCTCTACAAAACCTATTTCGAATTTCTTTATAAAGTTAATCTTACCAAACCAATAATTCAATTCATTATTTCTTATTGAAGGTTGTGAGAAGATCTTGTTTATGCTTGAATACAAAAATGGATTGTATACCTTCCTTGTTTAACTGTCTTTTCCTTCTTTATCCATTGGAATTGCATATAAAAAAATGGATTGAATACAAAAATGGATTCAATACAAAAATGGATTCAATACAAAAATGAATTGAATACAAAAATGGATTGTATACTCAACTATTTATATTCTTCTAAGTTCTAGATAATGAATTTGTTGAAAATGCTTTAGAAAATTTCAAACAAATGCAATTGAAGCCACGAATTTTGCACCAAAATGAACTATGGAAAACCTGAGAGGATGTGTTGGAGGGTTCGCTCGAAGGTGAAGTGTTTGCACGCTTTTTTTTTCTTTGTCGATTCGCCGCACGCACCCTGTTCACTGGCCGCCTCTGTCACTATTCGCTGGTTGGTGAAAATGACAGGGATGATAGTGTTTTTTTGTTTTAATATGTATTAAGGGGGTTCGGCCAAACCCTAGTTCGGTCGAACCCCTTTATTTTATTATTTACTACACATAAGTCAATGGGGTTCACCCGAACATATGGTTCGGTCAAACCCTAGGGTTCATCCGAACCAACATAAAGGTTCGGGCGAACACTTTGGTTCAGTCGAACCCCTTCACTTTGTGTAGAGGGGAAAATCGACTTTTCCCTTCCTCCACAAAAGTGTTCACCACTTATGTGGGTTCACCCTGGGAGTGAATCATTGTCTCACTCGCCGTTCTAAAACCTACCCTACAATTTTTGAGGGATTCTTGAGAAATGAATGAAAAGGTTGGCTTGTTGGCTGATCAAACTCTCTAGGAGTATGCTCCCTAATTGACTGAGTCACATAATTTGATCTCCAAGCTCTGTGTGGCGACTGACAAGGCTCTAAGAAATGTAGCTATTACTGATCAGAGAGCTACTTCTAGCAAAGCAAGCGAATTCGCCCACTATCATAAGGTAGCATCTAGGACCAAGAATAGCCAGGCAGTATTAAATAAAAGGGTCGATGAAATCAAGAAGGATTTTGGGGTCTTATACAATTTCGGGTTACCTCCCTTCCTTTCGGCAAATGGAGATGTACTATTCATCGAGCAGATTATAGAAGAGGTCAGAAACAAGGTTCAGACTTCTCCAGACCCTCCAAGGCCGAGTTCAACACTAGTGACAAATGATGTTGAGAATGAAGTTCTTTAAATTTCTCATCTTTACTATCATCTGGGAGCCATTTCAGCAAGATGGGGATTTGTTTCTTTCAAAGAAGTATTCGAGCTGGACCAAGCACATAAAGCTTTTTGTAGCCTTGCTCGACCGACTAATGTCAAATGGGAGATGTTGCGTCCGCCTTCCTCAAGCTCCAAGAATAACCAGAGGTCTAGGTTTGTGCCTTCGCAAGCGAAGCCCCCTATGATTCACCAGAACTGTGAAGCAAAATTTTTCCTTAGTCTATTTTTGGTTTTTGGCTTTATTTTTGTCTTCAAGATGATCCTCGCATGAAAAGATTGTATTTTTGATGAGCGCGCAATGCATTACATGGTGGTTGTGCATGCCTTTTTAATCGCTCTCTTCTCATTTGGGAGTCAGAACACGTGTTGGCTTGTCAGATGATTTCTTAAATCTTCTTTTCACGAATCTAAAATTGTCTGCCCATATGACACGTCATCTCTGCGTGCCAGTAGAGCTGTATCTTGGGATTCTTCAAGTGGAGACTATCGAAGTGCATTTTTCCTTGTTCCAATAAAAGAGTATAATTCAGTGCCACCGAGGCCACTTGATTGATCGAAAAGACCTTTGCCAGACTGTCTTTCTAGGATCTGAACCCCATAATCTTGAGGAAATATCTAAATGATATTAATGCGAAAGTTGAAAGTTGGTAAGTAGGATTGTAGGGACTCAACAAAATATCTAGGATCAGATTTTCAATCTATCAGGTGTAGACATCTGGCAGTCATTAATATTGAACAAGGTCGGCATTTCTCTCTCTTTGGCATCTATATATTAGAACTAACAACATGAAGAAAGCGTTCCAAAAAATTTCCTGTTGGAAAACTTTCCTTAGTTTTCATAGTTGGTAGAAAGATTTTCTTTAAAATCTTACAAAACACTGCTTCACTCTAGCATGTTATTTATTTTATATGATCAAACTATAATCAGATTGGAATCTGATCTTTATTTTAAAGTTCATCTATGTTTGAAGTACAATTTATTTTGAGGAAATATTTGAAACTATGCATGATATGGTCTTTATCAATATTTATTTCTTTATATATTTGTCCCAAATAGAACACTGTGTCTTGCTTAATCTGAATAGTTTGATTATCAGATTTCCATGTTGTTTGTGTATATGATTAAGTTATAATCTTTATAAACTGGACTGTCATTGGAATTCTCCATTTTCTTTGAAGATTATCATTTCTTCATGATATGCTATATTAAGAGGAAGGTTTTATGTTGCTTTTGAATATTTTCTATTGATTCTTGAACTTCTATGTTTGGTCAAATCTTAATATGCACATCTTGCAGGTGGATTGAATGACTGCATCTATGCTTTTATCGAGCCTCTACTGTTCATTCTCTTACCAACAATGAAGGGATGTGGTGTTCTATTTTTATCATATCACTCAAAGAAGGAAACTTTTGGTTTTGAAATTTATTAAAAGCATTGGCGCATCGCCACTTTTAATGCTTTTCTATTCGCATTTCTTTCTACTCTTTTCCCAAAACTAAGAGAAGAGTCAACTTTCTATAAAAATATCGGAGGTATTTAGTGAGGCACATATTTTCCCCCACTCACTGAATTTCCCATAAGAATTTTGGAGAGGCACAAGCTTTAATGATCAACAACTTCCTCTATGGTGACCTCAATTTCTTCCTCCTCATTAGGTCTAATGGGATAATCAATGAAGGATGGTTGTTGAGTTCTCCTGTTCTTCTGAGGTTTTTCCCTTGGAGGGTAATCTTCAATAGTAACATGTGGAGGGGATAATGACACCTATGGGGGAGAAGGTGGTGGTACATGAGGTGGATATTGAGGTGAATTCTCCCTTATTATAGGCCCTATAGACCTCCCAATAAAAGAGAAGACAAAAGGATTTGTATTAGGCTGATATGTTGGACTCTCCTCCAGAACTGGTTCCCTTCCAATTATTTTATCAATATTATTTAGGATCGTTAATGGAACCAAAGATGTCATAACTCTCATTGTAATATGAATACAAAATCCAATATCTCCTTCTGACACCAACATCCATTGCAAAAGACCATCCAACTTCTAATAAAATATTATCCATGGATCGCTACACACTGCAACAACAATAGCTTGGAACCAAAATCTTGAAACAAAGAAGATAGAACACATTATGTAACTGCATAAAGCTCCCACTAAAATTAATACTGAGTTATACATGACATCATGAGCAATATCATTTCCAAAACTCTACTAAAAGTGAACAAAGCTTCTCATGCACCATAAACAATTGCTAAAGATTCAAATGAATAGTTATAATAGGTACTCCCAACAACCATCTCCCACTACAATAAGCATACCAATGTAATAATGGTGACCAAGAATATGGCCAACTAAATAGAATCCCCATCAAATAATTTTACAAGATCTGCACTTATGCAACATCTCCAAAGAGAAATACATAATCAGTGCTCCAATCCCAAATAACTAAAAATTAGATTCATCCCCACATCAATATCATACAAAAAAAACATAATCAGGTATAACGTTTATTTCCAAGACTCAAACACCATAATTAATGCTAGATTTGATTTTCCAAACAAACCCACATAGGAGTAACCATATATCAATAGGAACCCTCCAAGAAGCCTTGAAAACCTATAACTATCTTCATCCAAAACACCCTCAATATAGTCTCACCGAAGAGATCTACATACCACATACTTTAGTTAACATGTAAAACATTCAAGACCATCTTTGTAAATCTGAAATCCATATAACCATCAAGACATTCACATCAAACATGTCATCTGAATAATGGAATAAGAATTGATCTACAATCCCATAGTTGAAAACAAGAGTAAATTGAAACCTAATGGGAAAAAACATATCATCTCCACAAATCATAAAGATTTTGGTGGCTTATCTTCTAGTGCTTTCATGTAACCAAGGACTAAAACCATGAAGCCAACATAAGCACTCCATTTTGTAGTCCAAATCGAAATTGTTTCTCCATGTGACTAGAATGTCTCTATCCATCCAACATGAACACCTCCTCACTACAAATTAACCCAAGGTAAAGGAACAAAACCACAAAACAAGAGGATACACACATATTTTCAAACAAGAGCTCAAAGTTACCAAAACATAACCAACTCAATAAAGATCCATACTCATGAGCTTCCAATTCCCAACATAGATCTCATTAACAATATCCATGGTTTACAATTTCATAAATTTGAAAAATAAATTTAACTCATAGAATATTCATTACTTCCCCAAAATCCTTAAAACAACCTCCAATTCCTTCTAATAAGTTCCCACAAGCTTGCCAAGCTAAGAAATAAAAAAAGAAGGAATACTTAGAACCTAGTTAACCTTAAGCTCTGATACCAAATGATGAGAAATAAACAGGTTCAATACCGATTGTTGGGAAATTTAATCTCTATCCAAATATAGCTTTAATGTATGAGATACAAAGCTTGGACTACAACACTATGAAAATATGAAACTTATATACAAATATAAAAGTTAAGTTTCCTTAATATGGAAATACCATGATTGGATATATCCTCTTTATGATGCCGAAAAACAACCAACATAACATTCTTATAAACACTACCTTATGTTAACTTATAACAGAAATAAATAAAGAAAAATATCAGCATAAGATAGCAGCAATGAGGCACAAATTAGCAACATAAGAGCATCACATAACATAGGATTTACGTGGAGAAACCCTTGTGGGAGAAACTCCACCAAGAAGAGAAGTCAAGTATGCATTATAATCAAATAAATGAGATTACATTCCAGCCACTTCCATTATCCTCTTTGCCTCCAACATGGAAGCACCTATGTACCTATGAACAATCTCCTTATGCCTACACCTATCTTTGTTCCTGCAAAGTAACACTACATTTAGCTATTCCTCTTTATTTCCAAGAGGCTAAATTTATAGATGTGTGAAGGCATCTAATGCACCAAACAAGGAAAAGATGACCATTCATTCCAAATGTCCCCAATCTTTGGATTACCTCCTCAGAATATGAAAGGACGTTGATTTTGGCTCCAATAATTTCCTTCCAATATGGGCACCCAAAATTGAGAAGATACACATTACATTAAATGGAATTAATGGTAGAAAACCAAGTGACACATGTTTCCTCTATCCAAGCACCCACTTGGAGAATCCCAACAACCACTTATTTATAATTTCCTTTATCTTTTATTATCCCATTCTACACATCCACATGTGGGGAAAAGAATATTAAATATTTATGTCCACAACCCACCCTTACCGCTGCTAGTGGACCCATCACCACTTATGATTACATTACAACCAATGGTGAGAATTAATATTACAAAATATTTTCCCAATACACCCTAAGTTCCTAGAGACACTTTCCAAGCATGTTGGAACCATGACATATGGCATAGGATTTACAAGGTAGATGGCACCTAATCCTAACACTCATATTACTATAAGCTATCTATAGACCAAAAAACAGATCGCTTGATATTATGGACTATAAAAGGATTCCTTTCCATTTTCATTTCTATTAATTCATTCATTTGAATGGATGAAAGGATGGACATGGCCAACAAGTTTGGAATTACTCTAACAAAGTGTGCAAAGTTGGCTGCAACCCCCATACCACATCTCCCTCATCAAATATATGAGTAGTAGCCATGGTCCCAAGACTTGTATCAAATTCTTGTCATGCATGTTAAACCAAAAAATTGGATGAAAAATCTAGAAAACTCTTATGTTATGCATTGTAGACACTTTATTCCAAAATTACCTATGATTCATGTCATTCTAATTTCTGGTGATTATTAGTGATTTTATGTTTATGGCTAGTTAAAGTTCCATAATATTTAATATATCATTTTCATTCTTTTCCAAAAGTATTTACTATACCTATGGCTTTAGAAGTATTATTGTATATAAGTAATTATAAATAGTTTAATTAGATGTTTTGTCCTATCTTATATAGTTTTCAGTTAAATCTTACTATTGATTAAAGTTTTCAATAATGTTTTATATAATGTATTTTTTTTTAATATTTATTATGGTTATTGTTTTCTAGTATTATTAATCAATAAATAATTTAATTAGATGGTTTGATTAAGCTATTGTATTCACTATTTTTATATTCTTTTTAATTATACTGTATAATTGATTAAATTGTTTCATTTTATTTTTGGGATGTAATGCAAACAAATATTTGTCCTATTTTTAAAGTATTTATTACATGACTATGATTTTAAAGTTTTATTGTATTTTCATTAAAAGTATATATTGCTCCAAAAATATATTATTATTTTTATTTTATTTAAATATAACATCTCTTAAATTTTTATTGTAACTCGCATGATGGAATGAAAATATAGTTGTTAATAAATGTAATAATTTAATGTGTATCAAACACATGGAAGGTTAAAAATTCTATAAACCACAAGATTTCAATCAAATTTTACTAATTTATCTCCTTTAAAAGTATACTAATATATTTTCTTCTATTAGACCTTTCTCTAGAAAGGATCTATAGAGATCAACAAGTCAATATTAAGATTATTGTTTTGAAAGTACTACTTAAATACTCTATACTTTCCTAAAGTTTATATTCTTATTTTTATGTTTCATTAATGTTCATTGATTGTTTTTTATGAAGTTGCTATTTTACAAAAGTATTTATTATAGATACAATTTTTTTATTACTCATAATTACCAATTATTTAATATTGGATGAACTCATGATAGTGTTTTCCATTTTTTAGTCATAGTGAGACATTGAAATAAACATTGTTTTTATCAAAAAATTATTTTCTATCACCAATAGCAATTAAATCATTAAAAATTTTAAGATGATGTCAACTGATATTTTTTGAGATTTTGTGTGTAGATTTTAAATATATATACTTTTAAATTAATCCATTCAAAAATTAGCATTGAGAATATTCCCATGTAAAATATACAATTTAATAACACTGGCAAAATAAATAGATTACTAGTCTACCACCCCCATCCCACCACTTTATTTGGAGTTGTAGTCTATGATATGTTTACAATGCACATTCTAAAGAGTTTTTCTGTGTAATGAAATAGTATAATAGTTATCTACTAGTGATTAGTTGAGATTCTCTAGTACTCGCAAAACTCAATAAGATGATTAGAAGCCATAAAATATCCTATTTGTGACAAGGAATACTCTTATAAGGAGAAATAAAATATTTTTTTAGGAGTCATGTATAAGGATTTAAGTATAGAGTGATGAAGTGACTAAACCCTTGTCATGTATTTGTGACACTTTAGAGTTGAATCATTATGGTGTGAGTGTTACTTTTGTATTTAATGAAGGTAATAAATTAATGAAAGAGGTTATTTTAGGAAATTGAGTGCCTAAATATGGAAAGATATTTCCCTACTTTAAATAGAATGAAATATAGAGAAGATCTTCCTACCTAATCAAACAAGATCAAATATTTTGAATTATACTCTATTTATTTAGAATTATTACATTGTTTTCATCTTAAAAATTCGATGGAATATTTGAACTATTATAGATATGTGGTTTTCTCATAAGAATAAATATTTTACCATTTTTTTACAAGGTAATCTTGAGTGTATTTTAATAGGGGATGAATTAATTATACCACAACATGATAGGTTGATTTATTTTTGTATGGTTTTGAAAATGAATTGTACTATAGAAACTATTTCATAGTTGGATGTCTCCATGCATAACTTGAGTATTTCAAAGAGATAATGTAACTCTTGGGTTACATGTGATAACTACTTATTTATAATTATTTAACATCATAGTGACTATAAAACTATGGAAAATCCTAAGTAATGATCTTTCTACGATGATATATTGACCTTCTTGGACTAGGAATGGATATTTGAACTATCCCTAGAATTATGTCACATTTCTAATATCCTTGATTTGTATGTGTGCAAGTCTAGTTAATTGTAAATTCATATAATATCCTTCTCTCTTATGAATTATTTTAATTTGTATCCCAATGAACATGCACTATTCTTGAATGTTAAATGATAAACCTCTTATTTAAAATCACTTTATCCTCTTAGGTAGTTTAGACTTAGTTTAGGTCTTTTCTACATGCATGATTCAATATTGTAACTCTATGTTAGATATTTTTTGAACCCAATCTAGAATACATTGTGAGAGTTATGCATATATTAATTTATAACTACTTTATAACTCAATATTATACTTTTTCTAAATCCTTTATGAGCTCAAATATGATATATGTTTAAATTGTTATACATGTGTGAATTCTAGAATGCACATTTAGTAAGAAAGGTCAAAGAGTTCTATCTTAAGGAATATATGTATTTTATATTATTATTTGTATATACAATCTATTGTTTTATCTACTTATAGAGGCCTATAAGGTCTTATAATTGCAATAATATAATTGAATAATTAGTGAAAAGTTAGTGAGGTATTGCTTATAGAGGCCTAGCAGGTCTTATAATTGCAATAATATACTTGAATAATTAGTGAAAAGTTAGTGAGGTATTGGTATAACATGGTATGGTTTGTTGAGATCTAATATGTGTAATCAAAATAGAGAAGATTTGATATTAGACATGCTATAGTATTATCGTAATTGGACTAAAGAGAACTATTAGTGACAATAAGTGTGGACATATTTTTTTATCAAATTATTTCTTGTAGTCTACAAATCCCAAGGAAGTTAAAATCCATGAAAGAATAATTGAAAAATGTGTCATCTTCTCATAATATAGAATACCTAGATGTCACCTTTTGTAATTTTTACCATCATTCTAATTTTATCTATCCAAAGTATAGAGGGTATTAAGATCCTAGCCAATTTCCCTATATTTTTTATAAGTACTATGTGGAGGTAGATCATGTGTGGATAAATGATTGAATACCTATAGATACCATCATTTTAACTATTTTACTCTCTAATCCATACAATCTGATTGTGTAAGGAATTGCACAATGAAAGAAAAATATGATAAGCAAAATTGAAAGATAATATCACTTTATCAAAACTCCAAGAATGAAAACTCTAGCCTTTATATTTATAATGAATTTGAGAATGAGGTAGAATAAAATAAGGCATAAGAAGTGTGGAAATAGTTTTAGTATAGGTTAAATACACTTGATCCATATGTATTTGAGGCCTATTTAATCCACTAAGCCATGATCCCAATGAGATATTTGAAATCATCAAGAAACTAAATAAAAATTAAACTAACATGGAATCAACATGAGAGACCTATTCTAAGGCCTCAAATCTTATCCCATTGAGGGATTGGTGTCGCATATTGTTAAATGGTTACCATTTCCCTTGGATAATATGAGTTGTTTCAATCAATTTTATTGAAGAAAACCAACAAAACCAATGCGATATGAATGAAACATGGATGTAAAACTAGTTTAACATGACAAAGATAATAGAAAAATTCTAAAATGCTTAATGGAGATGGATGCAAGCTATGCTAGATGGAAACAGCATTCAAAGATGCAATCCATGGATGTGAACTATGCTAAAATGGATGTGAGGTAATATAAAATGGAAGCTATTAATGGATGCTTAAACTAATATGGATGAAGATTAATCTAAAATGCTTAGCAAATGCTAAATATGGATGCAAGTGAGTATGAATTTCAATAGCATAACTTTTCTATAAAAATATCGATCCATTTCTCTCTAAATGATGAAGTATTTATAGCAGAGCCAATGAAGAATCAAGGACTCAAATTTATTTGATCTATCAATGGTCAATACTGAATGAAGGGGGAAACTGATGTAGGGGCATCCAAAAGATTCAAAGAACATTCAGTTATAGAGGTTTTCAATGATGTAGTTAAATTCAATACGTTGGCTAGCTTAGTATATTAAGGATGAGAATGTGTAGATTAAAGGGTTTTTTTTCTAGTACATCTAGTTTATCCACTGAAAGTTTCAAAGGTTCACATGAAGATCTGATCAAGTTATGAGTAACTATGTTTTGATAGTTGTTCAGTTGCTTTAGTTGGTGTTCTTCAAGGAAGTTGATGTGATTCTAGTAATCTGAGTTGTGGATGTTTCAATGATGATTCTAGAAGTTTCTAGATCATGCTATATCTATGTTGTTGGTTCACATTGATTGTTGTGATCAAAATTGGTGATTTTCCTTTTGGGAGATCATGTTTTCATGTTCTTGGTCAACAGGGTGATTGTAGTGTGTTGTGGATATTTGAGGCTAATTGTTTTAGGTGTTCCATGATCAATATGTGTTGTTTTGGGTCCCTACTATGTTTGGGCCGACATTGGTTGATTTGCATTGATAATTGTTTATTGATTTGGGTCGACAGTTTGTACACATCTTATATTTTGTTGGGCCAACATGTAGATGATGTTATTCTTGGTTGTGGATATATATATATATATGATCAATTGTTTGGAGGAGATGGATAAGGGGATGAAGGAATATGTGCGAGATATGTGAGTTTCGTGTGTGAACAATGTTCTAATTTTTTGAAGACAAAAATAAAGTGTGAAGAAGAGTAGCCATGAAGCACAGTGATGATGGTTTGATCCAGACAGATCAACAAAGTAGAGAAATCTTGAAGCGGAAGGAAGAATCGATGAAAGATTGTTATTATATAATTTTTTTGTAATTCCTGGGTTGTGGCCTAGCATCTATAAAGCTCGAGTGGCATATGTAATGTGTTTTGAGATCATAATATAATGAGTGAACTTTGAAGGCTGGGTTTTTTTCATTTGAGGTTTTTCCCGGGATAATTTGTGTGTCATGTGTTCTTGCATATCTTTTATCTTTATGTTGATTACCTATTAGCTTATGATGTTTATCTGTAAGATTTGAGTGTTGGTTGTTTAAGCTGTGAGGAGGGATAGTCGCTCACTGGACCCTCCTACCTTTGATTGCATCAATTGGTATCAGAGCGAGTTGTGAATTTATCAGAGCAGGTTGTGAATGCGTGAACCCACAAAAGTGGTTTAAAATTCGAATGAGGAAGGAAAACTTCCAAAAAATTCCCCCACTCAAAAAAAAATCATTTTGAGGGGTTCGAACGAACTCAAGGTTTGAGCAAACCCAAAACGGGTTTGTTCGAACCAGGGTTCGATCGAACCCCTTTGAATGTGGAAACATGCATTTTCCATTGTGGAAGGGGGTTCGCTCGAACCCTGGTTTGACCAAACTAGGGTTCGAGCGAGCCCCTGGGGGTTCGATTGAACCCTTTAGGTTTGCTCAAACCCCTTTTTCCCACCTTCCACCCTCTCTCACAAAAAACTTACAAATTTTTTCCCTTCGAAGAGTGGGTTGAGGATGAAAATGGAGGAGACTTGATAGACTCAACTGGAAGATGGTAGTCCTCGGAACGAGCTATCCAACGAATATAATTTTAATATATTTTGGTTTTATTATGTATACTTTTTTTAGTTTTATTAAACATAGGTTTTTCACTGAAAATTAAGCTCTTTGTTTTGCATATGTGGAAAAATAGAAAATTATCAAAAGAAAATTTTAAAAAATATTTTTGTGCTGGGTATTGATGTCCTTGATCCATTAAAAAAAAAAATGAATTTTGATACATACAGAAAAGGTTATGTTGTATATAGTCTGCCTATGTTTGAATTGCAATTGGTTTGACTTTGAAACTTGATTAAGGAAAAAATATTCAATAAAAAACTATGAGACCAAAGTAAAGTGCTAGATATCGTAGTTACAAATCTAAATTCAAAAAAAATAGAATTCTATCCTTCATACAAAAAAAATTATGTTGTATATGGTGAATGCCACTTTTTAAAAATGTTGTTTTCTGAAAAAACCAGCTTTCGTGGGAGATGGAAAAAGAAGTGCAATCTAATTCTAAAAATTTTGAAAAAAATATTTTTAGAATCTACAGACAAAATTTGATGAGACTCTAGTTTGGATCATCTTCAAATTCCTCATAGTTTAGCCGCTATAGGTGCCTGAATGTGAAGATTTAGTTAAAAATAATAATTTTAGTGTCCAGTTTGGCCAAAAATTGTAAACCACTATTGTGGGATCACCCGAATCTATTGGATGGTTGCAAATCTATTTTAGAGTAGGTTGTAGAGAAGGTTGAAGAGCTGGTTGTGAATCTATTGCAAAATGGGGAAGATTGGGAAAAGGAAAAAGAAAACCTAATATGTGAAAGGGATACTTTGGAGGAATAATTGTGCGAACTCAAGAAGTGTAATTCAGAATTGATGGAGAGGATGAAAGAACTAGGAAAAGACAAATATGATGCTCTTGAAGAAGAACTGAAAAAAATAAGAAGGAGAAATGAAGAAATGGAAGCAGAGCTGGATAAGTTTGAAGAAGGATTCATGTTATTTAAGGAGTTGGACAAGAGGAGCAGAGATCAGGAGGAAAGTTTGAAAGAGCTGAAAAAGGAGAACAATTTGTAGAAGAAGGAAACATCTGACTTGAAGGAATATTTTAACCGGTTGGAGAAGGAGAATGAGAATCTGAGATCTAAACCTGAAGTGTGTGATGTTTCTTGTGATACAGATGATTTGTGTGATTTTGAAGAAACTTCTTTAGAAAATGGGATTGAAGATGAAGTTGTGACTAAGCCTGTAATTGTTGGAGATGGTATTGGTTTCAAAATCATGCAGAGAATAGAATACAAAGGAAAAGGATTTGGAAAGCATCAGTAAGGAATGACATAACCTATTGTACTGGTAAGAAGAGAAAGAAGTGAAGGCCTTGGATATGACAGAGGTGAGGATGTTGTTACTAGTTCAAATAGTTTGAATTAGGAAAGAAAGGGTATGTATTATTCACATTGTAATACCTAGGTAAGGACATGAAAAGGAATTGTGTTGGGATCTATATCCTTGTAAGTTTTATGGACTAATGAATCATTCTGAGAAGATGTGTTGGAATAAAATGAGAGGGAGAAATCCTAGGAAAGATTGTATATAGTTGAATTATAGATGGATTGATGGATCAAAATGGAAGTATGTTGCTCATAAGTTCAGGAAGTTTTATAGATTGAAGCATTCATTTGTTTAGGGAAAGGAAGGATCAGGATGTAGAGAAAGAAGACTTTATGCAAAGCGAAACTAGGACAATTATTCAAACTATAGAGGGAGAGGTGACAGGAGTCATAATACTTATCACAATGAAAGGTACTAGAGGAGTGAAAGAGGATTTGATAAAGGAGAAACCTGTTTTCAAGTTTGGAGGAAGAAAGAATCAAGCACTAAATATTATCAAGAACCTAATACCAAAGAAGCTTATGAAAGAGAAGCAGTAAAGGATGCAAAGATAGTTTTTGCAGCTAAAGAAGAACCTGTTGATACAGAATTAGTTTATCTAGAGGAAGGGGAACCTTTGGAGGAATCAGATTGGATAGTGGAACTAGAAGAAGAAGCAATGATCTTAAGGAGACTTAAGGTTTATATGAACCGATGTGAAGCATAACCGGAAAGGGGGAGTCTACATTGCAGAGATAGAGAATAGTCTAGGAACAATATATAACATTTTGAGGTGTGTAAAGGAAATGCAGAGATCAGAAAGTATTACAAAGGAAATTTGGAAATGATATTGATGAGTCAAGGAAGTCATATGATTGTTCTGGAGCATGCAAGTAGGAGTTAACTTTGAATTGATTGAAGCAGAAAAAGAAGAACCTGAGGCAACTTCCAGGCTGGGCTTGCTCAGACCGCCAACTAGTGAGGCAGTGTAAGGCCTGCAAGTAGAATGCCAAACTTAGAAAAACTTGAGGCAGTTTTGTAGGGTGGACTTGAATAGATCACCGACCTTGAGGTAGTTGCAAGTGCCTGTTAACTTTAATTGATTAAAGTAGACATTGATCTTGAGGCAACTTGTGGAGAAGGCTTACTTAGACCACTAACCATTGAGGCAATTCAAGGCTTGCAGGTAGATTGTACAATCCAGATTACACTTGAGGCAGTTTTGTAGGGTGGACTTGAATAGACCACCAACCTTGAGGTAGTTGCAAGTACCTGTGAATAGATCGTCGAACCAATTCAAAGAGACAACATTTATTTTGACATAACTTAGCCCAAAGTGAAGAGGCTCACTTTTCAAATAATCCTGAGAGTCTGATGCAAGGGCATCCAGAAGATTCAAAGAACTTTCAGTTACAGAGGTTGTCAGTGATGTAGTGAAATTCAGTACGCTGGATAGCTTAGTATATTGAGGATGAGAAGTGTTGGATTAAAGGGTTTTTTTTTTAGTACATCTAGTTTATCTATCAGAAGTTTTAGATGTTCGCATGAAGATTTGATTGAGTTATGAGTATTTGTGTTATAATAGTTGTTTGGATGCTTTAGTTGGTGTTCCTAAAGGAAGTTGTTGTGGATGTTTCAGTGATGATTCATGGATGTTTCTATATCATGCTCTTTCTATGTTGTTGGTTCGCATTGATTGTTGTGATCACAATTGGTGATTTTCCTTTTGGGAGTTCATGTTTTCATGTTCTTGGCCGACAGGGTGATTGTAGTGTGTTGTGGATCTTTGAGGCTAATTGTTTTAGGTGTTTCATGTTTGAGGCATGTTGTTTTGGGTCCCTACTATGTTTGTGCTGACATTTGTTGATTTCCATTGATAATTTTTTATTGATTTGGGCTGACAGTTTGTACACATATTATATTTTGTTGGGCCAACATGTAGATGATGTTATTCTTGGTTGCAGATATATATGATCGATTGTTTGGAGGAGATGGAGAAGGGGATGAAGGCATGTGTGTGAGTTCTATGTGTGAACAATGTTCTAATCTTTTGAAGATAGAAATAAAGTGTGAAGAAGAGTAGTCATGAAGCACGGTGATGAGATGTTTTGATCTAGACAAATCATCAGAGCAAAGAAATCTTGAAGTAGAAGGAAGAATGAATGAAATATTGTTATTATATGAATTATTTTTAATTCTTGGGCTACATCCTAGAATTTGTAAAGCTTGAGTGGCATATGTAATGTGTTTTGAGATCATAATATAATGAGGAGTGAACTTTGAAGGATAGGGTTTTTTCCCTTTGAGGGTTTTCCCAAGATAGTTCTTGTGTCATGTGTTCTTTCATATCTGTTATCTTTATGTTGATTACCTATTATCTTTTGTTGTTTATCTATAACATCTGAGTGTTGGTTGTTAAGCTGTGAGGTGGGACAATCCCTCACCGGACCCTCCTACCTTGGTTTGCATCAGAAACATGGATCAAGGACTATCATTAATGGATGAGAATCAAAGACCAGATGGATCAAAGAAAGCATCAAGTTTTGAGAATGATTCATAAAACCACACTTTGTAACAACTTTGAAAGTTTGTTACAAAGTTTGTTTGAAAATAATCATTCCCTTTTGGAGCCAAATAGGAGAATATTCCTTTGGAATATTCATTATGCAAGTGGATGGGAGGGGAAAGTAGCAATTAGTAATTAAAAATAAATTTTGATGTCCAAGATAGGGAATATGAGGATATCCATTAAATAATTTATTTATTTAATGAGAGGAGGGTGAAAATGACATTTAATTAAATAATTTTAAGATTATTTAATTAAATGAGAGGACTTAGGGGTTTAAATTAAATAATTTGATTTATTCAATTAAATAGGATGAGAGATGAAGGTGAAAGGGGTTGATTAAGCTAATTAAATTAATTAGATTAATAGATGAAAATGATGCATTTAATTAAACAGTAAAAAAGATGATGAATTTTAGGATGAAATGATGTTAGTGATCAAATTCAAGTGTGTAGTACCATTCAGGACAATTTTAAGTGTCTACATTTTTCCCCTTTGAAGTGAGGTACCTATTACATTGGTTCAAAGACTAGCACTTTTCAAATAAAAACTACTACTTAGATAAAAAATTTAAAAATTCATGACTTTTGGATGCCCCAATATTGCCCCAGTGGAAGGAAATAAACTGGTACCCTACTCCCTCAATAGATCGGGTGGAAATTTTGAATTTTGGGTTGATCTCTCGACAAAGGTGGAATATTGATTCATGGGAAAAAACATGCCTCGGGACATGAAAATGAGCTCAGAAATACTAAAAACATCTCAAAATATGCCCCATAGCTCAGGAATCGATGAAGCATGCTAAAAACCCTAGCTACACTCTCAAATTAGGGCAAAAACCCCTAATTTTTAGGCATAAATATGTGTTAAAGGGCACTTTCATCTCATTTATACATTCACATTTATATATTTCTTGTAATGTTTTCTCTGACCCTCTGATGAAACGGTAGGTTGTATGCTTCCACAACACATCACTGACCAAGTTTGAGAGTACTAGCAGCCTCCAGGTGCAGGACCATTGGTACACAATTCAAAACTTTCCTTGTACTTTATGTTTTGCATGAATTTATTAGGCATAAAAGTTAGATCAAGTTTGGCATCACTATATTGTGATGCTTTTAGGAATTTTGGTGATGCCATTGTAAATGGTGACACTTCCCTGGATTTAGAATAGGGTTTCAAATTAATTTTAGCAACGCATCTTTGGATTTGGAATTTAATTTTAGACCCGGCTTTCCATATAGTGACGAGACCTTAGATTTGAAACTTGGTGATGTTGTTTGGAAAAATAATTCTAGAAAAACCTTTGTAAATAGTGATTCCATTGTCATTTGGGGGTAAAATCTTCCAAAATTTGTTGATTTTAGCCAAATTTTGACATCATGCGCATCATGGATGCAAGAGATTGTCAAGCCACTATTGTCTCGTGAGCATCGGCCCAATTTTTTGTAGGATCTAGATGATCTTTGACAGGAGAACCTTGGGGAGATCAGGCTCTAGTACATTGCATATATGCTTGTGGTGAGGACAAACTTAGCCATGATGACAACATTATGTGAGCAGTGACACAATGAGACCTCATCCTTCCACCTACCCACCGATGACAAAACACTCACTTTGGGGAATGTGTGGAGGATATTGTGGCTTCCGATCCATGGATACCAAGTGATTTATGACACCCACTCAAGATATAATGCATTCCATGAGGTTCTTTGTCAACTAGACAATGCCATCTTGGTGAGCTCAAATATTAATCTAGAGATGTATTGAGGTCACTCGCTGATTTTCAGATTTGATAGCTGGAGTGTTGATTTCTAGGATAGTTTCCTTGGATAGGAGAGGCAAAGGATTCAATCTAGGTTGGGGACTATCATGGCATTGGATCATCTATAGGCATACACTCTTTGTGTGGGGCCCATCATGTTGGCCTCACTTTACCATGATATGCACTAGTTTTTCTATCATCAAGGCAGAGGTATTGGTGTCAATGTTACATTGTTACATATATAGGCTTGGGAGTATATAGTTATGCTCTAACCAGTGGTTCACATGGTGGATGTGGATCTAGATGAGCCTGTGGTCTTTTGATAAATGGGCCAGATCACAGCTCAACACATAGGTTAGTTAAAGATCCCATACTAGCATTGGGTGATCGATGACATGATAGTATTCAAGTGGTGGTCATGGTTTTAGATTCCGACATGGTACGATGATGACCAACAACTCTTCTTTGTATGATAGACCTGGTATATGCAAGGTCACAAGCACACTATGACACAAAGATACCTTCCAAATAGAGTGGCATTATAATTCGGTGAGGTGCAGGATGCACCAGGAGATCAATATACAACTATTTTTCTGAGGACTGCTAGGGAGGTTATATGGGGTCCTAGATTGATCCACAGGTGGCCATCACTAAGTTTTGATAGCTTACTATGCAGCTATGGATTTATGATTAGGGTCATGTAGATGCTAAGACCACACCATTCTATGATGCATGGTTTGTGCCTCCTCTCTAACTTATAGATCCAACAGGTGTACCTCCCCGAGGGAGGCCTAGAGAGAGAGGGGAAGGAAAGGGTAGAGGATAGGATCAGCAGGATCAGGGCTAGTAGGATCAACCTATTGGATAGGGGTGAGGCCAGGGAAAATAAGATGGACAGGATCAGGTAGTGGGACAAATCTCATAATAGCCTCCTCAGTAGTCATCACAACATACACCACTAGGGCTAGATCCTAGAGATGCCCAAATACAAATTTTGATATAGGAGTAGGATCAAGCTTGCCAAAAACTGTAGGTAGTCATGACTGAGTGGGACTAGGCCTGCCAATATATTTAGGTGCTGACACAAAAGAGATACCATGAGAGATAGCTGCAATAGACTTTAGATATACAACTTTCCTAGGAGGTAGGCTGAAGACAATAGCTAGAGGCTATGGCTCAACAATAGGCACATCAGGCATAGGGGTAGGTGGGCCAGATAGTGGTAGCACACCTATATGGGTAGGTGAGGGATGATCTATCATATTACAAGACATTTTATTATAGAGATGTCCCCCACACCACCGACAACCTAATTTTGAGCATAGGAGTGAAGTTACACTGAGTGTATCAAGATGTTAGCCCTCACTGAGACAACTTGGGAATGAGGCACAACACGATGATTGAGGCAATATGGGACAAATCCTACCCTGATTTGGTAGACACATTTTTTATTCACAGCTTGATTTTATACCTATATTCATTGGCTCTTTTTTGATAGCCTCTTATATATGAAATTTTTATGCTAGTTACACACATTGACTCTAATATGTATCATGACATTGATTTTTGAGATATATATATATATATATGAGATAGTCCAATTTGATTATGATGTGATGTAATTTTGTACTTATTTCATGCATTATGATTATGTATGGATGTAATTGTTTATGTTATGGATTCATTTCTTTATTTATGCTTACATGATATAAGATGATCCATGATGTGATGTTCATGATATGCAATGTATGATATGGATGCAATGTTATGGATATTTCCTTCTCTTTTCCAATATCTTTTCATGACATGATATGAGATGGATATACTTTTCTTTTTCATGTTTCCCATATGATGATGTCATTCTCTATGATATGTAGATGATATGATATGATATGATTATGTTGGATGTATGTATGCTAATGTTTTGTGGATGTAGGGAAGATGCATTATGATTTTGCTTGACTATCATGATCTACCATGTTAGCATGGAAAAAAGATAGAACAATAAGATAAACGGATTGACCATTGATTTTGTGATTAATGCAGAATTCCAACAAGTCTATGATTCATAGAGACTTTATTAGATTATGGCGATGAGATGGATGATTTTCTCATATCTAGGATTGGGACTCTTTGTCATTCCTTATGTTTGATATAACACATAGACACGATGCATCATGGTATTGATAACTAGGATGGAATTCTATCTAGTGCGATGAACTTTGGCCACTAGTACATAAACAGCAATATATGATAAAAAAAACTACTAAAAACTATATTTAAATGACTATACATGACCACATGACCATTAATATTTTATTTCTAGTCATTTATAACATGACCAGATTGATGACTAAACCATTTTTAGTCATTTATTAGTTGTTTTGATTGATCAATTTGGTAGTATATTTGTTGGAAGATGGTCAGCACTCCCCTTGGGATTCATGACATGGACTAATTGTCTCTCGTGGATCCATTAACTCTGGCAGTTGTATCAAGCATTAACAAGTTGATCTTTTGGTGCAATGGCAACTGTGGGCCAATAGTTGGTATCAGAGCCAAAGGTGTTGGGTTTGAATCCCCTTGGGTAATGCTGAGGGGGAGTTTGTTGGTAGATGGTCAGTGCTCCCCTCAGGATTCGTGACATGGACTAACCGCCTCCTGTGGATCTATTAACTCTGGCAGTTGTATTGGGAATTAATAGGTCAATCTTTTGGTGCAACGACAAATGTGGGCCAACAATATTTACTCGCTAATTTAGTCATTGATTGTTTAAACTGGTCACTTATTTAGTCATTTTTTATTCACCGATATATTTAGTTGTTAATTTAGTCATTGATTGTTGTTAATTGGTTACTTATTCAATTGGTAGTTTATTTAATTGTTTTTGTTCATTTATTTTTTCCTAAAAGTGTTAGAAATGAGACAATACTTTTGAGTTTTAAACATAAAACACAAAAAACATAATAAATCATTCATTTACACATAATGACATAGCTATTAAGAGGCAAAATACTAAAATTTTATTCAGAAAAGGTGTTCTTATAGTAGATACAAGACTTAAATATGTGTTTTTGCTTTGAAAAATGTGTTACAAAGTGTGTTTCTTAGTGTTGTGGCTGAAAAAACTATGTTACAATGCTCTATTTTTTGCTTATACAGCTCCAAAACATGAAAGAACTACTTGAAAAATTAAGTCTAAGGGTCCTATATCTCATCCCAAGCATGGGAGAGCATATATGAACTAAAATTGAATAAGTTCTCATGCTTAAAAATAGGGAAACCTATTTTACACAACCAAGAGTTCTTCTTGTTGGGACAATGAGGGATGAGACATTGATGGTTCTCTCAACCACCTCTACCCCTATAGTTACATAAGTGATCATTGTGTCAAGGTAGTATGGTAATACATTGTTGGTCACCTATGTATCTGCTATGCTTTGGTACTATGAAAACCCATCAAATATGAATTGGGTATCCCAATAATGAGCTCAATGCCAGTGTTGGAAAATGTCTGAAGGACTTGTACACAAGGAAATCAAAATTCAAAACCATAACTTTCCAAGAAACAATCTTTTGATTTACACTAAACTTATACTATGGAAAAGGTTTGATGTGTTTCAAGTAACAAACTACACATTAGAGTCATATATCCTTATCTTCTTGGCATACATTGACTTCACCAACTGGGCTACTTTGTTAGGAGTTGGAAGGTCATCCCCTACTCGACCATAGAAAATCCCCACTTCACTTCCTCCCATGACCCCTGCAAATGAAGACATTAACCCTCCAATAATGTCAAAACTCCAAAACCCTACTGATTCACCCAACTCCCAGTTGAATTCCCTAGCAAATATCCCAATTGTAGACCCCAATTTTAATTGAAATAACATAGATATCAATTTCAACTATAGGCCAAGAATGTCCAATGGAACTGAAGAAAGAACATAATCCAAAAACTATGTAACATTAAGAGTGCCTAGTGCATCTCCAATATAGTAAAACAAAACTAAAAAAACAAAAACAGTTGCTAAGTTTGAAAGCATATTTTAAAGCAGATCCCCTTTTAAATATTATCAATTTTGTTAATGACAATATTAAAGGTTATTAACCCTTATTGCATTGCATATATAGTTTATCATTAGGTGTGCATGTTTGACCTTCATGCCCATGTCGATTATCTTGAGGAAACCCTAAACATTATTACTAAGATGCCAGTTATACCTTTGGTGCCTATAGATCATATATGAATATAGGTTGAGTATTCCAGCAACAGTTATTTTTTAGTTGGATCCTAAAAATGATGAAACTTATGTTTCTTCTCTAAAACATATGTGGAGAAGCAGGCAAGTGTGGTGAGGTTCAAATAGTAAGGTGATTGATGAAAGATAGAGGAATTAAAAAGATACCTGCATGTAGATGGGTTGAAGGGCATAAAATGGTACATGATTTTTTGTGTAGGAGATAGACCACATCCACAAACATGGGAGAGCTATGAAAATTTGGAGAAATTGGCTTGGAAAATGAAAGCGGCGGGGTATTTCTAGATTCAACACTTTTACTTAATATTTTGGAATAGAAGAAAAAGAATCATTTATCTACCACCATAGTGAAAAGTTAGAAATTGCATTTGGTTTGTTAAACATGGCCCCAGGTACAACTATTAGAGTTGTTAAGAACCTTTGAGTGGAGAATATTGGTGAGGCTAAATGAAACAATCTGAAAAATAGGCTTACACTATAATAATGTGCACTACATCATATATCCAGTAATAATGAAGGGATATCCATCAAAGCATAATAGAAGGGATTTTTTTGTCATATGTTGTATTTACAAGTGCCCTACTAGACATACATGAAAATGTGGAAGCATAGACAAGGCAAGAAAACTATTTCAAAAAATTCCAAAGAAATGTGATATCATGGAAGGAACCCACTCTCCCACAAACTCTCCAATTCATGTCAGTGGTGATGTGGGAAAGCCTAAATTCATGCTTTCTCACATCATCGTTGGCATGACTTGAAGAGTTTACGAGAGAGTGGGGTTTTCAGGCTTTCCCACATCACCATGAAGGCCAGCAACAAACTATGTGGTGTTGCAGTGGAGGCATATAGTGATACTTTCAAAGGTTGAGGAGTTGGGCTTTACACCCACTAGTTGCATTTTCTTAAAATTTTCTAAGGACTTTTTAAAAAACCACATTTTGAACATATCCTTTAATCATGGCATTCCATTATATTACATTTATTTGAGGCATTTTTTGAAATAATTCATTTTCCTTATCTATGCTTCCACATTTTCATGTATATCTAGGAAGGAACCTGTAACTACAACATATGACAAAAAAAATCCTATTGTTATGCTTTGATGGATGTCCCTTTTTTATTACTTGATATCTGATGTAGTGCACATTATTATATTGCAAGCCTATTTTTTAGACTGTTTCATTTAGCATCATCAATATTCTCGGGAAGAACATTGTCCTTGTTTAAAATGATGGAAATGGTTCACATTTCTCAGAATAATTTTTCTTGCAACAATCTTGGAGAAGAATTTAGATGCAATGTGAAAACCAAAACATACTCGAAGTTTCTTAACAACTCTAATAGTTGTACCAGGGGCCATGTTTAACAAACCAAATGCAATAGCTAACTTTCACTATGGTGGTAGATGAATGATTCTTTTATTGTCAAAACATTATACCTTCCATTCTCATTATATATATTGTCATACCTCACACTAACACTATTATTTTATTGACACCATTATCCTACTGCCTCTACAAAAAAGTTCTATTTGAAGGCATCTTGACGACATAATATGCACAACAAAAATCTACAAGTGCAACAAGATGTTTGGAAGAAAAAATATGAATTCACTCAAACATTACTCTCTAAGCAGCATAATATCTTCATATGAAGGAGCATTGTAACTGTGACAAAGAAAAAAGTACTATCTAGGCATTGTTAGCACTAATAAATGAAGAAGATAACACATTGAATTAGGTGACTGAGATCACTGAAAGGAATAGCATTGTTAGAGAGTTGAAAACTTTGAATTTTTCTCTATCCTATAGGATTGAGAAAGGAAGAACACAGTCAAACAATGATTGAATCATAACAAATAGTCCAAAAACAATGAAAGTTACTACCAAATGGTGACAAAGATCTTTCCTCTAATTCATTTGCACATGGTGATTGAGAACATAGTAAGAAATAATTAAAAGAGAATGGGATCATAGCATTGAAAAAAGGTCATGAGTTATGCAATAAACTTCACTATTCTTTTGATCACAAAGGAGATCAAGATAATAACCAACATACTGAAAATCCTTTATTCTAGGAAGAATATTCAGAATCTTCCCATAATAACAATGAACAAAAGCATCATTCATTAACCTAAATTTTGCAAGAGTTTCATCAAATTCTACTTTTCCACTATCTTTTCCATTCTTAATTTTATTCCCAATTTCATCCATGAAGAACTTCCTCAACTTGTAGATCTTGTTGTTAGCCATAACTTTACCAAGTGTCAAAGATAGCTTCAAGTTTTTACCTAAGCAGAAATTGACAAAATTCAGCCTTACCAAATACAATGTGTTGAAACGCTCTTTGAATTTTTTTTTGAAAATATTTCTTGAGAGTATAATGCATAGTTTTGAATTAACCTTTTTGCATGAATTTCATATATTTGATCGGCTATTTTGAGCTTGATGACCTTCATCAAGAAAGAGCAGACATGTTCTCTCTAAAACTCATTTTCCAATATACTTAGCCTCTTCAGGAAGGCTCACATTTGTCTCACAAGTTAGGTATACAAAACTATTGTACCAAATAAAAAGCACACTTTTTTCTCCTATGCCACTCATGAAGAATCACCAAATGCCTCAAATTTTTCAATTTTTTTCCCATGATCTAGTTGCTCTTAGCTAGTTTTATAATCTCTTCATATTCACGGTTTGAATGAATTTCATCCCAAAAGGTCCTTGATCTGTTTAGCATGTAATCTAGAATGTCAATACTCCACTTCTTGAACTCTCTTTTAGAAGTCGATTAATGGCATTCTAGTTTACATGCTAAACAGATCAAGTACCTATTGACATTCTAGTTTACATGCTAAACAGATCAAGGACCTTTTGGAATGAAATTCATTCAAACTATGAATATGAAGAGATTATAAAATTGGCTAAGAGCAACTAGATCATGGGAAAAAAATTGAAAAATTGAGGCATTTGGTGATGTTTCGTGAGTGGAATAGAAGAAAAAGTGTGCTTATTATTGGCTACACTATTTTTGTATACCTAACTTGTGAGACAAATGTGAGCCTTCCTAAAGAGGCTAAGTATATTGGAAAACTAATTTTAGAGAGAACATGTCTGCTCGTTCTTGATGAAGGTCATCAAGCTCAAAATAGCCGATCAAAGATATGAAATTCATGCAAAAAGGTTAATTCAAAACTATGCATTATACTCTCAAGAAATATTTTCAAAAAACATTTCAAAGAGTGTTTCAACACATTGTATCTGGTAAGGCTGAATTTTGTCAATTTTTGCTTGGGTAAAAATTTGAAGCTATCTTGACACTTGGTAAAGTTATGGCTAACAAAAAGATCTACAAGTTGAGGAAGTTCTTCATGGATGAAATTGGGAATAAAATTTAGAATCAAAAAGAGAGTAGACAAGTAGAATTTGACGAGACTCTTGCAAAATTTAGGTTAATGACTGATGTTTTTGTTCATTTTTATGATGAGAAGATTATGAACAGTCTTCCTAGAATAAAGGATTTTATTTTGATTTTGAGAGAATCTTCTATATATTTGTCTATCTTAGATCAAATAAATAAAGCAAAAAATTGTGAAATAGCCAATGATTTTGAATTTGAAACAATGGTGTCTTATGTATAGACTCCCCCTATGATTTTCTCCTAGAATAAGGTATATCAATTTTAAATTAGAAATAATGTTTTATGAACAACTATTTATCCTATATGTTATCCTACAACAATTAACTATAGGCTAGAACATATCCATATCAACATAAAATGGCAGGTGTGATTCACCTCAAACTCTATTGTGGTAATTTCTTTGTAAGGAATTTTTCACTCCATGAACATTCTCGATGCACATAGCCAAACATTTAAAGTTCTTAACCAAAGCTCCAAAAATGAGTATCTGTTCATTGCATGACTACTAATTTTTCTATGAGTATGACAGTACCGGAGCTTCTGGTGTTTCTAGAGGGAACCTATAGCAGAAAGGTGTAGTCTCCATTTGAAGGAACCATCTTTAGAACTCTTCCCCAAAATCAGGATTAAAAGCATTAGAAGAAAAGAAATACCATAATTCTAAAGCAACAATTTGTATCAAGCCAAATGTTAGAAAGTATAATTAAAAGAAAAATCCTTACAATTTGGTTCTCCGACATCCACAAATTTTGAACTTAACTAAAATGAAACATCTCTTGATCTTTTATAAGAACAAGACTCTTGGGAAATTTAACAGACGCGTGAGAAGAAATCAAAGGATGAATCAATATAAGGCATGTGGCAAATGACAGCTGGCAGAAAGACTTTTGAATAAGTCAATAAACTTTACCTTCTTCAATAGTTTTAACTTTCAAGACTTTTCAAAATAATATGGACCTTAAATTGGACCAACCAATTTATGATTTTATCTTTAGAATGTAGGAAATTTCTCTGTCAAATATTCAGAGTGATCAACTAAGAATCTAGAGCAATCGACTACCTCCTAAGATGTAATTAGGTGGAAACTAGTGTTTCATTCCACTGACATTTGTATTCCTATAGTCAAGTTTTCCTTCCCAGCTAAAACACTTAGAAGTGTTTCACACTAGCTCAAGGTACTCTCCTTCGTCACATGCATAATGTCCAATTTCTTGATTTTTTGCTTGGTTTATTTTATCAATATGCCACATGGAAATGGAACAATCACTAAGAAACCCTAACAATAAAAAACAAAGTAAAGGTTCAAGAAAGGAAATTCTAATGTACTATTTGTTGAAATGCTCAAGACAACTGAGAGGGTGGTGAATCAGTTGTATCAAATTACTTTACTTCTAACCTTAATCAATTCCACTTTAACTCAATATGTTATTAAGTGTAATCATGAAATGCAAACAATAGAAAGAAAACACTAGAGACACCAAATTTACATGGAAAACCCAACAAGGGAAAAACCATGGTGGGCATTAGCTCACAATATTATAATAATGCAATACCGAATACAAAGGCTCACTACCAGAGGGCTCACTGCTCATATACAAAGGCTCACTACCTATAATAGGACTCACTATCTAGAAGGAGGCTCACTACCTATAGATAAAGAAAATATGAATAAAGATCCACCACAATAGGTTTCACACATTTGTAGCTTGATCAGAAGATTGTAGACACCATTAGCTCACTACTTTCATGAATCTAACACATCAAGATATTGTTTCCTTGATTCGCTCTTACACACTCTACTTTTCACACTTGTTAACACACTTCACTTGCTTGTCTTACAATTCACAACATCTTGACTTGATTTTATACCATCTTCAACCCTAGAAACATTCTCCAAGGTCGGTTATACATCCTTCAATTTACAAATTCAAATTAGGTCAGCTACTCAACATTCTTGCGGTGGATAAGAATGAGAGAGGACCAAATACACATTTAATTAGGACCCAAACAATATCTTGGATCAATCACATGCTTCCTTAATTTGATTCAAAATCTTTATGTAACATGTAGACACCAGGTCAGCCAAACCTAATGAAAACACTAATGATCTTTGAAGTACGTGCATCTCCACCTAGATGATCACATGTGGATCACCCAACACGCTTCATTTGACATTTTAACATCTCTAAGAAACCTTCAAGTACATCTACAATGATTGCAATAGTCTTCATGCATAGAACATTCTTCAACAATCCAACTGGACCAAGAAGCAACACACAGGAGCTCTGGAGCAAGTCTTTCGGAGCACCAAATCACAAGCACATTTGCCAAAATACTGAGAACATCAATATAAACTATCTCCCATATCTGTAAGACCTAAAACAAACCATCAAAAGACTATGGAACAAAAAAATTTCTCCTAGTCCATAAACAAATAGTTATGCAAGACTGGTTCACACACCGGTGAATATATCTTTCATTCTCCATTGACCCAAAAGCTAAAAATTATGATATATTATCCTTTGAAGCTAATGAAAAATACAACAAATTCACACATGAATAGGATCAACATAGAAGAAATTTAGAGCACAATCAGAACACACACTCAACATTTCCTTCATTATTTCTTAATTTTCTCAAAAGAACTTGGAAAAAACACAACTGCAACTTCATAAATATAGCTCCATGTACTCTAAACACTTCTACAGTATCTCAACTATACAAGTACCATCTGCAATCATATTGAACTATGTTGACATCAATGAAAACATTAATGACAACACCACCAAACACATCCATACTTACAACAATCTTGCCCTTTGTCATTGATGGCAACACATGATGTGAAAAACCATCAAGGAGAGCATACACATTCTCTCGATTCTTCTACTCTCCTCTCCTTACAAGGCTCTCCCTTTTCAAATTTTTCACATGACTTTCTCTCCCTCTTTGACATCAATGGAAAAGGAAAGTTTCGCATGTAAACACTTTCCATATAAAGCTTTGATCACTCCCCCTTAGGAGTGTACCCACATCACATACTACAACAATGTACCTCTCTACTCCCCCTGAGGAGTAGACCACAATCATCAGTCCTGATCAAAAAGGAATTTGTGAATCCACTAGACTGATGCACCTCCATGTGCACCTAGTTTAAGGAAGGAGGGGTAGTAACCTCTAACTTCCCCCTAAGATACTCAAAAGTATCCTTCGAAAGGGCCTTAGTGAATATGTCAGAAATTTTTTCCTTGGTAGACACATATTCAAGTCTAACTTCATTTTGCAACACCTTCTCCCTCAAGAAGTGATACTTGATAGGTATGTTATTTTTCCTAGAATGCATCACCAGATTCTTCGAAATGTTTATTGCACTTGTATTTTCATAAAAAATAGAGATAGGATCATCACACATCACACCTATGTCCTTCAAAGTTTTCTTCATCCAAAGTACCTATGTATAGAAGGATGTTGTTGCAATATATTCAGCTTCTGTAGTGGATAAACAAACTAAATCCTGTGTCTTACTCAACCATGAGACCAATCTTCCTCTGAGGAAGAATGCACCACCACTTGTAATCTTTCGGTCATCTACACAACCAACCCACAACACATCAGTGCAGGCATTCAATGTGAAATTAGTATCCTTAGGATACCAGAGCCTATAATCTGGAGTTCCCTTAAGATATTTTAATATCCTCTTCATAGTTGTAGCATATGCCTCTTTAGGTTCTACTTGAAATATTTCAACCAAAAATATTGCATGCATGGTATTCGGTCTAGTAGCAGTACGATACAACAATCCACATATCATGGATCTGTACATGCTTTGATCAACTTTATAAGATTCATCATCCTTAGCCTACATCCGGTTACCATAGGGGTACAAATCGGTTTGGAGTCATCCATTCCAAACTTCTTCAACAATTCCTTAACATACTTAGATTGTGAAATGAATATCACCTTATTAGTTTGATTCACCTAAAGTCCAAGGAAGAAATTCAACTCACCAATCATAGACATTTCAAACTCTTTTTACGTCTCCTCTGCAAATTTCTTACACATACCTTCATTTCCACCAAAGATAATATCATCAACATATACCACAACTATCAACATTTTGTCTCTCAACTTTGAAGTAAAGATTGATGTTTGTAGACCCTTTGTTGAATCCTTGTCGTGTCAAGTATCTATCCAACCTTGCATACCAAGCTCTGTGACCCTGTTTAAGTCCATATAGTACCTTTTTCAACTTGCAAACCATGTCTGGTTTGTTTGATACCTAAAATCCTTTTGGTTGCTCCATATACACTTCTTTTGATTCTCCATTAAATAATATAGAACTGGCATCTCTCTGGTACACTTTTAAGTCTTTATGAGCTTAAAATGCCAAGAACATCTAAATGGCCTCCATTCTTTCCACTAGTGCAAATGTCTCTTCAAAATCTATTCCTTCAACCTGTGAATAACCTTTGCATACAAGTCTTTCTTTATTTCTTACCACTTCACCATCTTCATTCAACTTATTTCTGAATACCCACTTTGAACCAATTTCATTCTTGTTTACTGGTCTAGGGACTAGTTCCCATGTCTCATTCTTCTCTATCTGCTGCAATTCCTCTTTCATTTCTCTGACCCAACTCTCATCATTGTGTGCTTCACTTACTATCTTAGGTTCTATATTAGAAAGTAAACACAAGTTTACCTCAACCACTTTTCTTCTTGTCTTTACACTTTCACTTATATCTCCAATTATTTGTTCCTTTGGATGATTTGTCTGTACATATTTAGGAGTCTTAGGTGCAAGTTCCAGAATCTATTTTTCTTCACTTTGTTCTTTCTCTTCCTTTTCTTCTTCTTGTACCTACCTAAAAATAGCATCATCTTGTTCAAATTCACTTATTTCTACTGGTCTATGCATAGCTTCATCAACTTTTACATTAGCACTTTCAACTATTTTCCTCAGTCTTTTATTGAAGCATCTATATGCCTTGTTGTTATTTGAATATCCAATAAAAATTCCTTCATCACATCTAGCATCAAAATTTCTAAGATTATCATCATCTCTTTTAATGTAACATCTACTTCCAAACACTTTAAAGTATTCAATAGTAGGATTATTACCAGTCCATAATTTATAAGGAGTCTTAGTGTTGTTACCTCTTATTTGAAGTCTATTAAGAATGTAAACATTAGTGTGGATTTCTTCTCTCCAGTACACATCAGGAACATTTGCTTCTTTCATCATAGTTATGGAAGCCTCTTGAATAGTCTGGTTCTTTCTTTCCACAACTCCATTCTACTAAGGGGTTCTAGGGGCATAATAATGTCTCTTTATTCCATGTACTTCACAAAATGCATTAAACTCACCAGAAGTGATCCTGAGGGGTTCTAGGGGTAGAATAATGTCTCTTTATTCCATTTTCTTCACAAAATGCATTAAATTCACCATAAGTGAATTATCCACTTCTATCAGACCTTAAACATTTGATTCTCAGGTTTACCTCATTCTCTACTCTTTCCTTGAACACTTTGAATCTATCAAGAGCCTAAGCTTTCTCTCTAAGAAAATTAACCCATGGCATCCTAGAGTAATCATCAATCAAGAGCATAAAATACTTGTCACCATTAAGGCCTCCGATTCTTGTAGGACCATGGAGGTCTGTATGAATCAATTCTAGCATTCTGGTAGATGATTGTTCTTTTCCTTTAAAACTGCTTCTTATTTGTTTTCCCAACTGACAACTTCTACAAATTGAATGTGTAGGCTTTGTGATTCTAGACAGATCTTTGACAACTTATTTTGAACTAATCCTGATCAGATTGTCAAAATTTACATGTCCCATCCTCTGGTGCCACAACAAACTTTCATTAATCTGTGAAACAAAACACTGACCATCACCACTCTTAAGATGATAAATGTTTCCATAAGTTCTTCTTCCTATTGCTACCACAGTTCTTGATCCCTTTCTAATCTCACAGGTGTTATCCTGAAACACAAGCTTAAATCCTTTGCTACACATTTTCCCAACACTCAAATGATTATGCCTTAAACCCTTAACATAATAGACATCATCAGTACTATTTTTTCCATCAAAACTAATTGTTCATTTCCCAAAAATATTAGAACTAGAATCATCTCCAAACATAAATATTCCTCCATCATACTTCTCAAGTTTAGTGAACTTAATTTTATCTCGAGTCATGTGATTTGAGCATCCATTGTTAATTACCCAATAGTCTTCATCATCTCTAGCATGAAAAGAAATCACCAGAGTACCTTCGATCTCATCCTTCTTGCTCTCTACACCAAATTCTCTTGCACAAGATACAACTTTACTTTTTAGGGATAGAAATAAACATTCATCTTTATCTTCTTCAAAGTCAGACTCATCATCAAAAATTTATGCATCTTCTTTAACACAATACAATTTCCTTAAATTGCTATCCTTTTTGTCTTTGTAGTTGTTATTATCTTTGTTTTTCTTGCGTGTAACTCTATTTGGACATCTTGAGGCATAATGACCAATATTTCCACAACTGAAACAATTAAAGGGAAACATACCTTTGTATTTACTAGTGCCTTTCTTCAATTTCCTTGTGAAGTTTTCTTCCAACTCTTTTGAACTAGCATCATCTGAGTCATATCCTATCAACATTGCTTTAAAGTTTGTTTCAACTTTCTTATTTTCTCTTGCAAACTTTCTCATCTTGAATGTAGTCAAGATGCCAAATAGGTCCTCCTTCGTAAATTGCTTTGGATCATATGATTCTTCAATAGTAGAGACCTTGTCACTGTAATTATTTGGTAGGGTCATCAAGATCCTCTCAATTACATCTTCATCTAACATGGTACCACCTTGATTCATGATCTCATTTGCTACAAGTTCAATTCTCTGATAATAGCTTGCAATATCTTCACCCTCTTCCATTCTCAAGTTCTCAAATTTGTGCTTAGCTGTTAGCTTCTTTGACAATTTTACTCTATCATTTCCTTCATAAATATCTTTCAATTTTTCCTAGACTTCATAAGAAGTGCCTAAAGAAATACCTTTTGTCCTTTTAGTTTTAGATAGAGCACGGAAGATAGCATACCTTGCCTTTTCATTCTCCTCATAAGCAGCGATCTTATTTGCAGAGGAAGGACCAGTGGATGGTTCAACATACTTTGTCTCCACATCTTTCCAAGTCTTGAAACCAAGAGATACTAGATAACCTCTCATCTTCTCTTTCCAGTCACTTAAATAGCTCCATCAAAAATAGGGATTTGCAACTTGTGCGACATCTAATCTACCTCAAGTGGTTAAGCTTTTCACTAAGGAACTAGAGCTCTGATGCCAATTGTTGAAATGCACAAGACAACTAAGGGGGGGTGAATCAATTGTATCAAATTACTTTAATTCTAAACTTAATCAATTCCACTTTAACTCAATTTATTATTAATTGTAATCATGAAATGAAAACAATAGAAAGAAAACACCAGAGACACCAGATTTACATGGAAAATCCAATGAGGGAAAAACCACGGTGAGGATTAGCTCACAATATAGTAATAATGCAATACTAGATATAGAGGCTCACTACCAGAGGACTCACTGTCCAGATATAGAGGCTCACTACCTACAATAGGAATCACTATCTAGAAGGAGGTTCACTACCTACAAATAAAGAAAAGATAAATAAAGGTCCACCACAATAGGTTTCACACATTCACAGCTTGATTAGAAGATTGTAGACACCATCAACTCACTACTTTCAGGAATCTGACACATCAAAGTATTGTTTCCTTGATTCACTCTTATACACTTTGCTTTTTGCAATTTTTTGCACAGTTCACTTTCTTGTCTTACAATTCACAACATCTTGACTTGCTTTTATACCATCTTCAACCCTAGAAGCATTATCCAAGGTCGTCTATGCATCCTTCAATTTAAAAATTCAAATTAGATCAGCTACTCAACATTCCCACGGTGGATAAGAATGAGAGAGGACCAAATACATATTTAATTAGGACCCAAACAATATCTTGGATCAATCACACGCTTCCTTAATTCAATGCAAAATCTTTATGTAGCATGTAGACACTAGGTCATCCAAACCTAATGCAAACACCAATGATCTTTGAAGTACACATATTTGTAGCAAGATGATCACACGTGGATCACCCAACACACTTTATCATAAATTTTAACATCTCTAAGAAACCTTCAAGTACATCCATGTAACTCTAGCAGATTAGTGAGGTTGGAATACCAAAAATATTGATACATCATCTGTTTGTCAGAATAATTTTAACTTGACAGCGAAAAAATACCTAATATTGGTTTTTTTAAATACCCATATAAAGAAAACACCCAACATCCTTTTTTTAAATACCAAGATAGCCAATAACAAAGCGTTCACTGAACATCAATTTTTTTAATGCTTGGGAAAAATGATAAAAAAATCAAAATTTAGAAAACTGCGTGTAATATCAGAAAAGGTTGAGACCTCACTTGTTTCTTAGAAAAAATATTATCTCAGTAGCAAAAAATATCAAGTACCATTATTTTAAATACCCATTTCAATTGAAAACCCAACATCAAAATACCCAAACAACCAATAACAAAAATATCAAGCATCAGTTTTTAAAAATACCCAGATATCTAGTAACAAAATAGCCAGCATCATAAAATTCAAATAGCCAAATCATACTTCATGAAAACACCCAACATCAAATTTTTCAAATACCCAAATAGGAATAACGTATACATCCAAACTTTAAAAAAAAGAAAAAAGAATGGTTTGCTTATCTCTGAGACAATCCACAACAAAAAGCTCAAAATCCTCAAGACATACTTCCAGGTTGGGAGTTGTCTGATAAAAGGATAGATTTGGCCACATTCTAGACCTATACTTTTAAGCACGGCTGGTAGGAGATTCCTCCACTAGGAAAGCCCTTTGATTACTACTCAATATCCCCAACTTCAAAAAACTTCAACCTCTGTTTGTTTTCCTAGACTATTTCTTCTAAGTGGTAGTTAAAAACCATGGGAAAATGGTCTTTATATCATTTGATTTTTGTTATGAATTTATAAAAACTGGTAAAGCCTAAATTGATGGCTATGAAGATTTTATCTCAAAAAACAAAGTTTGATGCAAAAAATTAGTCATTTATTTAGTCATTTATAGCTATGATTTTATCTAATGATCAAATGAGTCATTTATTTAGTCATTTATAGTTGTGTTGCAAAAAATGAGTAGAATTTAGTCATTTTTAGTTATCGTGACTAAACGTTTTAGTCATGTAGTCATTTATTTTCCAAATTCTACTAGTGGACTCTACAAATAGATAGGAGAATTCTTTCTCACACCTTGACATACAGAATCCTCATTGGAATGTAGTTTAGAAATTCAGAATAGTTCAGACCAAAGCATACACAATAGTCAACAATCTACTCCAAATGACCTCCCTACACACAACTAAGCAAGTATGTGCCAAGATTATATTACAAGAATACCCCACAAGCACGAAAAACTAGATATAATGATCGATGCCCCATTCCTTTCTCTCTAAATCGATAAGACATCATTGAGAGGTCCTTGGAATGGGTCAACAAGATAAATCATAAGAAAAGATGACAAAAAAAAATCCTATTATTTATCTCTTGCCAACATAACATAGCTAAGGTGATTTCTGATGTTGATGCCCATTGAAGGAAGGATACATCCTAAGAAATTTTTATCAAATGTTTTGAATAAGACTAAGTGTTTGATAGGTCATTGATACAATCTCCATTGACTCATTTACCTATGATCTAGACTTTAGTTTTTGACATTTAGGTTCTCACTTTACATCTTGCGACACTCGTTTTTCTACTTGTTTTACCAAATTTTGATGATGGCACTTGATTTATTAGGGATGAAGGTTTATTGTGTGTGAAAGTGAAATGGGGTGGATGGTTTTGTATTTTTTGGAAAATTTTAATGTTTTTGGTGTTTTGAAAATGTTTTGAGGTTGTTTTTGGTATTTTTGAGAGTTTATGTGAATGTTTATGTTTTCGATTATTTGAGGCTATTTAGGGTTTCCAAGTTTTCCAATTTTTGGTTTTTCAAATTTTCAAATGTTTTTTTGTTTTTTTTTAGTTTTCAAATGTTTTAGGGTTTTCCAAGATTTTGACCAAGAACCTAACCTAAAAGACTATCCTAGGGGCCTTAAGGGCTTATCAAAGATGAGCCTTTCCTACATTATACACACAAAGACCATGCAATTTGACTGGCGTTGACCAATTTATTGATGAGATATGAACACTTGATGGATTGTCAGTTTATTATGATGGACTCCTAAAGGATTGGCCTAGGGTATCTCGGGGGCACATCAATGATGGCCTTGCCTATGTTCAAGCTCAGAGACAACGTAGTTCAACAAGGTACTATTTTTTATTTGATTTTTGATGTTTTGGCCTGTTTTGGGATTTTGATGTGTTTTTGATATTTTGGATTTTTGACACTATAATTTTTCAAATGTTTTTGTATTTTGGCTATATATGATTTTGATGTTTTTGGATTATCAGGATTTTGCAAGTGTTTTTGGATTTTTGATGAGGTTTTATGAATGTTTTGGGGATTTTCAAAGAGATTTCAATTAACCTTTAAATATACAAGAACCCAATCCGATACATAACGAATTTCCCCTAGTGTGATGCGATAAACTACCTCGATATAGGTAGGAAAAACTAACCTTAGGAATGTGTCAGGAAGTACTATGGGGAATATGATACTTTACAATATCAAGCTATGATACAAACACAAATGGGTGATAAAATAAATAGGATGAGTGATGTAATGAATGAATGTAATGTGAAGCATGATCAGCTAAAGAGCCAAAGATAGATGGAGGTGATTATTTATGCAAGGCATATATTTTATGGGTTTTCACCAAGGTACTTTCCCAAACCACCACTGAAGTGGTTTTCACTAGAGGACGATTATATTTTCTTTACTGTTTTCAATCCTTTTTCTTATTTGTTTGGATTTTTTTTTTTAATTTTTTTGTATTTTTAGATTTACACCCTTCAAGCTTGGGCATAAAACTTTTTGAGATGTAGAATTTTTTCGATTTACACTATGTTGGTGTGTGTATCAAGTCTCCATAAATCTGGCACTGTCAACATTTCTTGACAAAGACATATGAGTCATTTTCCATCATAGGCCAATATTAATAGCCCAGTCTCATAATATTTTTAGCTAAGGTAGGACCACTAGAGTGGGATCCACATATACCCTCATGTACCCCACATAAGGTCGCTTATGCTTCTTCAGTATCGAAACATCTCAACAAGGTATTTTCTAGGGAACATCTATAAAGGGTATCTCTGATGATGGTATACTTGGAAGACTTACGAATAAATGTCCTACATTGGTTGTTTGAGAGGTCTAGGGGTAGGATTTTGGCATGGAGATAGTCATATGTGTCTTTTTACCATGGGGAATTGGGACCAACAATTTCACACACCATCTTAGAATCTGGGACATCAAATGCAAGGACCAAAAGCTATTCTACCAAAAACTTGAATTTAGGCATATTGCTTGGTATGTCTAAGAGTGAACCAATGGTTTCCATAGCATCTACTGCCCTATTCTAAATGTGGGGTATTTGATGAAAGTTGATGTTGTAAAAATATTGCTTGAAACTATCTATCATTCACTTGTATGGGGTGAGCTTTTCATCTTTGGTTTCATAGTCATCATTAACTTGTTTGACTACCAACTGAGAGTCTCCATAAACTTGTAGGTGCTTAATATTCCATTTGATTGCCATTTGTAATCTTCTTACAAGAGCCTCATATTATGCTATATTATTGGTGCATGAAAAAGAAATTATGAATGACTTAGGAATACTATCACCCTGTGGTGTGATAAATAATATGCCTACCCCTAAACCATGATTTATGTGGGGCCCATCAAAGTATAACTTCCATGTCATTCCTATGTTAAGGGTGAAGATGAATTCATCAGGAAAATTTGCAACTAGATGATGATCCACCTTAATCGGTGTGTCTTCCAGCTGGTCAACAATAACTTGTCCTTTTATAGGTTTTCTTTTTACATATGCGATATCATATTCACTAAGTACCATTACCCATTTAGTCACTCATCCTGTTAATGCTGCTTTACTAAGGAGATACTTCAAAGGATCTATCTTTGCGACCAACTTTGTCTAGTGGTTTAACATGTAGTGCCTAAGTTTTTGAGTAGCGAAAACTATTGCAAGACAAGCACGTTCTATGGGACTATAATTTAGCTCATATCCAACAAAAGTACGACTGATATAATACACTACCCTTTCATAGCCCTCATTATCATTCTGTGCAAGTAAGGATTTGAGTGTTGATGTGGTTGATAAAATGTAGAGTATCAAAGGTTGTCCCTCAATAGGTGGCATTAGCACTGGTGGTGTAAGTAGGTAATCCTTGATCTATTGAAAAGCTTCTTGGCATTTACCATACAAAACATACCCCTTTTCTGAGTAGATGTTGGAAGGGATGTATTTTATCTACTAACTGCACTATGAATCATCTGATAGACTGCAGTCTCCCTTGTAGTGTTTGTAGAAGACTTATATTGGTAGGTGGAGGCATGTCCATTATAGCTTTCACTTTTGTTGGGTCCACTTTAATGCCTCATCTAGAAATAATGTATCCTATAAGTTTTCCTGATTGCATGCTAAATACACATTTTTTTATGATTTAGCCTCCCTTTATATTCTTCTAGTCTTTGAAAAATATTATCTAGGACCTACAAGTGATCAGCCCTTGTCAATGATTTAGCTATCAGACCATCCACATAGTCTTCCATGAGAGTGTGTATGAGATCATCGAAAGTGGTTGGCATGGTGTGTTGGTATGTGGCTCTAGCATTTTTAAGTCCAAAAGGCATGACATTCCAACAATTAAGTTCCCCATGGACAAGAAAAGTTTTCTTATGTTGGTCTTTAGGTGTGATTTTGATTTGATTATATCCCGAGAAACCATCCATGAGGGATAACATTTCATATGCTTTTGTTAGGTCTACAATCATGTCAATATTTGGTAGAGGAAAGTCATCCTTAGGACATGCTTTGTTTATATCTCAGAAGTCTGTACAAATGTAGATTCCCCCTATTGGTTTCGTTACTGGTAAAATATTGGAAATCCATTCTGCATAGTTCATTGATCTGATAAAGCCGACATCTAACAGTTTCTTTAGTTCATCTTTGACTAATAAAGCAATTTGCGGGTGCATTTTCCTTAATTTCCACTTCACGAGTTTTACACCTAGTTGTAATGGAAAATGATTGAATACCAGGTTAGGATCTAGTCTAGGCATGTTGGCATATGACCATGCAAAGTTGATTTTTCTTTCTATGAAGAAGTTATGAAATTCAATTTTCTCTATTTCTGTCAAAGATGTCGCAAAATAGGTTACCCAAGGATTATCTTCAATGCCTATGTTGATCTCCACAAATTCCTCAACTAACATTGGTGAATTTTCTTGAGCAATGGGGAGAATGTTCAACCCTCCATCCTTGGGTGCCTCAGAGAGGTTTTCTCCCTTGGATGCATCCTGATTTTTTATGTTTTCATCATCTAAAGGCACCTTTTGATTTTCACCTAGGGACTCGTCATTTTTTTTTTCTTAATTTTGAGACTAGAGGGGTGAACAGACTCCCCAAAATAAGCCATGTTATCCAAGTCTTTGGTAAATCCAACCTTATGGTCACCACTAGGTATGCCTTCTCACAATCCCATGAAATCAACTATTGCTTCGTCGTTCTCAAAGGTATCTAAGATGGGGATGTTTTGTTGATCCCAATTGATAAGATAGGGATATACCAGGGGGATGTCATCATTAGAAGTATCAAACGTAGAGGCCAATAGGGTGAGGATAGACGTGTTGACATGGTCACAAAATTTTCTTATCAAATCCTCCTTATTCTTTTTCTTGGGAACAAGTAGATTCTGAGGTGGACCCATTGTAAAGGTTTGGTTATCAGAAGCGAGTTCTTCGGGTTCCCAAGAGGCAAGATCAAGGGATTCCCAAACATAATGTTTGAGCCATTTTTATTTTGTCAAATATGTTTGAGGACATAAACTAGGTTGATTTTGTGAGGGATTAAGCATTTGGTCAAGTTCCGCAAATAGTTTATCGAGGTCCATGAAAGTGGTAGAGGAGAGGGAATCCCACTCATATTCATTAGAGTCAGTGGAATTGTAGAAGCATTGATCAGATGACTCATTGGATGTCTCAATATCTTCGGAAGCACTTACTTCCCCTTGTGATGGTGTCGAGGTACTAGAAATTCCAATCTTAATTGGTTGAAACCCTAGCCCTAGGCCTTTTGGTCTCTTAGAGACAATGATGGGTTAAGTCCTTCCATTCTAATGTAGTCCTAGCTCTCTATGTCTGTCATATCCTTTGTTTTTCATTATCATAAAACCTTTTCCATATTGATCTGTAAGTATTTGAGTGAGAGAAGGAGGTTCTTCATTGTCTTCTTTGTATAACCAAGAAGTCACATCTTCTTGATTTATAGCATCTCTACTTAATTCCCCCCATTTTGTAAAAGTCATTGTGAGAGGGACGTGCAATGTGACAATGGATTTTCTCCTATTTTTTGTTGGTAGACCGTATGATTTAGGAGAAACCAATTGGTTGATACAATAAGATGCTTTTATATGATACTCTCTACAACCCTTATCTTGGATCTTGACCTTAGGGGTGGAAGATGGTTTTTGGGATGTAGATGCTTTGGAAAGAGTGGATGGATCAATATATTGGGATGAGATGGATAATGAATCCTCCCGATTAATAGGCACCTATCATTGGGGTATTCTGTGTAGGTTAGTTCTCTACAAGAAAGGATCAGGATCACCATCTATTGTGATCCCAGTGTCATTGTATGGGAATTTAAGGAATTGATGGTAAGTGAAAGGGACAACCTTCATAGCATCTATCCATGGTTTTCTTAGTAAAATATTATATGGAAGGATGATATCCAAGACTTGGAAACTAGTATCCATTTAACTTTAAGACCAATTCTAATGGGGAGCATTACAACTCCTTTAGATGATCATTCTTCATCATCATATGCCTTAATGATAATGGTGTTAGTAGTTTCCATGCCTCTAAGAAGCCTAATGCCTTAACCAATTTCAAGGTGCAAAGATTCAACCCTGCTCCTTCGTCTACTAAGGCTTGTATAACTTTTGTTTTATGCACAAGAACTTCGAGGTGCAATGGGTCATTGTGGTTTGTCTTCTCAATTTAGTAGTCTTGTTTAGAGAAGGTGGCATGATGAGAGTTGATCAAGTAGCCTACCATCTCTTGGAAATGATTGACATCTAGGTTGGTGGGGATAGTAGTTCTTTGTAAATCTTTGTCTAAAATATCTCAATGATCGAGTGATATACTCAACAGTTCCAAGATAAAAAAATTTGTTGTGGTCTTCCCCAACTAGTCAAGTAAATTGTACTGAGACTTGGGGGATTGTGCTTATTATTGTGACGGAGGGCCTTGGATGGTTATCTTAGTTCAACGAGTGTTGAAAAAACATTCAAGATCTTTGCTTATGGTAATAGTGTTGATATGCCCATCGACGGCTCAAATGTGATTTATGATTAGGCCTTGGTTATAGTCATACTTGATATTAGCATAGTTGGCCAAATTATTGGTCTTATTTCCCAAATTGGAGGCTTTTCCTTCTCCATGGTCGTGTAATGGACCAGTAAATATCTTGTCGTCGCTATTTGAGGATGTCTATTTTTTCCATTAACTTCAATAGTTCCATTTTCAATGAGATCTTGTATAATGTTCTTCAACTAGACCTACATTGTGGTAGACTGTGTCCCTTAGTTCAGTGGAAATTGCAAAATGCATTGTCATCTCACCAAGAGGGTTTAAATTATGTAGGATCATATTTTTTTGACTTAGGAAGTTGTATGATTTTGTATTTTATCAGTTCTTTGAAGACTGATTCATTTCATTCCCCTAGAGGAGTGAATTCATGTTTTGGAAACCTCCTTTGCGGTCGTGGTTGTTACAATTTTTTGGAAAAAAATTGGCAGTTTGGTTGGCACTGTTGGGTGTGTCATTAGAGGGGTTGTTTCCTCTAAATATAATGATTGGTCCTATGTGTAAGGTTTTATCCTTGACAATGCCATCATTTTTTATGTTCTTATTTCAGAACCAAAATTTGTTCTTGTCATTAGGGGTGTTTTGAACATTTGGATTCTTGTTTGACATCTTGGTTTCACATTTTTCAATGAAAGCCTTTTCAAGTATGATGCCCTTTTCTACCAGTTCCACAAAATAATTACAACAATGTACTCTTAGGTCACTTCTCAATTTTGAATTAAGGTTTTCTAGGAATATGGTGACCTTTTTCTTTTCAGGTATTTCAATAGGGCATTGACTAGATAGACTCCTCCATCTCAGGAAGAAGGTGATAAATTTCTCTCCTTCATCTTGTGTGGTGTGACAAAAGGATGCTATTGTGATTTCATTGTCAATGTTAATTGTGAAATGTTCAATAAATTTTTCAGAAAGTTCACCCCATGACCTTATGCCATATGGAAGTTTAGAAAACCATTCAAGTGTTATTCCAACAAGGCTTCACGGAAAAAGTATCATGAGATATGTGGGGTCATATGCAACGTCTATGCATATTGTGGAAAATTCCCTTATATTTTCAAGAGGATTACACTTCCCATTATTCTTAGGCAAGTTTGGTATAACATATCCATGTGGGAAAGGTGTCATGTATAAAGCTTTGTCAAAGGGAAATGGACATAAGTCTTTTTCTGAAAAAGTATTTTTGCTAGACGTTTCCATGTTATCCATTTGTTGTTGAATGTCTTGAATTTGTGTTTGTAGAACATCAACTTGTTTTAATGATGTGTTGGTTGCGTTGTTAGGGTCTATGTAAGTGTTTTGAAACCCAATGATATGTGACAGATTTTGGTTCAGTGTAGGAATGAAGGGTGGATTTTGATTTGGAATGTGAGAGATCAAGTTTTGGTTTGATGTTGGTTGATTGGGAATGTGAACTTTTTGTGAAGAAATGGCACTAGTGGTGTTAATGTGTGGTATAGCATTGTCGTGTTTATGCTAACTCTAAGCCTCTTGCTTCTAGTATTGGTGTTAAAGGGATTTGGCAATGATGCTCCTATGGTAAAATTAAGGCCTTGTGTCATGCTTGATGTACCAACTGGTGATGTATGTACTATGGTGGCACTTTGGGTAGGTACCCCAAATGGTATAGTTGCAGTTATTTGAGGAATAGAGGCACTAGATGTCATCATGCTTTTCCCATGGGTAGATCAAGTTTACAATGTGTGAATGTCAGATCTAGGAGGTAATGTGGCACCTTCTACTAAAATTTTTGCTAGATATCGTTGAGGATCATTTGCCAAGAATTCATCTACAAAAGAGGTAAATTTTGGATCTTGGAAAGCAGCATCTATGTCTTCAACTAAAACATGCCCTTGTGGGTCTCTAGTGACATTTCTTTCCAATAAGGTTTTGTGAGGTCTTGATGTCCCTAATGGGGGGTTTGAAAATGGATTGATATAGCCTTTTGGATCAACCATTTCTCTTTGTTTCTTTTTGGACCTTGTTTCGACCATGTAAGATATGCTCAAAATGGGGATGATGCAGAACTATGTCTATGAATGATATGATTTTAGTCTATGTTCCCCCCTGGGCCCCTCCCCAACCGAATAGTAGGGATCTTCCTCAATTAGAATGGGGGGTGCAGGGGGTGGCTAGTAGTCGATAGATTCTAGTGAGTTGGCCTACCGAAGGCAGCTGACCATATTGGCCTTAGGTCCCGAAGGGCGGGTGGGAGCCCTTTGAATTGTAGGGGGTAGGTGGGTCGGGCCCTAAGGAATATAGGGCAGGTGTGAAGCACAAGGGGCCGTCGGTATATTATTGTTGTTCAGGGAGGTAGATTCTATTTGTGGGAGGATAGCCCCCCCTACTATTCTAAGGGGCCTCAAGTCAGATTTTTTGGATATAAGGAATGAATGCTAATGCAACTATGTTTTTTCTCTTCTTTTTTCAGGAAGTAAGGGATGTTAAATGCTTGATTAATGTCTAAAATTATGGTGTTCTAAAATGACTACATCTAAGTATGCTAAAGTGTAGGCAAGCTTTCAACTTTAGGAAAATTTGAGAAGAGGTTACCAACCATGCAAAGTTTAGCTAAGGCTTCAATTTAGTTTTTCAAAGGACCTTTTGTAAAAGAAAAAGTGAGTTCCCAAAATGGATTGATAAGTTGGAAAAGACTCACCAAAATGAAAAAAGATAACTAGTGAGATAAATGACTTGGTTCCATGACAATTTTCATTGAAGGAAACGTTTATCTAAAGCATGGAAAGTTGGCCTATTTTAAAATCTGCAAAGGTGACTATCTTGAGAAATTTTGATTGATCCGACAATAACGAGGACTCTAAAATGCAACTAGGGTTCACAACTGATATATCCACTGCTATGGCTAGATGATACTAAAAAATACAATGATGAAAATTGTGAGAAAATATTTTTGGTTTTTATTCAGAGATCACCATGAAATGATAATTAGAGACAATTTTTTATTGTGTGACCTCAGGTTGTGATAGTGAAGTTTTTTTTTTTATTGTCAGGCAATTGCAGTTCATATTTAACAAATGCGTCGTTTGACAACCGGTTGCAGTTTTCAGTATCAGATGTAGTTTACAGAAGTAGGTGTGGTTCTTAGTAACAAATGTGACCTTTATAATAGCAGATGCGGTTTTCAATGGAAAATGTGGTTTATAACAACAAATGTGATTCATATTAGTAGATGTGATTTACTGTAAATAGGATCTGATTTTTGTGTAATCTTTTGTAAATTTTCCAAGTTTTTTTCAGTCTGATTCTGATCAAATTTTGGTGAAACAAAAGATAGTCAAAAAACACATTGTTTTGGTTTGGTTTCGATGAAAAAATGTTTAAATTCAAACTAAAAAGTATGATCCTATGGTTGGCCATGGCAATAGATCTGTTGAGTTCCCACTTGGATTTCCCCGGTTGTGCTTATTCAGAGCGAATGATTAGAAGCTTGACCACATCGGCTCCCCATTACAATGCACTCACTTCTCAGGTCAACCAAGCTTCGAGTTCTCATGAATCTCCCATGAAAAACTATTCATCTCTACTAAGAACTGTAAGTATGTGGGATGGCTTCAGAGGTCCGACCTCCTGTACTAGAAAATAGAGGGATTTTGGTAATCTAAAAACAAATGGCTTTTAATAAGGGCACCCATTTAGGTGGCTATGCATGAGGAAAGATTAACGTGTTTGTATAACACATCTACACCTGTAATGCTAAGTTTTCTAGTAGCATTCACATTTATATACTAGTCAAGAGTATCTTGGCTTTAGCTCGTTGTCAATTTGAGTCACCTTGGGGTGAGTACTTTTTCCCACCAAGCCAGGCCTAGATTTAGAGTTAATAATAGTTTCTCTTACACCTAGGATTTCAAGAGTGTGTAAGGGGAGAGGATACTTTTATTATTAAATTGGGTTTTAATCTAAATAGAGTGTGAAAAGGCACCAAGCATAGTAGTTAGTTATTTATTTTAAGCACCAAATTAAATATGATCTAAGATAGTCAGACAATCAATTTCAAAATCCATTCTTCGACAAATGTCTTGAATCATATTTCATTAGTAGTTTCAATTTTAGCCTTTGACAAACAAGAATTGTAGGTTTTAGCTCTTGGCCAAATGAAGCTAAATTATAAACATTAAATTTCTATTGCCACACATTGTCAATAGATTATTAGTAACCAAAAAATCCTAACCTACCAAACCAAAAATTTAGAAAACTGAATTACTTGCATAAATTAAAAAACAAACCTAAAACTAGGCAATTGTGCGCAGGATGATAGATGTGGTGCATGGGATGGATCAGATGCGTTGTAGGAAAATCAATTGTGGATTTTGGGATGACAGTTGCAGTGTGAAATAGCAGATGCAACTCGTGTTGTTGGCGGTTGCAGTGAAATAACTTGCAGATGCATCACTTTATCTTGGTGATTGCATCGAATCATACAGTAAACCTGCAAAACATAGAAAATCATACATAATTTGTATAAAGAATTTCCTTCACGTTGGGTTCACCAGATGTAGCACAAAGAAAATTCATGGATTAGCAATACAAGCATAACTAAAACTAAACCTAAGCTAATAATTGATAACAATGGAAAACTATATAAACAATGCATAAATGAATGATTTTACCAAACATCCATGTAATTACATGAATCACCTCCATTACTCTTCTCCTTTCACTGTAGTATGATACTTTCCCTCAGATTTTTATTAAGCATGCAAGTGTGGCCTCATGACAATGATAATAGCAAAACATTGAAGATTCTAAAGTTGCTTCCAAAACTCGAAAGATTTTGGAAGGAGTAATAATGATAGAGATAAAGCCAATTTATAGAAAATATGATTTTTGAATGATAGGGTCAGATTAAAAGATAAATCGATGATTAAGGTTAAAAGATGTGACATGCAATAGGATTAGGGTTAAATTAGTGTAAGTGATAAAGCATAAATGGTGGGGATTAAATTAAATAATAATTTAATCACTAGTGAAAACTAGTTGAGACACATAAGAATAAAGATTGCATGAGAAAAGATTGTTCGCTAAAAACAATCAGATATTATCTCACCAGAGAACGGAATGATCAAATTAGATATAGACATAAGTAATAAATAACTAATTAGATAACAAAGAGATTATCTAATTATACAGGAATATGCTATGGATAAATCTTTTTATGAATTAAATAATGATTTAATTCAACATTTAAAATTTTAGGATTAAATTAAATAAATAAAGATTTGTTTAGTTAAAGGGAGAAAACACTAAGGAATAATTAAATAATTGAAGTGATTATTTAGTTATAGTTGAAAGTGTGCTAGGAATTAATTAAATAATTTAAAATTATTATTTAATAGAAGATAGATTTAATTAGCAATGTAATTAAATAAATAATATTTAGTTAATCAATTAAGAAATAATAAAGGTAAGAATGAATTAAATAAATAAATAAAGTTATTTAATTAATAGAGGACATAGGACTTTAGAAAATAATTAAATAATTAACATTATTTAGTTATGAGAAATGAAGATGAAAGAGTTATGAAGAAGTTAAGGGTCATAGGCGTAGGACAATTTTTAGTGTCAATAGGTGGTATACCACATTCTTCTATATTCTTATATGTAGTACCTACCACTTAACAACTAAAAGTGGAGAATGTGCGAGCATGTTCCATTCACACACACACATGCAAAATTATCGTTTAAATATGTTATGTCAATTACTTTACTTTACTTAATAAATAATTATTGTTATATAATAAAATAAGAGTTAAAAGACATCAACCATGAAAAGAGGGAACCAAAAATTTATTTAAAACATTTATATAGAAGTGTATGATAAATTCTTAGTTTTTCAAAAACAATATTAATGAAATAAATATCTCGAGCTTGTAGAAATTAAATGTTGTATTATAGGGTTTATCGTTTTATTTTTTGTTTTTTTTTGTTGTTTTTAATATTTGTTTTTTGAGATATTTAGGAATTGTAAGGTTATTTTTTATAATAATGTTAGTTTTATAGTGATTTAACAATATTAATATGCATTTAAAAAAAAAATTGATTGTGAATGATAAAGAGAATGGTACTTAAGAAATCAAAGAAGTTTGTGTTCGAGGGGTGTAAGATATAGTAGGCTATATTTGTTGATGACTTAATATTACAATATAATTGTGTGTTATGATGTGAGTTAGTTGTATAAATAGTCAAATATTGAGAAAGTTGTACTAGATGCTAAACTAGATGTACAAGTTGGACTAGATGAGGAAGATGCCATAGAAAACTTGAGTTCAAAAGAATAACTAAAACCTTCTCCTCAACTTTTAAGAAGGTCCACTCATTAGAGTAGGAAACCAAAAAGGTAAAACTCACCCAATTTTATAGGATTATTTACCATGTTGAGTAACATTGATGTGTGTATAATAGTTAAATAGGTAATGAAAATGGATGATTGTGGGTCCTAAAAATTAGTCATGGATGATTAAATAGCTACATGAAGGGTGACTGATACATGGAACTTTATTTTCATTTCCTAAATGATGGATACCCATTCTCTATGAATGGGTATTCAAAAATAACTTGGGCTCTCATTACAACTTCAAAATATAAAAAATTTGGTTGGTTACCAAAGGTTATTCCTATGTTGAGGGAATATATTTTAGTGAAATTTTCTCCTCTTTTTATAAATTTGAAATCTATCATAATGCTATTAACTTGTATTGTTTCTTTTGATCTTGAGACTGAGTAGATGAATGTTAATATAACTTTCTTAAATGTTTTAGAGGAGGAGACATACATGCATAACCAAAGCACTACAATGAGAAGGGAAAGGGAAACGTGACTTTTTTGTTGAATAAATCCATATATGGTTTGAAAAAGTTTCTTAGAATATGGTGTGAAAATTTTGATTCATTTGTTTTAGTGTTAAGGGTTATCAAGTCTAAATAAGATTGTTGTGTTTCCTATAAACAAAATGGTGATCATTTTATCATTTATCACTTTGTATGTCAAGCATATGTTGTTATTGGTAAAGATAATGAAATGATTAGGCACATGCAATCTTAGCTATATTCAATCATAACATATCCAAAGTTGCAAGAAATCATGTAAATGGCTAGTTGACTTTCAGTTGGTCATTGAACATCATCTTGTACTCCATACTAGAAAATATCAATAAGAAAATAAAAAATATTACCTTGGTCAATATGCAACTATGTCCCTATAAAAAACTTTCCTTCTAAATATAGGAAACACCTTTACAAGTTTTGGCAATCTTGTTATCTTGCTAAAAAACAAGTTGAGATCCTTTTCTATAGGGTCACTAAATGCTTTTTTTCCTCCTTGAATATATAAAATAGAGATGAAACCTTGGTAAAATCTCTAAATCTACTGAGAATAAGCTCATTAGCATATTCTATTTTTAAAACTCTACTAGTGTTACCACTCAACTTGATAATTTAAATGTCATGATCAATCAACAATCAACATTTAACTAATCACCAAATCAATAGGAAATTCTTATTAGATGAAATAAATATTTAATATGGTAATAATTGTTCCTACTAAGAATATTGTATCTATCATCCAACAAGAAGCTAGCATATTTCCTTTTAATGTATTTTAAATTCAAACACCAGGGTATGTGTAGGATCAAGATGGGCCAAAAAGTGGCAATATGTAAGTGATATGATGGCCCATATAGTTGATGACTTTTTTTTACCCAAAATTGATGAAACGAAAAGGGTTTTTAAGGAGATTCTCATATTTCCACCAATATAAATTATTCTTTACTTTTAATTTAATAATAATTATTATTTATTTTCTATTTGAATTACAACTAAAGTCCTGATTGATAGGCTAATTGAAAAATATCTATAGCTTTCAAATGGTATCACATTTTTTGAATCTGAAACATACATCACATTCTATGCTTCACATACTATAGGATTAAAAAAAATGAATTTCATGAAGTTTTGACCAAGTTAAGGTGGTCAGACATACGAGTTTTTATATTTTTTAAAACTTGTAATAAAAAAATCATAATTAATTATTTACTTGGAAAAAAATTACAAAAAAATATGCATCACATCGGGACATGAGTCCTCTACTTATATCTAAAATATTATAGAAAAATATTATCATTAAATTATTGTGGTTAGGGTGGTCAGACAGACACCTACTTCTTATTTTTCACTGAAATTTAAGTACCACTGCATTAAAATTTCAAATTTTCACCAAATAGATTTTTTTTCTTAAATAAACCTAGTAGTTTGGAAACTACATTCAATTTTCTATAGATTCTATTCTTACATATTTTTTAAATAATATAGATAACTTATTCAATTTTTTACGTCAAGTTGCCTAACTCTGATTTTCTAAATTTTCATCGCCACTTAAGGGCCTATTTTTTCCATCATGATCCTACACATACCCACCATTAAGCTTGCTAAGTAAGCACATCAAACCTACTATCTTTCTCATTGCATAGTCATGCATGATGCATTGATATGAGTGCACATGAACATAAAACTCACTTGACATATATTTTTCTCAATGAATAACCAAACAATATTTAACAAGTATTTTAAATAGATACAAAGATGATTCTAGACAAAAAAAGCTTCTAGAAATATCAATATAAAACATTATTATATTAAACTAAATAAAAATTATATCTAATGATAGTATTATATTATAATATACTAATTAATAAAATATTAAGTCTAATGAAGAGGCTATGAAGAGGATAAGCTTTATTAATTCCTTCCTCTTGAGGAAAGTGTCATCATTTTCTCCTTAAGATGGGGAAAATGATTAGCTCAAAATATTCATATGAGATCCACTTGGCTTGGCTCACTAACATTTCCTTATAACCAACCAAGTAGCGGTAGTATTACTCCTAGTAGAGTGTGTGTGAACCTCAAAAATGATATCTACATATAAATGAGATTGAAAATATAGAATATCGTGGTCAAGATGAGAGAGAGGAACTTCCTCTTCCAAGTGAGATGGCTCATATCACTTTAGTTGATTAACATTAACCACTTCATGGATTCCTAGCTAAGATGGGAGATCAAGTTTGGAGGCATTATCTCCTATCTCTTGGGCCCATACATAATATGCTTTATATTATGATTTTTTTGACTTTTAAACCTTTTTTATTTATATAAATCCATACTTTATCCCCAATTGTGAAGTTACAAGGGATGTGACTATTATCATAAATTTATTTATACTTAGCTTAATAAGTACTATGAATAGTTGTATGTACTTATGCATGAATATTTGCTATGTTTTGAATAAACTAAGAAGCTTGGAGCTATATTCCTTTCATTATTGTGAAGAAGACTTTAGAGATCGAAATTTGGATCTCATATGGACAAAGTGGTTGATATCCATAACACACCTCAAAAGGAGAATGGCCTATGGGGGTATGTATACCTCAATTATAGCTATGCTACATAACATGAAGATAGGTATCCCACTATTTATTCTTTTTATAGTAGATATTCTGAGACTAAACTAAATTCTAATTCACCACTTCAATATGGTCATCTATTTTTGGATGAAAATTTGTATAATATTAAAGTTAACACCCCAAGAGCTTCCAAAGTGATTTCTGAAAGTGACTCAAAAAATTACAAAAAACATAGTAGAAAGATGCAAACCAAATTGACACCATGTACTAGTAAAAAATAATTCAGTATCCTTAGGAAGGTTAATAGTTTTATTACAAGGGATGAAGATTGACATCTTTGAAAACTAACATACCACCCAAAACATACAATCATCTTGTCTAAAATTAGTAGGCAACCCATTGATGAAATCCATAGAGACAAACTCCCATGACTTAGAGAGAATAGGAAGAGGATAATAATACAAAACAAGTTTGTGATTGGTAGGCTTAGCTTGGCTATAAAGAGAGCATTGATGAATGATATATTTCACTTGTTTACTTGTGGAGATCCAAAAGAAGTAATACTATATTTTTTCTTGGTCATGCCAAAGTGTCCCCATTAAGAAGAAGAATGATCCTCCTTAATTAGCATCATTCCAATAGAATTAGTAGGAACACACAATTTATTCAAATTATATAACCAACCATCTATATTTTTTTAGTCCAAGAAAGTGGTATGATTTATGATAATAGGATGTTACAGAGAATGAATAACTAGTACAAAGGATACATTATAATAATATGACACTATGAATCCTTGTATGCAATATTTATATAACATCTAGAATATGTAAAATCAACAATTTTTTTGGTACAAGCCTTTTATATTTAATGACTACTTGTGGAACTAGGCTATATATGAGACTTGTTTCAAAAGATGTTGAAATTTAAACTATGAATTCAAAAACATAAGGGGCTAATGATTAGTATATTTATAATTGCTTTCATACCAAAAATGTAATGCCTCTATTATTCAGCCTTAACATCTCATCTAACCCACATTCTTGCACACATATCAAATACAACATATATTTTACAAAAAAATATGAAACATATATTAGTTTCATATGTACATTCAAACAACCAAATTCCTCAGGAAAAATTACATATAGTGAGGATTTCAACAAGAAATAAAATTCAAAAAAAATTCAAGGGTTTCTAGGGACTTCATGCCTTCAAATCTTCAATGTCTCATGCCTTCAAATTTCTTGGCTTCACTCCTCTTTATAAATAATTTTTTTTCCTTCATCCACTAGCTCTCATGGCTTCCTTAAAAACATAGAGCACACCTACAACTTCCTTCTTCTATTATTCTATTCCTCTCTTGGAAAGCTAATTTTCTACACTTTCGTTTATGTAATCCTTTATAGCAACCTGCTAATTATTTCCTCAAACTTGTTGTTATTGATATTTTATTCTTGAAACCATTAAATTTTGTATTTGTATAGGGTTTAAACTATGTGAAACACCAAAAATTGGTTTCCAAATCTTCTCTTTCATTAAGGTTAAAATTCTTGCACAAAAAATGAAATGAAACATAGTTTGTTGCTTCCAAAAGTGACATTAAAATATTTGTACCATATCCAGAATATTTCTAATGTATATTCCTTTTAAAAATGAATAAAATCAACAACCAAGTTGTGCTCATTCACCCCATATTATAAATTGAAGATTCATTAATTTATTTTCCAAAAATCACTATTTTTTTTCTCCATTCTAGGAACCAAAATTAAAAGAAAAATACATGAATGGAATTCCAAGAGTCACTTGTCTTATTCACACTTACCTAAGCATCCAAATTGATAAAATTAATTAATTTTAATTAATTTTCCTTCAAAATCCCCTTCCACCATGGTAAATGGACCATTTCAACCCATAGAACCTTGAAATTGTGCAATTTTGTAAATTGCATTAAACACCCTACTTTCCTTTGATGTATGAAATGGAAACAAATTCCTCAAAAATAAATATTTATATCCTTAAAAAATATCACAATATAATTTTGAAGCTCAAACCTACACCAAAAAATTAAAAAAATTGAACATAAAAAGAAAATATTTTTTGATGCAAGATTGCCTATGAGCCCAAATGCTCCTGCATCAAACACACTGGGTAAGAAGTTTTTGAAAATTTCTCATAAAATGGAGTTGAGTGGTTGAATCACCCTTTCAAATAGTAAACTATTTGCAACATACTCCAATGCTTTCATAGGTACCATGAAATTTTTCTTTCTTCTCCTTTTCGAACACATACCTGGAACTCTTTATATTTTCCTTTGCAAAATGTATTTACCAATCCATCTTTTACTTGTGGAATTTTTTCCACCATATATGAAATTCCTCCACCAAATACACTTTCCTCTCTTCTCTTCTCTTATGAAATTCAACCCACAAAAATCAGTCCTTCTCCACCATTGTTCATCTACACCACCCCTTGCAACACCTGCATACAAATTAGCAATATCATGAAAATTAAAGAGCTCCATTTGTACTTACTCTTCACACTCATGTATGCTTATTTCCACCCTTTCATCAATATCTTCTTCCACTTTAATCATTTCATCTACAAACAACTCAACATCATCTTCATCATCATAAAAATGAAAAATATTAACCATTACCTATGTTTTCACAATTTCTTCTACTACTACAACATCTTCTCCATTCAAAATTTTTATTCATCAAAACCTCCATACCTTCACTAAGACATGTCACTACTTCAATACCATTCACTTCCATGTATTCCAAAATGCATGCTTCAACTACAATATTATTATTTCCCTTTCATCTTCTTTGACAATGTTTTCTTCTTCAGTGCTATCTATTTGAATCTTTGCTTCATCTTATGTTCTACCTACAAATAAAATAGCATTATAAAAAATATAGGATTCAAATTTGAGCTCGTCTTCTTTTATTTTTCTTTCCTCTTTCCATTCATAATACTTTCCTCCAAGACATTTAACCTCCTATCTAGATATTTATGCACTTATTCTGAATAGTCTCCTCTAAAATAATTTCTCTCCTCTCAATAAAATAAATTTTTACAACCCTACACAAGGCCAACCTCATACTCTTCTTTCTTGAAACTTCTACAAACACTTACAACCCACTCATAATTTTCAGCAAAACTTACATAAAACCCTAACTATTCTCTACCCAACAAAGATTTTGGAATATGTACCTCTCAAAATGCCCTCTACTCACTTTCACATAGTGGAGGATGCTTGTAAACCTTCTACCCAAGCTTATCTCTATTGGAAGATAACCCAAAATAATTACACAAAAAAAATCCTCATAATTCATCAAACTCTCTCTTTGCATTTACAAAAAAATTAACTTGCAACAAAAATATTTTTGAGCTCTTCTTTTGTAGAACATAGAAAAATACCTCAAATCTAAAATCCTTCTCCTCACACACATTTCAGCATCATACCTACTCTGATGCCAATTGATGCAGAAAAGATTAGGGGGTCTTATAAAACTACCCAATGTTTCAGCCTTAACATCTCATCTAACCCACATTCTTACACACATATCAAAAACAACATATATTTTACAACAAAATTTGAAACATATTTTTATTATTAGTTTATGTGAATGCTTTTCTTAGACTTGCTTAATCATGAACAAACCACAATCATTAAAGTTAATAAACAAGTGTAAACAAGCATTCCGTATGAAATTCATCTAAGCACAAGAACATTGAAAACACAATAGAATATCAAATAAACTATTAATGAAATACTATTCTAAATGCTCAAACCAGCATCCCATAGGGGGATTAGTGCTCCTTTGATGTGGAAAGAAGCCCTTTCCTAACCCCTTGATAAGCTTGATGATGGATTTGGTGATAAAAGTATGAAATTGGATATAATCTTGCTACAATGGATGAAAATATTAAATTCTATGAACTCAAATGGCTATAGTAATTGTGCTCTTAGTTGATGGATTCAAATTGTGAGAATGATGCCTCTATTTATAGAAGCCAAGGATTGAAGAATGAAAAATATTGATGAATGTGGGATTAAAGAATAGACCAATAGAATAATGCCACTTGTCAAAATGCTAATGAATCTTGATGGAGATGTGCTCACACATGTGTGAGCATATTTTGGGAGATGTGATGTGTAAGAAGAATAAATGTCAAGGTGGCTTGTGTAAGAGAATGTCTAAGATTCCATTTAAAGCCAAGGTGGCTTGTGTAAGAGGAGGTGTATGACCTATTTAAAGCCAAGGTGGCTTGTGTAAGAAGAGGACATGTAAGAGATTTTAATGCCAAGGTGGCTCAAGAAAGAGGACAAAGTCCTTTGGATGGAAAAGTCAAGTGGGTAGAATATTCCAAGAATATGCCACTTTTTTTGAATGAAAATTAAGGTAATTAGTAAATCAGATAAATTGATTTACATGTGCAACTTGACCAAGATTGACTTACCTTAGGCTAGAGTCAAAAGCTAGAGGAATGAGGGATTAGTGAACATAGGAGTTAATTAATTTAGGATTAATTAACTTAGATGAGATTAATTGATTTATGACATATGATTTAAATGTTTGGGTTTATTTAAATCATATGAGAGGATAGTTAGAAATTTAGGATTCGAATTAAATAAAGTTGATTTATTTAATTAAATAAAATTGATTTATTTAATTAAAAGAGGAAAATTAAGATTTAATTAAATAAAGTTGATTTATTTAATTAAAAGAGGAACATTAAGAGGTGATGAAATAATCTAACAAGGTTCATTATCTGATTTAAGGGGGAAATTAATTAAATAAAGATTATTCAATTAATTGGTTAGTGTGGAAATGATTGAGGAAGAATCGATGTTAGTAAATCAGGATCAAGTGCATGATATCAATCAGGATATTTTGAGTGTCTTCAATTTCATATGTACATTGATACAACCAAATTCTTCAATAAGAATTATATATAGTAAGTATTCCAACAAGAAATACAATTCAAAAAAAAATTCAAGGGTTTCCAGGCACTTCATGCCTTCAAATTTGAAAATTCTCAGTCCTTCAACTTTCTTGGATTCACTCCTCTTTATAAATATGAATTTTTCCTTCATCCTATAGCTCTAATGGTTGCCTTAATACATAGAACAAACTTGCAACTTTCTTCTTCTCTTCTTATATTCCTCTCCTCTTGGAAAACTAATTTTCTACACTTTCGCTCATGCAATCCTCTAGAGCAACCTACAAATTATTTTCTAAGACCATATTTTATTTATTTTTGCTTCTTGAAACCATTAAACGTTGTATTTATAGAGGGTTTCAACTATGTGAAACACCAAAAAGTGGTTCCCTTGAATCTTCTCTTTTACTGATCCTTAAAATTCCTATAGAAAATTGAAATAAAACATAGTTTGTTGCTTCCAAAAGTGCCATTAAAAGTTGTTATACCATATCCAATGTGTAGACACTCAAATTTATCCTCGTAATCATCGCATTATTCAAGAATTTCATCAAATCATTAAACCATTAAAATATTAAGCATTCAAATTCAATCATGAACCATTTGCATAAATGATCATTCCCATTCATTCTCGTTCATGATTCATTTCATAAATGTTCATGTTTGTTTGCATTATCATTCACATTTGTTTCCATAATAAAGCATAATCGTTCATTATCAATCCTATTATAATAAATCCGTTAACATAATCATCAAATATCATTTCATAATAAACTAATTATCATAATATTTACATTTCATTTGAATGAATCGTTCACTTCGTATTGCATTTCATTAAATCATTAGATCATTAAAATATTAAATAATTATCACCTCATTATCATTCATAATGCATTTGCATAATAAATCATAATCATTTTCATAAATTATCATTAAATCATTAAAATCATGTCATAACAATCATTTACATATTTGTATTCTGTTAAATCAACATTAAATCATTATTAATCATTTTCATTCCTCATTTAAAATCCATTTAGTCATTTAATTTCATAAAATCCTTCATCATGCATTTGTCTCTCCTCCTTTATCATTTTCGCTCACATGCATTTTGTTTAATCAACGAATGTGGGATAAATTTGCATTTTCAGCTAAAATATTTAATTCCACATTTCCCTCTCAAACACCTCTCCATCCTTAGAGATGCTTATTTAAATGGGATTCCTCTCTCATTTTCAACCTCACGAATTTTGCATATACATATATCTTCACATCTTTGCATTAATCCATTCACCAATTGCCTCTTGATGCACCTATGCTTGTCAAATCTCAAAGAAAAAGTGCATGAAGAAGACCTTGGTTTTAGGATGCCAATGGAGACTGATTTCTTTTAAAAGTATTTTGTTGTTTTTGTAGTTTAGAAGTGTGCATTTTTGGTTTTTCTTTTAATTAGAATGACTCCATTGAAGTGGGTGTGAAATGGTGATTCTTATCCCATAGAATCCTTCATTTTTCAACTTACACACAATGTATTTCTGATATATATATTCCTTTAAAAAATTAATAAAATCAATAACCAAGTCGTGCTCATTTACCCCATATTATAAATTTAAGATTCATTAATTTTTTTTCTAAAAATCACTAGTTTTTGTCTCCATTCTAGGAACCAAAATTAAAAGAATAACACAAGAATGGACTGCCAAGAGTCACTTTTCTTATGCACAGTTACCTAGGCATCCAAATTGATAAAATTAATTAATTTTAATTAGTTCTCCATTAAAATCCCCTTCCACCATGGTAAATGGACCATTTCAACCCCTAGAACCTTGAAATTGTACAATTTTACAAATCACATTAAACACCCCTAGATTAATTTAATCGAGTGTAAATAAATGAATAAAATTTAATTATATCATTGATATTTTGATAATTTGTAATAATGAATAAATTTAAATAAATAACTATATTAAGATTAATGATTGAAAGATATATTAGGAATATTGTGAATTTTGTCTAGTGTGTCTCACAATTAATTTTATGAAGTTCAATAATTGAAGAATACACTAGGCCTATTATAGATTTTATGTTTTTGGTATATGTGTAGGGCCGTTATCATTTACTTGTTCTATTTTCTATCATTCTAAAACATTTTTTTTTGTTATCTATTAAAAAAACACATGGTACTCCGAAAAGTTTACTCAAGAATCTAGGTAATATGTAATTTTCTATTGGTGTAACCCTTGCACCTCCTTTCGGTACAAGTGCTAATTTAGACACAACTAGGATGTGGTTTCATGGGGCATATTCTAGATGAAAATTATGTTGTGTCATAAATAGGAGTTGTAACATCCCTCCGTTTTTCTCTTTTGATTGAATAGTGTTTTGTTTGGTTATGTCTTATTTTTTGTTAGTACTTTGTCTATGATACTCGGTTACTATTAGATCGCTATCTGTAAAGCGATGTGAATGTGATATTTTGATATGATGGTATTTTATTCTAATGTTATCATTACGGCATGTTTTAGATTAGCATAGATGATATTTGAATTAATGATGTTTATGCTTTCAATTAAAGTAATATGTTAGATTTGTCAGTTAAGTTACACTGTATTGGTGAAGGGGACGGTATCGCATCACTCTCTTGTGAGTGCCCTGCGATTCTGTGATTTTCTCTTCACAGTTTATTTTATTTATGACATGTATATGCATGTGGATATACTCTTTGTTCGCAGGTTGACAGGTACAGGACATCGACTCCACCTGGTTTCACAGGTTTGAGCGTGTCCATTGCCCAACGGTATTCAATTGGGAGATAGTAGCTAGGTTTTTCATGCCAAGTCATCACCCTAGTCATAGTGTGTTGTCGGGTCATAGTCGGGTTGGGTTGCTTTGAATATTGTTCCCCCTCTTCGATTATTTAATTGCAAGTTAAAAGGGTAATTAAATGGCTTTATGTATTTAAGTTATTGATTAAATTAATCTAATTATAATGTGAGAGATGTTATTTAATTAATTAATTAATTTAATTTAATTAATAAAATAATTTAATCTTGGATTAGATTCATTTTATTGAATTAATTAAATTAATTAAATTGAATTAAGTTACTTGTTAGAATTGATAGATATTTTAATTGAAAATTGAAATTAAGTTTGAAAATTTGAAAAGGGTTTTAATTTCATTTTTGAAAATTGAAAATGCAAATTTTGAAAATAGAGATATTTTGGGATATTTTTTGTTTTGTTTCTAAAAATTTATTACAGTGGTTGAATGAGAAATTTTTGGATATTATTGATTATTATGATTTTTCTTGAGTTTTGGGGGAGAGGAGGAGAAATGGAGATTGAGAATAGGAAAGGAATTTTTGGTTATGTGTTTGGATTTGGAAATTTTGTGGAGAAGCTCAGTTGGATTGCTGGGAAGGATCTTGAATTTGAGAAGGCTTTGTACCATTGCCAACCATTCAAGCTTCTTAGGAGAACTAGGTCTTCTTTTAATAAATGAGTTTGCATTTTGAAAAGTTAACAAAATTATACTATGTTGCTTGAAAAATACTCAAGCTCTGTTTGATTGCAAAGAAAACCCATCTCAAATCTTGTTTTCAAAATTTGAAACTTGTATTTAAAAGCTAAATTTCTCAAAAAAAAAACAAACAAAAAAATGTTCTTGACTGTAAATGTTTATTTTCAGTATGATTTGTTCAATTTGTTTTACAATTTGAGTGGGGATATTTAAATTCATATATATATGTACATATATATTGTTATATATTCTAATCGGGGGGGTTATGCTGTCAAAAATTAAATTAAATTAAGTACCCTTGTTCAAGCACGGATTTCGAAATCAATAGGGGTTTGATATAAATAAATAAAAATATATATATATAAATAAAAATAATAATAATAATATTAAAAAAAAGAGGGAGGTGTTGGGGGCTCACCTCCCACCCTACCCCCCATGGGAGGCGCGTGGGAGGGAGTCACGCCCAGCACGACCCCCATGGCCTGCTCACCGCCGGTGGGGTAGCTGTTTACAAAACCGCCACCACCATCGTCGATGGTCAGCTGTGTTGTGCACAGCGCCACCGAAGATGGTGGTCGGCTGTGTATGCAACCACCACCACCGATGGCGGTGCCCTTACCAGCCACGTCGGCTATTCTTTGCACAGTCGGTGGAAACCAAAGCACGCGGTCCCGGCCCTAAAACGGTGCACGACCCGAGGGCAAAGCGTACCCCAAAAGTTATACTGTCTTTTATTTTTTTTAAATAAAATATATTTTAATACTTAAATACTATATTTTTATAATATTAAATATTAATATATATTAAATGTTAAAATATATATTAATATTTAATATTTTATTATATAATATTAAACATTATTATATGAAAATTAAATGATTAAATATGTATATTTTAAAAATATTCATATAATATAATATCGATCAAATGATGGTTTGATTTAAGATTAATTGAGGAAATGAAAGTATGGTAATTTTAGGTGAACCATTGTTTTGATTTTAAAATATTATTTTAAAGGGGAATAGTTTTGATTTAAGATAACACATTTTCAAGTCAAGTTAATTATTTTGAATGGCTCTATTGAAATCAGGAAACAATAGTTATTTTAAAAGCAACGTATTTTGATTTATATGATAAACTAGTTGATTTTTCATTAATTAAATGCAAGTAGGGAAATTAAATAATTAGTGTTAATTTCTCCCTTATCTGAAAAGATGTATTTTAATTCAAATTATTTAAGGCAATTAATTACTGAATGTTAACGAGGAAATAGATTTAGTGAATCCAAAGTAGAATTTAAATCTGATCTTCTTCCTCGTCCTGATTGTAAATTGTTTCCATTTTCGTTTGGGGAAAGGGGTTAAGTGTCTTTAATCTGTAAGTCTTCTAGAGGACCCTAGAGGTTGGGGGTTGTTGTTTGGTGATGTTAACTATCTATTAATTCCCTTGGGTAGTGCATGAAGTTATGTCAATGTTATTACCCGGTTTCCACGAACGGGGATGTTTTGTGACTCCTATGGAAGGAGTGGATTATGTGATTTGTGACTCCTAGTAGAGGAGTGGCTTTGTTATCTTTGTTACCTCCAGGGTTTGGAAAGGGTTTTGATTTTTGTCGCCTCCTGAGAAAGGAGTGGTCATGAGATAAAGCATGCGGCCCGAGGGCAAAGCGTGCCCCAAAAGTTATACTGTCTTTTTTTTTTTTTAAATAAAATATATTTTAATACTTTAATATTATATTTTTATAATATTAAATATTAATATATATTAAATGTTAAAATATATATTAATATTTAATATTTTATTATATAATATTAAACATTATTATATGAAAATTAAATGATTAAATATGTATATTTTAAAAATATTCATATAATATAATATCGATCAAATGATGGTTTGATTTAAGTTTAATTGAGGAAATGAAAGTATGGTAATTTTAGGTGAACCATTGTTTTGATTTTAAAATATTATTTTAAAGGAGAATAGTTTTGATTTAAGATAACACGTTTTCAAGTCAAGTTAATTATTTTGAATGGCTATATTGAAATCAGAAAACAATAGTTATTTTAAAAGCAACGTATTTTGATTTAAATGATAAACTGGTTGATTTTTCATTAATTAAATGCAAGTAGGGAATTAAATAATTAGTGTTAATTTCTCCCTTATCTAAAAAGACATATTTTAATTTAGATTATTTAAGGCAATAAATTACTGAATGTTAATGAGGAAATGAATTTAGTGAATCCAAAGTAGAATTTAATTCTCATCTTTTTGCTCATCCTGATTGTAAATTGTTTTCATTTTCGTTTGGGGAAAGGGGTTAAGTGTTTTTAATTTATAAGTCTTCCAGAGGACCCTAGAGGTTGGGGGTTGTCATTTGGTGATGTTAACTGTCTATTAATTCCCTTGGGTAGTGCATGAAGTTATGTCAATGTTATTACCCGTTTTCCACGAACGGTGATGTTTTGTGACTCCTGTGGAAGGAGTGGATTATGTGATTTGTGATTCCTAGTAGAGGAGTGGCTTTGTTATCTTTGTTACCTCTAGGGTTTGGAGAGGGTTTTGACTTTTTTTGCCTCTTGAGAAAGGAGTGGTCGTGATATCTTGCTTGTTGCACTTTGGTACCCTTGGTGAGTGGATGGTATGTGTATTTTGTCAAATAGAAGAGTGGATTTCATTAGGGGCCAGAGCCTGTAAGAGGTAAGATTGGGTAACCTTCGGAAGTAGTTTAATCAAGTGAAACAAAATCAATACTTAGAAGATTAGGTGGTACTTCTCACTAATCAAGATAATTTTTCCTCACTCATAGACACAAGGGCTCGTTTAGACTTGGGATGAGTGGGAAGGCCTGGAATGGCAAGGTCATCTATCCTGTCTGTATGAAAGGATTTTGATCCCGCATTAGAAAGTATGAGGGCCAGGGATCAGTTGAGGCCACTAGGTTAGCCGAAGCCTATGAAGATCTATATGGGTAACTCATGACAAGCTGTGTGATGACACTCTGTCTAGGACAACATTTGGTAATTGTTCATTATGTGTATGGTTCTTGTAACATACTTGATCTTCTTTATATCTGGAAGCAATGTGACCATGTTACAGTTGTACTTGTGTTGTACATGGGAATGGTTGTACTTGTGTTGTACATGTGAATGGTTGTGTCAATTTGGTTCAATTATATGCTCACCTATGTCTAGAGGTAGATAGCCTTGGCTAGGATTCCTTGTTACTATCTCCTAACATGGGGGGTGGGCCTTCGAGTACCACTTGGTTGGGTGGTTTGCACCTTACTCTGTTGGGCTTTCTTCTAGTTTATGTGGATGAAACTTCCAGTTGGAGAGCTCGTGGGATCCGGTTTTAGTTCATGCTTTACTTCATTTCAGTTGACTCTTGTAATTTATTACCCTTATTTGTATCAAGGTGGAAAGTTGTAATCTGTAACCATGCTTTTTGGATTTACCTCATTCAGGGAATGAGAGATGTAATCTCTTTATTAAATTATTGTTATTGGTAACCTTTGCTATCTCTTACCTTTGTGATGATGTAATTTATCTTGTATGGAATGTATTCATTCTTATTATCTTAAGTAAATAAATGTGATGGATTCTTTTATGTTGTTGTGGGTTAATAAGTAATCTCAGTCTCATAATATTAGAGGTTGTTTGCAATGGGTAGTGAACTTGCATGTTCATTGTACTTAAACAAAAAAAATTAGTATGTTTAAGTAGTTAATCGCAACTGCCTCTAGGGTTGCGTGGCGGGGCGTTACACATGGTATCAAAGTCAGGTTCATACACTGGGTTCTCTGGGAACATTTGAGCCCACTAGGTTGTCCATGTGAATCTATTGGTGGAATTGCTAAGTGATCACGTCTTCATGGCTTTTACTTTAGCATGATGTACTATGTGGGAAAGAGTAGCGTTTTTTCTGATAAAAGGTTATGGTTGGAAAGTTATGATACGTATCCCATGGGTTATGGAATTGGATGTTCCTATGGGATTATGTATGTAGTTGTACCCCTGTAAATGTAAGAAACCAGTAATTGTATCTTGTTTGAGAGTCGTGGATACACTCTGGGTCATGTGGATTGCATGCTCATTCCGCATCACATGAGGGCTTTTATCATTCTAGTCGGACATTGTTTCCTCCTTGCTCGTTTCGTGGCTAGAATCTAGTCACACAGTGTTGTACAGTACAATTTTAAAGATTGTGAACTTTCTTTTGCTTATTGATGATTTTTTCAGTTGATTGTGAGGGCCGAAACTTTGTTTATATTTGATTGTGAAGGTTTAGCCACAACTTGTGATCTTATTTTCTTATAACCCTAGTGGTTATATATTTGATTCAGTGTTGAAATTGTGCACATTTATTGCCTTATTGTTGAAATTAAACTTTAACTTTCTCTTCTATATGAACTTGGTGGCTAAGCTAGTTATCTTTGTTGTTTTCAATGTCGGTTATGTGTTGTATGGTGATTCCTCGCCAAGGACGTATGAGACGGATTTGGTGAGTGTGTACGAGGAAGTAGATGCAAGAAACGTAGAGGATGGGGGTAAGTGAGGTTGTTTTGCAGCTAGGACCCACTACTCACCTTGGTGTGATGAATATCTCTTGGAGGCTAATCACCTTAGACAACAAGAGATAGGTCATTGTGGTCATGTTTGGGTGGTCTCACTCTATGTATGACCTAACACCATCAAGCCACTAGTATGATGTTAGATATAGTTGAGATGGTTATTTGGTTATTGGTTCATGGATTCTTCTATCTTGGTTGTTGGTTGCTTCACCATGTTGATTTGGATGGATTGGCAGTGTACTTGGCTGAGTTGTATATGGAACGAGATGTTGTTTTATGTTGAGGTATGGAATGGTTCAGTTTGGAACCCTTGGCTATGTGTGATTTTATGGAGTTTGCACTAGGAGTAGTTGCAGGCTTCCAGGAGTAAGCCTGACCCTAGGGGGGAGGATGTAACACCCCTCTTTTTTTCTCTTTTGATCGAACGGTGTTCTGTTTGGTTGTCTTATTTTCTGTTAGTACTTTGTCTATGATACTCGGTTACTATTAGATCGCTATCTGTAAAGTGATGTGAATGTGATATTTTGATGTGATGGTATTTTATTCTAATGTTATCATTACGGCATGCCTTAGATTAGCATAGATGATATTTGAATTAATGATGTTTATGCTTTCGATTAAAGTAATATGTTAGATTTGTCAATTAAGCTACACTGTATTGGTGAAGGGGACAGTATTGCATCACTCGCTTGTGAGTGCTCTGCGATTCTGTGATTTCCTCTTCATAGTTTGTTTTATTTATGACATGTATATGCATGTGGATATACTCTTTGTTCACAAGTTGACAGGTACAGGACATCGACTCCACCTAGTTTCACAGGTTTGAGCGTGTCCATTGCCCAACAGTATTCAATTGGGAGATAGTAGCTAGGTTTACCGTGCCAAGTCATCACCCTAGTCATAGTGTGTTGTCAGGTCTTAGTCGGGTTGGGTTGCTCTGAATATTGTTCCCCCTCTTCGATTATTTAATTGCAAGTTAAAAGGGTAATTAAATGGCTTTATGTATTTAAGTTATTGATTAAATTAATCTGGTTATAATGTGAGAGATGTTATTTAATTAATTAATTAATTTAATTTAATTAATAAAATAATTTAATCTTGGATTAGATTCATTTTATTGAATTAATTAAATTAATTAAATTGAATTAAGTTTCTTGTTAGAATTGATAGATATTTTAATTGAAAATTGAAATTAAGTTTGAAAATTGAAAAAGGGTTTTAATTGCATTTTTGGAAATTGAAAATGCAAAATTTGAAAATAGAAATATTTTGGGATTTTCTGTTTTGTTTCTAAAAATTTATTACAGTGGTTGAATGAGAAATTTTTGGATATTATTGATTATTATGAATTTTCTTGAGTTTTGGGGGAGAGGAGGAGAAATGGAGATTGAGAATAGAAAAGGAATTTTTGGATATGTGTATGGATTTGAAAATTTTGTGGAGAAGCTCAGTTGGATTGCTGGGAAGGATCTTGAATTTGAGGAGAAGGCTTTGTACCATTGCCAGCCATTCGAGCTTCTTGGGAGAACCAGGTTTTCTTTTAATAAATGAGTTTCCATTTTGAAAAGTTAACAAAATTATACTATGTTGTTTGAAAAATATTCAAGCTCTGTTTGATTGCAAAGAAAACCCATCTCAAATCTTGTTTTCAAAATTTGAAACTTGTATTTAAAAGCTAAATTTATCAAAACAAAAACAAAACAAAAAAATGTTCTTGACTCTAAATGTTTATTTTCAGTATGATTTGTTCAATTTGTTTTACAATTTGAGTGGGGTATTTAAATTCATATATATATGTACATATATATATATACATGTATATATATATGTATTTACATATATATACATACATATATATATATATATATATATACATACATATATATATATATATATATATATATATATATATCTATCTATTTACATATATATACATACATATATATATATATATATATATATATATATATTGTTATATATTCTAATCGGTGGGGTTATGCTGTCAAAAATAAAATAAAATTAAGTACCCCTATTGAATCGTGGATTTTGAAATGCGCAAGGGTTTCATATAAATAAATAAAATATATATATATAAAAGAAATAATAATATTAAAAAAAAGAGGGAAGCGTTGGGGGCTCACCTACCACCCTACCCCCCATGGGAGGCGCGTGGGAGGGAGTCGTGCCCAGTGCAACCCCCGTGGCTCGCTCACCGCCGGTGGGGTGGTTGTTTACACAACCGCCACCACCATCGCCAGTGGTCGGTTGTACTGTGCATAGCGCCACAGGAGATGGTGGCCGGCTGTGTACGCAACCACCACCACCAATGGCGACACCCTTACCAACTGTGTCGATTGTGCTTTGCACAGTCAGTGGAAACCAAAGCACACGGCCCCAGCCCTAAAACGGCGAGTGGCCCGAGGGCAAAGCGTGCCCCAAAAGTTATACTGTCTTTTAAAAAATATATATATATATATATTTTAATACTTTAATATTATAATATTAAATATTAATATATATTAAATGTTAAAATATATATTAATATTTATTATTTTATTATATAATATTAAACATTATTATATGAAAATTAAATGATTAAATATGTATATTTTAAAAATATTCATATAATATAATATCGATCAAATGATGGTTTGATTTAAGTTTAATTGAGGAAATGAAAGTATGGTAATTTTAGGTGAACCATTGTTTTGATTTTAAAATATTATTTTAAAGGAGAATAGTTTTGATTTAAGATAACATGTTTTCAAGTCAAGTTAATTATTTTGAATGGCTATATTGAAATCAGGAAATTATAGTTATTTTAAAAGCAACGTATTTTGATTTATATGATAAACTGGTTGATTTTTCATTAATTAAATGCAAGTAGGAAAATTAAATAATTAGTGTTAATTTCTCCCTTATCTGAAAAGACGTATTTTAATTCAGATTATTTAAGGCAATAAATTACTAAATGTTAACAAGGAAATGGATTTAGTGAATCCAAAGTAGAATTTAATTCTCATCTTCTTGTTCGTCCTGATTGTAAACTATTTCCGTTTTCATTTGGGGAAAGGGGTTAAGTGTCTTTAATCTATAAGTATTCTAGAGGACCCTAGAGGTTGGGGGTTGTCGTTTGGTGATGTTAACCATCTGTTAATTCCCTTGGGTAGTGCATGAAGTTATGTCAATGTTATTACCCAGTTTCCACGAACGGGGATGTTTTCTGACTCCTGTGGAAGGAGTGGATTATTTGATTTATGACTCCTAGTAGAGGAGTGACTTTGTTATCTTTGTTACCTCCAGGGTTTGGAGTGGGTTTTGACTTTTGTCACCTCCTGAGAAAGGAGTGGTCGTGATATCTTGCTTGTTGCACTTTGGTACCCTTGGTGAGTGGATGGTATGTGTGTGTTGTCAAATAGAAGAGTGGCTTCCATTAGGGGCCAGAGCTTGTAAGAGGTAAGATTGGGTAACCTTTGGAAGTAGTTTAATCAAATGAAACTAAATCAATACTTAGAATATTAGGTGGTACTTCTCACTAATCAAGATAATTTTTCCTCACTCATAGACACAAGGGCTCGTTTAGACTTGGGATGAGTGGGAAGTCCTGGAATGGCAAGGTCATCTATCTTGTCTATAGGAAAGGTTTTTGATCCCGCATTAGTAAGTATGAGGGTCGGGGATCAGTTGAGGCCACCAGGTTAGCCGGAGCCTATGAAGATCCACATGGGTAACTCATGACGAGCTGTGTGATGACACTCTGTCTAGGACAACAGTTGGTAATTTTTCATTATGTGTATGGTTCTTGTAACATACTTGATATGCTTTATATCTGGAAGCAATGTGACCATGTTAGAGTTGTACTTGTGTTGTACATGGGAATGGTTGTACTTGTGTTGTACATGTGAATGGTTGTGTCAGTTTGGTTGAGTTATGTGCTAGCCTGTGTCTAGAGGTAGATGGTCTTGGCTAGGATTCCTTGTTACTATCTCCTAGCACGGGGGGTGGGCCTTCGGGTACCACTTGGTTGTGTGGGATGCACCTTACTCTGTTGGCCTTTCTTCTAGTTCGTGTGGACGAGAATTCCAGTTGGAGAGCTTGTGGGATCCGATTTCAGTTCATGCTTTACTTTATTTCAGTTGACTCTTGTAATTTATTACCCCTCATTTGCATCGAGGTGGAAAGTTGTAATCTGTAACCATGCTTTTTGGATTTACCTCATTCGGGGAATGAGATGTAATCTCTTGGTGCAAGAAGCACCAAGTTGCTTTCAAGCCTCCATGAGGCCATTTGTAAATATTTGCTCTATTTTATGTATTGGGTCTTATAATAAGGTTTATAAAACCATTTGATAGGTTTTTGAGTCTTAGGAAGTAATATTTGAAGTCATTTGTCAAATAATGTTTAAAGTTGTTATATATTGTAAAAATTGTAAAAGTTGCTCAAGAAAATTGTCAAGCAACTTGTCAAAAGTGTCATTAAAGTGTTTTGTCAACAAACTAACTAAAAGGTGGTTGAAAATAGTTGGTTTTGGTTGTAAATGTATAAGTACACCCTCCAAAACTCGAATTGGAGAGGTTGAAGAAGTTGAGAAGGAGTTTTCAAAGGAGAAATTGCTGTTTTTGAGTTTTTCATCAAGAAACTGCTGATCCCGTGCATTGTACGGACTTTATATGTTGTTTCATGTTATAATCCTGTAATAGTTGGATAGATAATTGAATCACCTTTCTTTTGGTGTTTGAATGGTGTGATTTCATTGAGAATTGAGTGAGATATTGCCATTTTACTACCGGGTGGTCTCAAACCCCATGTTTTCCTCTAGAATTTGCTGATCCCGTACTTGGTACGATCTGTACGTTTTTTTTTATGGTTGAAGGGTGTAATTTTTGGAAAGGTAATTGAATAAGCTTTCTTTTGGAGTTGGAGTGGTGATATTTCATTGAGTAATAAGGGAGATATCTTAATTTTACTCCCGGGTGGTCTGAAAACCCTCAAAATCAAGGTTTTGAGCAAAAAATGGATGCATCTTCCATTCCCACACTGTAGCATTGCCAAATATTGGTGGGATGGAAGGTATGAGGGTTAAATTTTATGTATCAGATGTCTTGGAGAGCAGAAATAACTTTGGAGGCAAATGGAGCAATGTTTTGGCTTGACATCTCTATGTGGCAAGCCCATGTGACAAGCAAAAAGTGAGTTTTTGCTTTATTTTGAAGAATCTGTTTGAAAGGCACTTAGGAATGATGGTGATAGGTGTGAAAAACCTGTAGGAGTTCATTTTTTGGCTTTGGGGTGAAGGGGAGAGCCTAGATAGTCAAGACCCAGGTGTAGGTCTGTGAATTAGGCCTCTTGGAGTAGTGGTAGAAAGGGCCATTGTGAGTGATGCCTTGACAGTCAAGAGGAAAGGTTTTGGAAATTTGTAGGGGTCCATTGTGGATGTCTGAATTCATAGGTTTGGTGCCTTGTAAATAATCCATGTGGTTTTTATATTGACTGTCCTACCTGGTAAGGCTACTAGCCTTTTGATAAAAAAGTGCCTAATTCACCATAGTTTGTGGAAGTTTGTTGAAACCTAAGTGCTAGAGGGTACTTTACATTATATTTGGGTGTTTGCTCACTCACATCATAGTGGTATCCCAAGTTGCTTTCAAGCCTCCATGAGGCCATTTGTAAATATTTGCTCTATTTTATGTATTGGGTCTTATAATAAGGTTTATAAAACCATTTGATAGGTTTTTGAGTCTTGGGAAGTCATATTTGAAGTCATTTGTCAAATAATGTTTAAAGTTGTTATATATTGTAAAAATTGTAAAAGTTGCTCAAGAAAATTGTCAAGCAACTTGTCAAAAGTATCATTAAAGTGTTTTGTCAACAAACTAACTAAAAGGTGGTTGAAAATAGTTGGTTTTGGTTGTAAATGTATAAGTACACCCTCCAAAACTCGAATTGGAGAGGTTGGAGAGGTTGGAGACATTACTTTTGAAGTTTGAAGAATGACAACCTCAAGTTTGGTATGCATTTTCTGATTTTTAGATTGTTTTCAGGTTGAAGTTGTGCTTTGTACGGCCTGATATGGAATGAAATAATGGATTATCATATATTTGTGGAAATATCTCTGTTTCTAGTTTCCAATTCTTTTTGTCTCATTGAATTTTATTGAGTTTTGTGAAAGTTATGACTGTTTTGGTGAGGGCAGGTTTGAACACTGCCTAGGGTTTGCAGTTTTGGGAAAAATGCAATAACTTTATTTTCCACCGTTGGATCTTCATAAAAATTGGAAGGAAGGTCTGAAATTATGTGATTTGAAATCGTACCAAAGGGATTGGCTTCATTATTTGTTTTGTGGAAGTTATTAATGACTGTTTTTTGCATTGAATTGTGGGTTGTTGTGAAAATGATTACATTGTGATCTAGAATGCACTTAATCATTGTTTGAGATGAATATTTTTATGAAAGTTGTCAATTAAATGGAAGGTTGAGTTGTGAATCCTCTTTGCTCTGCATCATCTCTTTATTAAATTATTGTTATTGGTAACCTTTGCTATCTCTTACCTTTGTGATGATGTAATTTATCTTGTATGGAATGTATGCATTCTTATTATCTTAAGTAGATAAATGTTATGGATTCTTTATGTTGTTGTGGGTTAATAAGTAATCTCAGTCTCATAATCTTAGAGGTTGTTTGCAATGGGCAGTGAACTTGCATGTTCATTGTACTTAAACAAAAAAAATTAATCCGTTTAAGTAGTTAATTGCAACTTCCTCTAGGTTTGCATGGCGGGGCATTACAGGAGTCTTTTTAAGATTTTAGATTTTAGGAGTTGAACATTTCATTATGTATTTCTTAAATTTTCATGTATTCTTAAAATTTTGATGTCTTATTTGAGATTTGAGATGTTATGAGATATTATGTTGTTTATTTACGGCTTTTAAAATTCTTATCAATATTTTTTAGATTTAATTATATATTTATAAATCTAAATCTACATTCAATATTGTTGTTGTTAAAAATAATTGTGGGATTATGAGGTTTTGTAAATTTTGAGCTTAAAATTTTAAGCTTGTTCATTATTGCAAAAATTCATGGGACCATTTTCTTGTGAAAGATCCAAGAAATTCTCAGTAGCAACTTCTAAGATTTTTAAGAAGGCCCCTCCATGGAATCTCTAAATCTTGTTTAAAAAGACACTTATAGCAATGGATTTTTTTACTACTTTTTAATTAATAATAAAATAATTTATTTTAAATTTTATTTCTTTATCATAGGATAAAAAACATGTTGTGTAGGTTTATAGTTTGGTGAAGAGTCAATGTGGCAATTGAAATGTTAATGTCTTAGATATGGAAGAGGCATGTATCCAAATGGCTTGTAGGATTTTTGGGATGAAGCTTTTATGCGATTCCACCTGTTGTGGTATCATATTTGAGCTACTTATGTACGGTACCAAGTGGAGCCAACCAATTCATTTATGATAAGGCATGTTTTCTATTCAATGATATGATCCACAATTCAAAGTAGTCACTGAAGAATAGAGAAAAGTTGATGTCACACATGTTATAGTATTATGATAATCAAACTAGAGAGGGCTATTAGTTATTTCTTGTATTCTACAAAACCCGAGGATGTTGCAAAACATGGAGAGATAATAGAAAAATGTGCAAGAGTTCTCAAACTATGTTGCACAAGTAATCATTATGTGTCATCTTCTCTTAAGGTAGAACACATAGATGTCACATTTTGTAATTTATGCCATCATTATAATTCTCTCTATCCTAAATCTAGAAGATATTGTGAGCCAAGTCAATTTCCTTATCTTTTGGATAAGTACTATGAGCAGGTAGAACATGTATGGATAAAGGATGGAACCCTAGTTGATATTGTGATTCCACTTATTACACTTTTTAAGCTATATAATCCCATTATTGAACGAAGTACACAATATTGCCTCATCCAGACTACAAGAATGACAAGTCTAGCCTTCACACTTATGATGAAGATGAGAATGAGGTAGAATCAAACAAAGAAAAATAAGAACAATAACATCACAACACACCTTACTAACGTGAAAATCAAGAACCGACTATGGATAACTCAACTTTGACAAAAGAACATACATTAAATTCAACACAAAACCAATTAATGACTCAAATGCCTCCACTGAACATCATATCTTGTTGCTATCAATTCCTTTAATTTCCACATGACTATCTTGTTGCTATTAATTCCTTTAATTTCCACATGACTAGCCTCCCCATTACATGTACCACCATCACATTTAGCTCTCCCCATTACATGTACCACCATCACATTTAACTCATGGCTAGCCTCTCCATTACATGTACCACCATCACATTCAACTCAGATGATGTCTATTTGGTCAAATAATCCTTATTTGGTTAATATAGATATCGATACACATCTCCAATCTGCACCTATTTTCCGGTATCTACAAATTTTGTGACAGATCAAGGAAGAAATTATATTTGCCTCTTTATATTTGTAAGAATAATTTCAATTATATACGTTATAGACATTACTAAAATTAAACACATTATTTGATTTTTTGAATTGTGGGGCCCATCCCAAAGATAGCCCTTCAAAAATTCTCGATGGCCTGCCCATGAAGGAAGGCCAAAGAGGGGGTTTGGAAATAGTTTTCAACCAGCAATTGACGCGCCTCGGTTATAACCTCACTAGCTGCGTCATTGCCCCAAGCGCAAAGATACCTTTCTACTCCTTCCACCCCCCTGATATATACTCATTCGTACTGCCACTGTTTCTTCCACAGCGAATGTGGTATTAAAATTATCATTTGTTCGCTGGACTGGGTTATGTAATATTACCGTGCAACCATAGTAGAAGCAGCCGTGCTTAACCATTCTCTTTACCAAGATGGTGGAGGGTGTTAAGAAACAACAGTTAGAACCAATAGCCGGTTTCTAAATTATTCCCTCTTTAACTAGAAGAATTATGTATCTACTGTGTGCAGGATGTGATGGAGGGTTTGATGAGTTATAGCTACTTTGGAAGAAAGAAATCCTCTGTTTTAAGGAACGAATAGATCCCAGGTTCAAATCATGAGAAGAAGTTTGATGATAAATTTTTTTTTTAAATTATTATTTTTAACCAAAACAAATTATTTTAATCTGATAAATATTATAATTTTTAAAAACTATGTTTATTTTGTTGTCAATCTAATATAAATTTAAAAATGTATTATATATATATATATATATATATATATTATTTTCAGTTCTAATATGTATTATTCAATATATAAATAATAGCATTTGAGTGTTGAAAGTCTTAGTATAGTTAACAGTGGAGAAGTACTTGGAGAAGTACTAGGATCTAAGGAATTATTCAACAATGTTACACATCATGTTCATAGTAACTTGTCATCAATTAAAGAAACATATATTAGTTATTGTAATTATCTTATCATGATAGAGAAGTTGCGACATGGTTGAAAGTATAGTTGATAGCAACTAGTTAAAAGACTAGCAATTATTGATTGTTTTAGTTACTTTACTATGGTAAAGTATAAAAAACTTTCATACTAAATGAAACAGCAAGCTAACTAATTTATTTAATTATGTGTCATTTTGTATTGTGATTGTAAAAATTTTATCATTATTGTGCATTAGAAAATATATATTGTGATTATTTGTATCATTTGACCTTGCTTCCTAACATTTTTGTTTTCATTGCTTGTTATTACTTTATGGACCGTGTGTTTAACCTTACAACACTAGAACGTCTTGAAGCTCTTTGACTATTTCTCTCATGTCATGTTAAGGTATTAAATGTATGTTTATTTAAAAAATAATGGTTTATGTTACATTTTACATAGTGAAAAGGAAAAGAAATTATTTATTAGTAATAATGAAAGTGATTATACAACATAATTAGGAATTAATTATTAACTTAATAATGAAAGTGATTGTAATAAGAAAGATTAGACCAATACCATATTGATATAGGGTAAAAAGGGGTTTCTTAAAAGGGCCCCAAGCTTTGTATAAGAGAGAACCAAAAAAACAAAAAACAAAAATTTGGTAGAATAAAATTAAAGTAAAAAACCAAGATAATAATATAGAAACTATAAGATAACCAAATAGAAAGAGATCCAAGATAGGAGCACAAGACATCAACACAAAATATCCCAAGGGAATCAAATCTCAATAAGAGAAAAAGTAGTCTCCCATTTGTTCTATAACTTTAGGTGCATCTCCAAAAAGGAACCACTATCCAACTGTGTCTTGCATTTTGTCTTTTCTAACTCTTATCTGTGTAATGGGATCAACTTCCTCATGCATATGATGTGACTTGTAAATATATTGTAGTTCCTTGATATTCTTTATAGAGTCGTTAATGGTTACCTTATTGAAGTTGACTACCTTACTAAGGTTGGATTCACATCCATTGATTCCAACAAAATTTTAATAATCACTCATTATTTTTTATGGATTTCAAATTTATATTGGTTATTTTATCAATCACATTCCCTTCCTCCATAAGGGAAGTCTTCAATTTCATATGTTGATTTCAATTAAAATTCATTTCACAATCTCATGGTAAATATCAACCCCCTTTTGAATGTCATTTTTTTTCTTTTCTAGCATATCCACTAGAAAAGCAATACCCTCAAGTGAGGAGGACGGTCAAGGCCCACTAGCTAGGTGATCAAAGAAACCAAATCATAACCCCTTAAATGGGATTTCATGCCCCTCATTCAAATCGGCATCCTTATGTAATTTCTCCATGCCTTTGGTTTTAGTTTTATCACCACCCCAAGATATTTATTCATCCTACAAGACCTTCCCCAACCATATTTTCAATTAGTTATTAGTGTATGGCTACCAAAACCATTGACCAAAAAAAAAGAATTAAATTTTACCAAATTCTTTTTTAATAGAAAAATTATATTTTAATTGGTTAACTTTTTACTTTTATAATTTTTAGTAATTTAATTAATTTTTAAATTTTTAAATTTTAATGAAGTTAGGGGTGAAAATAATATCATTTATTTTTTGTAATTTATATATTGATAATACATTGCTTACTCAAGCGTAAATAGAAAGTTAATAAATCTTTTATTTTTCTCTTTTAAAATTATTATTATGTCTTCTATGATAAAGATTCATGGTTAAAGATGATTAAGATTATAATTAAATGTTTTACTATTATATTAATATCATGAATATTGAAAGAACCAACAATGATAGAGATTTTGAACAAGCACAGGAGATAGAATTCATAAACTCAACCTATTTATTAGATAGTCAAGGGTCTCCTTATAAAGGAGAAATATCCAAGCATGAGGTGTGGGTAAGTGCACCAAGATGGTTCCCAAAAAGGGGACTTAAGTGGACAGCTTTTTCTAAAATCAGGAAATACTAACCTTGGACGTGAAATTGAGGATACTTACACTCAAAATTTTGAGATGGAACAAAAAGAAGGATTCAAGTTCTCTGAGTCTACTTTCTAAACTACTAATTTATTTTGAAAATGGTTGAGATTAAGGGGTTCAAATGAGGGATGTACACAAATTGGTGTTGTTTTTGTCAGAAAAATATAGCATAGCAACTCTTGTACGACCCTCGTATGGTGAACTTTTTTTTAGTATTTTTAAAATCACAATAGTCAGAAGTTAGCTAACAGTATGTAGTTGATGCACGATTTTTCTGATAATTTTTTAAAGAATATTTAATTTTTTACTAATTTTTGAAGTGGACATTTCCTGAAAAATAGAATTTTGACCGTGCTACCCCTACAAATTTTGGAAACTAATTGAATTTATTTTTTTTATTTTTTTTAAATTTGGAGAATGGAGTCTAGTTTCTAAAAAAATAATGTATTTGAAAAATCTATTAATAGTTAATTTATAATGAAAAAATTACCAAACACTGCTTTTTGGCAAAAAAAAGACATACAAATAAAATAAATTATGGATGAAAGGCTTAATATTTTCAAAAAGTGAAAAAAATTACATTTTTGTATAGCTAAGAGAGAACCCAACATTACCCATGTGCTTGATTTTTTTGATATTGAACCACATGCAATCTTGATAGTGAGCATGAACTCGATTATGTGAAATATGGAAGATTTATATAAACATGTCTCTGGTCATTGGCAATGCCCTCCAAACCTTTGGGTTGGTATTCCAAGGCAAATACCAAGCCTAAGGCTCAGGAATTCCCAAAGCAAGATATAACACTCTCGCGTTATAACGCGCTCATGTTATATCGTGCGCGCGTTATAACACGCTCGCGTTATATAGCGTGTGAGTTATATCACACACGCGTTATAACGCGCTCATGTTATATCTTAGTTTTGACGTGTTTTGTGAATGCATTTTTTGCATTTTGTAAATGCATTGACAAAACACGAGCATGTTATAATGCGCTCGCGTTTTGGTCTATATTGAATTTTTTTTTTTCTCTTTTTCTTATCTCTTTCCTCTTGTTGTCTTTCAGGGAAACTATATACATGAAATAAACATTTAAGTATAATTTGACATTTATATATGGACATTTACTTTCTTATACTTTAAGTTATATTTCATGTTTATACTTCCAGGATGTTTGAAAGTGGTTTCAGATCTCTAGGAGTTATAATGCAAATTCTAGTTTTTGGAAGATCTTCAAAATTTCAGACTTAGTCAAATTTCAATAATCAGCATGTCAAATTTCAATAATCAGGAGGTTAGATTTTAGTAGTCAACAAGTTCTATCATCTTTCTCTCTCACTCTCTCCTTCTCCCTACTCTTTATCTCTCCACTCCCTCTCTCTCTCCCTTCCTCCCTCTCTCCCCTCTCTCTCTTCTAGTTTTTGGAAGATCTCACAAATTTCAAACTTAGTCAAATTTCAATAATCAGGAGGTCAAATTTCAGTAATCAGAAAATTGTATTATTTCTCTCTCTATCTCACTCATTTTTATCCCATACACTCTAGACCTCTCTCTCGCTATCTCTATCCCTTTTTCTGACTCTCTCTCTCCCTTGATCTCAAGAAATCTCTCTCTCTCTATCTCTCTCTCCTTTTCCCTCTAATTCTCTCTACCTCACTTATCTCTCCCTCTCTCCCACCTTCCCTCTCTACTTGTCTCTATCTCCCTCCCCCCCCTCTCTCTCTCTACCTACCTACCTCTCCCTCCATCATGCCCTACCACTCTCTCTATTTCTCTCTAGCTAACCTCTCTCTCACCTCCCTCTTTCTCCCTCCATACTTATCTCTCCCTCTCTTCTTCCCTATCTACTCTCTATCTCCCATCTCTCTTTACCTACCTCTACATCCATCAAACCTTACCACTCTCTCTACACCTCTCTCCCTCCCTCCCTCATTCCCTCTCTACTTCTCTCTATCTCACCTCTCTCTCTACCTCTCCTTCCATCTCTATTTATCTTTATCTCCTCTCTCCCTCTCTCTACCTACCTCTCCTTCAAACACTCTTTATTTATCTATATCTCACCTCTCTCTCCCTCACTACATCTCTCTCTCTCTCCCTCCCTCTCTACCTAGCTCTCCATCCATCACAACCTACCACTCTCTCTCCATTACTCTCTATCTAACCTCCCACTCTCTCCATCCATACCTCTCCCTCTCCTTCCCTCTCTACTCTCTACCTCCCTAATCCTTCTCTACCTAATTCTCCATCCATCACTCCCTAACATTCTCTCTACACCTCTCTATATTTATTCTCTCCCTCCCTCCCTCATTCCCTCTCTACTCTCTCTCTACCTCTCCTTCCCTCTCTAATTATCTTTATCTCCCCTATACCTCTCTCTCTCTCACTAGATGTCTCCCTCCCTACCTTTTCCCTATCTACTCTTTATATCTCCTCTCCCTCCCTCTACCTCTCTCTCTCACTCTCTCTCACTCCTCCCTTACCTTCTTTCTCTCTCACATTCTCCTCTTTATCTCACCACTCTCTTTCCCTCTTTATAACTCTCCACTTCTCTATATGTCACCATTCTCTCTACATATCTTTATCTCACCTATCCCTCTTTACCTCTCCCTTCCTCCCCTCTCTCACCCACCCTCCCTCCTTCCCTCTATCTCTATCTCTCTCTACTTCTCTCTATCTCACCTATCCCTCCATCACTCCCTACCACACTCTGTCTATTTCTCTCTATCTCACCTCTCTCTCACCTCCCTCTCTCCTCCTTCATACCTCTCCTGTAATACCCCTTCGTTTTGATTCTTGTTCAAGTTGCTTTATGCTATGTTTGATTGTAGTTACTTTGATACTGGATACATTTTGTTATGATGTTTTGATCGCTACTATTGAGCGACAACTATTATTGTGGGATGTAGTTATCTGATTTTGTTTCACATGCATTATGGATTAATGATGTTATAGAGTTAACATGAGATGTTATTATGAGATTACTGGATTATGATGGAAGTGTCAGTTTCGATGAGTGTATTGGTGAAGAGGACGGTTTCGCATCACTCGCTTGCGTGCGCCCTACGAATCCGTAATTTCTTCTTCACGGTGTATATTATATGTTGGATATATTGTATGATGTTGTTTACTTGGTGGGGCATTACATCTCCCTCTACTTCCCTCTCTACTCTCTATCTCCCTAATACCTCTCTACCTACCTCTCCATCAATCACTCCCCACACTCTCTCTATACCTCTCTATATCGATTCTCTCCCTCCCTTATTCTCTCTCTACTTATCTCTACTTCTTTGTCTTTATCTAATTATCTTTATCTCCTCGAGCCCTCTCTCTCTCACACTAGATATCTCTCTCCCTACCTTTTCCCCTATCTACTCTCTATCTCTCCTCTCCCCCCCTCTACCTGTCTCTCACTCTCTCTCACTCCTCCCTCACCCTCTACCTCTCTCTCTCACTCTCTCTCACTCCTCCCTCACCCTCTTTCTCTCTCACTCTCTCCTCTCTATCTCACCATTCTCTCTTTCCCTCTCTATAACTCTCTCCTTCTCTATATGTCACCATTCTCTCTCTACTTATCTTTATCTCACATATCCCTCTTTACCTCTCCCTTCCTCCCCTCTCTTGCCCACCCTCCCTCCTTCCCTCTATCTCTATCTCTCTCTACTTCTCTCTATCTCACCTATCCCTCTCTACCTCATATCCCTCTATCACTCCCTACCAAACTCTCTTTATTTCTCTCTATCTCACCTCTCTTTCACCTCCCTCTCTCTCCCTCCATACCTCTCCCTCCATCTATAATTACTTATCTACTCTTTATCTCTCATGTATCTCTCATGTACCTCTACCTCTCCCAACCTCTCTCTCTCTCCCCAATCCCTCCCTCCCCAATCCCTCCCTCCCCCTATTTCTCTCTCCCTCTATGAGGGTTGAGAGTGTAAGGTTTAGTGTTTAAGGTATAGGGTTGAGGTTATAGGGTTAATTGTATATGGAATAAGGTTTAGGGTTTAGGATATTAGGTATAAAGTTGAGGGTATATGGTATAGGGATGATGGATGATGGTTTAGGGTTTAAGGTATAGGGTTGAGGTTGAGGGTTGAGGGTTGAGGGATAGTGTTTAGGGTTGAGGGTATAAGGTTAAGTGTATAGGGTATATGGATTATGGTTTAGGATATTGGGTATATAGTTGAGGGTATTGGGTTGAGGATATTAGGTTTAGGGTTGATGGTTTAGGTTTTAGGATTTATGTACAAGTTTAAGGGTTGAGGGTTGAGGTATAATGTTCAGGGTTAAGGGTATGAGGTTAAGTGTATAGGGTATAGGGATTAGGGTTTAGGTTGTAGGGTTAAGGGTATAAGGTATAGGGTTAAGACTTGAGATTGTAGGGTTTTCTGTTTAAGTATAGGGTTGAGGGATAATGTTTATGGTTTAGGGTATAAGGTTGAGGATGTAGGGTAAAGAGATGAGGCTTGAGGGTTGAGGGATAGTGTTCAAGGTTGAGGGTATAGGGCTAAGTGTATAGGGTATAGGGATTAGGGTTTAGAATAATGGGTATAGGGTTGAGGGTATAGGGCTAAGTGTATAGGGTATAGGGATTAGGGTTTAGAATAATGGGTATAGGGTTGAGGGTTGAGGAGGTTTAGGGTTTAGTGTTTAGTGTACAAGGTTGAATGTAGGGTTTAGGGTTTAATTATAGGGTTGGGGGATGATGTTCAAGGCTTAGGTTATAAGGATGAGGGTTGAACGTGTAGGGTTGAGGTATAGTGTTCAAGGTTGGGGGTGTAGGGTTAACTGTATAGAATATAGGGATTAGGGATTAGAATATTTGGTATAGGGTTGAGGGTATTGGGTTTAGGGTTGAGGGTTTAAGGTTTAGGGTACAAGGTTTAATGTAGGATTTAGTGTTTAATTATAGGGTTCAAGGTTCAGGGATAATGTTTAGGGTTTAGGGTATAGGGTATAGGGATGAGGATTGAGAGTGTAGGGTTTATGGTTTAAGGTATAGGGTTGAAGGTATAAGGTTAAGTTTATAGGGTATAGGGATTAGGGTTTAGGATATTAGGTATAGAGTTGATGGCATTGGGTTGAAGGTTTAAGGTTAAGTTTATAGGGTATAGGGATTAGGGTTTAGGGGAGAGAGAGAGAGACCTGAGAGAGGGTGAAATTGGCAACTATATTGCCAATTTCACCAAATTAGCAAGCTAGTGGGCCCACTAGCTTGCCAAATCGGTGAAATTGGCAACCTAACTTGCCCTGTTTGAAAAAATGGGTCCAAGAAATGGGGTCTCTCGGTGATTTACATCATCGAGAGACCCCATTTCTTGGACCCATTTTTTCAAACAGGCCACTACATTTCCAATTTCACTAAATTGGCAAGCTAGTGAGCCCACTAGCATGCCAATTTGGTGAAATTGGCAACCTAACTTGTCTTGTTTGAAAAAATGGATCCAAGAAATGGGGTCTCCCGATGATGTAAATCACCTAGAGACCCCATTTCTTGGACCCATTTTTTTTTCAAACAAGCCACTACATTGCCAATTTCACTGAATTGGCAAGCTAGTGGGCTGACTAGCTTGGCAATTCGGTGAAATTGGCAACCTAACTTGCCTATTTGAAACAATGGGTCCAAGAAATGGGGTCTCTTTACATCACTGAGAGACCCCATTTCTTGGACCCATTTTTTCAAACAGGCCACTACATTGCCAATTTCACTAAATTAGCAAGCCGATGGGCCCACTAGCTTGGCAATTCAGTGAAATTGGTAACCTAACTTGCCTATTTGAAGAAATGGGTCTCCCAGTGATTTACATCACCGAAAGACCCCATTTCTTGGACCCATTTGTTCAAACAAGCCACTACATTTCCAATTTAACTAAATTGGCAAGCTAGTGGGCCCACTAACTTTCCAATTCAAGGACACATCTTGAAGGGGACCATAAAGTGACTAGGTTGACATTGTTTTAGAAATTTGATTGATTATGGCTTGATGATTGATTGGACTATGTTGTCTATTAGTTCACATTGTGAATGTTGACGTTTTGATGATTGTATTGTGTATGAGTTTAACTGTCTAACTTATTGGACTAACATGATGAACCCTAAAGGACTGGCCTAGGTGGCCTCAAGGGCTCATCAACTGATGGCCTTGCCTACATCGTGCACTCAAAGACCTTGTAATTTGACATGACTCTTGAATTTGTTGCAATATCAAAGGACTGAAATCATGATTTTATTTGATAATGCCTAAAGGACCTAACCTAATGCCTCGGGGGCACATCCGTAGATGACCTTGCCTACATCCAGTCACAGAGGCAATGTAGTTTGACAATGACAAAGACTGACTGGACTGACTCTGACTCTATTTTTGGGATTCTGAAAGTTATTTGGATATTTTTGTGTTTTTTACATGTTTTGATATTTTTGGATTTTTGGAGTTTTACGATTTTTTTTTGTCTTTTGTCGAATATTTGATTTTTTTGGCTTTTTGGGAATTTTGAGCTACTAGTGACCAATGTTGAATCCAATGAAACCAAGTGTTAGGAAATGTGCCCCCAGCTAGGTCTAGGATGAAACATCAGGGATGGGATGGGACAGGGGTTTATTATGGATGAAGGATGGAGGAGAAAGGATGCTAGACATCAACTGCTTGAAAGTCATGATAAAAATGACCATGCCTTAGGATGGGTGTCAAATTGGAGATGGTGGGAGGTAAAGGAAAAATTATGGATTAAGGTGGAAGACTATGTAGAGGGATAGTAGACGATAGAGAAGAGACTAACTACACATGGAACCTGTTTGCCAGGTTTTCACCATGGTACTTATCCAAAGCGCCACCGAAGTGGTTTTCACTATTGGACAAATTATTTTTCTTTACTATTTTCATAATTTTTTGATTTTTTTGTTGTCACCTAGCCAGTTGGGCTCAAATTTTCTGAGTTTTTCAGATTCTCCATCAACACTAAGTCATCAATGTTGAAGTGTCTAATAAAAATCCTTTTATTGTAAATGTGACAAAGACGGTTTTGATATGCTTGTAGATGAGTCAAGGCCCTTTGTTTGCGTTCATCAAGAAATTCTAACTCATCCAACTGGGATATACGATATTCCTCATCATCAATAGGCCCTTTCATAAAGACCTATAGGGAGGGGACCTCGACCTCGATAGGAAGGATAGCCTCAAAACCAAAGACTAGGGAAAATGAAGTGGCGCTAGTGGGTGTGCGGATGTTCATGTGATACGCCCATGGGATAGGGTTAAACTGAATGTGCCAGTCATGACAAGCATCATTGATAGTCTTTTTAAGAATTTTTATTATGGTCTTATTGGACACCTCAGCTTGGTCATTGCCTTGCAGGTAATATGGCATGGAAAAGTGGTGTTGAATGTGGAATTTCTCACATAACTCACAAACATCCTGATTTTTGAAGGGACGACCATTGTTAGTGATGATGGTTTGGGGGACACCATACCGGCATATGATGTAATTGAGGATGAATTTGGAGATTTGTTTACCAGTAATATATGTCATAGGAATGGCTTCAACACATTTTGTGAAGTGTTCAATGGTGGTGATGATGAACTTATGGCCATTTGATGAGGTGGGATGATTTTTTCCTATGAGGTCAAGTCCCCATTAGGTGAAGGGCCATGGTGAAGTGATAGGTTGCAACTCTTGCGCAGGTGCATGAATGAGGTCACTATGTATTTGGCATTGTCGACATGTCCACACAAAGTTATAAGCATCATGCTCCATTGTAGGCCAGTAGTATCCCAGTTGGGCATGTGCAGGATCATCATGGAAAAAACAAGCCCTTGAGTGGTAATAAAATTCAGAAAAATTAGAGTTAGGCAACTTGATGTAAAAATTTGAATAAGTTAACTATATTATTTCAAAAATATGTAAGAATAGAATCCGTTTCAAATTGAATGTAGTTTCTAAGCTACTAGGTTTTTTTTTTTTTTATATATCTATTTGGTAAAAATTTGAAATTTCATTACAGAAGTACTTGAATTTCAAGGAAAAATAAGAAGTAGGTGTCTATCTAACCACCCTAACCATTGTTAAATAATACTGTTTTTTTATAAGATTTTAGATATAAGTAGAAGACTCATGTCCCGATGTGATTTGTATTTTTTTTCCAAGTAAATAATAAATTATTAAAAATATAAAAACTCGTATGTCTTACCACCTTAACTTCGTCAAAACTTCATGAAATTCAATTTTTTTTTTAATCCTATAGTATGTGAAGCATAGAATGTGACACATGTTTCAAATTCAAAAAATGTGATACCCTTTGAAAGCTATAGATTTTTTTCAATCAGCCTATCAATAAAAACTTTAGTCGTAATTCAAATAGAAAATGAATAATAATTATTTATTAAATTCAAAGTAAAGAATAATTTATATTGGTGGAAAGCTAAGAATATCCTTTAAAACCCCTTTTTGTTTCATCAATTTTGGGTAAAAATAAAGTCATCAGCCACATGGGCCATCATATCACTTACATATCGCCATTTTTTGGCCCATCATAACCCTGCACATACCCAGTCGCATGATCTTTTTGGCTAGGGTTGGACCACTAGAATGGGCTCTGCATATACCTTCGTGTACTTCATGTAAGGTAGTTTTTGCTTTGTTAGTGTCAAGAAATCTGAGTAAGGTGTTGTCAAAGCTATGTCTATATAAGGTATCATCGATGATGGCGTAGCAAGCGGATTTATAGATGAAGGACTTGTGTTGATTGTTGGAAAGGTTGGGTGGTAGGGTCTAGGAATGTAAGTAGTCATAGATATCTTGGTACTAGGGGGAATTGGGGCCAACAAGCTCGCATACCATCTCAAACTCTGGGACCAATAGTTGTTCTACTAAGAACTCATACTGCGACATGTTATTAGGAATATCCAAAAGAGACCCAATATTGGCCATGGCATCTACTACTTTATTTTGAACATGTGGCACTTGGAAAAAGGAGATGTTTGCAAAGTATTGCTTGAAACTATCAACCTTTCTTTTTTATGGGGTCAATTTCTCATCCTTAGTATCATAGTCATCGTTGACATGTTGAATGACCAATTGTGAATCACCATAGAACTGTAGACTCTTGATTTTCCATTTTATTGCCATGCATAATCCTATCAACAAGGTTTCATACTCTGCAATTTTATTTGTGCACGGGAAGGCTATCCTAAAAGATTTAGGAATTGTATCACCTTTAGGGGTAAAAAATAATATACCCGCACCTGATCCATGATTAGTATGCGAGACATCAAAATACAATTTCCATGTTGCTCTCATGTCTAGTGTGAATATTGACTCGTCGGGAAAGTCTAAACCAAAGGGTGATCAACTTGTGTGGGCACATCTGCTAGTTGTTCAGTGATGAATTGTCCTTTTATTGCCTTATGTTTCACATACTGAATGCCATATTCACTCAGTATCATGACCCATTTAGCCAATCATCCTGTTAATGCTAGCCTACTGAGTAGATATTTCAGGGGATCTATTTTTGCTACAAGCTAAGTTTGATGGTTAACATGTAGTGTCTTAACTTTTGAGCGACGAAAACCACTGTAAGACAAGCACATTCAATTGGACTATAGTTAAGCTTGTATCCCACCAAAGTACGACTAATGTAATAAATTGCATGTTATTTTTCCTTATGGTCATTTTGAGCCAACAATTTCCCCTGTGTAGCTGTAGTGGCTAAACTGTACAAAATTAGGGGTTTTCCATCAATAAGTGGCATCAGGATAGGAGGTGTCAAGAGATACTCTTTGATATGCTGAAAAGTTGCCTCACACTTGTCTATCCAAATGAAAGGGACTCCCTAGTGTAAAAAATACTGGAAAGGTTGAAATTTATCTACAAGTTGTGCAATGAAGCACCTAATAGATTGGACCTAACCCTATAGTGTTCGAAGTTGACTAATTCCTTTAGGTGGAGGCATGTTTAATATTTCTTTGAATTTTTCTAGGTCTACTTCAATGCCTCGATGGGAGACAATGTATCCCAAAAGCTTTCCTAATGTCACGTTGAAGACACATTTCTTGGGATTCAAGCAGACCTTATATTCTTCTAGTCATTTGAAAATCTTGTCCATGACTCTTAAGTGATCACTAGGTGCCAAGGATTTTTCCAAAAGATCATCAACATAGTCTTCCATCAATGTGTACATGAGATCATGAAATATGGTGGTCATAGCTCTTTGATAGGTTTCGCCTGCATTTTTTAGTCTGAAGGGCATGACATTCCAGCAGTACGTACCCCATGGGTAGGTGAATGCGGTCTTTTGTTGGTCTTTAGGAGTGATACGAATCTGATTATATCCTGAGAATCCATCCATGAGGGACAACATCTCGTAGTTGGCTGTGAGGTCTACTATGATGTCTATATTTAGGAGTGGGAATTCATCCTTCAAACATGACTTTTTCAAGTCCCGAAAATCTGTGCATAAACGGATTTTTCCATTCAATTTGGTCACTGGGACAATATTGGAGATCTAGTCTACATAGTCAATAGGTCTTATGAAACCAACATCCAATAATTTCTTAAGTTTAACTTTGACCAGCATAGCTATTTGAGGGTGCATTTTCCTAATATTTTGTTTGACCGATTTTGTGTTGGGATGCAATGGTAGATGATGTAGAACCAATTCGGGATCCAACCTTGGCATATCAGCACAAGACCATGCAAAATTGATTTGGTGGTCTGTGAAAAATGCTTGAAATTTTAGTTTTCCCTCTTTTGTCAGGGATGCTGCAAAGAGAACAGTCTTAGGATTATCTGTAGTACCAATGTTGACTTCTATTATGTCTTCAATCAACATCGGGGATCTCTCTTGATTGACAAGGAGAAATTCCAACCCTCCATCCTCAGGTGCCTCAAAGAGGTTTTCACCCTTGAATATGTCCTTTCTTGGTCAGAAGGTGCCTTGCAGTTTTCACCTAAAGACCGTTCATTTTGTATTTTATTTTTATCATTTTTGCGACTAGAGGGTGAGACAGTCTCACTGAAATATGTTGTAGTGTCAAGATGTATAGAGAATCCAACCTTATGGTCCCCATGTGGTATGCCCTCGTGTAGTCCCATAAATTCAGCAATGGCCTCATCATTTTCAAATATGTCCAAGGTAGGTGGGTCTTGTTGGTCCCAATTGATCGATTGTGGGTAAATGAGGGAGATGCCATCATCAGTGTTAGTGAAGGATGGGGATGTATCAGATAAGGTAAAGAAAGAGGTATTATCAACATCCAAAAATGATTTGGTCCATGCTCTTCCATTTGTGGTCTTTGGTGGGTTAGGTTCATAAAAGGAGTCAACATGAATATTGATATCCATGAGGTTGGTAAGGGATGGGTGGGGTATGTCAAATTCTTGGAAGACATGATCAATCTCATAATAACTTGTGGTGCAGGAATCCCACTCATATTCATTAGAGTCGATGCCATAATAAGAGAGGTTGGTAGGATCCTTAGATGTCTCAATGTCTTTTGAAGCACCTTAGTACTTGGAGCACTAATCGTAATTGGTACGAATCCTAACCCTGAGTTCTTTGACCGCTTAATAGGAATCAGGGATTCTCTCATTCCATTTTTATGTATACCAAGTCCAATAATTCCATCATAACTCTATTGTTTCATGAGCTCAAAACCTTTGCCATATTATTATGTTGGTAGTGGTGGCAAATCTTTCTCATCTTTGTAAATCCAACCTGAAATATCATTAGTGTCTTCTTTGTTTACCTCGCCCCATTTTGTGAAGGTGGTGGTGGGAGGAACTTTAAATACAACTTTGGGTTCCATCTTGAAACAAGGTCTACCATAAGACTTGGGAGACTTAGGTAGCTTTGTGATGCAACAGGCAGTATTTAGTTTATACTCACCACAACCTTTGTCTTGGATCTTGATTTTGGGGTTGATGGATGGGGTTTTGGATGTGGATGATTTAATGATGGTGGAGGGATCAACGTAATTGGATGACATGGCTACGAAAGTGGTTGCACAAGCTTCTCGATTGATAGGCACTTGGCATTCGAGAACTCCCCTTAAATTAGAGCAATATTGGAAGGGATCGGGGTCACCAGTGATCATGACTTCGGTGCCATTATACAAAAAATTCAAGCATTGACGATATGTGGAAGGAACGGATTTCATTTTATGAATCCAGGGTCTACCAAGGATAAGGTTATATGGGAGTTCAAGATCCAAGACCTAGAATGTGGTGTCCATGACCGTGGGTCCAACTCCGATAGGGAGTGTGATAACACCCTTGGAAGAGTGTTCTTCATCATCGTAGGCCTTGATTACAATTCTTTTGGTCATGTCTACACATGCTTCAAAATATCCCAAATCCTTAACCAATTTCAAGGTGCAAATGTTCAGTCCAACTCCACCATCTACCAAGACTCATCTAACCTTGTGTTGATGGACAAATACTTCAAGGTGCAATGGTTCGTTATGGTTAGACTTTCGTGTAGAGTAGTCTTTGTCGAAAAAGGAGACATGGATTGAATTAGCTAAGTGTCCAACCATGGCTTCAAATCGTTTGACATCTAGGTTGGTAGGAATAGATGTTTCTTTCAAAGTCTTATCTAGGATAGTTTTGTGTTTAGGTGATAGGTGTAATAGCTCAAGGATGGAAATATGTGTAGGTGTCTTTCCCAATTGGTCAACAAGGTTATATTGGTCTTTAGATTGTGTATACATGGAAAATTGACCAATGCACTTGATCCTAATTACTAACATCACTTCTTCCTAAATCATACTCTCAGCTTATCATCACTTTTCATCTCTTAATTAGATAAATCATCATTTATTTAATTAGGTTTTTCTACCTTGTTGATTAAAATAATCAATTAAATTAAATTAATCCTTTGTCTTTGTTCATTTAAATAATTCATTCTATTTAAATTAAATCTCTAAAGTCCTCTTATTAAATTGAATAAATTAAACCTTATTTGATTTAATCTTAGATTATCCCCTTTAGTTAAATAAATTAAACAAAATATTTAATTAAACTCTTCCTCTCAATTTGATTTAAATCAATTCATAAATTTAAGTCTAAATTGTCACATCTCCTAATTCCTCATTAAATTAATCAATCTTTGATTAATTAATCCTAAAACATGTCACATTCTCTAGAGAATGCAACTTGCACAATAAATCAATTACTTTGATTTATTAAATTGCCTATTTTCTCTCAACATGGAATAAGGGATGAATATTCCTTCAAATTTGAACTCAAATCCAAGTGGATTTGTCCTTCCAAAAAATCATTCACTCCTTTTACATGTCCTTTTGCATTGAGCTAAGTGGCATTAACTTCATTCCTTTTTCCCTCTCATATGTCATTTCACTATTTTTAAATTCCACCTAATATCATTTATTGGCACTTTGATCAAAATATGCACAACCTTCAACCATTCACATCTTGACAAGTGGCACTTGGCCATTGGATGTTGAATGATCCCACATTGCTCAATTTCACTCTCTCTTCCAATTTGGAAATCTATAAATGAGAGACTCTTCCTCTCATTTTATCATCCACAATTTGAGCAAAGTTACTCTCTTCACATTGAAAGGTAATTTTGTCTACTTCATAGAAAGTGTTCATCATTTTTATAGTTTCATAGCTAGGTTATCCCAAAATCTCATCAAGGGCCTACAACCATCACCAAATCATCATCAAGCTTACAAAGGAGTTGGGAAAGGGCCAATTTCTACACGCAATTGGCACCAATTTCCCCATGGGATCAAGATTTTGATTTTCATTGAATAATATTTAATAGCAAATGGCCAAGACAATGGCCAAGCAGAAGCTACCAACAAAACTATCTTGAAAATTCGTAAGAAAATGGTCAATGACTCTAGTCATGACTGACATCTACAACTAAATCCCACCTTGTGGGCCTATCACACCAACATCTGAACACCAACAGGCGCCACCCCATTCTCCCTGGTCTATGGATCAGAAGCCATCCTCCCAATCGAGATCAAGCTCCCATCATTAAGGATATCACTACAGAACCTCATTATAGATGAGGAATATCAGGTTTCAAGGTTAAATGAGCTAGAGTTATTAGATGAACAACACATGGATGCCCTTAACCATCTATAGTTGTATCAGAACTACCTAAAGCGCAACTACAACAAGAAGATTAGGAGACGCACCTTCCAAGTCAACAAACTTGTGCTAAAAGAAAATCAGAAGAACGTGTCAGATCCAAAAAGCAAAGGAAAATTTGAGCCCAAATGGTTGGAACCTTTCGTCATCACTGTAAGCTATAAATCAGCGGCATATCAGTTGTCAACACCAGAAGGTGAGCCTCTTTAGGAGGCCTTGAACAACTCCCATCTCAAAAAGTTTTATGCCTAAAAACTTGCAAGGTAAAAAAGCAAAAAATACAAAAAAATCAGAAAATGTCCTAAAAAAATGGCCACCTTGATGAAAACCTAGTAAATAGGTGTCTTGGTGATAGCAAAAAAATCCAAAAATCCAAAAAAATAAAAAAAATGATTGAAAACAGTAAAGAAAAAAATTGTCCTCTACTGAAAACCACTTCGGTGGCACTTTGGACAAATACCTTGGTGAAAACCTGGTAAACAGGCGCCAAGTGTAAATAAAGAACTCTCCATCCACTAGGATCTTCACCGCCTATTCTGCACACTCACTTATCCATTACATTCCATCCATCCTTCCATCATCCATTCACATTTGTATCATAGCTTGATCTTGTGCTCGTATCATGTTCCACCCTAGTACTACTTGGAATATTCCTAAGTAGTCTATAGCATTACGTTGGGAGCATGTTCTTGTACCTACATCAGATCGAATTCTTGTGAACTTCCTTAAACATTGAAAAATCCAAAAACATTCAAAAAATCAAAAATAAAAAATCATCCAAAATCATTCAAAATCCAAAACGTGTCAAAAATCTGAAAAATCAAAAAACCAAGTCAGTGGAGTAATCATTAGCCCGAACTATGTCATCTTTGAGCTTGAACATAGGCAAGGTTGATCTTTTATCATCCCTTGAGACACCCTAGGTCAGTCCTTTACACGTCCGTCGCAATTTGGCAATTCATTTTCCCATCTATCTCATCATTGAGTCAAGTTTTTCGCTAGTCAAACTATGTGGTCTCTGCATACATAACATAGGAAAATATAATCTATGGATCAACTCCCAAGACCCCTAGGATAGGTCTTTAAGCTAGTCTCATCATCGTAAATCTCAAAAATCCAAAAAATCAAAACAGCCTCAAAACATTTGAAAAACCCAAAATGTACATCTATCTCATCTCGCTTTCACCTGAAATAATCATCATTCCTAATAAATCAATCATCTTCATCTTCATCCTTTGGTGAGTCAATCAGGAGCAAGTCTAGCGGGTTCAAAAGTGAGCACCCTAATCGTCAAAGTCTCAAGCCTAGGTCAGTAAGCAAGCAAGTTGATCAACTCGGAATATCAATAGCTTATCATCCAATCAATCTCATCAAAACCCTAATCACAACATGTCCTAGGATGTATCCTTCCCACGATGGACATAAGCATCAGGCATCTCATAGTATTTTAGCCTTGGCTAGTGGTATGAGCATTAGCTTGTTTGTTTACTTTATCTTGGTCTTTGTGACTTATCTTATTTTGCGCTCATTCCAAGGACCTCTTAGTGATGCCTAAGAAAAATAGGTTTAGAGAGAAAGGAATGGGGCAATGATCATTATCTTTTTTAATCTTTTGTGCTTGTGGGATACTCTTGTAAAATAACTTAGTCATGCATGCTTTGTTTGGTTTGTAGGGAGGGTGTTTTAGGTATCTTTTGGACCACATAGGAAGGCTTATTTTTCTATGTTTTGGTCTAAGATGCTTAGAATATTTGAACTACATCCTGAACAAGGTTTTGTATGCTAAGTGTGAATAGGAATACTTCTATCTGATTGTCGAGTCAAATTCCATCACACTAGGCACAACGCCATCCTGGTTCTTTATACCTTGATGCATCGTACCTATGTGTGTTATCAAACATAAAGTAATTGACCCTTTGAAAACCCTAACTCCTGGTAAGAAAATCATCATCATCTTAATGACTTGTTGGATCTCTTTTCTTCTATCTCCTTTCTATACTAACATGGTATCATAACACTTAATCAGAGCATCACTAATGCATCCACCCTGCATCCATAAAATCATCGGCATAAGTGCATATCATATCATATAGATCATACCACATCATATCATCTCGCATTACCATCATCTCAAGTTATGAGGAATAATATAGATTTGTTCTTCTAAGTATCATAAGAAGTCATTGCATTACATTCATTTCAAATCATACATGAATCATTAAAAGACATAATAGAAATCCTTAGCATCCATTATCATTACATAATCGGTTGCGTATCATTTGAATCATAATCATTTGCATACAGCACATCCATAAGATTGTCATCAAAATGCATAGAAAAGTACAAAAAGAAATGCATCCATAATCATCATGTAGAAACATACATCATATTGCATAAGTATAGAACATTTCATAAACATCTCATTGCACATAGGAAATTAAAATGCATCCATACACCATACATCATAGAACATCTCATAAGTAGAACCATATCATATACATCATCAAAATAATACAACTGTCATGATACAAAAATCGGATCAAGTATATACATCATAGTACATGATACAATAGGGGCAATAATCAGAGCCCATGGATCAAAAATAGATAAACTGTCTGTGATAAAAAAGCTAGCCCTGTTGGTTGTGCCCCTCCCCATCTGGCCTCTCACCATGGTCCTCTAGAAGCCTCATCCCTGTCTATTGTGAAAATTCTGGCACCCGACATGCTAGTGGAACTACCTGCCTGTAATGCTACTGATAGTACGCGGTATCTCTAACCACCTCCCGGTATGCTCTCAGAGATACTGTCTAGCCTTGGGAGGATGAGGTTGTACTCTCCAATTGTCACCTCTGACCAATCTCCTGATCCCTCTCGGTGGTAACTGCCAAAACCTATTGAGAAGCCTAGTCTCACTCAGCCATCAAAATCTGTATCTACCCCTGAAGCTATTGAATCAAGGCATCATTGTGGTCTAGCTGTGCGAGTAGTTGTTACTGCGGTACCTGGTCTCGTAGCAGTGCCTAGTCCCACGCTAGTGCCTAGTCTCATGGTGGTGCCTGGTCTCATGGTGGTGCCTGGTCTCATGGTGGTGTTGATGCCTGGTCTTGTGGTAGTGTCTGATGTCGAGGAGGGCCACCTCCTCCCCTATCCCCGTCACCATCTTTGTCACTGTCGCCTCTGCTTCCCTATCCTCTACCCTTGTCGGTTGATCTACCTCTCCACCTTCATCATGGGAGAACTATGCTTGGAACTTTCAATCAAAGAGGAGGCCCAAAACCAAGCTTTGTAAGCCTGTGTAACCCCTACATTTGTCATCCCCTAGTCATATGGCCATGGCCTAGCCACTAATTGTCTAAACAAGGCTACTGCCTCCAGTGCTGGAATGGGTTGGCCCCATGTTATCTCTCATGATGAACGGGCGAAGATCGCCACATACTAATCATCTGGCCTATCCTGAACCTCACTGAACTATCGGGTGAACCTGTTTGGAACGTACCACTCTATCATGGTGTGCTCACGGCCCTACATCCATCTTTCCTACCGAGCAAAGAATAGTTGCTCGTGATCATCATACCATGTGCCTATATCCATCCAAGGCCTCCAAAAAAACTCCCGCATCTCATCAAGTACTCATCGCCAGTGGGAAATGCCTCTTGTACCTGTGTGGGTGAAGCGAATCTAGGCTCCCCCATACCACCAAATGATAGGATCATCAATATCTAGAACGATTGGTGTGACAACTGGACAAAGCACTGGAATCTGCTCCCATGCCCAGATGTGTAGTAAGGTGACCCCAGCCTCGAGGGCCCTACTGTCAAGATATGAAAACTCGTGGAGGTCCCTGTATAGTGAGGCCAACATCAGTGGTCCCCAAGCAAAGAACTCCCTACTAACGACCATCCACTCCCAAGCTAGCCCCCAGCCCGGACTGAAGTATCGGCCCCATCAATCTAGTGCCACTAGACCTAAAATGATGGCTGCAAGAATCAATTTGTAGGTGGGCACTACGCCCCGGTACCTCTCTAAGTCTATTTGTCCCTCAAAAAAGTAAAGCTCATCAAGACCCATCACATCATAACAAGCATCCCTACCAGCATCAGGATCATAAATAACTCTCGCTCCATGGATAGGAAATCGTAGGATGTGCCAGACATCCTCGAGAGTAATAGTCACCTCGCCAGTAGGAAGGTGGAAGGAGGAGGTGTCACTATGCCATCGCTCCGCCAAAGTTGTCATCATCCCCAAGTGGGTCCGAATAGGACGAACATATGCAACAAACCAAAGGCCAAGCATACCAAGCTGCTCCTCAAGGAATATGTGCATACCCTGTAATCTCCTGAGCACCAGCCATTTGTGCTCCCTCGAATGAAGTATGTTGAGGTCCTCCTGCACAAGGGAAACCATCGCATCAAGTCTCATAAAAAAATATGCCTCCTGAGTTAGCTTTTCGCATTTGAAATAGAAAATGTGGTGTTGTTTGTAAATGCTATGTGGTTTGAAAATTTCCAAAGTGCATCATCGCAGTGGAGTTTAAAAAATTCTAAACTCCAAAGTGCGTCACACCACCCAATTTGCATGTGTGACTGACTTTGTGCCAAAACCCTAGTTCCAAAGTGTGTCGCACGACCCAATTTACATATGCGGTGGATTTTGGATGGAACCCTAATTCTCCTAACTGGCCCGTGGCAGCTCTATTCTCATATGCAGTGCAGTTTGAAGCCGCACGACACCGATTGAGCATTTGCAACGGTGCTATATAGTGTCACTTGACCTAAAGTTGACCTAAACTCTATTAAATGCACGTAAATTGAGAAAATTAAAAGTCGAGATAGGGGTACATACCACGAGCCCTACGTCAAATGGCCACTGGTGCACTCGTACCCTCTCTGACACATTCCTAGGAAGTTATCGTTGTGCCATCTTGATCGGAACTCAGAGCTCAAAGTGCAAGAAATTCTAAAGGCTAAATGTGCAAATGAATTGAAAGTGACCCCTCAAGGTCTATTTAAGCCTCCAAATCAGGTTTTTTTTACCTAATTTGACCATCCAGCTAGGGTTTTGGTCCCCTAATCCCGATTTTGTCCAATTGAGGACCATGTTGCATCTTTTTTTTGGTATTTTAATGCGTTTCTTTGACATCCTGGGGAATTTTTGGACCTATCAGGCACCTTGTCCTCTTTTTTCACGAGATCATCCAAAAATTTATTCGATCTCTCGAGGGGGCAACATATCAACACAATCCTTCCACTGGGGCATCAGTGGGGCATTCGAAAAAATCAAGAAATTTTGAACTTTGATCACAACAGTTTATTCTTTGAACCAATACAACGAGTGTATTGCTTCAAAGAGGGGCAAAATGTAAACATGGAAAATTGATCAACACACTTGATCCTGATTATTGACATTGCTTCTTCCTAAATCATACTCTTAGCTTATCATCATTTTTCATCTCTTAATTGGATAAATCATTATTTATTTAATTAGGTCTTTCTCCGTTGTTGATTAAATTAATCAATTTAATTTAATTAATCCTTTCTCTCTTTTCTTTAAATAATTTATTTTATTTAAATGAAATCTCTAAAGTCCTCTTATTAAATTGAATAAATTAAACCTTATTTGATTTAATCTAGAATTAGACTCTTTAGTTAAATAAATCAAAAAAATTATTTAATTAAACCCTTCCTCTCAATTTGATTTAAATCAATTCATAAATTTAAGTCTAAATTGTCACATCTCCTTATTCCTCATTAAATTAATCAATCTTTGATTAATTAATCCTAAAACATGTCACATTCTCTAGAAAATGCAACTTGCACAATAAATCAATTACTTTGATTTATTAAATTGCCTATTTTCTCTCAACATGGAATAAGGGAGGAATATTCCTTCAAATTTGAATTCAAATCCAAGTGGATTTTTCCTTCCAACAAAGCATTCACTCCTCTTACATGTCCTTGTGCATTGATCCAAGTGGCATTAACTTCATTCTTTTTTCCCTCTCACATGTCATTTCACTATTTTGAAATTCCACCTAATATCATTTATTGGCACTTTGATCAATATGTGCACAACCTTCAACCATTCACATCTTGACAAGTGGCACTTGGCCATTGGATGTTGAATGATCCCACATTGCTCAATTTCACTCTCTCTTCCAATTTGGAAATCTATAAATGAGAGACTCTTCCTCTCATTTTATCATCCACAACTTGAGTAAACATACTATATTCAACTTCATCCTCAAGCAACATCTAGTTTCATCCATTTCATCAAGATCTTAGCTAGGTTATGCAGATTTTTCATCATGGATCTTGAGTTTATCTTCATCAAAGTGGATCATTCATCAACATTGCAACAAAGGAGTTGGGAATGGGCCAATTTCTAAACATAATTGGCACCAATTCCCCCATGGGATCAAGTGTTTGCATTGCTTAATTAGGATTTCATTTATCTTTTATGTTTTGTTCTTCATTTTCCTAGTATTGAGCATTGTAGATGGATTTCATGGGGAATCCTTGTCTTAACTTTCATATGAGCTTACTAATGTGTTTGTGCAGGTCTAGGATTGGGGTTCACAAATTGCGGGTACTTTGAAGAAGGACAAGATAAATTAATCTTATCCCTACGGGTAGTGACATCGCATTCAAGAACCTGTTTAATGGTAATGGTGTTGACATAGTCATCAGAAGCACAAAGGTGATCAATTATCTATGAGTAATCAAAGGCATTCCTGGTATAATTGGTCTGATTGTCTGTCTACCAACCTGAGGTGGAGGGCCTTCCCGAACCATGGTCTTGTAATGGATTTTTGAAAACCATATGGTCTTGGTTGGAAGTTTTTTGTTGTCCTTCGACATCTGTAGTACCATTTTCAATTAGGTCTTGGATTATGTTCTTCAATTGACGACATGAGGAGGTCTTATGCCATTTGATGTGATAATAGTCACAAAAGGAATTGTCATCCCACCAAGATGGTTTGAAATTTTCTAGGGTTGTATGGCTTAGGCTCTTGGATTTGTATGACATTTGATTGTACTAGCTTCTTAAGGATAGATTCAATTGGTTCTAGTAAAGAAGTGTATTGTCTTTGTGGGTATTACCTTGGTTGTCTTGAGGGTCCTTGTTCTTGAGTATTTTGGACCACGTTAGTTGCATGGTTGGACACATATGGTGTATTTTTGTTTGTGTTAGTTGTTTTTAGAGTCAACGCGGGACCTATTTGATTCAAAACTTTTGCATCTACATCTCCATCGTGTGTTACATTCTTATTCTGAGAACAAAAAATTATTTTGTCGTTAGAGGTCTAATGGTTGTGGTTGTTTTTTTTGTCATGTGTAAGTTCACCTTAAAGGTGATTAGGACCTTTTCAAGTGTCTTTCCTTTCTCAACTAAGTCTACAAATGTGGCACAACAATGTACTTGTAGAGGATGTTTCAGCTTTGACTTGAGGTTTTCTACGAACATGTCCACTTTTTGTTTTTCAAGAATCTCGACAGGACATCCACTTGCCATAATATGCCATATTTGGAAGAAAGTAATGAATGGTTCTCCCTTATCTTATTTCAAGTGGCATAAGGTAGCAATTTTGACATCATTTTCAATGTTGTAAGCATAATTCTCCACAAATTTATTGGCGAAGTCATCCCATGAATTTATAGATCCTTTAGGTATCAGTGCAAACCATTCAAGTGCAGGCCCTATAAGACTTCTAGGGAAGAGTCTCAAAATGTAGGAATGATTGTATGTGACATCCATGCAAGCAGTGGTGAATTCTCGTATGTGCTCAAGAGGATTGCTCTTTCCCTTATACTTAGTGAAGGTAGGGATGACATACCCAGGAGGGAAAGGAGGCATGTATATCCTAGTGTCATAAGGATAAGGATGTAGATCATGTGATGAGTACATCTTCTTGTTTGACACTTGCATCCCTTCCACTTGATTTTTTAGGGCAGCCAACTAGGTAGTTAGTGCATCTATTACAGGATTTGATGAGTCTAGTTTATGGCTTAAATATTGATAGGATTGTTGACTATTTCCTATAGTTACATAAGACTTTGATTTTTGAAAGATGATCTTTCATAATATTTCTTTGAGACCATAGACCTTGGACATGGATTTATTTTCATAAGCTTTCAAATGATATCGATATGCTATGTGGACTATTTGTGTTAAATTTGCATGTGATTAATGAATTTCGCTTTAGGATGATTATGGATATGTAGTTGTTGTGCATGCTAACGTTGTTATGCAAATGATTTGAGACCTGTGATTTAGGAAGACCCCGCCAGTTGGATGTGTGCTATATCAGTCAACAAGGTGTTCATTAAAGACTCTTGGCGACTCGAGATTCCTCATGCATTATTTTGTAACTACCTTGTTGTGATCTTAAATATTGTTGGGCATGTGATGGCATTATTGTTGTGCCAGATTTGAGTTAAGGAAATCATGCCTAACAGGTTATGTGCATGTGTAACCACCTCTGCTCTTTTCTATAGTTTCCCTAATGTGGCATCCTTCACGTTTGCTGGAGTTGACTGCCTTGCTAGGTGGTTGAATAAATATGGGCTCTGATGTTCTTTCTGAGCTCGGTTAGAAGATTTCTTAATTGATGTAATCACACTCTTGAGTTTTTCAGCAATATAGTTATGATGATTGTACTCATGTTTCTCTTCTAAATAAAATGGAGTTATAAGTTCATGCATTTGAGTCTATCTTAGTTTTAGGGAATTCTTATCCAAGGGGGACCACTTGGTGAGTATTCCATTTTATACCTTAGTTTAGTTTAGTTGTTATTTTTTGTTCAGTAATTAGTGAAGAAATCTGGCACTAACTATTCCTACAACCACTAGAATTCCATTCTATGATTGTTCCTATAGCCAAAGCAAATAGAGTAGTTTCTTGTTTGTTCATTCAGATCTTCATTTTTGTCATGCATTTCATTTTAATCTAGTTGTTGGGTGATGTTCATCATTATGTTATTTCCTTCCAAGCAATTTACTTTTAGCATTGTGTTTTTTTTAGTTGTAGGATAGATATGGCTACTTTGGATTCCTAGTGCACACACACTGCTGACCCATTTCAATTTTATGTCCCTAAGTTGACAATTCAAATTCACCTTCATGATGATTGAAATGGATATTCAGGTTAGATTTCCAAACTTTGAATCACAGCTATAAGTGCTTAGTTGTTAACATCATTATAGGAGGCCAACAAGATTGTTGGCAACATTGTTATGAGGTCCCAGGTTTGTGTTGTGTGGTCCCATGTTTGGTTGTGATGACAAGTTTTTGTTTGGAAAATTGTGCGTATGTGCTAGATTTTGATTGTGTCCATGAGTATGGATGTGTGATGTGTAATTTGGGATGTGAGATGTGGTTGAGATATGTTGCATTGGTTAGGTGGGTTGTCCATGTATATTTTGATTGCCAAAAAGGATTCCTTGTGTGTAGCCATATGATATGTTAGGTTGTGTCATTTGTGATCCTTGTCCTTGTTCAAAAGGATTATAACCATGTGCAATGTTTGTATTTTTACTATGTGGGGAATTCATGGTTTGTCCTTGCAAGGTGTGTGTATTGATATGAGGACCTTATGACATGGTATTTGTGTTTGGTTGAGATCCTTGGATGAGAACCCGTCTTGCCTTACTTCTACCAAGGATGTTAGATGTGGATGCCCCTACGGCCTGAGATGATGACCCAAAGGGAGTAAATTTTGAGCCAAAGGGTTGTGATGTGGTTTGTTTCATGGGTTGTGACATAGATTGTGTCACAAAGATAGATGAAGTGTTGGTAGTTGTGGTATTTGGGCTTGTTGTACCAATGGGTATGGGAATTGTGAGTTGTGCTGTAGATTTTCCTTAGCTTGTTTGTGTGTTTTCCTTAGGTGATGTTGTTGTGTGTAAGGTATTGACATCAAATCCTTGAGGTAGTTTAACTCCTTCATGTAATATTTTTTCTAAATATCGTTCAGGGTCCAACATGACAATTTCATCCACAAGAGAGGCTACTTCAGGGTTTTGCGTGGCGGCCTCTACTTCTTCTATGAACACATTTCCCTCTTGGTCTCTAACAAGGAATTGTTCGAAAGGATTGTGTGTCTTTGATTGTTGATAAGATGTAGAATCCAAGTTGGTATGGTCATGACTTTCAAGGTGGGTATTATTGTGAGGATCATCAGTGGTATTGCCATAGTTGAGGGTGCTAGTGTAATTGTAAAGGTCCTCATCATCATGGAAGAGGTCCATTTCTCAACGTTTCTTTTGCAATCGAGTTTCAACCATATAAGGCTTGCTCAAAATGAAGGTAGAAAATGCAAATTATGGTATGAGACTAAGACTATTTTTTTGGTATTCTCAAAATAAGGTATGCCTAAATGTAATGCAACTACTTTTTTTTTGTATTTTTGGTATTTTAAGGATGAAAGATGTCTAGTGTATGAAACAAGACTAAAAGTGATAATGGTAATATTGGATTTTATGAAGTATTAAATGAAGGATAATGCTCTTTTAGGTCTAAAATGTTGTGGTATGAAGGATGAAAATGATTAAGAGGTGATGGATACCTGTAGTGAACTTTAGAGCTTAAACACTTTTTAAAAACTAAAGAATAGGATCACTAACTACTCAAGGGTAAACCAATGTTTCAACTAGGATTTTCAAGTGGCCTTTTTCTAAGACAAGTGAAAAGAGTGACAAGGTGATTTTCCCAACTAGACTTGTGAGTAGGAAATTATCACCAAAATGACAAAGGACTAAATTGAAAGTGACTTTGTCAAGTGACAATATTTTGTTGAAGCAATGATTCGTGCCAAGGGGGAGATAGTTTTTCTATCCTAAAATCCACAAGGTGTCAAGCCTAAAAGTTTGAAAAAGGTAACCTAATGTGATGTTGTGGTATGTAAGTAATGAGGATGCTAAGGTACCTAAAATGGTGACCTCATAATGGAAATGATGTGTAAGTTGAATTGAGCAAGTTTCTGGTTTGAAATGGGAATTGCAACAAGAAATTGGTCTAAAAATGGATCTCAAGAGTTTGACTCGATTTTGACTGATTGGTTTGAAACTATTGCGTGGTGTAATGTTGTGAAGTGTTGCAATTTTTCAAGTGTAATGGTTTTTTTCTTGTTTGTTTGAAAGACACACACATAAAATACAAGGAGACAAAATGCTTTTTTGAGTTTGATCTTGACAAACACTATGAAAATAGTTTGCAGAACCTAATTGGAAAGGGGTTGTATACTTGGTACAGCTCACCGAAATACCCTGGATCAGTGTTGAACACTTCTCCTTCTCGAGAGCAGATAGCTTAGAAGTTGGTGGCATAGGCTCCCCCTTACCGTGCACTCACTTCTCAGGCTCACCAACTTTGAATTCCCCAAAGAGGAATTTTCTATCTCTAATTAAGGGAGTTAGTAGTGAGTATCATCAGGCATGATAATGTACCCAACACTATACCAAGCAATGACCGAAAGGTAAGGCTTCAAAAAATAAGAGGGTTCTAGTGAATACTCGGGGACATGGCACCTCACGAGCATCCAACAAGTCACTTAAAGCTTTAATCACTCTACTAGGGGCTCTTATACATTTAAAAGAAAAGGTAGGTACCCTATTTTGAATGACATTGCATGGATAAGGCCTACATACCATGAGGACTTGACAGTTTAGTCTTATCCTTTTATATACCGGCCTTAGTGAAAAACCAGTTGGAGTCATTCCCTCTTTCAAGCCAGGCCCCTCTAAAGGTAACAAAATCAAGACAAAGATGTTGTTTTTATCACCCAAGATCACATGAAGTGCAAGGGGAGTGCATACACAAACACCGTTGTCTCACACTCACATAATGTTCATTTTAATTCCAAAATCCAACTATGGGGGTGGTTGTACAAAATTTCTAAAGGTGTTTTTAATTCTCAAGATCGCCAAATGGTACGAGAGAAGAGCATACTTACCTAGAAACAAAATGTGAACCACAAGATAGTGCAAGCACTAGTAAATTTTAAATCTACTTGTGATGTCAAATCAAACACACAAGTTATTTTTAGGCCCACAAATCATTCTATGTGAAAAAGGCACTCAATATATTTAGCAAAGTGAAGCCAGAGCCCTGTAAATCACAATTAGTAGTTTTGAACTCCAATCTTTGATAAGTGAAAGTTGAGGTTTTAATTTTCAAATCTAGGACATTCAAACCTGGTTTTCAAGATTCCATTGAATGACCTCCATTGGCCTTCTCCATCTTGCTAGAAATGGTATAATTTCCCTCAGATTTGAAGTGCAACTATCACCTATGCCTTAGATAAGAAAAATATTGAAGTAGTGTGAGTGCTCAAGTATTCAAGTTCTCAAGCATGCTAAAAATAACTTTGTGTGTGTGTCCAAAATGGCTTGAGAGATAGCCATTTTAAAGAATGCCAAGTTGAGAATGGATGGTCAGGATTAGAAGTGGATAAAATCCTAAGATCAATGGCTAGGATTGAATGTGATAAGAAGCATTAGGGTTAGGGTAATATTAGGTCAAAGTTAGGGCAAGCTTTGAAATGAAGGGCTAATATTTGGACAATTAAATTAATGGTGGACAATAAATGAGATAGAAATCAAATAATAGAAATTATTTGATTTATGGAGGAAGGTTGACTTTTGGTAAATAATGGTTTAATTTCATAAATGGGAATAAGATAGAAGGCAATAAATAATTATTTTAATTATTTATTTGTGGGATGGAAAGTGGGTTGAATAAAGAAGTTTATTTAATTGAAGGATAAAGGGTAATGTTAGTAAATGGTACTTAGGAATAAGGATTGATTAGTGACATATTTAAATAAATAAATATAATTTATTTATTTAAATAATCATGGAGGAATAGTTAGAAATTAATATAACATTAGGACATAATCAAATGATTTAATTATGTGAGGAAGACATTTGGCATAGAAAAATGTCCTTTGGAGGCCCTGGTTATTTTTATGTATCTACAAAGCCGACTTGGAGAATGTTATTTATGGTTGCAGATGATATATATAAGGTTAATTGTTGGAGAATTATGTGGTATGATATGAGGTTTGAAATGATGTAAGTGTGATCAAGTATTGTGATCTAAGTGTGAGCATGAATGTCTATGACTATCGGAAGCAGTGAGTAGAAGGTTTCTACATTTCAGTTGGCTCGAAGTTGTTGGAGGCAATGAGAGGAAGGTTGTGGTGGATTCTCTTGTTGCTCTGAGGTATTAATCCTCCTTATAATAGTCTCTTTCTATTCTCTTTCTATCTAGGAAGTGATCCTTTCATTCTTTCTTTTGGATAGTGATTCCTTTGGGCAATGAGACCTTCGAGTAGTGAGCCTTTTGTAATTGTTCTTGGTATTCATATATATGAGAGTTAATCCTTACCATGGCTTTTCCATGATTAGAGTTTTCCATGTAAAATCTGGTGTTCTAGATTATGTATGTACAGTTGTTGATGTGTTCATGTTTCATTTGTTTACATTCATGTTGATGCATAATAATGGTTTGAAGATCCAAAAAGTATTTGAAGTTTTTAATGTACAACTGATTCACCCCTCCTCATAGTTGTCATGTGTGTCTAATAATTGGTATCAAAGTAGAGGTTCCTTAGAAGAAGCTTCATTGCTTGAGGGAGATCCAAATGACACAAAAGAATGGTGTCAAAGATCCTATATTCGATGAAAAAAATTATGCTTTCTGGAAAGCCAGGATGGAAGCCTTTCTTATCTCATTAGGGTTTGTTGTATGAAAGTCAGTTGAAGATGAATATACTATTCTTGCTGCTACTCCAACAAGTGAATATGATATCAAGGATTATGAGAATAATGACAAAGAAAGGAATTTTATCTTAATTGGACTTTCTAATTCAGAACTTGTGAAGGTGATAATCTACAAAACTGCTAAAAAGGTTTGGGAGAAATTGAAAAGTATTTATGAAAGAGATGATAAGGTCAAGAAAGAAAAGATGTAGAATTTCAAAGACAAATTTGAAACCTTAAGGATGTTATAAGATGAAGATAATGTAGGCTACATGCTAAGAGTGGATGAAATTATCAATACCATCAATGGTCTTGTTAGAAAGCTATAGGAAAGTCAAGTTGTGAAAAGCTATTGAGAACTCTTCCTAGATCTTATAGTGCTAAAGTCTTTTCTATTAAGGAAGCTCAAATTTTGGATCAATATTCTCGTGATCAAATGTTTCGTGCTTTAACTACTTTTGAATTAAGAGAGTTTGGCCAAGATGCTTCAAGAAAAGAATTTCTTTTAAAGCTAGCAAGAAAGAGAGGAATGGTGAATCTAATCCGGATGATCTTGATGAGGTCGAAGAAAATTTATAAGGAGATAGAAAAAGGGCACTAGAAAATACAAATGTAAGTTACCCTTCAAATATTTCAATTTTGTGGAAAGATGGGTTGTTATGCTTCAAAATGTCCAAGGAAAGTTTCAAATGACAAACATAAAGACCATAAAGGTAATTTTCTTTCAAGAAGAGCTATTATGTTAAAGAAGACAATGGTACATATCTGATGATGAGGAATCTGAATATCCAAATGATGCAAGTGATGAATTCTTGTTTATGGTTTTGAATGTTGGAACTAATTCTACTAACCCTGAAAGATGTGTAAAGAAAATTGCTCCAAAAATAGGTGACAAATTATTAAAGGAACTATGTTGACTGTGTTTCATGTAAGAGGGGAGAGAAACTACTGGATAATTGACAATGAATTCTCAAATCATATGATAGGTGATAAGAGTAAGTTTTTTAAACTTGAAAAGTATGATGGTGGTCTTATTAAGTTTGGTGATGACACATCTGCTAAGATTTGTGGAAAAGGTTCAATTATTTTTGATGGAAAGCATAAGATAGATGATGTTCTTTATATCAAGGGTCTCCGGCATAATCTTCTCAGTGTAGGAAAAATGTGTAGTAGAGGATACAATCTAGTATTTCAGGATGATGGTTGTGAAATAAATAAAAAAGCTCTATAACTTTGGTTGTTGCAGGAATGAGGATAGAATGGATTTATTATCAGCTCAAAGGTGTTATTGGTAAGTGATTTATGACTCAAATCAATGAAATTTAACTATGGCATAGAAGAATGAGTCATATTAATTTTGATAGCCTAGTGAAGATTAACTCTACTCATGTTGTGAGACATGCCAAGAATTACAAAGCCTATCAATGCAATTTTCAAATAATGTCATATTCGAAAATAATCAAAGAAGAGGTTCAAAACTAAGGAATACTCTTCTACAAGACCTTTGGAGTTGGTGCATATACACCTATGTGGACCTACTAGAACAAGAATCTCTTAAGGTGATAGGTACTTTATGTTGTTAATAGATGATTAGTCTAGAATGACTAGGGTGACATTTCTCAAAGAAAAATCAGAAGCTCTAGACAAGTTTAAAGCATTTAAATCTATAGTTGACAATGAGATGGATTTGAAAATCAAGTGTTTAAGATCTGATAGAGGTGGTGAGTTCACCTCCAATGAGTACGACACATGCTATAGTCCCTTTCGCTAGTTGTTCGCCTTCCTTATATGATGATAAAGATTAGGATGCAGATGACCTAATCTAGGTGAGCTCGCATGTGTGGTACTCCTTTATGTTTTTTTCATGTGTTATTTGTGTTTGCTTGTACATGATGTGATCTCCTGTGTTGTGTTGCTTGGCATGTCTTTATTTATGTGAGTTTTCTTTAGATGAATTGTGTAGCTCCATTGGTGCAAGGATACAAAGGAAATGAATTTGTCATGAAATTCTTCTATTTGTATCTCCATTCTTCTCTACATCATAAACTTTATCTTTCATTTTTGTCTTGTGATTTCCTTTTGGGGATGATGCAAGGTGAAGAGATATTTAGGTCTCTTCCTTGTTGACACAAAATATTATTTTTCTTCTGTCTATGTGTCATTCCTCCATTGTGTTCATTGTTCCATGAGTATTTCGGGAATGATGTTAGTCCTGAGCTCTATTATATTTCTATAACAAAGACATATAAAGACCCTAGATTCATGGATCCCTTAACGGTCATATTCTATTTTGTTTATTGGATTGCATTTGAGGGAAACCCCTTATCATGGTTTAGCTTTATTTGGAAACATATCATTGCAATAGGTCTTTCCAAATAAGCTGTTGTGACCTTTTGTTGCATGGTGCTTATCATTTTCTACCTTAAAGCAATTTCTCACAATATGGTGTTTTGCAATTTCTTTAAGGTGGGGGCATACATTGGCATTATTTGCTTCACTTTGTTCACACACATTGGACTTAGTGGTGCATTTCCATTGATATTTTTTTTCACTTTCTTCATAAGTGTTGAACTTAGTGATGCATTAGAATGGCATCTTGATCATTTTGTGGCACTTTATTGAATTTATCAAGGATTATAACTCTTGGTATGGTTGTTAATGGGTGCACACCTAGTGAATAGTGGAATTCACTAGACCTAGTGTGTTTCTCATTTTTTGTCTTGGGGTCTCACCTAGTGAATATCAAGATTGACTAAACTGTGTTGCCTTCTAGTTTGTGATTAACCTAGAAAATATTAGACTTTGTTACTATGTTTCATGAACACCTTTTGTGTGGATCCTAGCATAACACGACTTGCTAGCCCACGATTATCCATACCCTCCTTTTTGCATTTTATTTTGAGATCATGTACGTTTGTGTATGTTGTCTTGATTCATATCATAAATGTGTGTTCCTTTTTCCTTATTTTGTCTTTTCATTGGATTTTGGGGGCTTATGCACTCCCCCTAGATCCTTAGTCATCCTATCTCTTTAATATTTGGACAATCAGACCCCTCTTGACATGTATTTTCTACTTTTGTGTGAGTTTGAGTGTAAGTTCATACTCCCACTAAATTAGGGGCTAAATGTAGCATCGTAAATTGTCGCCCTTACCAATTTCACACTATGTTTTGTTCCCCTTAAGCTATTGAGCCTAATTAAGTCCCTAATTTCCTAAATTATGCATTCTATAGCCTATTTTTACCATTTTTTTAGAAATTGCAAACATTGAACAAATGCATTGATTTAATGTTTTGGCCCCACCACCCTAAGTCCTAAAATATAGGGAAAGGACTAGGACACCCTTGGGCATCCTAACCCCCCTATTTTGTTGAGATCCAAATTTGAATAAGTTGGTGTTGGCATTTTAACATTCAAAATTCAAATTGCAAATATCGGCTATTAGAATCTATTTTTTGGGAAATTAGAATAAATGCATATAAATACCTAGTTATTGCATCATTTGAAATCTAACAACCATTAAGGAGAATTTATGAGCAAGAATTATTGTCAACACCATCTCAAGCAAGTCAAGAGTAGCATTTCAAAGCTTTGTTGCAGTAATTCAAGATCTAAGAATCATGTCAAAGTGCATGTGAGTTCATGTTTTCATGTTTGTGAAGGCTAACCCATTTCTAGGTCTCGAAGAAATTTAAACAAATCAAGCAAGCACGATCTAAGACCTTGAGGTGATGTGTATGACTTCAGTCCTTCAAGGAAGCCATTGAAGGTTGGTGAGTTGCAACACTTTGTGGATTCATCATTCCTTCCTATCATTTATCATTTTATCATTGACATTGCCATTGTGGTAGTGGAAACATTATCATGGGGTTTGACTAAAGCAAGCACCTAAATGGCACAACCCTTCCTCTCTCTTTTGAATTTGCATGTTTCAGGTTTGGAGAAGATTGAAAGAATTTTAGAGGAAAATCATCCATTGTTGCATTCAAAGCCCTATACCTTGTCAACTCAAGAAAAATCGCCTACATAATTATCCAGCGGTGATCTGATAAATTTGCAAGTGAGAATCAAGATCTCATATCCAACATCAGAGGACTATGAAAACAGATCTGGGATACCCCTACAAGGACTCAAACACCCTTGGGAACCACTATCCTCCTATTTCAATTAATACCAAATTTTCAAGACAAGTACACAACACCCTTCCCTTTCTAGATCTACCTGCAAATATTTGTTTCAGTCTATTAGTTGTCAAGATCTTGAAATTTTTATATTAGAGCACATAGTCTAATTAGGTTAATCAAAGAAAATCAATTCTAATCCATTTCCAAGGCTCAAAAGATGCAGATCTAGGTTTGATTAACTCACCTTCATAGTTGAAATTCAATCTAAACACATTGTTGATCTCCATCTTAATGCAACATTAGAAAAAGAATGCCCCACACCCACAAAACTACAAAATCATCCTAGGTTTTACACATAAGACATATGGTTCTCTTTTTCTTGGTTTCACTAACATTAATTCTCGTTTACTTAATATTTATTCTTTCAATGTTTTAGAGCTACATTCTATAAACATAAAATCATTCAGTAAATATATAATACTTACCTCCTTCCCCCATCGATCTTCTCACCATTTATGCATCTTGACCTAGGGAATTCAACTACCAACCCATTTCACAAAAATGCCTTTTCCTTTAGCCTTTCCATTTCATTCTGAATTTACTTTGTTTAGATGACAATTGCCTTATTGTTAGGGTAGGATCTCCTTTGATAATCCACATTCACTCTTCTCCAAGTGTTGCTACGACTACCATTCTTTCAATTCATTCCATTATTAATTTTTTGTTAGACCTCCAAAACCCCCACTAAAATTTGGATCTCCAATCTTTCTCTTGGGAGTCATTTGTGCCTTGAGACCTTTGACCAAAGGGAATACAATTTTTCCCTATAATAAAAGGAGGATTGTGATCTATTTTTTCCACCCTTTTGCTCCCTCTACTTCCACCTTCGCACCTCTATTGACACCGTAGAGAAGAAACCAAAAATTTTGTTGCAAGCCATCCATTTTCCTTTTTCTGCTATTATAATTAGGAATTATTTTATTTTACTTTAGTATTATTTTATTTTACAAATATATTATTTTCTTTACTCTTATTTTATAATTTAAAATTGAGATTTTTAAAAAATATAATGTAACTTATAAGAAATTTAAAAATACTATTAAATAAATAAAAAATTCAAAATTCATATCCAAGGAAAAAATCTATAACTTAATTAAAAAGAAAAAATTATTGACTAATATACAACTTAATTTTAAAAAATTGATAAACAAATCATTTCAAAAATTGTAAGAAATTAAAAAAATCTTTTATAAATAAAATAATTCAAAATTGATATCTTAGAAAAATATATCATCCAATAAAACTTACTAGAAGTATTAAGAAAACTCTTTAGTAAGTAAAATAATTAAAATTGATATCTTAGACATCTAATTTAAATTACAAAAAATATTTTAAAAAATCTTCAACATATAAAATTATTCAAAACAATATGTATTAAAAAAAGTATACTATAAATTAACTATTTTATTAAATAAAGACAAAAATTATTAAAGAATTGTAAAATGAAATAATTCAAAACAATATTTATGAGAACATTTTATCCATAAATATATTTATGATATATATTAATAATTAATTATTTTATTTATTTATTATACAATTATTTTATTTTAATTCAAAATTATTAAAGAATTATTTTATTTAGTTAATAAGTTTCTTTATTTTACTTAAAATTATTTTTTTATTTTAAATATATATTTAAGTGGCAAACTTAAAAAAAAAAAAATACAACACATCAGAAAATACTATGTATCGTTTAATATAATACTAATAGAGGGAATAAAGGCCAAAGTTTAAAAGGTGACTTAGTAGTTGAAGTAGTTACCAATAATATAAAACATTATTGTTTTACACATTTATTAAGTGGACCAAAGAATGAAGTGAGTGGAATACCACATTCTTCATCTTCTTATAGTGAAAAAGTGACAACATTAAATAAGCTACCCACCGCTAACAACTAAAGCGGAGAATGTGCGACCACGTTACATTCACACCTGCACATGCAAGATTGTCGTTTAAACATGTAAAGTCGACTATTTTATTTTATTTAATAAAAAATAACAATTATACAATAAATAAAAACGCTATTTAAAATAATAAATATAGAACTATATAATAGATTTTTAGTTTTTCAAAAACAATATTAATGAAAAAAATCTCTCAAGCTTGTACAAATTAAATGTTCTTTTGTATGATTATAGGGTTTGCTGGTCGATTTTATTTTTTTAATATTTGTTTTTTGAGATATTTAGGAGTTGTAACATTAATTTTGATAATAATCTTAGTTTTATAATGAATAAGAATATTAATTGTAATTTAAAAAAAATAAAAATTGTGAATGACAAAGATTTGTTTACTTATAAAATGATGTAGGTTATATTTGTCGAGCATAGTGTATTCAACATTTTATATATTTTAAGACGTAACGCGTTCAAAGAGCAGCGTCGACAATATTCACGTGTAAAACATAGAATTCGGCACCAACGGGAACCTCTATAAATGGGTAGTCTGCCACCCTTACCGCCATGTCAACACTTTATCTGGAGCTGCAAACTGCGACGCTGCATTTCACCGTCTGGAATCTCGCCTTATACTGGAAAAACAAACGAAATAAGGGTTCCCTATTTGTAGCTTGTATGGATATTCCGCCGTTTTCTTGGTATTCCGTGCTCCTTACCGCTGGTTCACTTTTATTCTTGTTTCTATGGAGAAGAGAGAGGAGGACGAGGCTTCCTCTGCCGCCTGGACCTCCTGCTTGGCCTATTGTTGGAAACGTCTTTCAGCTGGGAAGAAGGCCTCACGAGTCTCTCTATGCCCTCTCTCTGCGATACGGCCCACTCATGGCTCTCCGTATGGGCATGAAAACAACAGTGGTCGTCTCTTCTCCTGCCATGGCAAAGGAGGTTCTCAAAACGTACGACCACATCTTGGCCGGGCGGAAGGTGATAGAAACCGCCAAGACTCTTTCCCATCACAAGTCCTCCCTAATTTGGGGCGAATACGGAGCTCACTGGCGCCATCTCCGACGCATCTCAATTGTTGAGCTTTTCAGCAATAAAAGACTCGAATCTTTGCAACATCTGAGAAGAGATCAAGTATTTCACACAGTACGACTCGTTTATGAGGACAAGGGAAAGGTTGTAGATGTTGGTCGGACGGTGTTCTGCACGTCTCTAAATCTGTTAGGCAACATGATCTTCAGTACAAGCGTCTTCGATCCTCACCATCCAGCTTCTGCGGGGTTTAAAGATTCCATCTCGGAGATGATGAAGCTCGGCGGAACGCCCAATTTGTCTGACCTTTTTCCTTTTCTCCGGTTCCTCGACCTGCAGGGCCTGTGCCGTCAGACGGCCAAGCATTTGAAGGGTACGTATGACTTTGTGGATTTGTTCATACAGAAAAGACTCGCCTCCGCAAGCGAAAGCCTTGAGCGGAACGACTCCAAGAAGGATTTTCTGGATGTACTGCTGGATTTCAGAAGCGAAGATTTCACTCTCGTTGATATTCGAGTCTTGATAGCCGTAAGTACTGAAATAACCCAAAAAATATCTTCATAAATTTCAGATATTTAGGCCAGAATGTCTAATTGTGGTATTATTTTTCAGGAATTGTTTATTGCCGGTACTGAAACGACGACTACAACAATAGAATGGGCCATGGCAGAATTCATTCACAATCCGCAGAAATTAAACCGAGCCCGTCAAGAATTGGATGAAGTAGTTGGTTGTGATAGAAGAGTGGAAGAATTGGATGTAGATCGTCTGCCTTATCTCCATGCAGCCGTTAAAGAAATATTCCGATTGCACCCGACGGCCCCTCTGTTGCTCCCTCACAAAGCTGAAAGTTCCTGTGTGATCGGGGGATTTGTGATACCCAAAGACAGCCAGGTGATGGTGAACACGTGGGCCATTGGGAGAGACCCTACAATTTGGAACAGGCCTTTAGAATTTCTGCCTGAGAGATTTTTGGAGGGTGAGAATATGAAGATGGATTACAGGGGACAAGACTTTGAGCTAATTCCATTCGGATCGGGAAGAAGAATTTGTGCAGGGCTTCCATTGGCAAGCCGTATGGTTCATTTTGTTTTGGCTTCTTTACTTCATTCATTTGAGTGGGTACTTCCAAATGGGATGGGCTGCGAGCAGATGGACATGGCAGACGAGTTTGGAATTACTCTAAAGAAGGCTGTAGAATTAACTGCAATCCCCATTCCTCGCCTACCACATCATCTATACTAGCGCTCCGCGAAAGGGTTAAATGCATCAAGCAAAATAATTTAGACACAATTAGGATGTGCTTCCATGGGCCCTATTCCAGAAGAAAATTATAATGCGTCATAAAATAGGAGATTTTTTTTACGATTTAAGATTTTAGGGGTTGAACATTTTTTGTATGCATTTCTTAAATTTTTCATATCTAATGTGAATTAAATTTTCTATGTGAATGTGAGATGTGAATAGTTATGTTTTTTATTTATAAATTTATAAATTCTTATTAATATATTTTTAATTTAATTATGAAGTTGCAAATTTTTTATGAGTTTTTATAAATTTTGCGCTTAAAATGGAACCATTTGCTTGTGAAAGCTCCAAAAACTTCTCACCGACAACTTTTAAGATATTTTAGGCAGATCCTTCCATGGAATCACTAAATCTTGTCTAAAAAGACACCTATAACAATGGAATACTTCTAACTATTTTTTAATTAATAATAAAAAAATATTTTTATTTTATTATTTATCATTGGATGGAAAACATGTTGTGTAGGTCTATAGTTTGGCGAAGAGTCAATGTGACAATTGAGATGTTAATGTCCTAGATATTGAGGAGGCATACATGCAAATGGCTTGTAAGATTTTTGAGATGAAGTTTTTATGCAATTCCATCTGGTGTGGTATCATATTTGAGCTACTTATGTAGAACACATAGATGTCACATTTTGTATCTTATGCCATCATTATAATTCTCTATCCTCAATTTGGGGGATATTGCGAGCCAAGTCAAATTCCCTATCTTTTGGATAAGTACTATGAGGAGGTAGAACATGTATGGATAAAGGATGGAACCCTAGTTGATATTGTGATTCCACTTATTACACTTTTAAAGTTGTACAATCCCATTATTCAAGAAACTGCGCAATGAAAGAAATTTTGTGATAATGGAAATGGAAAGATAATACCACCTCATTCAAACTACAAGAATGACTAATCTAGCCTTCACATTTATGGGGTAGAATCAAAGAAGGAAAAAGAAGAAAAATAACATCACAACACACCTTATTGACTTGAAAATCAAGAATTGACTATGGATAACTCAACTTAGGCATAGACGATATGCACTAAATTCGTCACAAAGCCAATTAATGACTCAAATGCCTCCATTGATCATGTCGAGTTGCTACCAATTCCTTTAGTTTTCAAATGGCTAGCCTCCCTATTATATGTACCATCATCACATTCAACTTAATAGATGTCTATTTGTAATCCTTATTTGATCAATGTAAGAATTGATCCATACATTCAAATTCAAGTCATCATGAATTTATAGAATCATAAACCTTGTTGATTTTATAGAATAATATAATCATCATAAAATAATCCATACATTCAATTTCAAATCATCACGAGTTCATAAAACTTGTTGATTTTATGGAATAATATAATCATCATAAAATAATCCTTCAATAAATAATTATATTCCAAGATTTTAGTGCAATAAGTTTAGTGCAATAATCACAATCTGCACCTATTTTTGGACCTATTAAGATTATCTACAAAGTTGGAATAAGTTTGATTTACCTCTCTAGATTTGTGAGAATAATTTCAATTATATACGTTATTGACATTAAGAAAGTGACACATTATAGGAATAAGTTTGATTTGCCTCTCTAGATTTGTGAGAATAATTTCAATTATATACGTTATTGACATTAAGAAAGTAAAACACATTATTTGATTTTAAGATTTATGGGGCACATCCCAAAGATAGCCCTTCAAAAATTCTCTACGGCCTGCCTATGAAGGAAGGCCAAAGAGGGGGTTTGGAAATAGTTTTCAACCAGCAATTGACGCGCCTCGGTTATAACCTCACTAGCTGCGTCATTGCCCCAAGCGCAAAGATGCCTATAACTTCTTCCACCCCTTCATATATACTCATTCGTACTGGCACTATTTTTTCCACAGCGAATGTGGTATTAAAATTGTCATTTGTTCAGCTGGACTGGGTTATGTAATATGACCGCTCCACCATAGTAGAAAAAGCCGTGCTTAACTACTCTCTTTACCAAGTTGGTGGAGGGTATTAAGAAACAACAGTTAGAACCAATAGCCGGTTTCTAAATTATTCCCTCTTTAACTAGAAGAAATATTTATATTGTTTGTAGGATACGATGAGAGTGATTGATAAGTTATAGCTCCTTTGGAAGAAAGCAATCCTTAATTTTAAGGAACAAATAGATCCCGGATTCAAATCATGAGAAAGAAATTTAATGGTTGAAAAATATAAAAAAATTATTATTTTTTAATCAAAATAAGTTAATTAATTAATTTAATTATATGTTATTTGTATTGTTATTGTAAAAGGGTTATTGTTGTTGTGGATTAAAAAAGTATATTGTGATTATTCTATCTAGCTTTTTAATATTTTATTTTTTTCATTGCTTGTTATTACTCTATGAATCATGTGTTTAACCTTACAACACTAGAACATCATGAAACTATTTGACTATTGTTCTCATGTCATGTTAAGGTTTTTAGTGTACGTAAATGTGAAAATAATAGCTTATATTAAATTTTGCATAGTGAAAAAGCAAAGAAATTATTTATTAGTAACAATAAAAATTATTATACAAGATGGTTAGGAATTGGTTATTAACTTAATAATGAAAGTGAGTGTGATAAGAAAGATTAGGCCAATACCATATTCATCTAGGGTAAAAAGAGTTTTTTGCCTTGTACAAGAGAGAACCAAAAGGAAACAACAAAAAAACTTTACTACAATAGAAATAAGATAGAAAAACAAGGCAATAATCTAGAAATTATAAGAGAAGCAAATAGAAAAAATCATGATATAGGAACACAAAACATGAACAAAAAAATTCCAAGAGAATCAAATCTCAATAAGAGAAAGAGTGCTATGTGGGAGAAACCCTTTGAGGATAAAAATAAACCCTCTCCAGAGTAAATCAATGTTTTATTAAGTAACCAAAGATTACAACACACTTGCAAGGTATACGTCTTTATATGAGCATCGTTGACAAGAATTTGAAGTATTTGTAATAACACAATAGTATGCAAAAAAATCAATAGCAAAACCTCCATCTCAATTATCCAATAAATAGAAAAAACAATACATGAAACCATACTAAAGAAACTATAACCTAAAATCACCCAAAATGTGGTGCATAAATATTTAGTTAAAAATCTAATGTCCAAATCTAAAATGAGTTCATAAGCTAAAAATCACTTATTTATTCTACCTTCCATATTTATTTTTTATAGTACACTCACCAACTCAAGCACTCCATTTAGGATCTATCATCTTCATTCAAGGATGTCTTGTAATGTGTCATATCATACATCATAAGTTTTTCAACAAGTGCAACTCTCTCTTATATTTTATAGATGCTCTTATACTTTTTGGGAAGCTTATAATAAGGACTACATATTTAAAATAAATAAATTTTAAATGAATTCATTTGATCCCCCAAAAGGTAAATCAAAAGTGGTTTTTTATCAACATTTTTGATAAATGTAAAGGAGACTCCGTTATAGGTATGGTTTAAAACTAGCGAGGTTCTATCCAAGAGGATTTGATCTAAGGTGGTTTGATCAAATCCTCTTCAATTGGAATTCTTAAAATAAAACATTTTAACGCCTAAATCATTATATTTTCTAAAAATATGCGATTTCACCAAAAATTAGAATCTCCTAGAAATTGAAACCAGCATTGTGGGATCACCCTATTTGGAAAGCCCAACTTTCAAAGGCCATAACTTTTGATCCAAAAAGATAATTGATACATTTTTTTAATATGTAGAGTTTGAAGAGATCTACATCTTGAACATCAAGAAACCAATGCTAAACCATATAAAGAATTTTGGACTAAAAAATAATTTCTATAACACCAAAACTAATTTTTCTATTTTACAGTCAAAAATTGTAATTTTCTCTTCTTATCATTGAAATGCAATGTTAAGACATCTTTCATACTAGGTTTGAACCTTGTCAAATCAATTACCAACAATAACAACATTTAATTGTCTAAATATATCTAATCCTATATACATATATGTATGTGTGTGTAAGTGGATGATGCTAAAACAATGCTTCTATATCTTAGAAATATATTTTTAAATAACTCTTAAATAACTACAATACATTATTTTTATTATGATACCTCACATTATGTATATATAAACCATGTTATAATGTATAAAATCCCATATCCATATATAAAAAGAGGTGGATGGGTATGTGTAAGATCATCATGGAAAAAACAGGCGCTTAAGTGGCAATAAAAAGATAAAAAATTAGAATTAGACAACTTGACGTAAAAATTTGAATAAGTTATTTATATTATTTCAAAAAAATGTAAAAATAGAATCTGTAGAAAAATGAATGTAGTTTCTAAACTACTAGACCTTTATTTTTATTTTTAAATCTATTTGGTGAAAATTTGAAATTTCAATGCAGTAGTATTTAAATTTCAGGGTAAAAATAAGAAATAGGTGTCTGACCACCCTAACCACAATAAAATGATAATATTTTTTTATAATCTTTTAGATATAATTAGAGGACTCATGTCCTGATGTGATGCATATTTTTTTATAATTTTTTTCCATGTAAATAATTAATTATGAATTTTTTATTACAAATTTTAAAAAATATAAAAGCTCTTTTGTTTAACCACCATAACTTGGTCAAAAATTCATGAATTTTTTTTTTAATTTTTTTTAATCCTATAGTATGTGAAGCATAGAATGTGACACATGTTTCGGATTCAAAAAATGTGAACCATTTGAAAGTTATAGATGTTTTTCAATCATCCTGTCAATCAGGACTTTATTCTTAATTCTAATAGAAAATGAATAATAATTATTTATTAAATTCAAAGTAAAGCATAATTTATATTGGTGGAAAGATGAGAATCTCCTCTAAAAACCCTTTTTGTTTCATCAATTTTGGGTAAAAAAAAGTCGTCACCCACATGGGCCATCATATGACTTACATATCACCACTTTTTTGGCCCATCATGATCTTGCACATACCCGAATAAATTGAATGAAAAAGGGGTGGATATATGCACAATATCTTATAAATAGATTTTAAAATAATTATTAAGTAATTAAAATAAATTTATATTATTATATATTATAGTATAGTGGAGTTGTGTATGGAATAATAGCTTGCCAAAGATTTGATAATCAAAAAATTAAGACATTGATTTAGAGGGCATAAATAATATTTTGTCTATCTTAAAATACTAAAAATTTATTTATCTAAATGTATTTCTTACTTTAAATAATGTTAGGGACATAACTAACATATATAGATGATAATGTACTAGAAGTAGAATACAAATATAAATGATTTCATGTGTTCCTTTTTTTTTATTATTATTATCAAATATCAAATTTATTTTATTTTTTTGTTTTTTACATTTATCATTGAAATATTTTTCATAAAGTTTTGCATTAAAAATACTTGAACAAAAATGATTGCTCCACTAAAATAATGTTGTTTACATTTTTCAACTATAAATGCTACCAATGTGCCTATCTTAAATCAATCTAGATAAAAAAATATTTAAAAATATTTTCTTCGAAATATTTATTTTCAATCAATTTATCATACACAAATGAAATAAACAACTTTAAAAAATATTTTGATATATTTCACATTAATTTATCTAAAATAAATATAATAATTCTTAAATTTAATTAATTAAAATATTAAATCGAATAAAACTACATATGTATATAACATACTTAAACTAATAGAGGGAGCACTAGAGAACAATATATAAGTTGTGTTAGTGGTTGGAGGAGATCCAACAACAACATAATTTAAACATTAAGCTGCAATGTTTAAGAATAGATAGCACTTGCACTAGGTGGTGCAAGGGTTTAGCTGATAGAAAAATATATAACTTTCTTCTATAATTTGACACCCACATTTTGTAATAAATGAGTTAGTTTAAGAACATATAACTTCCTCTATAATTTGGCACCCACTTTTCTTAATAAATGAGTTAGTTTAAGAACTATCATCCAAAATAATATCAAGTACAATAAGAAAAGGATCAGTCACTTCCTTATAATCAAAATCTAATTTAAGAGAGTAAAAAGTAAAATATATAAAAAAAAAAATTACTCATGTGAATACTATAAATGGAAATAGCCGCAAGCAACAAAAACATAAATATGAGATATCGTGAATACTATAAATTGAGCTAAAGCAAAGAGCAACAATATTCCATAAATATTTTAACCCACTGTAATATTACTTTAAGTTACTTTGTTTTTAAGCTAAGTATGTATGTAGCCTGAAATTTAGCAGGGTCTTTGATGTAATATGTTGACTTACCTTGACTTGAATTTACCTCCCTATAATTCAGCTAAACAATTTATGGATGTACTTAAAATTTGGCTCAATACATATCATATTAATTTCTCAAGAAGAGGGGCAAGTGATTATTTAACAGGAAATTAAAAGAGGTTTAACGAGAGCTATATACTAACAAAAAGAGGTTGTTTACTGGTGTGAGACAGGTTTCCGCTAAACGTTCACTCTCTATATAACCTATCAGCTAATTAGAATCTTGAGTGGACCAAATAACAAGACCACTTTTTTTTATCTTCTTAGAGTCAAAAGTAACAACATTAAATAAATTACCAATCACTAACAACGAATCTGTCATCCACACATGCAAGGTTATTATCTAAACCTCTAAAGTCTAACTACTTTATTTTATTTACTAGTTTTTCCTCCTCTTGTGATGTATGGTGTCTTCTCACTCTTATTTTATTTTACTCTATAATTAAATTTTTAAAATAAAATAATATAAAATTTATTTAAAGTAAATATAGAAGTGTACACTATAATTTTATTTTTTACAAAATCATATTAATGTTTTTAGATTGTGCAAATTTGATGTTTTAGTTTTCTATGATTATAAGGTTTATTGTTATGTTGTTTTATTTTTTATATTATTTCGTAGAGATATTTTAGGAATTGTTGTATTAATTTTGATAATAATCTTATTTTAGGATGAACATAATATTTTTTCTAACTTTCTTTAATTATGGTTGTTAATGACAAAGAGAATGACACCAAATAAATCAAGGAAGTTTGTATTTAAGATATACAATGCCATAGTAATAATGAATCCCATATTCATGTTTGTTTATTTATATGTGTCATTGATATAAAATTAGAATATATTGTGTATTATGTTGTCCTTAACCCATTAGAGAAATCGCTTACTAACTAAGCTAAGCATCATAGGGGCATCAATCTTAAATGGGTTTGTAATATTACAAAGGTTTTTTTTGCTTCTTGTTTAAGGATCTCCAACTCCAATTCATATGCTCTACAACTTATCTAATGATAAATTATCATTTCATGTGCAATTTCATTTGGGTGCTATCTCCTTGGACCAATGATTCTAAGGTCTCTAAGTGATCCTTAATTAGTGTCCTTGTCTAAGTTGAGATTCTATGTCTCCCCGTCTATTTAAAACTTTATTGGAAACAATTATCTAGTATTGGGGAATTTTACATACCATGAACCAAATATATGTTCTTTGCTCATGCCCACCAAAGGGTTTGCATATAGGAAAACCTCGTCGTTGATCTTAAAGAGTCTATGGAAACTCAAGTCAAGCACTTCAATTTTACCACAATGTAGTCTACATTAATTTCCCCCAAAATAATTTAAGTGTCATTCTCCTAATCATAAGATCCAAGATTGTTTAGTGTTGGCAAAAATGATAAGAAGTCTTATTAGGAATTACTTGGTAGATTGTGTGTTATTGAATATCTATAAAGAATGCATGCAATAAAAATACTCTAGAAATTTTTGATGAACTTGTAAAAAGATAAATCCTTCATTAATAAGGTTTTCTACATAAGAAAATTGCACACTTTGAGGATGGCTAATGGTGATTCTATTACTAAGTACTTGAATGTGTCCAACACAACTATAGCCTAGTTACAATGCATGGGTGTGAATGGATAAGCAACATGGTCCAAGTTGGTAGATAACATGAATTGTGGATAAGTAGCATGGTCCAAGTTGGTAGATAACAAAGGAATTACACATGCATGCAATTTATGTTATACTTTAGATTTGTTAGTACAACTCACTAGAAAAATAGACATAAAATGCAAAGAGTATAAGTATGATTTTATACATATACATATGAGAATTTTTCAAAGTTTTTAAAGCTTATTCATAGAAATTCCTTCAACATAATTTGAACGGTAAAATAGAAAAAAAAGTTTAACATAATTTTGGCAAAAAGCTAAGACCATGGATTAGAACCAAATCTACATTCACAAGAATGTTCATAGAATTGATCAAGAAATTTGTAAAACTCTAATTGAGCATTCACCCGTTCTAAGAGAATGTTATAAAAACTAATATCAATCAGACCCTCCCTATGTGTAAAATGTTCCTTGTGTAAAGCGTGCTTAGCACGTTTCAGGAGTCAAAAGTATTCGAACATTTTCAAAGTAGCGAGTTCAAAGAGCCGCCTCAACAATATTATATATGGTTAAATATTAGCCGGTAACTCAATAAATAGGTTGCCTCACACCACTTTTTCCACAGCTGCGGCTTTCGACACTGCGGCCACCGTCGGAAATCTCGCGCTAAACTGGAAGACCAAACGAAATAAGGATTTCCCTGTTTCTGCAGTTCGTATGGATATTCCAACGTATTCCTTGTATTCTGTGCTCCTTACGGCTGGTTCGCTGTTATTCTTCTTTCTATGGCGAAGGGAGAGAACAGGGCTTCCTCTGCCCCCTGGACCTCCTGCTTGGCCTATTGTGGGAAACCTCTTTCAGCTGGGAAAGAGGCCGCACGAGTCTCTGTATGCCCTCTCTCTGCAATACGGCCCACTCATGACACTCCGTCTGGGCATGAAAACAACAATGGTGGTCTCCTCCCCTGCCATGGCAAAGGAGGTTTTCAAAACGTACGACCACATCTTGGCCGGGCGGACGGTGATAGAAACCGCCAAGACTCTTTCCCATCACAAGTCCTCCCTAATTTGGGGCGAATACGGAGCTCACTGGCGCCATCTCCGCCGTATTTCAACTGTTGAGCTTTTCAGCAACAAAAGACTCGAAGCTTTGCAACATCTCAGAAGAGATCAAGTATTTCACACAGTTCGACTCGTCTATTAGGACAAGGGAAAGGTTGTAGATGTTGGTCGGACGGTGTTCTGCACGTCTCTAAATCTGTTAGGCAACATGATCTTCAGTACAAGCGTCTTCGATCCTCACCATCCAGCTTCTGCGGGATTTAAAGATTCCATCTCGGAGATGATGAAGCTCGGCGGAAAGCCCAATTTGTCTGATCTTTTTCCTTTTCTCCGGTTCCTCGACCTGCAGGGCCTGTGCCGTCAGACGGCCAAGCATTTGAAGGGTACGTACGACTTTGTGGATTTGTTCATACAGAAAAGACTCGCCTCCGCAAGCGAAAGCCTTGAGCGGAACGACTCCAAGAAGGATTTTCTGGATGTACTGCTGGATTTCAGAAGCGAAGAATTCACTCTCATTGATATTCGAGCCTTGATAGCCGTAAGTACTGAAATAACCCAAAAAATATCTTCATAAATTTAAAATTTCAGATATTTAGGCCAGAATGTCTAATTGTGGTATTTTTTTTCAGGAATTGTTTATTGCCGGTAATATTAAAAATCAAAATACAAATTAAAAATTAAACATATTAAAAACTTTAAATAATCACACATTAATATTAATTATTAAAATTATGTAAATGTTAATATATTTGTTTTATAATTATACATTTTAGATTTATAAAATAATATTATATAGATATATTATTAGACATTTTAAGAAAAAAAAAATTTTAATCATTTTATTTTAATAAAAAATATTAATTTTTCATTAGGAATATAAATTTTGGTGATATACTAGATTCTAAAGTTTATTTTAATTAAATTAATAAATCAATTATTGTAAACATGATGTTATTTTTACTTATAATAATCAATTAATTAATATAATAAAAACAATAGAAAATACAATACTTATAATAATCAATTAATTCTTTCCATCTTCTATTTAAGATACTACTACATGCCTATATTCAAACATAATGAAATAATTTAGATATATTTTGTAAATGTTAATATATTAATAAAAGACATGCAATATATTCACTCATAATAATGACAAGAAATTAATCTAAATTTTAAATTTTAAAAATTCAATTTTAAATAAATATAATAACATGTTTGTTTCGAATTTTAATTTTTATATTAATATTAATATCATTATTATAAAGATAAATAGTTATTAAATGATTATAAGATATGATATATTAATATTAGCTATTAAAATTATGCAAATATTTTTTTGTTAATTAAAAAATAAAATATATATATATTTTTAATTTATTCTATCTTTTAATAAAATAAAATATGCATATTTTTAATTAAAAATCATAAAATATTATTAATCTTAAAAATTATTTCATTATAATTTTTATGTAAATTAACATATTAGTAATATTTTAAAAAATTTATTATAAAAAATGATAAATATTTTATGTGTCAAAAAATTTATTATCAAATATTGGGATTCATAATCACTTAAACACTAAATTACATATTATTATATTTTATTTATTATAATGAAAATGTAAAAATCTTCATTAATAACATATTTAAAAAATTTAAATTAATATAAACAAATAATATTATGTCAACATGCTTCATTAATTATGTATATCATAACTATTATATTAAATAAATATTAGATATTATGTATTTTTTTATGTATAATATAAAAATAATATTCTATTTATAAATCTAAGTGGTTGCACAACGTAATTAAATAATATTTTATTGTTATTGCACAATAAGGGTTACATTCACTATATATTTGAGTAGTTTGGTATTTAGTTTCAAGTAAAAAGTACTAATTTAATTATTTATTATCAACTATAATTTCTAATATGTTAGAATGCCATGAATTATTCCTTACAATACTTGTATCCAAAATATGCCACTACCTACTATTCATTTCATTTTCTTGACATGTATAGTTATTGTATTTGATAGTCTTTACAAAACAATAAATTATTTACTTGACATGTATAGGTAGTGTATATTGATATATATTTTTATATTAAAATGATAGGTTGTTGTTACATGTGGCTCAAGACTATTAAGTTTAGATAATAACTAGAAAATACTAATATTCTATTGTATTAGTGAAACTTGCACACATATGATATTTATCATTTAATTTTATGTCCATCTTGGTGAAATATTTTTAATGTAGTAATATATCAACAAAAGGTATACTCTTGAGCTAAGTTTGGCTCATGGATAAATTCCTATCCATACCTATTCTATCATTCTTTACACTTATCTCAATACATTCATCACTTTTCAAACATTTATCCATCCCTATTTGTACTTACTATTATATAATCAATCCATTTATTTGAATAATCATGTCTTTGAGGTTCATTTTCATGTTTTTGCCTTAAATTTGGTCCATCCTTTTTGTATTTCATTCTTTCTTATTTTTTGTTAAGTCCAAGCTTTGTTGGTTTTTAAGAGTCTCTTTGGTTGTCAATCATACCTTTTGGTGCTTAAAAATCTTTGATACTTGGTCATTTTCCCTAAAGTTGGCATTTTAAAGAGGTCGTAAAACTATTGTTGCATTTCGATAGGGTTCTCACAACCTAACATATTTTTGACTGAAGCTTTTTCCTCGTAGTCTTTGTCAAAATTCCTCAAGAAGTTAGTATTTGGAAGTGATATGTATAGTTCTTTCAGAGACCACAAAGGTTTTCAAAACTTTCAAGTTTCAAATAAGCTCCTTTTAAATAAAGAAACAATCCAAGAAAGAGAAAAGTGGTGATTCTTCTTGCTTTCGAAACTACTATCAGGAGTTGAAAAAGTTCTCACAACATTTTCGGGCTCTGATGTCAAACCAAGAACCTTATATTTAGTGGACAAGAGAAATATGATAAGCCATTCCTCAACCTTCAATGAAATCATGTGTAGTTGCGACAACCATGTTGGGTCCCCGACAAGGTTCTCACAACCTTATTGGAGCTCAACTCAAAACTTGAAACTTCATCTCCTCTAATCAAAGGTCAAGAAGAAAATGAAGGAAATACTCAAAGTGGAAGCTGATTAGGGTTTTGAAACCTTTGTTGAAACTTGACATGGTTTCAAGAATCATTCAAAATTTGAACCTTTTTTGTGCAGAATGAGTTTGAAGTTGGCACCAATCAAGCCACCTACTAGCATTAATTACTATAAGAGTCAAGAGTAAGGTGAGATAAATGATAAATGATATGAAGATTAAAGTTCCTTAGAGTATAATCATTCTTCATAGTTGCATGCGAAAATTGGGGTTTTCAGAGCTCGAAGAGGCAAAATTTTAACAAGAGTAGCAAATGGGATTTAAGAAAAAATCTTATTAAGTCCATACATAGAGAAGATACAAACGAGTAAGTAGTACTCTTAGAATTTCCCTGGATACTAAATTTACTCACATTAAAGGGATTTTTCTCGAATCAAAAGTCAGGATCTCAAAGGGAAACTTTGGCAAAAAAATTCTAAAATTTGGCAATTGAAATTTAAGCAAAGATGAAGTACAATTATCTAGGATATGAGCATTTGTCTAGTTTGGAAAGTATATTATCAGAGATAGGTGACACCAAACTAGGGCACATCAATCTAGGAGAATTTTAGGAAAGGATAAACAAACTAGAAAGAATTCCTATCATACAAAGGTTGGTAGAGAGTGGTTTGTTGGAAGTAACTACCTTTCCTATGGATCTATAATGGGCGGACCTCATTTTGGAATGCATAATTCATTATAACCCCAAGACCAGGGAAATCAAAAGAAAAATGATAATTTTCTAATAACCCTCAACAAAGCCACTATTGGTGGTTGTTTTTGGTTGCTTGAAAGAGAGCTCTTTGCAGATTTCAATTACACATTGTCGTAATGTGGTTTTTCAAAGAAGAAGGGATACTTAAAAAATGTCATTAATAAATAATGGTTTGCAACCCCAAAGAAGGGGAAATCTCAATTTCCTAAAAACCTACATAGGTCACATTTTTGAGATGAGATTTCATATATTATTATGTTACATAAATAAGGTGTAATGTGAATGCCTAATATTTTGAGGAATGGATGTACTTCTTTGTTCAAATCATCTATCCAAGAACACAATACTTGGATTGGGAAACCTTAATTAGTGACATGTTGCATGATATGATAGTTAGCTTTTCTGCTAACAAGTCTTTCTATATGTCTTCATATCTTTTCTATGCCTTGGCATGTACAAGACCCTAGCTAGGACTGAACGTTATTGAAGAATTTTATGATCAAATTCAAATTTATTATTATCCCGACTTACAATTAGAGAAGATATAAGAATTTCAAAAGAGTGAACGATGTGTTCACTATGAGGTTAGTCAAGTAGTTAAGAGCTGACTTAGGGTAGAGAATTTCTCTTAAGGCCATTTAGCCCATTAATAAATATGGCAACCACTTTATACAGTTTCAAAGATTTACCTACTTAAGAGTTGGAGGATATGATGGGCTACCTCATAAATTTCCCAAATATACGAAAGACAAATTCATCTTACTAGAGGTCTATAAACATATTGCATAAGTTAACAAGAGGTGTACATAAAGGAAGAAGGTAGGTATCCCATTTTCCATTGGTCTCAGGCACTACTAATGTAAATCTCAATCAAATTCCCTCAATATTGAGAGGGATATTATGAAATACAATTTTTCTATGTACATGAGATGAGGTTTCCTTTTGACAATAAGAATTTTGTGAAGAACCATCTTCATCTTGGCCCAGGATTTTATCATGTACCACATTTAGAATATTATTGGACTAATTGTTTTAATGATTATGAAGTAAGGAAAAGGATTTAGATGAGTACGAATCTGAGGTATATTGTTTCTTTCAAGCTAGGATGGGATATCGAAGGAGTGAAAGATGATGAAACTAGTCTGATAGACCCAATCTACACTAGCCACATACAAATGCATCCCATGGTTCCTATCGATTAGAGTCTCAAAAAGCCTAAAGACTTGGAAACTAGAAAAACAATGGTTTTAAAAAGAAAACATATATGGCTCACTAGAAAGAAAGGTGAGGCTACCAAAGCTCAACCTAAAGACATGCAAAGAACATAGGAAGAAGTCAATCCAATTCAAGTAGGTATATCCTCATCAACATTAGTTTCATCCCCTACACAACACAGTGACACCAAGTGGCAATGAAGATTTAGAAGAAACACCGGTAAAGAGAAGAAGTCCTAAGAAGACATGTGGTAATGGACCCCCAAAAGATTGCAGTCTACAAGATCAAATAGATAGAGAAGAAAAATAGAAAGAAAATGAACAAGAGCAAGAAATTGAAGTAATGGAGGTTGATTCATCTGCAGATCAACCAAATCCATCCCAAGAGGTATCTAAGAAAGGTACACAAAAAGGTAAATCTCCTACCTCCTTTCCCTTCAATCTACAAAATATAACAAAGGCTCCTTTGAAAAAAGCTCTTCAATTCTCCATACTTGAGTCTTCTCAAACTCTTGGTGTTACTTCTTCCCCCTCATGGTTGGAGAATATATTATCAAGAAAAAGGAAAACAATACATTTTAGTCTATCAAATGACAATATTATTGGGAAGTTATTACAAAAATCTCCTAAAGCCAAGAAATTGAAAACTATTTCGAGGTTGATGAAATATTGCAGCTCAAGAAAAAATTCATTGAAATTGCACACCTACTTGCACAAAAAGATCCTAGTCAATATATTATAGTTGACTATAACATAACAAAGGTGGATCTGGACCCTCCTAGTAGGGATGGGGATGTGCATAACTTCTAGGTGACTGCTACCAAGTTGGTGGAAAGAACAAAAAAGGACAAAAAGATAAGGATGAATTGAAGAATATAGTAGATTTTCTCTCAAATTGTCTAAAATAATTGATGGAACCTTCTCCCCAATCTCTTAGTCAAGAAAGTGCTTCCTTTGATTTGAATTCTACAATTGGGAAAGCAATGGTGAGCAAACTATGGAAGGACAACTACTATAGGAAAATTGCTCAAGAATGGGTAGGTGGGTAGCTGCACATATCTCTTTCTCTACTTCTTTTCTCTATATATCACCTCTTTAGATATCTCTCTCCCATGTCTCTCTCTCGTCTCTCCCTTTAATATCTCTAAATTATTCATTATTTAGGGTGTAGGGCCTATGGTTTATGGGTTTAGGCTATAGGGTATAGGGTTTAGGGTATAGGGTTGAGTATATGGTTAAGGGTTTAACCTATTGGCTTTAGTTACTAATTTTTATGGATAAGGTTTGGGGAACTAGCAGTATAGGGTATAGTGTTTCAGGTTAAATAGGTATATATAGTTTAGTGTAGTCTCACATTCCCCCTCTCTACTCTCCTCCTCATCTCTATTGTTTTCTACCTCACTTATCTCTCCTCTAGATCTACCTCTCTCTCTCTCTCTCTCCACTATCTACCTCCCCTTCCTATCTCTCCCCTTATTCATCCTTATCTACCTCTCGCTCCCTCCCTATGTAGATATTTCTTCTATTGATCTCACATATCTCTTTCTCTACTTCTTTTCTCTATAGATCACCTCTCTCTATCTCTCTCCCATGTCTCTCTCTCCTCTCTCCCTTTAATATCTCTAAATTATTCATTATTTAGGGTGTAGGGACTATGGTCTATAAGTATAGGGTTTAGGGTATAGGGTTTCTAAGTATATGGTTAAGTGTTTAACCAATTAGCTTTAGTTGATCAGGTTGATGGATAAGGTTAAGGGAACTGGCGATATAAGGTATAGGGTTTCGGGTTAAATGAGTATATCCAGTTTAGGGTTAAGTCTCACATCCCCCCTCTCTACTCTCCTCATCTCTATTTTTGTCTATCTCACTTCTCTCTCCTCTATATATACTTGTCTCTATCTCACCTCTCTCTCTCTCCACTATCTACCTCCCCTTCCTATCTCTCCCCTCATTTATCCTTATCTACCTCTACCTCCCTCACTATGTAGATATCTCTTCTCTCTATCTCACATATCTCTTTCTCTACTTATTTTCTCTATATATCACCTCTCTCTATCTCTCTCTCGTGTCTCTCTCCTCTCTCCCTTTAATATCTCTAAATTATTTATTATTTAGGGTGTAGGGCCTAAGTTTATGGGTTTAGGGTATAAGGTTTAGGGTATAGAGTTTAGGATTTAGGGTTTAGGGTATAGGGGTGAGTATATGGTTGAGGGTTTAACCTATTGGATTTAGTTGCTAACGTTTAGGGATAAGGTTTAGGGGAGTAAATACATAGGGTATAGGGTTTCAGGTTAAATGGGTATATCTAGTTTAGGGTTAAGTCTCACATTTCCACCTCTCTACTCTCCTCCTCATCTCTATTGTTCTCTATCTCACTTATTTATCTCCTCTAGATCTACCTCTCTTTATCTGACCTCTCTTTCTCCCCATTATCTACCTCCCCTTCCTGTCTCTCTCCCTCATTCATCCTTATCTACCTCTCCCTCCCTCCCTATGTGTCCATCTCTCTTTCTTTTCTTATTTTCTCCATATATCACATCTCTCTATCTCTCTCCCATGTATATATTTCCTCTCTCCCTTTAACATCTCTAAACCATTGATTATTTAGGGTGTAGGTCCTATGGTTTATGGGTTTAGGGTATAGGTTTTAGGTTTTATGGTATAAGGTTGAGTATATGGTTAAGGGTTTAACCTATTGGCTTTAGTTGCTAAGATTGAGGGATAAGTTATAGGGAATTGGCAGTATAGGGTATAGGGTTTCAGGTTAAACATGGGTGTATCTTGTTTAGGGTTAAGTCTCACATCCCCCCTCTCTACTCTCCTCCTCATCTCTATTGTTGTCTGTGGACATCAAAATCCGCAAATTAGGTTAAATTATAACACATACCATTAGCATGATTAGTATTTCAATGCAAAGAAAATATTCAACATCCATATGAGATAATACATCATGCTTTGAAATGCAACAAATAACAAGATAACTAAAGCATATAAAGAAAAAAATTCAAAGCATACCTATCCCATATTGGATTGGTGCACCCTTGACATGTGAAGGAGCCCTTTCCCAATCCTTGCTAAGCCTTGAGATGATGATAGACAAAGAGATGCAAGATGAACTCAAGTTGCCTATAGTGAAGATGCTCAAATGGTAGATGCAAATGAACGAGAAAATCACTTGAATTTATAGGCGAGGTTGAAGAGAGAAGAGGAAAAGTTGAGGAATGTGGGACTAATACTCAACCAATAGGAAGGATCCACTTGTCACTATGTGAATGGGCCATGGTTGTGCAAGTTTTGGTCAATGTGCCAATTTGAAATTTGAAAATAGCATTAAATGCATATGGTTAAGAGATTTGGGGGGAAATTTGATTGGACAAAAAAGTCAAACAAATGGAGTTAATGAGGGAATATTCCTTGGCAATATGCTTTGTGAGGAAAATAGAGTTTCAATAAATCAAAATAAATGATTTATTGTGCAAGTGGGAAAAGATAGAGGATGGGACACATGGGTTAAGTTTAGCATTAATCAAGGATTTGATTAATTAAGTTGATGATTTAGGTGATGTGACATTTGATTTACATTTTTGGATTTGTTTTAAATCAAATGAGAAGAAAATGAATATTAGCCATTTAATTAAATACATTTGATTTAACTAAATGAAGATACTTTTGGAGATAATTAAATAAAAATGATTTATTTAATTAAAGAGATAACCTTAGGAGATTATTCAAATAAACCCGATTTATTATGATGTTAATTTTGCATGTCTACATTTTCCATCTCACTTCTCTCCTCTAGACCTACCTCTCTATATAACCTCTCTCTTTCTCTCTCTTCTCCCCCTTTCATATCTCCAAATTATTCATTATTTAGGGTGTAGGGCCTACGGTGTATGTGTTTAGGGTATAGGGTTGAGTATATGGTTAAGGGTTTAACCTATTGGATTTAGTTGCTAAGGTTGATGCATAAGGTTTAGGAACTCATGACATAGTAAAATGAATTTCAAACTTAAAATCTAAATTAAAATGTATAGATTTCAAGAGAGAGAGAGAACATAACTCCTGATTAGTCATTTCATGGTAGTAATCCAAGCATAATATATGTCCCTATGAAGTTATGCTTAGGGTAGCATGTAATTTGATTAAGGATATGATAATTCACCTTTAAAACCTCTTCAATGAACCTATTGAACACTTAAGGAGGAAAATAGATAGAGTGAGAAATAGAGAAAAGAGAGAGGAAGAGAGAAGGGAGAGGGAGATGGAGATAAGACTTCGAGAGGAAAAGAGAAAAAAAGATAAAGAAAAGAAGAGAGAAAGAGAGGGAGAGAAAATGAGACAAAGGAGCTGAGTGGCAAATAGATAAAGAGAGGTAGAAAGATCTAGATAGAATAAAATATAGAAATATAGGGTTAGAGAGAGGGAGAGGGAGAGGGAGATATGAAAAGAGAGAATATAGAAACAAAGATAGAGATAGAGAGAAAGAGAAGTAGAGATATGGAGAGGTAGATAAAGAGATGCATAGGGATAAAAGAGATAGAGATACAAAGATAGAGGTAGATATATAGAGGAAAAAAGAAGGAGAGACAAAGAGATAGAGATAAGAAGAGAAATAAAGAAACACACACACACACAAATATAGTCAAATAGAGAGAGGGAGATCGAGATATAGAGAAAGAAAAATAGGAGACAAATATATATATAGGTAGAGATATTAAGAAATAAAGAGGGAAAGGGGAGAAGAGGGGGGAGATAAATAGGGATAGAAAAAGAGAGTAGGGAAGAGAGAGATGGGGAGAGGGAAATCGACAAAGAAAGAGGAAAAGAGAGAAATATAGATAGAGGAAGAGAGAACGAAAGAAACATATAGAGATAAAGAGGGGAGAGAGAGGAAGAGAGAGATTGAAAGATAATGAGAAATATAAAGAGGGAGATAGAGCTATTAAGAGATCTCTTTTTCTCTTCCTATATCTATATATCTCCCCATTTTTACCTCTCCCTACCTCTATATATATATATATATATTTCTCTACCTCTTTCTCTATATAACTTCCTATCTCTATCTTTCTATCCTTACATCTCTCCCTTTCACTCTCAATTTCTATATCTCTCTACTTATCTATCCTCTCTCAATTTCTCCCCCTCCCTCTCTCCAAACCTCTCTCTCCCTTCCTCTCTACCTATATATCAACATATATCTCTCACACACATACACTCCCTATTTATCCCCCCCCTCTCTCTCTATCTCTCTCTCTCGTACACACACATGTGCTGTCCTTGTTTCTCCTTCCCTGTCTCTACCTCTATCTCCCCGCTTCTCTCACCCTCTCTCTATTAATTATCTTTATCACCTCCTTTATCTCTCACTCTTTCCCCCTCTATCTCTAAATTCTCATTTCTCCCTCTCCCTCTCTATTTATATACATCATTATCTCTATCTCTCTTATTCACTCTATCTCTCCCCCCTATCCTACTCTCTCTCTCTTTCTATATATATATATATGTCCCTCTACCTCTATATATCACTTCCTATATATTTATCTTTCTTTATTCATCCAAACTCTTTCTATCTCTATCTCTCCCTCTCTCTCTTCCTCTCTCCTTCCATCTCTCCCTCCATATACTTATCTCTCTTTGTCTCTCTTTCACCCTCTTTATCTTTCCCAAGTTATATCTATCTCTCTATCTCTCCTTTATATTCCTATCTCCCTCCTTTCTATCCATATATCTCACTCTCTCACTCTCCCTATCATTCCCTCTTTCTATATCTAAATCTACTTCTCTATCCTCTCTATTTATCTTCCTCCATTTCTATCTATTTATACATATCTATCTCCATCTCTATCTCTCTCTTACTCATACACATAAAAAACTCCTTGTTTCTCCCTCCCTATCTCTAGGTCTAACTCTATATTTAATTTTTATCTCTCCATATCTCTTCTTCCATCTCTCCCTCTATCTCTATCTTGTTATCTCGCCATCTCTCTCTACTACTATCTTTCCCTCTCTCTAATCTCTCTCTCTATATCACTTCCTATCTCTCTTTATCTCTTCCTTCTCTATCTATCCCACCATCCTCTCTTTATTTATCTCTCCCTAACTTTCTCTCCATATTCCTCTCCACCATCTCCATCCCGCCATCCTCTTTTTATTTATCTCTCCCTAACTTTCTCTCCATATTCCTCCATCTCCATCTCTATATTCCTCTCTCTATATTCCTCTTTATCTCTATCTCCTTGTATGTCTCTCTCTCTCACTCTCTCTCTCTCTCTCTCTCTCTCTCTCTCTCTCTCTCTCCCTATTGCAAACATGAAAATGAGACTATTGGTAATGGATCCTGATTATCTTCCTGATTTAAAGGTTTTGTATTAATTATATTTGGATCCTTGTGAGTGGATGTATAGTTGATTTGGAGCTATCACTTCTCCATTGAGATCTTTGTTGCACAAACATCATTTTTTAAATGGCCTACCAATTGATCTAATGTATAATGTATGCAAAAATTTAAATCAAAATTTTCCTAGTTGACCTTCCACACATATTCAACATACCCATTACACACCAAGGTGCAAAAGCTAATTATTTATTATCTTTCTGTAGAAGGAATCCCCACGTTGAGCTTTTCTAGCCCCTTTTTCCAATGAACAATGGAGATTACAATGTGATACGATGTAACTAATCTCATCCATTCATCATTTTACTCTTTCCACCTACTCTTGTCACCTTCTGCAATGCATTAACTCTGGTACTTGGTTTTCCACCCTAGTTGTTGTATTTACTGTCGATGGAGTCAACCTAAAAAATATCAATCACCATTTACCTTGGTTTCTCAGCCTCTACACAGTTGAGCCAAATTCTCACTTATTTTTTCTCTAGACTAATTCTCTTGTTATCTTTGCGTAGGTTTGAATCCATCGGTTTGGCCTTTGTAATATTGCTTGTGCAAACTCTGTACATTTTCCTCGTCGACATTATTGACTATATAGGTGTGAATTTTCAACCCTTATGCAAATTCCCGTTTTACACTTTCTCACCTTAGAAAACCAAATCCGAAGGTGAAATTCCACATCAACAAGTTGAATTCATTCCACTTGGCATTCTTCTTTTGCATCAGTAGAAGAATAACTATCGGGGGCGCTCACACGAGGTGTAGATGACCGCATGGTGCATGGACATCCACATAGTGCGCTTACAACCCTAGAGGATTCTCACGTCTAAAGTTGGAAAAGGCATTACACTTCCTATTAGAAATGAATTATAATGTCCCTCTTCGACCAACCAACCCAAAAATGGCTCTTCCCCCCTATTTTGGTCTTGAAAGTCCTATCTTGCTCATTCAATCCATCTTCATAGCAGTTCCTCATCTTTTTGACATCTTTGTTGGCAATCTTCAAGCATTCACTTCACTTCCATCACTTCAAGCAGAACTTTGGCACTCCATAGCAGCAAAAACAACGCTCCATCAAATCCATCAAGCAATTATGGTACAAGCCATTGCAGTAGGGGCTTGAGGTTTTGCAACACCTCCCTTCACCACGGTTGAGGCTGTGGTGATTGTTCAAGCTCTCTTTCTCCATCATTGGATAGTGAGCTCTTGGTGGAGGTGGTAACGTTTTCATTCCTCTCCTTTACGATTTGGTTGAGTAGAAATTTACTATTTTGTAGTTTTCATTGTGTTCTCTACTTTCTTTTCTCCTTTATCATATATTTCTCTATCATTTCTACCTTGGTTGTCCATGGAGGTGGAAACACCGAAATGGGGGTCTAGCTGAGGTAGATCCCTCTACAACCCCCAACAATTGTCCCTCTTTCTTGTGTGTAGGTGAGAGAACGTGCGGAGCTAACTGGAAAAAGGGCATCTTTATGAGATCATCTTTGTCACCCTAGTTCTAGTCTACTTGCTTTATCATTTTAGCATCTACTTTGTATACTTTCTCATTCTTTCTTAACATCTAGATTGAGATATCTAGTCTATTAGTAGGTCTTTTTGGCATTTTTACTATGTCCACTGTTGTCTGGTCATACGGACGCTAGCACGCCATGCTAACGTCCTAGAACTGTGTTATCATCCTCGGACAGAGAGTTGTCTGAGGCACAAAACTGACTCCAAAAAGATAGCTCACCTAGCTCGGATTATAGTTTGGGTTTGAAGAGTGATTGAAGGAACTTATAGTCCTCATCATTCTCGCCCCTCATTTGAAACATTCCCTTAGAATGAGGTAAGCTAGGGAAGCCTTTCGCTCTTGGCTCTCTGTGACCTGGGGCCTTGAACATGGTTGGTATCCCTCTCTTACATTTTTGGCATGAACCTGACACGAACCTGCATCTATTCATTTTTCAATGTTGAAACTTATCTAGTGTGCCATGTGATCATCATTTCCCTAAGTGTTGTGAAGGCTTATGGGTGTCACAACCTAGTCCACAACCTCTAGGTACATTGTCAGGATAAGTATACAGAACCTTCCAATGGATAAGATGAGGGTCAACTCTAGTTTCTCTATAGGCCTTTTCTCTGAACCTGCGACAGGTCTCTTGGCTCAAGAATAGTTGTTGAGGGGTGAGGTAGGAATCTCTTATGAAACTGATCACATCCCCACTCGTCCTACATCTCCCACACCTTCATTGGTAGATGAGCATGAGGTTGTTCATATTCCTTCAGAATATGTCTCCGCCCTTAGCAAAGGGTTGGGTGACTTAGAGAATCACTTGGAAAGAAACCTGAGGTTGGCTAGGGCCGCTCGGTTTATTATCAAATTAAAGTATATGGTGGTAAAATAATGAACATGCATAGAAATTCTAGCTAGCCTCTCTAGTTTGATTGAAGTGTGTGGCCTTTCGAATAATGCTAACATTATACAAGGGGCCACTTTTGAAGAACATGGGAGACAATTAAAAGTATCGATGCCTCCCACATTTGTACACATGACTGATGTGATCCCTTCGATCAACATCCCTTCTACCTCTGAAATATCTGAAACTATCAAAGCGAATAGGATCCCCTTGGGTTTCAGCTTCACCCCTCCTGTCACCTCTAGCAGTGAAGGTTTTGGCAGGATGAGTGGTGGAGTCTTTGGTAGTGGTGGTGGCTTCAACGATGAGGGTGGTGCTGGTGGAGGTCATGGTGGTGGCTTTGGAAGCGGAGGTGGCTCTAGTGGAGGCCCTTCTCATGGCGATGGCTCCGACAGTGGTTCCAGCCGTGGCCACGATAGTGGTTCCGGAGGTGGCTCTAGTGGTAGTTTTGGAAGCGGAGGTGGCTCTAGTGCTAGTGTGATTGGATGATTGATGCATGAACCTAAAGTATGTGATTGGGTTGTGACATTGAATGAAAATGTAGAACTTGACAGTCGACTACATTAGTGCGAGCATGAAGTATATATGAAAAATATGTGAATAAAGATCAAATCATTTGAATGCAGAGCAGAGTGTGAAGAAGGTTGAGTGAAGTATATTAGTGCCTAACTAGAACTGTAATCAGGCTTAAGAAGAAGGTAATTTCTCAGTTCATATTTTTTAGATGGATTTAATCTGATTGTCTTATGTAAGGTAGTGAGCCTTCCCTTTGAGTAGTGAGATCTAGGCAGTTTTCCTGAATGCATGTGCATTCCCTATTCATTTCTTTCATTATAATTCTAACAGGGTATAATCTTGTGGACTAACATCCACCATAGTTTTCCCCCTAGAAGAGTTTCCACGTATAAAAATATTGGTGTTCATGTGTCTCTGATATGATGTTGATTTATGCTTTCAGTATTAATTATTAGATCTAAGATTAAAAATTGTTTAAGGTTGAATAAGCTTAATTTATTTAACAAATGATTCACCCCCCCTTCTCAGTTGTCTATCCTTGTTTTTCCAAGAATGTGATGTGAACATCCACTATCAATTACCCATTCATCTTTTTCTTCAACTCAAGCAGCTAGAGCTTTATCCTCATTTGTACAACTAGCAGATTTAGTAGACAAAAAAATATTTTATTTGATAGAAATAAACAAAAACTCATCCTTACTTACATTCCCTTTGTCAGATTCATCATCTATCACACCTTCATTAGCAGCATAGTAACACTTATTTTGAAATTTAGGCTTGTAGGGTTTTGGATTAGGAACTCTTTCCAGACACCCTGATGCAAAATGACCTATCTTGTTGCAAGAAAAACACTTAATAGGAAAATTTCCTTTATACTTACCTTCTCCTTTGGCTTCCCTTTTGACAATAAGTACTTCAATCTCATTAAGTTCTCTTTCTTCTTCTTCAACCTATCTCATTTCTTCCTCATATCTGAATACCTTTCTAGAAGAACTTTCACCTAAACCATATTTCTGCTTTTCTCTCTAGGAAGTAGTAGATTTAAATGAAAATTATGTCTTAGGAAGGGCATCACCGAATTCACTCAGCTCAAAAGTAGTAAGTTTACCAACCAACATATCTCTGGTTATATTTATCACAGTTTAGTTTGGAGCTCCTCAATGGCTGTAGCTTTGATTTTATATGCATCAGGCAAGGATCTAAGCACTTTAGCAACAATCTCTTATTCATCCACCTATCCGCCAACACATTTGAGACCACACACAATTTCATTCACTCTTTGCATGTAAGTAACAATATTCTCATCATTTCCCATCTTCAAGAGTTCATATTTTCCTTTTAGACATTGTAGCTTGGTCATCTTCACATTAGCATCACCTTCATATAAAGTTTCCAACTTTTTCTAGATCTCATAAGGAGTTTTCAGATCTATAACATTTTTCATCTTAGTATAAGTTAAAGCACTCAAAAATGCTTCCTTAGCCCTAATGTTATATTCAACATCCCTAATCTCAACAGTAGTAGTAGGACAATTTAGCGGAATAACATACCTTTTGCATGTAATGTGCCAGTAGGATTCACCAATGCATCTCAGATGACACTCCATTTGATTCTTCCATAGAGAATAGTTTGTTCCATAAAATCTTGGACTATCCTTCTTGTATGTCGCCATCCTGGATCACCTCAAGCTATTAAACTTCTTCCAAGGAACTTTCTCTGATACCAATTGGTGGCAATACAAGGGCAGACAACTGAGAGGGGGGGTGAATCAATTGTCATATAGTTTTAAACTTATTACACTTATTAACATTTAATCTCTGATTTGATTAATAAAAATGAAAGAAAGAATCAACAACACATCAGAAGCACACATAACACCAAGATTTTTGCATGGAAACCTTGTTAGGGAAAAACCACGATCGAGGTTAATCCACAAGTTATACCTTGTTAAATGTATAAGAAGAATATAAGAGGAATGCACATGCATTCAGGCACACTACCTAGAGCTCACTGTTCAAAGGAAGACTCACTATCTTACAAAAAAAAAAATAGATTAAAACCATCTAAATATTTTGAACTGAGAAAGTAGCATCCGCAAATGCCTGAGTATAGTTTTGGTTAAGCACATGAACACTTCTTCACTAACTTTCACTCTTTTTCACTCTCTTGTCTACCTTTGAATGATCTAAATTTTTTTTGCACATAGAACTTGCACACTTTTCTTCACACTTGTAACAAATGAGATAAACAATCACTTATATATATCTACAACAAGAAATTACATTTCTTTATGTCGGCTTGAACACAATAATAGAATGAATGCAAATTGACAGCCCAAAATAATAAAGATTATTAATGCGCATTAACCAAAGTCATCCACAACATAGTAGAGACCTAAAAAAATATCCTCGAACACAAAACACCTTCAAATATGTTGAGAAACAGTGCCTCAATTACCAGCTTGGACCTCTGTCAGGAAAGGACTTGGCGAAAAATGTCTTGCTTCTGCCCTTAACCGCTTTACCGCGGTGGTTTGGTTTTTCCTTGGCGGTACCATGGTGGCAACCTAGTGGTTACTGCTTCACCACAGGTGGTGAGTTTGCTCACTATGGTGGCGTTCTATATGGTGGTTACCGCCACACTGTGGGCGGTGAGTTCGCTCACCATGGTGGCCATGGTGAGACCGCTAGAGGTCTAGCAAGTGGTCACTGCCCTACCACGAGGTGGCCTGGTGGCCCCCACGGTAGTGCGGTATGACCACCTGTGGTCTGCCTAGTAGTTACCGCTACACCGCGGTAAGGCTGGATGGGCTCGGCAGTGGCGCGGGGCGGATAGAGATTGAGCTCGAATGAGCTCCCCGCCATACCATGATAGGTGAAGATGAGCTCAATGGTAGTGCAGTAGGAGCTCGGTGTTAGAACCCAAAATTTTCATTCAAAACCCTAATGTTTTCCCAAAATTTCATCAAAAACCTAAGTGATTTGCCCCTTTTAAACCCCTCATTTTCCTATATTTTCATGAAAAAATCATTCACTACCTTTCAAAATAGCTTATAACCTTTACCACTACCTTTATATTTATTTTTATATCACTTACCACTTTACCACGACCTCCCAAAATGGGCTCGTAGTATGGCAGTAGTGGTTAAAGGGGTTGGCATAAAGTTCTTATCGCCACACCGCATGCAGTATAAAATTAGACCACGGTATTGCGGTGGGCGGTAAGTCTCCAATGAAGCAGCAGTGAGGAGATCCCACCACGGCACCACAGGGGGTCATCTCACAGACCGTGATGACCACGATGAATGAAGACAAGCAATGGATGGAGCTTACCATTGGCAGTCATCCCAGTGCCCGCAGTGGTGCGGTAAGTGGCGAAGGGTGAGTGGAAAACGGGTAGTTGTTACCGCAATACCATAGCTAGGAAGAACAGTGACCGCTGTGATGTGGTAGTAGTAGAGAGCTAGCATAAGATGTCTATTGTGGTATCGTTGGTAGTTAAGTCAGTGACCACAGTAGTGCGGTGATAGGAAATGCGATGAGGAAGTAGCAATAAAAATCAACCACTGAGGAACCACTAGGGAGAAAGATAGAGACCGCGGTAAGGCGGTGGAAGAAAATTCAAATACCATGCAACCACCAACAGTGTAAAAGCAAACCGCAGTAATGTGGTGGGGAAAAGAAAAGGTGGAAAAGTCAAAGCCAATGGTGGAGCGGTAAATGAAATAACTGCTAGGGGAAATCAAATGTAAGGATTGGTAATGTATAAAGTGAAATTATAAAGGGCGGTAAAATTATTAAAGGTAAAATCAAATGCAGAACTATATAAAAATATTTAATTTGCTGAAAGGAAACTCAATTAAATATTTTAAGTTTCTGTCATGGAATATCAAATGGCTGCAACAAAAAATGAAGGGTCATGACCCTTGAGATATGTATTGTATAAATATTTTGAAAATCAATTGGAGAGGGAGAGAGTAGGAGATAGATTTTTCTGAATGGGAATGTAAAAATGTAAAAATCTTTCTTGAAACAGAGCAATGGGGATTAATGTTTTTAATTGGTGAAAACCTTCTTGTTTTAGTTGTTGTGTTGCAATAATATGCATTCTTTTATCTAGTTCTCTCCAACTTAAGATCCTTTAATTATTTAAATTAGCATATCAAGTATAATCTCTGATTTATCATAATGTATTCCCATTTTGTGTAATTTTATTTGTTGGTGTCTATAAGTCAGAATTAAATCCCTTCAAGTAAGTCACTACAATTTTAGGATTTCTTTTGGGTAGTTAAAGAAGAACCAGGTTAAGAAACATTCCAACACTATTTATGTAAGACATAAATAAATGAAGTTGTATGCCACTAATTGGGATTTCATTTTCAAAGTGCCTAACAACTAGAATTAAACCAGAGTAGGAAAACACATATCATTTTCTATTTTTTGACTCCATTTCCCATGTGGATAGAAGGCACTGATCTGCCTCAACCCAGAGATAAATTTCATAAACAAACAACATTTTCAAATCCTTTCTTTTGTGCAATAGAAGTAGGAGTATTTGTAGTTATTTTTATCTATTCATTTCCATTTGCCATTATGGATAGATTGCTCAATCAGGAAACACATTTCAATCTCCATCATTCATATAGGTACACCCACCTTGGTCTAGTAGAACCTAAAGAGAAGAAGGTTCAATTGCATCAATTGGCCTTGTACATTGGCCAAAAGCTTTGTGAGAGCTTGGCAACCTCTCCTGGTTCAAACCTGTGTTTTTGAGACCCAACACTTGGATGGACTCAGAGCTCGGTCAACCAAGCTTGACTGAGCTCGACTGAATGTTAGAAGGACACATGGCTCAGTGCTAGGATGTTGATTGGCTAAAATCTAAAATAGTTAAAGGCAATTATTGCAGGCCGAGTTTCAGCTAGAGACAAGACTCGATTTAGGCAAGGAATTGAATGCCCGGGCGGCCTGATGCAAGAAGATCTATCAGTGAAGATCAGATAGTGTGATTGGATGATTGATGCATGAACCTAAAGTATGTGATTGGGTTGTGACATTGAATGAAAATGTAGAACTTGACAGTCGACTACATTATATACATATGTAACCCAAAAGGTGATGGTTAAGTAGGTAAGTAGTTGATAAGAGACTAAAAATGAATAAATTCTACTATTTTTTTGCAATTCACAAGTATAAATGACTAAATAAATGACTAATTTGGTCATCGAGTAAAATCACAGCTAAATAATTGGTCAAACAAATAAAAATGACTAAATAAATGACTATTACTCCTCTATTCTTTTTTATTTTGATCATAATCCATAGAGCTTAAGCCCCCCTCATGGGACCCCTACCTAAGTGGGCCATTTGACCACCTAGGTTGCTTGGTGCACCAAAAATACCTATTGTGTGGAAGGCATTTCCTCTTGGCGCAGTCTTAAGGCCTTCACATATTTTATAAAAAAATTAACATTTATATGAACTTTAACTTTTATTACTCATTATGTTAATGAATCATTAATGTTACTCAAGATGAAATCAACACAACATATATTTTAGTTTTCATGAGCCTTGCTTTGTTTGTTGAGGGAGTGGATTGTATTATAATATAATATAATAATAATATATTATAATATAATATGATATTATATAATATATATAATATATATTATTATATTATATTATATTATTATTATATATATTATATAATATTATATAATATTATATATTATTATATTATTATATTTTATTTTTCTTCATCAACCGCAACCTAAGGCTACGAAGTTATTTATATTAATATCAATAAAATTTACACCAGTTCATCCAGCGGCTAGACTGGTGAATTTTACAAAATGGAGAACATCCTGACTCCCATTACTAATTACTATGACACAAATCCAAGCTAACTTAATACAATGGCACCATGCCAAGCTAGCTCTCATAGATGGCAGTGATGTCCAACTTGGCTTGTGTACTGCAAGAAGATTTCTTTGGAGCTTTACTCGCAACTTGTCCCTATCTTCTCCAACATCCTAAATTTGCATCCCAATTCTTTAAATTTGATGCATTCTGCCTCTTATTTACGGTTTGAGAGATTGCTCCCTCACACAAGCTGAAGAGAGATGGTGGCAACGTACTATCACTAGTGGTGATATAATATTATATTATTATTATATATAATATAATATATATTATATATTATATAATATCATAATATAATATATATTATATATTATATAATATCATAATATAATATAATATAATATTTAATATAATATAATATGATATAATAATACAATATTATAATATATTTAAAAGCAGGAGATTTAACTAACAATGAAAATCAAATGGAAAATAAAGCAGACAAAAGAGATTTTAAAAACTACATTTTAAAAAAAAAAGCAGGCAAAGGAGCCTTATTTTGAAACCTAAAAAAATGTGAAGGAAAAATAGCTCGGCGGCTATGGTGAAGCAGGGAAGGGTTGCCCTAGTTTGGAGGAGCCGAAACCAGTAGCGGTGGGGAAAGAAGAATGAAATAGTGACATAAGGTAAAGGATGTCATAATGTTAAAACCTAAATGTGCTCATTATTATAATCTTGACCGTAATTTTCATTTTAATAAACATACTCTAAAACCCTCATCGAAACCATATTTTTAGGTTGTAGCTCACCAAATTGGAGATGTGAGGTCAATACTAGCGAGGAAGAGTTTGGAGAGCTAAAACCAATAGCGACGAGGGCTCTGGTTTAGTAAGTACGTTTTGAAAAATGAGGGAAGGCCTTTTCAAGCCAAATACCTGAGCTCTACGGTAAAGCTTATAGGCAAATATGGCTTTTCATATTGTAATGCATTATTTTTGTAAATCTTATAGGAAAATATGGATTTTCACACAATAGTTAAAGCACATTTATATACAAAAATTATGGCAAATATTTCTAGTGTGCCACATAGGATAAAACCCAGTTGTAGAAATGAGGGCATGACAACAACTTTTGACAGCACATACACATTGTATTTAGAGGCACATTAGTATCACAAAGCACATGGAACTAAATTAGAAAAAATAGGCTAAGGAGCTCAAGAACAAGAAACTAAGTGAAGAAAATAAAAACATGATAAGATGAGTTTAGAATTGAGACAAGAACTGTCTTATGGTCTAATCAAGAGGCACATCAGTACACACATTCTATCTAGAGCCATTAGCATCCTAAGCACATGGAATTAACTTGGAAAAATAGAGCAAGCAACTTACCAATAAGAAACTAAGTAAAGCTAATTGATGGATCTTAGCGTTAGGCTGAGTATTACATCTTTGTTGTCTATGCATTTTGGCACTCACAGTTTTGTTTGGAGGGGACAGGACATGCCGACATGGAACAAACTTAGAAAAATAGGCTGTGGAGCTCAAGAACAAGATATTAAGTGAAGAAAATAAAAAATTGATAAGGAGATGTTGGAATTGAGACAAGAATTGTCTCGTGTTTTAATCAAGAGGCACAATAGTACACAAATTCTATCTAGAGCCATTACAATCATTAGAACCTGGAATTAACTTAGAAAAAATATACCATGGAGTTGAAGAATAAGAAACTAAGAGAGCTTACAGATTTTAGGGATTAGTTGAATATTATAGCTCTATTGTTTGTGTAGACATGGAAAATATACATGCACCTGATTCTGATCCTACTAACATCATTTCGTCTTGAATCATACTCTCAGCTTATAAACACCTTTCATCCCTTAATTAAATAAATCATTATTTATTTAGTTAGGTCTTTCTCCTTTGGTGATTAAATTAATCAATTTAATTTAATTAATCATCTTTCTCTGTTCATTTAAATAATTCATTTTATTTAAATTAAATCTCTAAAGTCCTCCTATTAAATTAAATAAATTAAACCTTATTTGATTTAATTTAACATACTCCTCTTTGGTTAAATAAATCAAATCATTTATTTAATAAATCATTTCCTCTCAATTCTGATTTAAATTAATTCATCTATTTAAGTCTAAATTGTCAAATCACCTAATTCTTCATTAAAATAATCAAATCCATGATTAACTTAATCCCTCTCATTAAAATCCTCTAGAGAATGCAACTTGCACAATAAATCAATTACTTTGATTTATTAAATCTCTATTTTTCTCACATGGCATCAAAAGGGAATATTCCCTCAAGTTTGAATTCAAAAATGCAAGTGGATGGGTACTTCCAACAAGGCATTCACTCCTCTTACATGTCCTTGTGCATTGAACCAAGTGACATTAACTCCATTCTTCTCTCCCCCCAACATGTCACATTCAAAATTCAAATTTGAATCCAATGGCATTTATCATGCACATTGGCCAAAATGTGTTCATTCCTCCTCCAATCACATATGGACAAGTGACCTCTTCTCATTGGTTGGTCTTTTATCCCACATTCATCCAAATCCCTCATTCTTCCAATTTGGGAATCTATAAATGAGAGACTCTTCCTCTCATTCAATCATCCACAACTAGAGTAAACTTACTTTACTCAACTTTATCCTCAATGCAAGATCTTAGCTAGGTTATTGCAGGTTTTCTCAAAAACTCATATTGTTCTTCATCATCAAGTGGATCAATCATCAACAATCACACAAAGGAGTTGGGAAAGGGCCAATTGCAACACTTCATTGGCACCAACTCCCCCATGGGATCTCTAGTTTGCTCACTTAATTAGGATTTACATGCTTTTTCGTATTTTATTCTTCATTTTTTCCTATTTTAAGTTTTGTAAATGGATTTCATGGGGAATCCTTGTTTTACCTTGCATATGATCTAATAACATGTTTTTTTGCTTACCTTTGAGGTACCAGAGTCAGAATATGTGTGTGAACTCATTGGTCCCGGTGATCTTTGGTATCATGACATATACACCTACCTAAGATTAGGAATCCTCCCCACTGACATCACCCCAAACCTAAAGCGAACCTTTGTCAAAAGGTCTTCATGATTCGTCATCCTAGGAGAGACCCTCTTTTGTAGAAGTATCGATGAAACTTTGCTACATTGTTTAAAACCCGATGAAGCCTTGATTGCTCTAACTGAGGTACACAATGGCACGTGTGGTATGACCTTGGCTAAGAATTTGCTGAGAACCGAGTACTACTGGCCAACAATGGAGAGAGAGGCACACAACTTTGTCAGAAGATGCCTGCAATGCCAATAGCATGGAGACCTTATTCATGCACCAACTCAAGAACTACATCCCATTGTTACACCTTGGCCCTTTTCATAGTGGGGGCTTGATCTCATCAGTAAAATCTCGCCCACCTCATCCAATGGCCACAAATTCATTATCACCGCCACCGAGTACTTCACTAAGTGGGTTGAAGCAATTCCCATGACCTACATCACTGGAAAGTAGATATCCAAGTTTATCCTGAATTACCTCATTTGTCAATACGGTGTCCCCCAATCCATTATCTCTGATAATGGGACACCTTTCAAGAATCAGGATGTCCATGACTTGTGCGAAAAATTCAAAATCAAACATTGCTTTTCCACTCCATATTATCCACAAGGCAATGGCCAAGCAGAAGCTACCAATAAAACCATTTTGAAAACCCTCAAGAAAATAGTCAATGACTCTGGTCGTGACTGGCATCTGCAGCTAAATCCCACCTTATGGGCCTACCGCACCAGCATCCGCACGCCAACAGGCACCACCCCATTCTCCCTAGTCTACGGATCAGAAGCCATCCTCCCCATTGAGATCGACCTCCCGTCACTGAGGATATCACTGCAAAACCTCATCATGGATGAGGATTATAGGGTTACAAGACTGAATGAGTTGGAATTACTAGATGAACAGTGCATGGATGCCTTGAATAATCTACAAGTCTACCAAAATCGCCTGAAACGGAGCTACAACAAGAAGATCAGGCAACGCACTTTCCAAGTTGGTGACCTTGTGCTGAAAGAGAACCAAAAGAATGTGCCAAACCCGAATACAAAAGGAAAGTTTGAGCCCAATTGGTTGGGACCCTTTGTCATCACTGCAAGTTACAAATCGGGGGCATATCAGTTGTCGACACCGGAAGGTGAGCCCCTGCAGGAGCCCATGAATAACTCTCACCTCAAAAAGTTTCATGCCTAAATCTTGCAAGGTATAGAACCAAAAATACAAAAACAATCAGAAAGAGTCCTGAAAAAATAGTTACCTTGATGAAAACTTGGCAAACAGGTGTCTTGGTGACAATAAAAAAATCAAAAAATGCAAAAATCCGAAAAAATAAAAAAAAATATTGAAAATAGCAAAGAGAAAAAATTCGTCCTCTAGTGAAAACCACTTCGGTGGCGCTTTGGGCAAGTACCTTGGTGAAAACCTGGCAAACATGCACCAAGTGTAAATAAAGCACCCACCATCTACCAGGATCTGCATGACTCACTCATTCCATTACATCTCAATAAATCATCCATCCACCCATTCACTCGCATTCTACCATAGCCTGAGCTGGTGTCTATACCATATTCCGCCATGGAACTACTTGGCATTTTTAAGGTCAATTTGTCCTGCCTTTATTGAAGTAGTCTATCACACCACACTGGGGGCATGTTCCTGTATCAGCATCGGATCGGATTCGTGTATTTTCTCAAGGTCTACTTCAAACTCATCAAAAAATTCAAAAACATCCAAATCATCAAAAATCAAAAAACATGTCAAAATATCAAGAAAATCTTCAAAAATTCATCAATAGTCTTGTCAGTCTTTCACCTTGTCGAACTACATCGTCTCTGAGCTTGAACGTAGGCAAGGTTGATCTTTGACCATCCCCTGAGACAGTAGGGTCAGTCCTTAAGCGTCCGTCGCATTGGCAATCCGTTTGCCCATATTTTTTTACATTTAGGTCAGTCCTTAGGTGTTTGTCACATTGGCAATCTGTTTGCTCATCTTTTCCACATTTCAGCCAGTCCTTTAGGCGTCCGTCGCAATAAAATGGCAATCTATTTGCCCATCTATCTCATCATCAGTCAAATCAATTATCATCTGAACTACGTCGTCTCTGAGCTTGAACGTAGGCAAGGCCATCCTTGATCGGCCCCCGAGACACAAAATACCAAAAACATTGAAAAATGTGAAAATACCAAAAATAGCCTCAAAATATCGAAAAAACCAAAATGGTGCATCCATTTCATCTTGCTTTCACCCGTGATTGTCGCCGCTCATAATAAATCAATTTTCACCTTCACCCTTTGGTGAGTTAGTCAGAAGCAAGTTTAGCAGGTTCTAAAGTGAACGCCCAATCGTCAAAAGTCTTGGAAGTCTAAGTCAGTAAGCAAGCAAGTTGGTCAACTCGGAGTATCAATAGCTTATCACCCAATCGGTCCCATCAAAACCCTGATCACTGCATGTCCTAGGATGAAGCTTTCCTACGATGGACATAAGCATTAGGTACCCCACAGTAGTTTAGCCTTGGCTAGCGGTATGAAGAACATTGGCTTGTTTGTTTACTTTATCTTGGTCTTTTTAGACTTATCTTATTTTGCGCTCATTCCAAGGACCTCTCAATGATGCCTAAACAAAACAGGTTTAGAGAGAAATGAATGGGGCAAGGATCATTATATTTTTTTATCTGTTGTGCTTGTTGGATACTCTTGTAAAATAACTTGGCGAATACTTGCTTTGTTAGGTCTGTCCTAGCAAGGTTTCCGTATGTCAAGTGTGAACAAGAATACTCCTATCTGATTGACAAGTCAAAGTCCATCACACTAGGTACAACACCATCCTGGTCCTTTATACCTTGATGCATCGTACCTATGTGTGTTATCAAACATAATGTAATTATCCCTTTGAAAATCCCAATTCCTAGCAATGTAATACCTCATCATCATCATCATCATCATCATCATCATAGTGTAGGCTTGTGGATCCTCCTTTCATGCATCTTATTCTTCTTATTCTTCTATATTTACTAAAATTTCTATCTAAAATCAGTGTGTTGTATCAAAATATACATGAGGCTACCCATGGTCGATGATTGTTTATACATCATCAAAATTGTCTACATCAAAGAATTATCTTACGTCCTCTGATCAATAGAACCACTCCTCTCACATTTTATCGTGATCTCGATCGAAAAATCATACATTTCCGTTCGATCTCTCGAGGGGGCAGTATACCAGCATACAGTGGGGCATTTGAAAAATCAAGAAATTTTGAACTTTGATCATAGCAGTTTATTCTTTGAATCAATGCAACAAGTACATTGCTTCAAAGAGGGGCAAAATGTAGACATGGAAAATATACATGCACCTGATTCTTATCCTACTAAGATCATTTCGTCTTGAATCATACTCTCAGCTTATCAACACCTTTCATCCCTTAATTAAATAAATCATAATTTATTTAATTAGATCTTTCTCCTCTGGTGATTAAATTAATCAATTTAATTTAATTGATCATCTTTCTCTGTTCATTTAAATAATTCATTTTATCTAAATTAAATCTCTAAATTCCTCCTATTAAATTAAATAAATTAAACCTTATTTGATTTAATCTAACATATTCCTCTTTGGTTAAATAAATCAAATCATTTATTTAATAAATCATTTCCTCTCAATTCTGATTTAAATTAATTCATCTATTTAAGTCTAAATTGTCAAATCACCTAATTCTTCATTAAAATAATCAAATCCATGATTAACTTAATCCCTCTCATTAAAATCCTCTAGAGAATGCAACTTGCACAATAAATCAATTACTTTGATTTATTAAATCTCTATTTTTCTCACATGGCATCAAAAGGGAATATTCCCTCAAGTTTGAGTTCAAAAACGCAAGTGGATGGGTACTTCGAACAAGGCATTCACTCCTCTTACATGTCCTTGTGCATTGAACCAAGTGACATTAACTCCATTCTTCTCTCCCCCCAACATGTCACATTCAAAATTCAAATTTGAATCCAATGGCATTTATCATGCACATTGGCCAAAATGTGCTCATTCCTCCTCCAATCACATGTGGACAAGTGGCCTCTTCTTATTGGTTGGTCTTTTATCCCACATTCATCCAAATCCCTCATTCTTCCAATTTGGGAATCTATAAATGAGAGACTCTTCATCTCATTCAATCATCCACAATTTGAGTAAACTTACTATACTCAACTTCATCTTCATCCACAATCATATGCAAAGTTACTGTCTTCACATTGAGAGCCAATTTTGCCCACTTCAATCAACCATTCATCATTTTTTAAGACTTGCAACAAGGTTATGCTCAAATCTCCAAATGACCATTTCTCCATCATATATCATTGCTACTTAGGAATTGGGAAAGGGCCAATTGCAACACTTTATTGGCACCAATTCCCCCATAAGATCATCATTCTATTGTCTAGATTAGGATTTACTTTCATGTTATTTGAGTTTGTTCTTCATTTCCTAATTTTAGTTTGAATAGATGGATTTCATGGGGAATCTCTCATATTTGCATGCATTTTGATCTAACATCTAACCATGTTTGTCATCTTTGTGCATATGCAGGTTTAGGGGTTCACAGTTTGTGCATTTCAACACTCATGGTTTTGTAAGGAGGGGGGCAAGAGGGCCTCCTTTCTTCTCTTTCGAGGATATAGTATGGGTTGATGGACTCTCATCCTCAAAGCATGATAATTTTGTTATATTTTTATTAAAGGCCACATATGATTTCAAATCTGAAAACAAAATTTGTAAAACACCCAAGACCTAATGGTTGCTTGCAAAAGAGTGAAACTCAGCCCATTTTCATCATCAATCCTGACCTAATAGTAGATAATATTTTATACCTTTTAAAGCATACTCTAGAGCAATAGCTTCACACTTGTGTCTTTTTAATTTTTATAATTTTGTGTATTTTTTTTTTGTCTAAAATGTTGGTTGATCATTATTATGGAAAGGGATGTAAAGTTGCATATAGTTTTATAACCTTTTTTATATTAATAGTAAATGTTTGTGTATATGGTATTTATCTACAATAGTGTATTTTCTACTGCTGTCATTGAAGATTACCTTTTGAATGCACTTGTTATTATGGAAATCATTTTTGATTGTAAGCATTCTGAGTTCATATTACTGTCATTAGTTGTGAGGAGTCACAAAGGCAAAGTCTTTCCTGGCATGAGCACCTATAGGTTTGAAAGTATTTATTTGAATATTGTCATTTGTTTTTGCAAGCAAATTAGTTTTTAATGGTAAATTTCATATTGTTGTAGCTTTATTTGTGTGAGTCAAATTTGAACATCAATCCTCAATGTTGTTCAGTTGAAATTGTATATGACTAGGGGTTACCTTTGCATAGATCATACTGTGTTTCAGTCAAATATGAATAAATGAACTGTGGAGTTTGACTATCAAACCTATATGTGCATTTCTTATTGAATACTTTTATTTATTAGACTTACTCTGATAAGCTAGTAATATATTTAAGATACTACTTTGATATTTATTCTTTTGCAAATGCATTTATTTTGCAATATCATCAATTCTATGTATTTTTGAGAATTTATATATTTCCTTTGCAGAAGGGGTTTACATCATCCCACCATATATACCAACCATCATGCTGATGACAACCTTCTTAATGGTGCATTTTTGTTCATCTAATCTGACTGGCCATTGTTGATAGCAAAGCAAGTCATATTGTCATTAACCAAATCTAACAGCTTTAAGTAAAAAATCTTCAAACAATTTTCCCTAAAAAATAATCTACAAACATATTAAACCACCATAATCTATCGTTCGAATAATGCAAGGAGAAACAACAACACTAGTCAAAGAAAATCTAGATTTCATTATTTTTCTCCTTCATTTTAGACCGGATAATTAGGAACCCAAACATCCTATAAAGTGGGAAAAGCTAATTATAGGTTTATGTAAAATGTATGTTAAAATTACTAAAATTAACTCTTAAATTGAATTAGGTTACAAATTCACCACACAAAACTTCTAACCTAACAATTTCTTTTTCAACAGGTTTGCCAATTTCAACTAACTCTAATAAAATCTTCTACCTTAATAGTTTGGTTCTTCTGATCCATCTTTTATAAGGCCATAATGCAATAATATTTTGGTAAAAAAATGTGGAGATCATGTATATATTCAATTTAAATACACCCAAGGAATTAATAGATAGATACAACACATCCAAGCCTTGATTGATTCTTGGTGTAGGGGCACCTCATCCATTTTGTCAAAATGTTGCAAATAGGGATCTGAGGTTAAGTTTTGATGTTTTGAGTCTAAATATGATGTAATAAGTTCATAATAGACCATTCTTGATTTTATTGAGTCATGTTGGGTTCATTGTTGTAAAAGATGTCAATATTTCCAAATATTGTCAAAAGTTGTCATATGTAAAATGCAAAAATGCCAAATTTGAGAAGACCAACGGTCAAGAAGTTTAAAAGTTGGTTGGAGTCAGTTTTTTGGGTTGGTTCTTGATTGTAAATGGTTAAATATGTCTCAAAAACTTAGAAGCAAGGCTTTGGTTGTGATTTTGATGAAAAGGCAATAAGAAACCCTTCATTTTTGTGTATTTTCTACGAAACTTGTTGTTCCAGATTGTTGTATGGTTCTGTACAGTCTTATTTTGGTCCCAAATGGATTTAAATTGGTGGGTAGAAGGAATAAATTCATTTTGGTTTTTTTTTGGAGTGTTTTCATAAAGATTGAAGCATTTTATAGCCATTTTACTGTAGGCGGCCAGTAACAGAATTTGAAGTTTTGAGAGTGAAAAATGAGTCTCTAAGCCATTCCACCTAGTGAAACTGGTTCTAACTTGGTGAAATGGCTCTCATAGGTGTATTTTACTATTGGAGTAGTTTTCAAGAGCAGGGAAGGCGATTTGGAGGAAATACATTATTGTCCTAGTTGTTTTCCATGAGTTTTTGGCTTGAAATCAATGGTTAGAGGTGAGGGTTTGAAGAAATGGCATTGTTAAAGGATGGGAGTTGACTGATTAAGAATTTTCAGGCCCAATAGGATGTTTCTGAGCCATTGGTAAGGTGAAACAAGGTTAGGAGGTCATATTTTCAATAAACCCTCTTGTATGAAAGCCTAAATAGGCCAAAAGTGAGATTTTGGAGTTGGGTGAATTTGTAAAGGTTTCTATTGATGAAAGTTGTGGATTTAATATATTTGAGACCTACCTAGACCATTGGAGTAGATTTTTTGGAATTTGAAAGTGTTTGGAGGTATGATGCTTTGAAAATGTGACCTATTTGAGGTTATGAGGTAGCGTAGCAACAGTTATTTGGGCTTGATGGTCCAAAGTTACCCCATGATATTTTGAGATATATTAAAGTAATAAATAAAGGGTATCTAAAATAGGTTTTATATTGTAGATTATATCTTTTCTCTGCAAGTTATGACCAAAAAATGGTGAATTTCTATTGTTTTAGGCCTTAGGATAGTGTGGCAGTCTTTTTTTGAAAGGTATGTTCTAAAAAAAGTATATGAAAAAATCAGAAATGTTAAAGTAGAGGATAAAGGGTACTCAAAATGATAATTGGTTTGACAATTATTTTGAAAGATATGCTCAAATTTCTCTATTTGGTATGCTACAAGGAGAATATGAAGGGTTTGTGAAACAAAGTCAAGTTAAAGTTTTAAGGATTGAAAGATTATTCCAAATTGTTTGTATTGTATTTGTTTGAGTGAATCCTCCATGCTCTGCATCAATTCTCTATTAAGTGTATGGAAATACCATTAGATCTAAAGTTACAAATAAAGAGATCTTTGAAATCTGCCTCTTACTAAAAAGAAAACTAACTTTGACTTGGAGTGCTCCTTTCAGAAGTAAACCATGACAAAAACAATGCCACTACAAGTGAAAAAAAACACTGAAATTATACCTTTCCAACAGCTCCAAGCACAATCGTAGCATTTGAGAATCCATTTACAGTTGCATAACTTAAGGGAGCTAATATGTATATGATTGATTCATGGTAGTTCAAAACCTGGAAAGAATCAATTAGATGATATTAGACAATAGCGAAGACAACAAAAAAAAACTTTAATAGAGGCAATAAAATGTTTTACTATAATGACATTAATAAAGTAATGGATTTCAAAGGCATTTATTTTCAGTATTTATAATATTGTAAAATTCTATCATAAATTATGATAATGCTACATGTTAATATCATCTAAATGGTAAATCCTGGACTTTAGCTTACTTAGCTAACAAGAATCTCTGACTTCTTTGTAAAATACATGGCTATATTTTGTTGTTTCCATATGAATTAAAAATGGTTGTGTTACATCTCATAAATTCCCAATGATTTCATATTTGACTTCTACTATAGGGAGATATTTAATTCATAGAGGTGAATACAAGACAACACTCTCTTTGTAACATGCATTATTATCAATATAAAAAAAAATTCTATGCATTTTTATTTATTAGACTTACTCTAATGCTTATGGGTATTTTCTTTTAAGATATTCATTGTTTACTGCTACTTAGTAATTTTTTTTTTTCTAATTCTGGATAGATACAGAGCAAGGATATATTACTCTAATAAGATAGTAATATTTAAGATATTTCTTTGATATTAATTCTTTTTCAAATGCATTTCTTTTCTAATATCATTAATTCTATGCATTTTTATTTATTAGACTTACTCTAATGCTTATGGACCTATCTGCTTTTAAGATATTTGTTGTTTATGCTACCTAGTAATATGTTTATTTTTTGATTGTGGATAGGTACAGAGCAAGAAGAAAATGCAAAACTAGTGTCTTACTAGATGCATTTACAACCCATCTCATGTGCAATAGTGGCATCACTGAAGACATGCATTCACACCATTTAGTTTTAGTTTTTTCAGTTTTAAAAATTGTATAATAAATCAACAGTTTACATACTGCAAAAGATTTTGTATTCAAAACTCTATGTATAGAGTTCTTTGTAACATATTTTATATACAGTTTGAATATATACATAGAATTATTTTCCAATGTTGTTTCAATCCCAAATTTGTTGAAGTTTTAATAACATAAGAGCTTTAAAGTTTTATATCTTTCAATCACAACAAAATTTTCTCTTGATTTGCAATTTCATAAACTAGTTATTGTAAGAGCATTCTCCAAATATATGACTAAAGTAATGACTAAATTAATGAATAAATATATGACTAAATTAATGACTAAATATATGACTAAAGTAATGACTAAATATATGACTAAATAAATGACTACCATGACTAAATAAATGACCAGTTAACAACAATTAATGACTAAATTAATGACTAAATATATAAATAAATAAATCACTACCATGACTAAATAAATGACCAGTTAACAATAATAAATGACTAAATTAACAACTAAATCAATGACTAAATCAATGACCAAATCAATGAATAAATCAATGAATAGATAAATGACTAAAATAGTTTAGTCATAAATTTGGTCACGTTATAAATGAACGACAACAAATTACTAATGGTCACGTGACCAAAATTAGCCATTTATATGCAATTTTTAGTAGTTTATTTAGTCATATATTGCTATTTTTGTACTAGTGTCAAACGCAATCGAAATTTCACAAAATTGGCAGAATCCTATTCTTCCATCTTGCAAAAGTTGGTGAAGGATAAGATCATAACCTTGTAGAATCCTAAGCCTCTTAAGGAACCTTACCCTAGTTGGTACGATGCAAGTTCCTACTATCAATACCATCAGGTCAATGGACATGATATCGAATGTTGTATGCACCTACGTCATGAGATACATGATCGCATCGAGGATGGTACTATTTGTCTTGATGGAAGCAAAAAAAATACAAATAAATCGATAGTGAAAGTGAACAGTGAGTTGCAGATATACACGAACCCGTTTTCATCGTATTTTTCCAACATGATTGTCAATCCCTCTGATTTTATCACTTAATCTGAGGCCTATATCAACATGGTCATGGTTACTTCCACTAAGCAGCATGTGATCAATTCATTGGATGTGACATTCACCTTGTAGGATATGCCTGTGAACAATAAGCCTTCTCCCCTCTACATTCCCGCTCACCTCAATGGCAACATTGTGACAGGGGTTTTGGTCGGCCCTACGATTCATGTGAATGTTATTACAAAAGAAACATTGTTATTGAATTCATTATAGAGGGAGGAGTATGAAGAAAAAATTTTACCATCAGTACACATGATGGTATCTATCTCAAACCATATGGATTGATAACTATTTTCATCCTAGTTGGACCTAGGCCTAGTGACACAGTTTTTGATGTTATTTCGGAGTCATACATGTTCAAATTGAAGCTAGCATGCCTTGGCTAGCTTCCATGAATGGGATTGCCTCTGTAATTCATAAATGTTTAAAGCTTTCCCGTGAAGGTGTCATGCATGTAGTGCATGACACTAGATACTTGCCTTTGGTGTCCCGTGGGGAATATTCATTGGATCACTTTTGGCCCACCCTAGTTGTTCCACTTCCTCCAAGGATAGACCAAATTTATAAAAACTATGTAAAGTATAAATCTGGGGGCAAGGGACAGCCGAAACTGACCCTTCTTGTAGCATAGCAGTTAGCCACCTCCCCTTCCCGAAAGGGAAAGGAGAAGCTTGCCCTTTCTCAGGCTGCCTTGTCTGCTCCCCTTTTTTGGGATGAGTATAGATGAGTAAGCTTGGCCTTTACCCACTGATTTTGATAGTGCCTGGTTGGCATAGACCCAAGATCAGGATATTAGATCTCCCTACTGAGCCCCTGGGCCTTGGTACTATTTGTATGGTAGAGAAAGGCTCTCGAAGAGAATTTGGTCCATGGCCTCCCACTACTTCTACTCCCAAAGCACTAAACGGGAAGAGGCCTGCTGCTAAAGAACTCAAGCCGACTCCCCCTGTTTCTTCTCAAACTATTCCTCCTACTCCCATTCAGGAGTTTGTTCCTCTATCAAAAATGGTTGTAGTGGACACTCCCATGGATGAGTAGGAGCCTTTTTTTCCTTCATACCCCCGACCTCTAGCTCGAAGAGTCGAAGAAACAACCTTACATGCGAGTATAAGCATCATCAAAAGAATCTCACAATTAAGCAAGCCACTTTCCAAAAGAAGGATGGGGATATGGCCACCCCTGTGTCAGGGTGTCTTGTCACATCTTCCCCTCTCCTTTTTCCTGCTTCCATTCAACCTAATTCAGTCTCGCCTCTGATTCCCGCTATGAGTGTGTCATGCCCATAATTTTCGCTAGAAAATAGCCATAATTTTTATTTATTTAAAGTAATTTTTAATTAAGATAATTAATACTCAAGTTTTTGAGATGTAACATTAAGCAAGATAAGAGTTGTACACTATCGAGAAGATACTTAGTAAATTAAATTCTAGTTATCTATACAACTAGTTAGCTATGCTCTCCTTGGGTTTCCCTTAGTTTCACAAGACTAAGAGTGGATGGAACATGACTTGAAAGATTAATCTGAATGACGACACTAGAAATCCACACAACCTTAATGATACTATCTCTATAGGTTAAAACGAGGAAGAATGGCTATCTACTAGGCATCACTATTTTTCTTAAGCCCAAGAAAGTTGTCGACCCAATTTTATGCTTAGCGTTGCTATTTATTCATTTTCAGTACTTCAATCATTTAATGTTAATGTTAATACAATCATGAATATAAATCTCATCCTTATTATTAATATTACTATCTCTATCTATAATTGATAATACAAATGTCAGTATTCTACTCCTTGCAAAAGAGGGTAACCTTGTACTAACCCATACCATCGATGATATAAATATTAACATTTCTATCAATGCTATCATTATTGTTTATTAAGATTATTAGAGTATTGAAACCAATATTAATACTGATATTGAAATCACTCTTAATAATGTTAATACTGATGCTTTTGTTGCTTTTCATTTAGATACTAATATGGTACTTGTTAATATAAATATTAATGTGTCACCCCAAAGAGAGAAAACAATAATTCAAAGGTTGCATATATTTTTCTTTTACTTATGAAACTATTAATGTTGTCTCTTACCTCCATTACCTCTAATATATATGATATTGATATATACTTTCTCTCATCCCACAATAGTTACAAACCTATCTAATCTTCTTAACGGTGGTCTATGCCATAATAATATCAACGTTATAATTTATATTATTATTATTTTCTATTAATCACTTTATTGTATTAGTAACAATAAGATGTTATGATGATTTGGGTAAACTTAGTTACTTGGCTTCATTCAGGCTTCCCTATCCTTTATCCGGTAATATTAAAACTAGTAAGGCATCCTTTCTTGCCCTACTTGAGGGGTCATAGAAGTGGTTAATATTATCATTGTTCTATTCAAAATATGCATGTTTAATAATAACTTCATTTATGCCCTTAGTTATTATTTATCATTTATATCAATTTATTAATATAGATAATTTTAATAACACTTTTGATTTATTATTAATATTTTTAATTTTATTGAAAATAAAATCACTTATTTAAATAGATAATCCCATTTTTCTAGACAAGACATATTTATAGAAGGTGAAATAATTTGCCCAAACCCATTTTAAATAATCAATATTCTTTTAACAATATTTTTGCCTCATAATTAAGCCATTCATCATAATTCTATGTATTTATGTTTTCTCAATTGAATAAAATCATCATAAAATAATTTATTCCACATCTTATGATTTTTCTAAAAATTAACCCATGAATAGCTATTTAAATTTAAAATAACTTTCTCCCTCTCTTTCTTTTTTCCTATTTAGTAAGACTTTAAATTATTACTTAAGTTGTAAAAGTTTCCTTAAATATTAAATTACAAATCAAGTTGTAAAATTTTCCTTAACTATTAAATTACCAATCAAGTTGTAAAAGTTTCCTTAAATATTAAATTAAAGCTGTTGTTTCCCCTTTAAAAAAAAAGACCTCCATTAATTCAATTTATTTAAGATTATAAATTGAGGAAAAAATTAAAAATTAAAAAAAAAATAACATGTTGAACATACAATCTCACCCATTGAATAAGAATAAATCTCAACCTTAGATTTTAGGGCAATCACTTTTGAAAACTCTCTCTCTCTCGTTAAGAAACTTATTAAATTGCATATCTCTTTCTTTTTCTCATTTCCTCATTTTTTGTTGCAGATTGAAGAATATTGAGAAAGTTTTTTTTGTTGCAGGTTTTTTTTGTTTAATTTTATTTTTTTGTTGACCATTTATTTATTCCATTCTTGCAGATTTGAAACCACATTTTGTTTTTATTTTATTTTATTATTTTACTCTCTTCTTATTTATTTTTGTTCTTTTATTTATTCCAGCAACAATGAAAGATGAGTAAAACGGACTTTGACAACTCACGAATTTCTGGCATGGGCAGGTGAGGTGCAATAACTTTGACGGAAAGCTTCTCCGCCTCTTTCAACCACTCTCCCGGGTGGTACTACACATGAAAAAATTTGTGACAGAGCCTGTAAGTCGGTCCTATTGGGTTGATGGATAGTTCATCTGTTGCCCTGCTACATACTGACACAATATTACTATTATTATTTATTTATTTTCAACTTACTTTTGCGTAGGAGTCACTCTGAGCCTGCGCCTATTAAATGCAGCAAGATTTTGATTGACAGTAGTATATATATGTATATTTCTTTAACACTAATTCTGACATGACTACCAATGGCTATGGCTACAACAAGTCCAGTACCATCGTCGTGTTTTCATTCACCTACTCCAACGGCCCCCTTTGATGCATTTAAATTTGATAATTTCTATCTATCTCCTGTCTACCTTTTGGAGGTTAGGCTGAGGCGTGGAGAAAAATAATACAGAGGACGTTGCAGGCAGTTTCTCTCACTCTTCTCTCTGGGAGACACTATCACCCCACGCTTATGGTAAGAAACGAACCCACCTTAGATGTTGTCTCGTTCGTCGACAATTCACAAGAAGAGTTCCAATGTAATAGTAACACAACTTGATTTTTTTATATCAATAAATAGTACAGCAAGTGAGTGGTAACTCTGAATCCATGCTCAAATTCCCCAAATATACTTTCTTGACCTACAGATTTTTGTCATTGAATGGTGTTTGACACAATGCACAATCTTTTTCCTAGAGCTTCAAAAGTACTAATTTCATGCAGCTTTGAAGATTAAGCGATAGTGAGTGCCATCCTTGTCTATATGCTGATACAGATGTCAATGCTTACTTGTTAGAGTCACTATTATGGACATGCTAAGGATATTGAATAATAAGGTGCTCTAGTTTCTAAAAGAACAGTAAATTTCTTCTGTTTCTCCTCGCATAATTGCATATATAAATAATAGTAAATGATTTTACTAAATTTGTCTCAACTATGGCTACAACGAAAGGAAAGTAACTCCTATCCTCACCAAAGAACTTAAGATACTACTCAGTTTACATTTTGGGAGGAAGAAAGCTACTAATGTAGAGTATGACTAACATTCATATGTTGTATTCAAACGAGCATAATTACATTTTGTATTTTCTTTAGCAAAACTAATACTTCTTTAAACGTAAAAATTACTCATATATTCAAACCACCATTTGATTTATGCCACATAAATAGATACTCCCTTTATATAATGCACAACTTTTCAAATAACATATTTATACACTTACATAATAATTTGTCTTTTTATCACAACCCTAAGAAACTACAATACTTCTGGTTTACCACAGTGGCTCCAAAAATAAATAAATAAATAAATAAATTTACTTTTACCATAAGAAATTATTTGTACATTGCAATAAAGTATCATTAGATCTGCACAATATTCCTCTCAAACAGCATTTTCTTTTCCTTTTCTAAAACAAGTTCAAGTAACTTTTTTTTTTGTTTTGTTTCATTTCAATGAAAACCATTTCCTTACTTAAACTCAGCTCATTACAACAATACATAGAGTGATATAAATAACAAACCAATTCATAAGGGCTTGCTCTCCACTCTACCGTAATGGCATCATGGAGCCTCATGGGCTCTAGCCATACCCCCGAGCAAGAAATACATTATACACCATGAAAATCAATGGTGAGAGCTTAGTGCTATGACAAGCTTGCTCATTATACATCACTCAAATATATCCCTTAAACAATCTTACTTGTCATTCAATGCATAGATCAAGCTATCTCTACCAATACTAAGAGTAAGAAATGGAAAAACAATGACTTATCTCTCTACAAGTTGCTTTCCTTGTCTCTTATTCTTTCATCCAACTCCCTCCTTCTTTTCTTCATTTCACAATTTCTCCAAAAGGAGAAGTGGGCAATGCCCAAATCTTCCATCTTCTTTAGGTATATAGGAATCCTCCAAACCTACCCTCTTTCCCACAAGTGCTCACACATGTGTGAGTCTTGTGCCAATTCCAAGAACTTTTGGAGAGTGGGAGGTTGAGAGTGACAAGTCACTCTTCCCATGCCCCAACACTTTTTGCATTTGTCACATTCATGAATGTGGACTATTGAGGGGTCTTTTCACACCACAAGGACAAGTTCACATGTAAAAAAAAAGTTTCAAACCCATAGGTATAGGTCCTAGGGGTCTATTCTTGTTCAAAAACCAAGGAAATTGACTCAATAATCCCCTTTTAAAATCCACACAAGAATCCATACAAATTTTGATCCTAACCAAGGGTTCCAACCCCAACCAAACTCACATCACATGTCCTACAATTGGATTCTACTCAAACAAAATAACCCAATCAATAATAAAACCTCAAACCCTTTTAAGTCAAATAGGGCTACACTTAGAACCTCCCAAAGATGTATTTGATTTGATTCCAATATTCATCCATCCTCCTATTTGTATATTTGATTCTTGCACATTACCAATGTCAACATGATTAGATCATATATCTCCTCATATTATTTGCTAATCCAATTCACATAATTTTCACTCATGAATTATTTACTCATTAATACATCAAATGAACCTAACGATTCAATTTTCATTATAATCAAAGGAATACACACTTACTCCAATACAAGAATATAGTCAATGAAATAGTCACTCCATCATTTTGTTTACCACCTTATTAATTCATATTAAACTCCTATAACATTAACGATGAACCATTTACAAAAATTTAATATGCCAAATAACCCAGCTCTTTCAAGTTATATCCTAAAATTCACATGTGCATCTATCATAAATCAAGGTTAATGCCCATGAATCCTAAGAAGAGTTAAATATCATTCATTTCATCATAATTATCATCTAACTACTTGTTTGATTGAAATAAAATGAGGGTTATGAAACAGGGTCTTACATTCACGGTAGCATAAATAAAATGTCAAAATGAAAAGAAAGAATATTATCAAATAATCACACTATTTGTCATTCATAATATATCTTACTATCTATTTAGGATCACATAAAACATATTATAGATTTTCTAATCACATTCAAGGTGGGGCCTTACAGAGTGCACTTAACCCCAAAAATGTGCAGGTGTTTATTTCTCCTTCTGCGGAGCCACCCTTGTTGATGTCCCTTCCGTACATCCCTCCATTTCCAAAACTCATAGAAATGTTGAACACTTTGATGGTATTTGTTGTGATTTTATCCTTCTCTTCCTCTACGCCTCTCGCCTCGTCTATAGGGATTTCACACCCCTCGATGAAGTAGAAGGTAGAGATTGGTCCTTCCAGAAATGGAGGACGCAAGAGGTGCCCACCCTCTCCAAAGGGTGGTCCTCGGCTGACTTGTTCCATTCTAGTAATGGAACTAGTCCCGGATTCCCCTGAGTTCGCCACCACTCCTAAATCGTTCGATGAGCCTAGCAGTGAATCTCGGGCGTAGTCTTCCCTGTAGATGGAGGTAAAACATGGAACTATAGTAAAGTGCATGTCTAACTCTCTAGATGAAGTTCTAGCCTTGTCAGCGATCTTCTCAAATTCGCTGACCCTAGCTCCACAAGATATTAGTGGGGGGGACCTTGTGGGGCCCTCTTCCTTAGCCCTTGTTATGGGAGTGTCAGAAGCTCCTCCCCTTAACATTCCACTATTGGAGGCTCGTCCTCCTTCCCCTTATGATGATCTAGAGTGGGAAGCGGACAACCTCTTGGTCAAACAGTTTTAGGGGGGGCCTTATTTATCTTTAGATTAGATATGTGTGTGTTGTGATGTGTTCCCCCATGTCCGTGCTATGTGTTACTAGATGACCCTTGTCACCCTTGTTGGTGCTTGGATACAAGAGTGATTTTTGTGTCATAAACCTTCTTCTATTTGTTTCATCATTCTTCCATGTTTGTGACTTGACTTTCGGCAAATTGGGGACAATGCAAAGCATTGGAGGAATTTAGGCTTCCCTTCCATGTTGACCCAATATTTTATTTTTATTTTTTCTTCTCGTGTATTCTTCACATGGTTTGATATAGTAGGGGGTTGATGACAGTTCATTTACATACTACTATTATACTTATATACATACATTTATGAGAAGTTCTAACCCCAAAATATCATATCACCCCTATTCCCTTTGTTTGTGTTTGTATCTCTCTCTCTCTCACTCTTTTTTCTTCCTTTTTATCTTCTTTGCTTGAGTTGTCCCTCTCATGTGTGACAACATCATCTCTATAATGCTTCGATTTTCAAAAAATGCATTCATTTCCAATGAATCTTTTCTTGAAAGTCCTCATGAGCTTTTCTTTTTCAAAACTGTATTCACGACTAGGACCCTAATGGAACATGTTTCCTTCATCATGGGTTCGTAAAGAAAGAACTTGAGAATCTTCCTCCAAAGTGGGAACCGCTTTGATCTTCCCCTTGTGAGGAGGCATTTTTTTTCCTTTCAAATTCCTTGATGAAGTGAACAATCTTTCGAAAGGATTCCTTGATAATGAATCAATTTGAGAAAGAACGTCCTTCTTGTACTTTCAAACAGTGTATCCCTTGAGTGGACCTCCTCTTCACGCTAGGTTCCCGAGGGACCCCATTAAAATTTTTCCAACTTGTCAATGGTCTATGTGATTGTCCGCTTACTTTCCTACATGGCCTCTCTTTGACATGTTCTATCTGCAGTTAAACATGGCACTTTGTAGGTGCACCTCTGAAGCCATTTCTTGACTCTGCATAGTCCCCTTCCTTTGGTTTCCTTCATGTGAGAGATCTTGGGGGATACCTCCCTATAGGTCTGCGGGCCTATAGAGCACTTCATTTGAGCTTCCTCCATGTGAGAGATCTTGGGAGTCGCTCCCCTATAGGTCTATGGGTCTGTAGGGTGCTTTTATTGGTTTCCTTCATGTGAGAGATCTTGGAGGATACCTTCCTTGTAGATCTACGAGTCTGCAAGGCACTTTTCTCGGTTTCCTTCATGTGATAGATCTTGTAGGATACCTTCCTTGTAGATCTGCGGGTCTGTAAGGTGCTTTTCTCGGTTTCCTTCATGTGGGAGATCTTGGAGGATAACTCCCTTGCAGGTCTACTGTTCTGTAGGGTGCTTTTCTTGGTTTCCTTCATGTGAGAGATCTTGGAGGATACCTTCCTTGCAGGTCTACAGGCCTATGAGGTTCTTTTCTCGGTTTCTTTCATGTGAGAGATCTTGGAGGATACCTTCCTTGCAGATCTACGGGCCTATGAGGTGCTTACCTCTCGAGGCTTCCTTCATGTGAGAGATCTTGGGGGTTGCCTCCTTGTAGGTCCACGAGCTTGTAAAATTCTTTCATTCTACAACTTCATGATTATGCAGGACTGTGGAGTCTTTTGTTCTAACTATTCTTTCGAGCTCGCCAGATCGCAGTCTACTTCCTTGATAGTTTAGGTATACATTTCTAACCCTACTACCTTTCCGATCTAATTTACTGAAGCACGAGTCATCAGTATTCATCCTCGCTAAAGTGGGGGAAAAATTTATAGGTGTGAATTTGCACCCCTTACGCAAATTCCCCTTTTACACTTCCTCACCTTAGAAAACCAAATCCAAAGGCAAAATTCCACATCAGCAAGCTACCTTCATTCTAGTTGGTGTTCATCTTTTGCGTCAGTAGAAGAATAATTGTCACAGACACCTACACGAAATGTAGACATCTACATAGCATGCTTATGCCCCTGATGGATTCCTACATGAAGTTGGCAGAGGTGTTACACTTCCTATTAGGAATGAATTGTAATGTCCCTCTTCAACCAGCCGACCTGAAAATGGCTCTTTCTCCCCTATTTTTTTCTTGAAAGTCCTATCTTGCTCATTCAATCCATCTTCTTAGTAGTTCCTCATATTTTTGGCATCTTTGTTGGCATTCTTCAAGCATTCAATTCACTTCCATCACTTCAAGTAGCACTTTGGTACTCCATAGTAGAAACAACAACACTCCATCAACTTCATAGGGAAAATGTGGAGCAAGCCATTGCACCAGGGGCTTGAGGTTTTGCAACACCTCCCTTCACCATAGTTGAGGCTATGGTGATTTTTCAAGCTCTCTTTCTCCATCATTGGCTAATGAGCTCTTGGTGGAGGTGGTAACTTTTTCACTCCTCTCCTTTATGATTTGGTTGAGTAGCACTTCATCGTTTTGTAGTGTTCATTGTGTTCTCTACTTTAATTTCTCCTTTATCATATATTTCTCTATCGTTGTTACCTTGGTTGTCCGTGGAGGTGTTGGGTCTAATTGAGGTAGACCCCTATACAACCCCCAACAATTTTCCCTCTTTCTTGTGTGCAAGTGAGAGAACATGCAGAGCTAACTAGAAAAAGGGAATCTTTGTCATATCATCTTTGTCACCCTAGTTCTAGTCTACTTGCTTTATCATTTTAGCATCTACTTTGTATACTTTCTCATTTTGTCTTACCATCTAGATTGAGCTAGCTAGGCTGTTAGTAGGTCTTTTTGGCAGTTTTACTATGTCTATTGTTGTTTGGACGTACGAATGCCAACGTGCCCAAGAGACGCCAACGTGTCGCATTGATGTCCTAGAACTATGTTGTTGTCCTTGGACAAAGAGTTGTCTAAGGCACAAAACTGACTCCAAAAACCTAGCTCACCTAGCCTGGATTATAGTTTGGGTCTGAAGAGTGATTGAAGGACCTTATAGTTCTCATCATCCTCATCTCTCATTTGAAACATTCCCTTAGAGTGAGGTAAGTTAGGGCAGCCTTTTTCTCTTGGCTCTTCGTGACCTAGGGCCTTGAACGTGGTTGGTTCCCCTCTCTTACATTGACATAGAGAATTTTTTTGTGAAGAATCTTGTGGTAAGTCACTTTCCCTTTTTCAATTTGTATCAAAAGACTCTACCTATGCTCTTTCAATGAAGTAAGACATACATTTGCTTCAAACCAGTCTGTGTTGTATTCAATAGAGAGAAAGCGGCTTTTAAAATGTATCCAAACCTTGATATTTTCAGATGTTTAATTAAGTGTGTGTATCCCCTATTTTTTAGGGTTTGGTTTTGTTCATCCACCATTTGTTCATGTTTTCTTTCATCACCAAACTTGTGGGTTTTCACAAAGGCATCTAGATTTGCAATTTGGACATGGGTGGTGTCTGGTAATGCAGGCTTCTACTGTTTAAACCCTCGTTGCACATAAGATTATAAACCATGATACAACAATGACTGATGGCAAAAAAATTTAGTTCTATAGTTGGAAACGGAAGCTAACTCCCCTTGTATGATATGTGAAATAATGAATTGTGTACTAAAATGTTGAGCCAGTATTTTTAGTTTTTCTGAGAAGGATGTCTTTGGCTTCATTGGATTTTACGGAAAGGTAATCGCTACCACTGACATCTAGATGGTTCAATACCATCACTTTTATATGTGCCTCCGCTTTATTTATGCTGACACTTTCTCTGTTAGGGCAGAGGTGTTTATGTCATAAGAGACATTTATGATATAGTAGAGATATGGGTTTGAAGGAAGGAAAATAGCCGAGTCCAAGCATAAGAGGTTGAAGGAAGTAAAATACCTAACTCCGAGAATGAGAGTGGCATCTCTCCTACTCATGGCTCATGTTTCTTGTATTGCCTGACTTCTTCAGATCTAACTGTGTACATTTCTCTATAATATGTTTGGAAGCCTTTCTCTCCTCTCCTCCCCTTAAACACCAATTACCCGCTTCATATGACTCTACCTTTGGATACATACAACGGCAATATCTATAAAACAACCACAAAATTAATAGTAATACTATAGAATAACATAGTCCAATTGAAAAAAAAAGGACTTTTGGAAACACAAGATTGTAAGTATTGGCTTATACGTGTGATGAGATCAATAGAGGCAGGTTGTGCACTAAAAGAGATCATGAGAGAATCCAGTGTCACCACACATACAACATTCCTTGGCTATTTTTATTTTTAGTTCATCATACCATCTTATAGTAGAAGCCAATTAGTCATATCCCACTTCTTATAAGGCCTTTAATCCTAAAAATAGAGCCACCCAATCTGATGTTTTTTTGTTAAATTCTCACAATCCCTCATCAAATATGTACATATATTTTCATTAAGGTGAGAATTTGAATCATTGATACAACTAAAGTGAGCCTCAATAATTATGCAGAGGGTGCATATCACCTTATGGGGCTAACCAAAATATTCTTATAGAACTTTTACTATAGATATGCATTCCATGTAAGGTGAGCCTCAATAGTTATGCAAAGGCTACATATGTAAGGCTTCAAGTTCATTCTATTGAGTTTCAAAACAAGGGATTTGATGCTTGACAGAGACAGAAGGATAATATCAATCTATCAAAATAATGAATGCATGGAAATAGTTTGACAGATTAGACCCACTACTTTCTATGGACAAAACATTGGAAAAGACTGCAGTGCACAAAGGGTTTGAAGACCAAATTTCCATTTGCTTATGTTGTACATAGTGATAAGCATCCAACCATGGCTCTGTTGTTGACAGAAAGAAAATGGACCATGGTTTAGGGTAGAGTAGTCGGTGGATGACACACAAAGCAAGTCTTTCCTAAGCAACTATTTAATAAAGAGGAGTTGAACATCTACCCGCATTGACATTCTTGACTGATATACGAATCATCAACTCAGTGTTTCCATGCAATGTAACAAAATAAACTCATTGTAGGGAAAGTTCCTCCTGAATCCTCTCTGCTCTTTCTCATATCCTCTATATTCCATATTTATGCAAAAAAGTATAACAATCAAGGCACGTGGATGGTTTGTTGCTCCCATGCACCTGTAGGACTATAGGCAAGAAAAGTGAGCTGATCAACATAATTTAATGTGGAGGGTAGGGCCACATAAGTGGTTTAAAATTTTATGGAGGAAGCAAAAATGCATTTTGGACCCTCCAACAAATTCAAGGTGTTCGCTCGAACTAATTGATTCGAGCGAACCATAGGATTCAAACGAACCCCATAGTTCACTCAACCCATAACGTTCAGTTTTAAAAATATTTTAAAAAGTTGATTCGAACGAAATGGGGGTCTCTCGAACCCACAAATTAGGTTTTTTAAAAAAAAAATGATTGTTATCGTCGATCATTTTCATTTGCATGTGCTCGATGAACTTTTGGGTGAACCTGGGCTGCGAAATCACCACCCTAAAGTGCACCTCCGTCCGACGATGTCCTCCACAGTGCAACACCCTCCAGCTCGGCGTCCTCCACAGGTTGGTTTTATGCTTCCCCATTTCGCATTCATGGCTGTGCGTGCAGTGAGTTGAATTGCATTTGCTTGAATGGCATTCCATGAGACCAAATTTCTTGCTCGGCTATCAACTTCACACGGTTCATTCACCTTGTCAATGCTTCCACATTTCGCAAACGTCCATACCCTATTCGGAAGCTCCCATTTTGGCACAGGCAGGGCGAAGGTTGTGGAATTTGGCTTTACAACTGCCAATTGCATTTGCTTGAAAGTTTCTAAATCTTTTTCAACAAACCCATTTAAATTCATAATTTGGCTCTGCCAATTGCATTTGTTCTATCCTTTCTGCTTTGATGGATGTCCATACCCTGTTCCAAAGCTCCCATTCAGCACAGGCTTTGAGGATGTAGACAAAGGTTGTAGAATCTGGCTTTACACCTGCCAATTGCATTTGCTTTAAAGTTTCTAAATTATTTTCAACAAATCCATTTTGTGAATATCCGGCACTTAGGGCATTCAATGAGAACGCATTTCTTGGAGGCATTCTGTCAAACAGTTCATGTGCCTTGTCTATGCTTCCACATTTTGACCAAAGCATTTCCAGAGCTATTGTATATTTGTCATTAATCTCCCTCCCATTACGCTTTGATGGATGTCCATACCCTGTTCCAAAGCTCCCATTTTGGCACAGGCAAGGAGGATGTTGGAAAAGGTTGTGAAATTTGGCTTTACACCTGCCAATTGCATTTTCTTCAAAGTTTCTAAACCCTTTTCAACAAATTCATTTTGTGCATATCCTTCAAATAATTCACTTGCCTTGTCAATTCTTCCACATTTCACATACATGTCTACTAGGGAAAATGCACAAAATTCCTCTATCATTTATAGTATGATGGACGTCCATACCCTCTTCAAAAAATGTAAAGAAAAGTATCTAAACACTTCAAAAATCACAATGAAAATTTGAGTAAAATCTATTTGTATTTCAGACAACACTTGTTTTAAAAGTAATACAAACAATTTTCATGTTATACATATATGTCACTTTTATTTTGATTCTTGTCTCTATTAAATGAATATATGAACATATGTTTACTATGAGAATCATCTCCTTTATGTTGTATTTCTTTCAAAGATATAATTAAGGGTTATTTTCCTCTCCATTCTCATGTTTAAAATTGAATTATCAGCTTGTGTTTAAAGAATACCATAAATATTTCATAGATGATAATAGGTAATTTGATTGTCTTAAAGGGTTATTAAGTAGGATCATATTAGAAGGCAATAATCATTAGTGTTATCACTAAGTTTCATTTTGTGTTTCTTACTAATTAGAATATTAGCTTATTATTTGATTCAACCAAACCAATTTAACTTGGGGCATTAATAATAATTTAGGCCAAAAGTTTCAACCAAACCTTTGGAAATCAAGATAGTTTGAGAACAAGAATTAGAATGTGTACATCAATATTAACATCTTAACATTAATATTGAACAAAGCTTCTTGATCCAACAAACTAGATTTCCTGTTAGTGCAAGTAATAAAGCATCTTTCCCACAATGATCGCAATAACTAACTTAGGATTTACTTTGTAGCACTTTCCTTCTTTATCTCAAGTGGATATAGCTTCAATTGTTTTTGAGGACCTGATAGAGAAATTTTAGCAAGTACACATTATTCAAGCTCATGAAGATGGAAGAAGAAACAAATTATAGTAAAACTTAAACTAAACAACAAACATTTTAAAAACATAATATTTGACCTCAAAATCATTTATACCTAAAATAGTTTGAGAAGAATTTAGGAAGCCAATAGTCTATGATACCCCTTTAACATTGATCTTGTGGATGGTACTGCCATTTGTATTGTTGGAACTTGGAGAAAGATTGAAGTTAATTTAATGGGAATCAAGAACAAAGTAGACTTTCAAGTAATAAGAATGAAGGAACTCTTTAATACCTTCAACATTTTACTAAATTTAGAATGTTTTGTAAACTATAATGGGACAATTAACTCCTATAAAGAATAAATCTCATTCTTTGACAAAAAAGTTAATACATATACCCCTATACATTGATATGAGTAAGGCATACATAAAGAAGATAACATAAGAAAAAAAATGGAGAAGAAGAATTGAAAGCACTACATTCTTTAAGAATAATAGTCTAAGACACCATGCATGAGGCTAACTCAAGAGGATAAATCATACTTGATATCAATAGTTAGAACATTGATAATGAATATGCTATGGAAGAATAGGTTTGGGATGAGCTAGAAGTAAGATCTAGAAAGATATTAGATGTGAGGAGGATCTTGAAACTTAAGAAAAGTTAAAAGAAAATCCACTCAAGATATTTCAAATGATGAAAACCCACCACATAATACAAAAGGAAACTATAAAAAGAGACAACATACTAAAAGTCAAAACAATTTAACCACATTTCACATGGAATTTCTCATATTAAGCTTCCTTGGTATTCTAGGGTGGGAATTTTTTTAACGTGCATAGAATACATGGAAAAATTATTTAAGAATAAAATTTGAGATTATAATCTCTTGAAGATACTTTGTAGCATGACAAGATTGTGGTACACCCACAAGCCTAATATCCCAATTGGGAAGACATTTTTGGTCCTTATAAGAACCAAGTACTTATCAAAAGGAGACTATAAACCCAATCTAAAATATTGTGACAAGATGAAACTTGAAATAAACCTTCAAATTTGCATTACAAAATTGACAAATAGAAGAGAATATGATGAAAGGCTATATACCCAACTTTTCTATTAGATATTAGATCACCTATTGCACAAAAAAGGTATATTAACTAAGAAAAGAGAGGAGGAACCAACAATTGGATGATATGGGCCACAAAATATATATTTTTTAAATTTACATTCCATGATATTGACAAGATAATCCACAATGTACTAAAACAAAGCACATTATCATATCTCTAGTAGAAATAGTCCTTCACAAAGAACATTAGACTATATTGCCAAAGGAGACAAGAATTTGTAACTTGATAAAGTGGATGGATAAGGTTGAAACACCACTTTAGAAGTTAAGTGGTGCCTAGATAAGAATAAATTATGGAATCCAAAGGAGAAGAAAATCCTCAAAACTTAAAAAAATATAAGAATTGAAGAAGGGGAAAATGAAATAGCCACTAATAATGCACTACAAAATAAATATTTCAACATGAACCAATGAGAACTAGAGAAAAAAATATAATTTTAGAAGGAACCCTAAGATGAAAAAATTTGGAGATTAATGGGATGAAAGATAAGTGATGCAAGTGGAAAATTTAGAAAAATATGAAGACCTTTTTCCTAGAATATTTACTAACCTAAAAGGTATAAAAGAAGAGGTGGGAACCATGCAAATAGAACTAAAAGAAGGATCCAAACCATAAAGGAAAATAAAATATTAACTTAAAACCTCAATGTCAAAACAAGAGTTGAGATAAAATTAGACAAAATGTTAGTAGGAGGAATGATCAAAAAAATTGAAGATACCCATGGTAGATGAGACCAAACAAAGAAAACACATTTTCTTCATCTATGACCCATGATGTTGACCATTGTCTTTTTACTACATATAAACTTATGAAATATCATTCTATCCCTATTCCTCCCACTACTTCCCCTTTTCCACATGTTGTTACTATGGATCCCACTACCATTCTAGAGGCCTCTTCCATACCTATAGCATTTCCTATTCCCACTATAACTAATACACTTTCACCTTCTTTTGATGATAATTTATTTCAATCCACTATTGACATTCCTTTTATAATTATATCATCCTTGAAACACTTTCCCTCTATAAAATTTTATGTTAAATTATTCCATAAATAATTTCTTAATCTACACCATTATTTAACATGATCATGCTTTCCTACAACCATATAAAATTATAGATTTTTAAAGAAATTCAATGCATAATTTGCTAGTTTCAACTTAGGATAGGAAAATTTTATTCTTTGAAACATGAAGAAAATTCAATTGAAATTATACCTCTATGTGCTCAAGTCATTTTTTTACCCTCTCTACATCTCCTACAAATGAAAATATCTCAACTATTGATTTAGAACCATCAAGGTGTGTTTCATAAACTAGAATGACCACTAAAATTTTCCTCTACTATATATTGGGTTGTTCCCTTACTCTGCAATGAGCATAGCTTATCTAAGAGACACTTTATTAAGCACTATGTCATCTCATTGGTTGAGATAATATTGCACCTTTAGTATCAAGCTTGAGGAATCTTACATTATATCCCTGCTTATGGTTTTGTTGGGGAAAATAAATTATCTTTTTGACAAGGAACAAAATTCTAAAATTTATCTATGTTGCATACCTATACATTAAATAGTAACAAACTTCACAATGAAATAACCTGTTTGATTACCACTTGATTTATTTAAACTACTTGATAGTTATTCTATACACTAGTAGCAAATAAATGGATTAACTTAGAGAATACAATTAGCCAACTTAATTCAAAATTTCTTGGAAAATTTTACACAAGTATCAAATGGAACAATCAAGAAGACCTATTTCAATAGTAAAGCGTTAGTATCTAAGTGAATCCAACACTTGTAATTTAAAGAAACATCACATAGTTCCATTGCATTGATTTTTAGGGCTCATAAATATAATCTTTGTTTGATAGAATCCCTTCAATATCGGCCACCTCCTAGACTATTGCACGTAGTCACTCCTCCACCTCTTCAATAGTTTCCAAAGATGTCAAACATTAAAATTCAAACCTATAATGGGAAAAAAATCATCTACGGACATGGGACGAATTATTAAAATTAATCAAAAATCCTCCTTATGTTTCTCTCCAATTATTAAATCATTCATGCTATAAATCCCTTGATTTGAAAAGAAAAATGTTGTCTTGTTTCCTTCATGGTAGAAACATAGTTAGAGAATAATTTTGGTGAATCAAGGATTCCCATGCCTCATATAGTATATTATTTCTCTTCTAATTGATCAATTATATTTTCATGATGCTAAAAATAGTTTTCATTGAATATCCTTTAATAATGACTAAATTATGAAAAACTATGATAGATGTTGAATGTTTATTTGTTAATGGTATGAAAATATTATTGATGATTAGATGAATTATTTGAACTACTGAATGCTCTATTTGGCATCCCAAGTAGCATTCAAATTACTAGTGATATTATCTTGCATACACAAATCTAATCTAAGATGCATATTTTATATGTGTGCAACCTATAGGTTCAATATATATGTATCATGTGCACACTTGTAAATTTGTTTAGAACTATTTTAGATTATGTTTTGTGTGCAATCTAGTAATGAATGTTTTGATTATGAAAAACTATGATAGATGTTGAATGTTTTTTGTTAATGGTATGAAAATATTATTGATGATTAAATAAATTATTTGAACTAGTGAATGCTCTATTTGTCATCCCAAGTAGCATTCATTAATAGTGATATTATCTTGCATATAAAAATCTAATCTAAGATTCATATTTTATATGTGTGCAACCTATAGGTTAAATATATATATATATCATGTGCACACTTGTAAATTTATTTAGAACTGTTTTAGATTTCTATTCCCTAGATCTAGATATATTATTTACCAAGGTGTTATCGCTCCTTTAGGTGTACATACATATAACATGGAAAATGCATTTGTTCCACCTCTGGAAACACTGTTTGCAAATACTACTAGTATGATTAGGAGACTGAGAGACTCATTAGCATATGGTACAAACACAGGCATATATTCAGAATTTTGCATGTCTGATGCAAGAGCATCTACCAAAACACCATTTATCTAGGGTACTTCTAACCCAACACAATTTGGAGAAGATCAAATTAAACAAGCAACTTTGATTCACTTAACTTTTCATCAAAATCACATCTTTTCACTTGAAAATAACAAGGTACCAAACACCAATTACACCAAGCCAAGTACCAACTCATCTTTCAAACCATTAAACATCTTATGTTGACTGAAAGAAAACAAAATCCTTATTGGAATCTCTGAAAACAATCCAACTCTTTCATCATGCACTAATGTACTCATCTTTGCAACTTCTTCTACAAAGCAAAATAACAACCATCCATACATTCTTGTTACCAAATTTTTACCAGGTGTTCAAGAGCATCATAATATCATGCTTCTAATGGAAATAAACCAAAAACATATTCACATAACTTTGATTTATCAGGTTTGTTGATTCTCACAGTCCATTCACCATTTACACAAAGAACCACATACACCGAATCAACAAGTTTGGTTTCAATACCTTTCCCAAACCATCAATGCACTTCTAATATCATTACCTTGGTAGATACAACACAAACCCACAACATCTTAACTTTTTTTTATCAGATGAACAAACTCATGCACTCAAGGACCTATTTTCTAGTAGGTCAGCAAGCTACTAAATCAGGTGATTCCTTTCCAATTAATTTTGTAAATCCATAGACCCAATACACATTTAAGAACCCTTTTTGATATATTTAAACATACCAAAAACTTTGTTGTGGTTGTTTTGAAAGAATAACTTAAACCAAGATTGTACCATTGCTCAAACTCACCAAATTAGGTCCATTTTCCAAAGTAACCACCATCGTTTTAACTCCAAACCACTAAAAAAATTTAAGTAGTCTTAGTTCATGTTTCAAAATTTAGGATTCAACCATTTTTAGGAGTAGTTAGGCTCAAGAATACACTGATAAATCAAACCCTTATTTTATACCCAAAACAAGCCCCACAACTAAGGGTTTATTAGAATACCATACCCCATACCACCTATCACTTAGAAAATGCTTCAAACACATTAGAATAAGTATGCATATGCTCTAGAAAAAAATTTCATGTCTTTGCAACTGTTGTTTCTCCAAATCCTAGACTGTAGGCACCATTTAATGCATAAAAAACACTGCAATCTCCTTGGGGCAGCAATAAACCTCATACTGTTGCCTTCCTTGTACCTGTTCAAAATAAATAATACTCCAATCATACTAAATAAATAATAAACAATCCATCCCATCATTCTACTAATCCTATAATGGTGGGATGGAAGACATATTCCTTACAAGACTCTCAAACCCTTGACCGAGTTTTCAGATAAATCACATAAATTCAGCCTTTAAGTCTGATGGAATCTTTTCCAAACTACTCTAATGGATGGATAACACCTAACACTAATGAAACAATATAAATTTATGGCCTCTAGACTACTGTACAGTCTGTAAAAGGACTGAATAAAGAGGGAAAACTCAGAAAATTGGAAAACAAGGAACTTTATTACCAAAACTTGTTTCAAGAATACAAGAATGATCACTTGCTCAGCCTTTAAAATATTTTATAGATGTTTCCAAATAATTTTGCAACTTCCCCATCAACTTCATCAACCAATCCTTTCTTTTTCTACATATGACTCTTGATCTTCCTGCTTTTTTGGCAATTTTTACATCTTTTTTGCATTTTTGTACATTTTTGCAAACTTCCCTTCTTGACCAACTAAAGACCTATTTGACACTTCAAATATGCCATTTATGAACTCATATGACTTTTTACAGTGCTTTACAATTGAAAATTTAAATTTTATATTTTTTTCCTTTTGAATGTATTTTGAGGACAAGGTGCTCCTGCACCAATGTCCATATTACAAAGCTTAGAAAAACTAAGAAATGAACTTGGGCATACTAGTGCATATTCCCCTGATAGAGTAGCTACTATTCTTTCCCGCATGTGGGAATAATTACATGGTGAGGTTCCCTATAAACAAATAAATGATGTTGTGACCAAAGAAATAATTAAAAACACTTATATTTCATTCTATCAAAATAAGCGTAAGGTGAGGGGATACCGAGTCACCAAATGTGTGGATCGTGTTATGGCCCCATTGATCTACCTATGATTTCTTGCAGCGCATGGTCAATATCCAAACAATGACTAGATTCCATTATATTTTGTTCAACAATTTTATGCTGAGGTCCATTTGGACCTCAAAGTCAACTACTTGGACATTCCACCATATGCTGGTCACGGGCGTGGCAAGATTTTCGATAGGCCCACTTATCATTGTGCAGATATACCAGCCCCAATGTTTAGGGAATTATTTTGTGGTAGGTATCCTACTCTCACCCCAGCTCTGCCCCCCTTAGCAGATCAGGTTGTCATTGCTTCCCAAAAGAAAGCAATTGACATTGTAAGTGGCATTGCAGCTGCCACCACTAGGATATCTACTGATCGTGTGGGTTAGTATTTGATGTCTAGATGTTCACGATCCACACCATTTATAGCACAACACAATAGCATGGATAATTTTACAATGGCGGACATCCCTACACCCACACAACTCAATGGACTTATAGGAGATATGGCACGTAGGAATATGCATTATTTGGCTAAGGATCTCTTGGCTTCATATGCCTTCATCACATCAGACTATGGGATTACTATAGAGTATGTCAGAGGTCATTTGGATTTAGGAATTCATTCACATCCAGGATCCCATCACTCTCAGCCCAGCACTAGTGCACATCAGGTTCTACCTACAGATCATTCGGTTGCTACACAGACTATGGGTTTTATAGATTTGTTGATGTACGGTCCTGGTTTGTCATCATCGATGCCATCTCAATTGCATAGTCCCCTTCACTCATCATTTATAGAATGGCATGTGATGAATCAGATGGATGTATGTGTTGACTCATCGCTTGAGCGTATGCTTGATTTGGTGGAGATGACCGTTGCAGAGGACTTTACATCATTCGATATTAGATGATTTGCATGTATGTGTGCATGTGCATGTTTCAATTATTTTTTTAATTATTTTTAAATTTTAGTTTTAACTAGATATTCATGTACTAATATATATGTATATATATTGTAGGTGGACATACCTCATATTACTCCTAGCCTTGGTTCAGATCATTTACGTCGACAGGACTCTATGAATTATTTTGCTGCCAGTGGACATGTGAGTTTTAAATTTTTATATATACATGTGGGTAAGTGCACCAAGATGGTTCCCAAAAAGGGGACTTAAGTGGACAGATTTTTTTTGAAATCAGGAAATACTGACCTTGGACGTGAAATTGAGGATACTTAGACTCAAAATTTTGAGATGGAACAAAAAGAAGGATTCAAGTGCTCTGAGTCTACTTTCTAAACTACTAATTTATTTTGAAAATAATTGAGATTAAGGGATTCAAACGAGGGACGTACACAAATCGGTGTTGTTTTTGTCAGAAAAACATAACATAGCAACTCTTGTACGACCCTCGTATAGTGAATTTTTTTTTTTGTATTTTAAAAATCGCAATAGTCAGAAGTTAGCTAACATTATGTAGTTGATGCATGATTTTTTAATGAATATTTGATTTTTTACTAATTTGTGAAGTGGACATATCCTGAAAATAGAATTTTGGCCATGCTACCCCTACAAATTTTGGAAACTAATTGATTTGTTTTTTTTTTAATTTTTTAATTTTGTAGAATGGGGTCTAGTTTGTAAAAATGTAATTTATTTGAAAATTTGATGAATGGTTAATTTATAACGAAAAAAATACCAAACACTGCTTTTTGGCAAAAAATAGACATACAGATAAAATAAATTATGGATGAAAGACTTAACATTTTCAGAAAGTGAAAAAAATTACATCGTTGGATATCTAAGAGATAACCCAACATTACCCATGTGCTCGATTTTTTCGATATTGAACCACATGCAATCCTAACGGTGAGCACGAACTCGATTATGAGAAATATGGTGGATTAATTATAAACATGTGTCTGGTCATTGGGAATACCCTCCAAGCCTTTGGGTTGGTGTTCCAAGGCAAATACTAAGCTTAAAGTTCAGTAATTCCCAAAGCAAGATATCACGTGAGCGCGTTATAATGCGCTCGCATTATATCTCACTTTTGACATGGGTTTTGCTTCTACGAGGAACATGTCTACTAGCACATAACGCGAGTGCGTTATAATGCGCTCGCATTATGTCTTACTTTATGTTAAATGATAATATATTAATGTATGTTGATAGATTTTTATGTACATGTATGTATGTATGCCTGTATGGATGTAAGATTAAATGTACATATGTATTATGCTTATATGTATGCATTTATGTATGTCTTTAGACGAAGGGAGAATTTAGAGAGAGTCTAGAGAGATGGAGAGGGGGTTGAAGTGAGATTTTAAGAGAGAGGGAGTGGAGGGAAGGGGTTGAATTGAGGGGGACTTAGCTAGGTAGGGTGGGAGGGATAGAGGGAGGGAGAGAGAGAGAGGGGGGGTCCATCGAGAGAGAATTGAGGGAGAGGGAGAGAGAGAGTGGGGGGTGGGAGAGAGAGAATTGAGGGAGAGGGAGAGAGAGAGACAAAGAGAAAGAGAGGGTTATGTAGGTAGGGTGCGAAAGGGAGAGACTTGAGAGTGTGAGAGGGAGAGACTTGAGAGTGTGAGGGGGTGAGAGGGAGAGACTTGAGAGATGGGTAGTGAGAGGGGGTGTGAGAGAGAGGGAGTGGGAGAGAGAGGGAGTGTGAGTGAGAGACTTGAGAGAGGGAGAGGGTGTGAGAGGGAGTGACCTGATACAGGTAGAGAAAGAGGGGGGTGGAGTGATAGGGACTTATCTAGGTAGGGTTGGAGGGATAGATAGAGAGAGGGGAGAGAGACAAAGAGAGAGTTACCTAGGTAGGTTGCTAGAGGGAGAGACCTTAGAGAGAGAGGGGGTGGGAGGAAGAGACATGAGAGAGGGAGAGAGAGGTAGTGGGAGAGAGTGGGATGGAGTGGGAGGGACATAAAGAGAGATGGATAGAGGGAGTGAGAGAGGGTGGTAGGGATTGATTGAATGAGAGGTACACAGAAAGAGGTGGGAGAGAGGGAAGGAGGGAGAGGTGAGATGTATAGATAGAGAGAAAGTGATAGGGGTTGAGGGATTAGGGTGGAGGACCTATAGGGTTGATGGTTTCTAGGGTATTAGGTTTTAAGGTTTGAGGGTTGATGGAATAGGTTTGATGCTAGAGGGTATTTGGTTGAGGGTATAGGGTAGAAGGTTTAAGTTTAAGCGTTTAGGGTTGAAGGGTTTGGGGTTAATGGTTTAGGGTTAAGGGTTTACTTGGTTGAGGGTAGAGGGTTTAGGTTATAGTTTTGAGGGTATATGGTTGAAGGATTAAGTTCAGGGTCCAATATAAGGGGTAGAGGGTTTAGGGTTTAAGGATTGAGGGTTGAGAGATTAAGGGTTGAGGGTTGAGAATTGAGGGTTGAGTGTTTAATGTATAGGGTAAAGGGTAGAGGGTTTAAGGGTTGAGGGTTGAAGATTGAGGGTTTAAGGTATAGGGTCGAGGGATTAGGGTTGAGGGTCCAATATATAGGGTAGAGGTTATAGGGATTGAGAGATTAAGGGTTGAGGGATTAGGATTTATGGTAGAGAGTATTGGGTTGATGGTAGA
>CM021109.1:95094361-95163636 GCA_007115665.2 Sequoiadendron giganteum
CTCCCACTCTCTCCCTCTCTCCCTCCCACTCTCTCTTTCTCCCACTCTCCCCTTCTCCCTCTCTCTCTATCTCTCACTCTCCCCCTCTCTCCATCCCACTCTCTCAAAAACTCCTATATTCTCAAAAATACACTAAGAAAACCAAATTTCACATAACGCGCTCGTGTTATAATGTGTGCGCGTTATAACACGAGAACATTTTTTACTCCACTAAAACGGTAAAAAATTCTAAATACCCATGATTTGAAGGCCCATAGTCTGCATATAGCCCTAGTTCTATATGTGCTCTGACAAAAAATAGATTTTTGATGATGTTGTGAAGTGTGCAAGCATATTTTTCACATTCCATCACCTTTTCCATGATCTTTTTACCACCTTTGCATGAAATAGCAGAGTTTCCACATTGAAAGACATATAATATCAATTGAAGTTTGAATTCCATTGAAAACTGATATACAATTGAAGTGTGGAAGGGAACAAGCTTTTGAACAAGTCAAATTGTTGTGGAGTTTGAAGAAAGAAGAAGCTAAGGCTACATAATTGGGTTGAACTCCTCTATTTGAAAGTCTGGTTTTTAAGGTATGTGAAGTCTTTACAAATTTTCTTTCATTCTATTATGGCTTGCTTTCATTTTTGTTTTTCATTATAACCTTAGGTTGTCAATGCACATTTTTAATTACCAAATTATTTACACAATTATATACACTTGCCAATTACCATTTTACACTTGTCATTTATATAAATTCAAAACCATTCACCAAAATTCATCCTTTAAGACAACTCCAAGCCTCTCCCATTCCTCTGAAGGGTCCAAACATCTTCAAAATACCTTGCACAAGGTCAAAAGTTCATTACATAGATCACTCCTTCAACACTTTTTTAGGAACTAATATTCGTCTCATTACCATGGTACAAATAAAATTATCTGCCATGCCGAAGAAAAAGACAAAGAGGAAACTAACAGACGAAGAGAACAAAACCTTGAAAGAAAAGGAGAGAGTTCGGGTGGCGGCATATCGTGAAAACAAGAAATTGGAAACGATTGATGAAAAAAAAACGATTGTAGAGGAACCTCAACCGTCAAAAAGAGAACGGGAATTGGCAGCACAACAAGCACGAATGCGAAAGCATCGTCGTAAGACAGATTCAGATACCGTAGTTTGAGACACAATGTCTACGAAAAGTGAATATGAAGGGACACCATTAAGCACAATCGAATATGGAGGGACACCATCTAGCACAGGTGAATATGGATGGACACCATCTACTGCAAGTGAATATGGAGGGACACCATTTACCGCAAGTGAATATTGTTGGACACCATCTAACACATCTCAAGTTGAGAGTACATCATCACTCAAAATTGACGAAGAAGGTGTGCCATCATTCCCATGTGAACCTCAACGTATGTCTTCTTCTCCACCCTCGATCGAAGGTATGCAATCTAGCCCACCTCAATTAAATATTGATGAAATTCCTAATGTTGAGATGTATGTACCTAGGAGAACACCACCAAGAATTTTACGTAGAAAGCCAAAGTATTTGATTAATATTGATGATGAGATTTTGCAGCACATGGAAGGTAATATTTTAACACACACTTTTAGAAGATATGTTGATAAGATTTGGGAATGATTCTTTGAAAGGCTAAATGAGACTGCAAGATGTCAACTATTTGTTGAAATAATGCGGGGTGTAAAGTATAGGAGCATCATGAAGACTCTTGGGTTGAGAACATTGAGTGCATCGAGTGAAGACACTATTGTGAAGAATCTAATGGATTCTTATGAGAGTGTGGGTAAGACCTCACACTCAAAGGATAGTAATGTCACTTGACGTGTCATTACATCAACTTTGGTAAGTTGTCAAACAAAGAGAGCTCGCCTAATTAAAAAGACTAGTGAAAAAATGGGAATTAGTAGAAAAACTTTATCCAGAGCCATTCAAAGGCGGCAAAGAATTGAGGGCAATGATACAAATGAATTATGGGCATTCTCAGGGAGATTGTTACGAAAAGATAAAGAAGTTGTTGAAGCCTTGAGAACACTAATTGAAGAGTATTGGAAGAATAACACAAGGCCATCTCTGAATCAAAGGGATGTGGTAAGAAGGACAATTGGTAGTCGGAATCATGAGCCACATCCAAATATTTTTTGGATATGACTCAAACCCAATTTTTTCGGAAATTTGAAAATGATTATCCTCAAATTAGTATTTCTCAAAGATTTTTTGAACTGCTTAAACCTTTTTATGTCAAGATAAATCACACACACACTACTTGTTTTTTTAGACTACATATTGAATTTTCTAACCATTATGATGTTTATCATTCTATATGTTTAGATTTGCATACTAACGATGTTTTCCAGGATTATGGCATAGAAGCCCCACCAAAATCTTCAAGAGAGTTCTGATCAAAAAAATTATGTGAAATAGAGGATGGCCAGATATTCTATAGGACAACATGCTTGGATGGTTCATGCGAGCGTTGTGGTGGCTTCTAGCGTATGCCAATATGTCAACATATGGAAAGCACAGATGAGGTGGGAACAAAACTAGTAGAGTTCAGGAAGTATAAAATAGTGGCATATGCTACAAAAGATGGGTCTCAAGCAGAAAAGTGTGATTTGGTTATTGAGAAGATTCCAGTGTAAAAATTTATGACCACATTTCCTAATAGTATACTGTCTGAGTATGCAATGCATACCCATAGAGCTCGATGATTGGACACATAGTTCAAGCTATGCAAGGACACCTTTCCAGTTGGAAGCATAGTATCTGTGGTTGACTTTGCAAAGAACTACACTCTACAACCACAACATGAGGTGTAGTCACAGTATTACAACTCCACACAAGTTTCGATATTTGTGCACATAACATTCATTCATGCATCTGATAGTACATATGAGTAAAGGAAGGTATTGAGGGAGTACCACTTTTACATTAGTGATGATCGTACACATTCTCCAGAGTTCGTGCAAGGTTGCTTCCAGATGTTCTACAGTGGTTTGGCTCAGAGGGGCATAGAATACGATCGACATATAATATGATCTAATAACTGTGCAGCACAGTTCAAGAACTCATGCGTGTTCTACTGGTTGTGCAGGATGCATGCCATTATAGGTGTTCAACATATGTGGAACTTTTGTGAGGCTGGACATGGAAAGGGGGAGCATGATGGTGCAGGAGCATGCATGAAAAGAGCATTAGCACAAGAAGAGTTAAAGTATAAAGACAGTGCAAAGTTGACAGATGCAAAATCAATCGTCGAGTGGTGTAATGCTTTGATGGGTCCAGGTAATGAAGGTACGTCTTCAGTTCGTAGATTTTTTTGGTTGATGGATGATACTAACATTGCACCATATGAAGACTATTGTACACTAATAGGATCGAGTGAGGTACACTCTTTCCTTAGCTCAAATATAGGTTCATGGAGTATCGATACACGAAAGATGGCATGCTTTTGTTCTTCATGTACAATGCAAGACTGGAATGATTGTGAGTCAGGGGAGTAGGTTGACAAATGGTTCACAAGTTATCTTAGCCCACTTCACACGTATCACCCTCCGATGGCATTGGAACTTACACAGACAGAATCATCGGCTGACTTTGACCACATATCAGATCTAGTTCAACGAGGTGATATATCTACTTTCTTAGTTGTTGAAATTCCATATCGTTATATCTTACTTTGTACTGTATTAGTAATGTTGACAAATTTCAAGAGATTTTTTGCACATATCAATGCAGGGCATGTTTATGCAATTATTGCAGATGAATACAATGAAGAGGGAACAGACTATTACTTGTGTCACTGTGTTGAGACCAAAAATAAATTGGAGGCCCTAGTTATAGATGGAGAAAACATTGAATACCCTACAAGCTCAGTTGTGGTTATTGGAACATGGCTTAAAAGGTACCCACATTCAAGTGTTAAATATTGGCTATTTCAGGACTTTGACATGCATCATAAGATTCTTCATTACTCGAACCTTGTTGTGGCATCCAATGTTAATTTGACCAAATATGGGGGTAGACCTTTGAACAAGACGTTATAGAAGGTCCGTGAGTCTGACCATGAGGCAATACTTGACACAATAAAGAGTAGAGAAAACCCAGATGGTTCGTTGGATTTATTTGTAAGTATATACACATTGGTTCTTATTAATTTATACTTGTATGCACTGTAATTTTTTTGATGCCAATGCTATCATCTTCTTTTACAGTGATTGGTGTCCCCTTGCAAAAAATGCAGATATATGAGCAATCCAAGAGAATGTCAACCAGAAAAGCAATGCAACATCCTTATTTTGATGCCTGCATGCAACATCTGTAAGTGCCTTCCATCTATTTTTATTTTATTTCCATTTTGGATCCTCTTTCTTTTTCTCTTTTACTTTGTGTATTTGTAAGTAAACTACTAAGGGTTGATTGATCTTTCCTTGCAGAAAATGCTGATTTAAGAGCCATCAAAGAGAATCTCAGCCAAAAAAGCAATGCAACATACTTATTTTGATGATTTTGACAAAGCTCAATTTTGATTTCAAGCCATTATAAGAGAGCATGTGAAGCTTAGCGAGGGAATATCAAGTTACTCATTTGAAGTTAACCTCATAATGAGCACCTATGATGTAGACATTTAAAGAGAATCTTGAATGTATGAGTGACATTGTAAAAGATCTGAGAGAACGAAGTGCCAGAGGCATTGTAATAATATTTAATTGCATAATGAGATATACTCAAATATTGTAAGGTTGGAGTTCATGTTTGGTGTAGTAGCACCTTGTTCTGTAAATGCCTTGAGTAGGAAAATTTGCAAACTTTGAATTTTGAAATGTAAACAATGTGAAAAAGGTCATATAAAGGTTGTGTAAACAATTTGTACACATTTTTCTGCAACTTGTGTGACCAAGCAGACTGTTCCAACACGTCGGAATAGGTATTTTTACACTAGGCATGGTCCTCTTTTGCACCGAAACACATAGAATCGCTCTGAGCTATGTTCCACTAGATCGATCCCTTAAGGGTCCAAACTTCAAAATGGATACAAACTTCAACATGCTAGTACTCAGATACGGTGACACTTAGAAACTTCTTGTCTGATCCTACAGAAAGGCGTTGGGCCCCTCTAGAAAAACCTCTCTCGGTTTTGGCTATCTTGTTGTGGTTTTGTCGTAGCGGCAGATTTTCACTTGATGGAAAAAGTGTCAAATTCAAGCAGTGCAAAGTTGCAAATTGGTGCAACTTTCACTCTGCAACTCCTGTGACCAAGCGGACTGTTCCAACACGTCCGAATAGGTATGTTTACGCTAGGCATGGTATTTTTTCGCACCGAAACACGTAGAATCGCTCCAAGCTATGTTCCACCGGATCGATCCCTTAAGGGTCCAAAGTGCAAAATAGTTGCAAACTTCAGCATGCTATTACTTGGAATCTGTGACACTTAGAAACTTATCGTTTGATCCTAACAAAATTAATTGGATCCCTCTAGAAAAACCTCTCTCGATTTTGGCTATCTTGGAGTGGTTTTCTCGTGGTGGTGGATTTTCACTTGATGGAAAAGGTGTCAAATTCAAGTTGTGCAAAGTTGCAAAGTGGTGCAACTTTTGCTCTGCAACTCATGTGACAAAGTGGACTGTTCCAACACATCTGAATAGGTATTTTTATGCTAGGCATGGTCCTCTTTCGCACTGAAACATGTGGAATCGCTCCGAGCTATGTTCCACCGGATCGATCCCTTAAGGGTCCAAAGTGCAAAATGGCTGCAAACTTCATCATGCTATTACTCAGATACTGTGATGCTTAGAAACTTCTCGTCTAATCCTATAGGATCGCGTTGAGCTTTTCTACAAAAACCTCTCTCGGTTTTGGCTATTGCGGAGTGGTTTTCTAGTGGTGGTAGATTTTCACTTGATGGAAAAAGCATCAAATGCAAGCAGTGCAAAGTTATAGAGTGGTGCAACTTTCATTCTGCAACTTGTGTGACCAAGCGGACTATTCCAACACATCCAAATAGGTTTTTTTATGCTAGGCATGGTCCTCTTTTGCACTGAAACACGTGGAATCACTCTGAGCTATGTTCCACCGGATCGATCCCTTAAGGGTCCAAAGTGCAAAATAGCTGCAAACTTTAGCATGCTATTACTTGGATACCGTGACACTTAGAAACTTCTCGTCTAATCCTACAGAAAGGCGTCTGACCCCTCTAGAGAAACCTCTCTCGGTTTTGGCTATCTTGGAGTCGTGGCGACAAATTTTCACATGATGGAAAAGGTGTCAAATGCAAGCAGTGCAAAGTTGCAGAGTGGTGCAAATTTTGTTCTGCAAGTTGTGTGACCAAGTGGACTGTTCCAACACATCCAAATAGGTATTTTTACGCTAGGAATGGTCCTCTTTTGCACCGAAACACATGGAATCGCTCTGAGCTATGTTCCACCAAATCGATCCCTTAGGTTGGAGGAGTCTTAAGTTGCAAATTTGTAAGTTGCTTAAAGCAACAAATTTGAAATAATATTGAATGGCCCACTTAGCACTCATTACATCTAAGTGATGCTCACAGAGGTGAGGCACTAGGCCTTCCCAGGAAATCACCCATTCCAGTATACTCCAGCTCAAGCGCTTAACCACAAAGTTTTTTCCCCAAGGTTAAGCCCACTTAGCTTGCAACCCCATTTGCAAAACCTTCAGCAAGTGTTGTGCCTTATGAAACATTCATTATAGAGCCCCTTTATCTCATCAATTGATAAGTAGGAGGTATTTTCTACAATGTGTCAAATTGTGATATTGCTATCAGGATTCCATTGAGCAGTCATTTGTAGTATTAGATATAGCTCTAGGTTCTACAATACTGCACATGATTGTAGATAGTTTCGAAGATCTATATAACATCAATAGTTCACATTACTCAAGAAGGATGAACATCTTAAAGACATTTGCGGAACCTTCTTGTGGACTTAGGGTTGCAATATTTGATCTACAACATGTTCCACCATTTCTTCAGTAGGATCAAGAACACACATAATGAAGGTGTGTTTGTAGCCATGAAAGGTTATGGTTCGAACTATCCAGGAGAGTGATGTTTTATCTCGACCAACCATATCTATACCATGGTTTGTTTGGAAGCAAGGATGGGTTATCTCTTCATTGGCATATACATTATTCCTCGATGTGTTCACACCAGTGTTACAAGACTAGGACTTGCCTCGGACTTGACAAGCCATTTTTTGACTTGGACTCGGGGTCGGAGCCCAGACTCAACAAATAGAAAAACCTAAGAAATTCAAAGATTTGTAAGGATTTAAAACTTGTTTCATGCACCCTTTAATAAATAAACCTTAAAGACACAATAGCATCATCAAATAGAAATTACTATGATCCCATACACAAACATACATCAATCACATAAGTATAAGCACAAATTTTAGCTGAAGGAAATAACACATTTAGATATATAAATATTGTGATATTGCTATCAGGATTCAATCGTGTAGTTTTAAAGTCAAACTCATTGACCCATGATTCATCAATAGTGGTTCACAAGAACCCATCTCTCATGATAATGAATGGTTCATAAGGAGGAAGATAAATCTTCATACATTTCTTCTATCACAAATGAGATAAGTGCTTGGTTTCATGAAGGTCATGAGACAACCATTAATGGGGAGTGGATACATGAAGAACTGATGGAGAATGATAATGGCTTTAGACCTGCTATAAAGGAAAAAAAAAATCATTTCAATGATGCAAGAGGTTTTTGGTTTCACTACCAAAATGAGCCTACGAAGAATGCATGTGAAACTCCTTTTGACCTTGAGGGTGTACTTACTCCATCTCAAGGATCATGCATTGAGGATGACATAGATCAATGCTAGGGCTAACCAATTAATAATTATACATTTGAATAAGTCAAACATGTATATGTCAATAAGGGAAGTACAAGTACTCAAAAACACGTGAGCCTCAAAAAGTATACACACGAATACATAGTATACACAAATTAAAACAAAGTATATGCACAAATATAAGGTATATGCATGAAAGCATGTAAGCCACAAAGTATACACTCGAATGCACATAAGTCACAAAGTATACACATAAGTTGTAAAGTATACACTTGAATATACGTAACTCATATCTATTGAACCATCAATTTAGAATGTAAATATGGACAGGCATCGATAAAAGATATTTGTATTAACCAAATAGCCATGTAGGCATACATAAATAAATGTCGATATAAGTATGAAATATATGTACAAAATAGCCATATAGGCTTACGAGAATGCCATCTAGGCATACAATGTCAAATATGTCCAATAAAAAATATGTACAAAATTGCCATGCAGGCATACAATAAAGGACTCTGGAATCAAAATTCATTGCTCTCCATGCGTAGGAAATAAAATATTTCCCTTTCCTTTTCGCTCGAATGGCGAGAGGTCTATCACTCATTTTTGCTGCACTCATGGAATGCTCCTGCCACTCCTCCTAGGGTTTAGTTCATGGTGAATTTTTAACTGTTACAATAAGAAGTAAAGACATGAATATATAGAAATTACATTATTAAAAAATGATATATTTGACAAAATAATCACTTACAGCCATCTCACGATCTCTCTCCATGAGGGAAATATCCTCATGCCCATGCTCAGGCATGCTCAATCCCTGTATAAACCATACAAATAGACAAAAACTACGTGAATCAATAATGGTTTGATTTCTCACTAACTAACATCTATAACAACAAATGTAAATTAAAATTTACTAATTTGCCTCATACCTCTTCTGTCAGAGCCATCAAGGATTGTACAGCAGATGTCACACCAATATCCATTTCCCTCGACACATTTGGAGGTGTATCGTCTTGCAACAACTGAAAATAAAACAATAAATTATTCAACATCAACGATGTGCATGTATAAACTACAAAAATCTATTAAGTACTTAATTCAATAGTTAAACTCTTTATTCTATTACTTGCGTGAAGGTTTGAGTAAATACACCGCCACTGGGACTTGTGTTCCATCAAAACCTCTAATATTAGTCTGTTCAACATCCAAAATTGCATATTAAATTACCATTCGTAAAAAAATGTCATTAATATGCAATAAACTTATAATTGTTTACTAGTTACATACCCTAGCGATAGGTGTACTACAAAAATAGGTTGGTGGGGGGCTGGTGTATACAGTCTCAACACTGTGACCCTGCAATTTTATTAAAATCATAAAACATTTTTAGTTAATCTTGCATTTGAAAATCGAAATTTAATAAATTAAATTCAATGAACACATGCACTAACTTTTACCTGACTATCAATGCCATATGCCTCATGCAAAATGTCAGTTTCCCTCTCCATCTCCATACTTGCAGAAGGACCCTACATACCAGTCTCCTGAGGGTTGGTGGGGTCATGTGAACAAGTAGCCCCGCAAGATTGACACACATGTGTTCGAAGGCCACCACTAGAAGACTCCCCTGGATGGCGCTGTAGAATAGGGCTAGTATGATGGATGACACTCTGGATCAAAGTACTGATTACCTACAATGTCTCTACGTCAGCACTTTCCTTCATGATGGAAGGCATAACAATTTGCTCATGAGGTGGCCTAGCGAGAGCTTGTCTACCTTTCCACGTAGGATCCGACTGTGCACCAGGTCTATCCTGAGCTGACCCCCCACCTCTCCCCTAGAAATCCCTCATATCAAAATAATTTGGGATTTTGTTCAATATGAACTCACTATATAGTTTCCTAAGGAAATATTGCAGGACCTCGCAATTGTTGCATGGTGGGTAATCAAAGACCATGTACCACCTATCATAAAACCGCTCCTTCATTTGTTGGTGGTGGCACCAATGGATAGGAAACCTCTTCGCATTGAGGATAAGATTTTGATTTGTGCGTGGGTCGGTGAATAATGAGCATAAATCACCTTTTGTTATTTTTAAATCTTTCACATCCTTGTATGATAGTTTATTTGCATAATAGTCCCTAGCCGCCTGCCTCCTATCTTCCTATCCAGTTATTTGTTTGCTAATTGAATCTACGTTTGTTAACATATCTTTCAATGAATTTGCTAGGGTCATTCTGTCTGTGGTTGAACCATTTGGATCGCTCAACCTATTGATCAAATCCTCAAATTGTTTTTTGTTGTTCTCAATTTCACTCATTAAATTTTGTTGAGTGCCAGGAGGGGGTTGAGTGATTGGTGGATGAGCTTGATGTTGTGGTTGATTTTGATCTTGAGGATTTGGTTTGTCTTCCTATTGAGGATTTTGAGGGTTTGTAGGTTGATTTGCATCTCCTAAAAATTCAAACAAATAGATATCAAATTCAACCTAAAACTAAAAAATTCAAAACAAAAACCATAGAATCCTTACCTCTTACAGCTCCTCGTTGTGGCGCCATCGTTGTGAAGAAATACGGATTTTCGGTGAAGAAATTATGCTCCTAGAATGCGAGCGCAATATTTTGGGGTTTTTGGCCACGGGTGCAACAAAAAAAACCAGTTGAAATGCAAATGAGAGATTTGCATTTGTTTTTTTGCTTTTAGCAGTTGATAACATGAGCGCATTATAATGCACTCACGTTATGTCTTTGTAGTTGTAGCCATTGGGACCTTGCCTAGGTTTAACGGAAGACATAACGCGAGTGCATTATAACATGCTCGCATTATGGTTTTCAACTTTTTTTTTTGAGGGTGTGCACAGAATTGTTACCCATTTCCATGCACCCGCCCATGTGTATATGTACATGCATATGTATGCATAGATATATATATATATATAAAAATACACTTACATTCTTAAATAAAATTCATAAAATTTATAATATAGTATGTGTATTTAACACATTGTGTACACAATTTTATCTGTAGGGCTCAACACATATATCAGAGCAATTTTCTCCTTCAGATGATTGTTCGACTAGGATTCAACATTCATATTAGGCTTTGCACTAGATTTATGATCTCTACTACATTTTCTTATATGATGATCTCTAGTAGTCGACATTTGATGATCTCTAACTTACATTTTCTTATATGATATACATACACATTTTCTTATGTTTATTTTCTTTCAATCTACGTGCATGTACCTCTTTTCTTATAACATGTTTATGTTTATACATTGAATCTATCTACATGTACATGTGTTTGTTTATGTTTAAATGTTTATACATTAATAGATACATGTGTATGTATGTACATGTTTACACTCAATAACGTGTTTATACAAATTTTAAATCTATATTTAGAGAACTCATGCCATGTATTTATGATTTATATATGTTAAAGACATGTTAAATGTGCATTAAATAAGAGTATGAAGGCTAATGAATAAATCTATTATAACCTAAATAAATGTATATACAAAACATTCTTTGACAATTTGAGAAGCAGGGGTGTAAAATTATTTCATAAATAATTTCTTAATCAAGACCATTATTTAACATAATTGTGATTTCCTACAACAATATAAAATTATAGATTTTTAAAGAAATTCAATCCATAATTTGCTAGTTTCAACTTAGGATAGGAAATTTTTATTCTTTGAAACATTAAGAAAATTCAATTGAAATTATACCTCTATGTGCTCAAATCATTGTTCTACCCTCTCTACATCTCCTCCAAATGAAAATATCTCAACTATTGATTTAGAACCATCAAGGTGTGTTTGGTAAACTAGAATGGTCATGGAAATTTTCCTCTACTATATATTGGGTTGTTCCCTTACTCTGCAATGAGCATAACTTATCTAAGAGAAACTTCATTAAGCACTATGTTATCTCATTGGTTGAGATAATCTTGCACCTTTAGTAACAAGCTTGAGGAATCTTACATTTATATCCATGCTTATGGTTTTGTTTGGGAAAATATTATCTTTTTGACAAGGAACAAAATTCTGAAATTTCTCTATGTTGCATACCTATACATTAAATAACTTATTCAATTACCACTTGATTCATTTAAACTAGGATAGGTATTCCATACACTAGAATGCATTTTTTTTTTCATATGAATATAAATACAAGCTTTTTTTTCATTATTCCATATCAAATTGCAAGATTAATTCGCATTTATATCACTTGAAGAGAAGATTTTGGAGAAGAGATTTTTGCACATTTATTAAGGAGACAGATTTTGGAGAAGAAGAGATTTTAGCATTTTTATCAAGGAGGGCAGATTTTGGAGAAGACAACTTGCATTTTTATAAATCAAGGAAAATTTTGGAGGATAATTTACCTTTGGTAGAGGATTTATTTTGAGTCATCTTTAACTTGAAGAAGAAAATGGGACAACAAAGAAAAAGAAAAAATAAGGCTCAACAAAAATTGTCAAAAGAAGAACAAAGGAGGAACGAACAAAACTTGGAAAATTAGCATAGAAAGAAAGAAGGTACATGCTTATTTCTTCTCGCTCTCTCTCTCTCTTGTGTGTGTTTAAGACTTTTATTAACACCTCAATGTTTTCCTTATAAATATTTGATTTTATTTGTTCAACTCCACTTAAATAGATCATAGTATCTCACTTTCTTTTCTTGCATATAAATTCAAACAAGTAGGAAATTCTCAAGTTGAAGTCGAGCCAAATCTAGATATTGGATCAAACGAATTTTCTAAAGAACACATGGACCTTGAAGATAGGGAGGAGGCCCCAGTTCAAACAATGAATGTTGGAGAGGGGTCAGGATCACTTCCTTCTACTGGTATGGATGAGCATATAAAACTAGCAGAAATTTCTCTCACTTTCTTTGCTTGCATGTAAATTCATGTATCCAATTTCCAAAACCTAGTGACTTTGAAAATTCATTTTTCCATTTCCTTAAATTGATTCCATTTCCAATTGTATTTATTCCATGGAATTTTGTTTAAGTTCAAGAATCAATATTGATGTCATTTAAAATTTCTACTCCACTTATATAGCATCATGTCTCTCACTTTTTTTGCTTGCATACATAAACTCCACTTATATAGCATCATCTCTCACTTTCTTTGCAAAATATTTTATGAAATGTAGAAAGGGCTCAACAAGAAAGAAGCTCTCATGCTGAAGTCAAGCCAAATCTACATATTGGATCAAATGAATCCGCTTAAGAATACATGCACCTTGAAGATAGGGAGGAGGCCCAAGTTCAAACAATGCATGCTGAAGAGGGGTCGGGATCACTTCCTTCTACTGGTATGGATGAGCATATAAAACTAGTTGAAAAGGTGAGGAAACAAATTTCTTATAGAAATTTAGACCATTTACTTGAGATGGATATGGAGAAACTCAAATGTTATGCTGACCAACTTGTAAATAAGAGTAAGAGGTCAATGACTAAATCTGTAAATGGAATAATCAATGATCATTTCATTCATCTTGAAACACTTGGAAAAACCCAATTTTTATCACATTTACTTCTTCGTAATGAGTTGAAAGAGTCATTACAATTGTTGGGTGTGCATTCGACATCAAATAAGAAGAAACACATGGCATTACAAAAAGATATTGTTAAAAATGTTAAAAAGGGTTTAGATTCCATTGGGAAATGATCTTGATCAATGGATAAGGCCACTACAAGAAGGGTGATGTTGACATCTATTATAAATCAAGATATAGAAAGAAAAAGAAAAATTTCCGCACTTTCGATAGAAATTGGTTATAGTAGAACCACACTAATAAAATATGAGAAAAAGAGAGGTTTTGGATAAAAGGCAATTAGGAAATTATGTGTAGAGCTCTCCATTCTAACAGGATTGAAGATGTTGTTAGGAACTTGATCTCAAGTTTTTGGCATGATCAGACTCGTCCATCATCAAATAATAGAGATTTTATGAGACACAAGATTGGGCCTAGTATTTATGAAAATCATATTAAACATTGGCTAGACATAACACAACTTGAGATGTATATATGAAATTTTGTAATATATATCCTCATATAAAGATTGGGAAAATAATGTTTGAAAAGTTAAAGCCATATTATGTGAAGATAAACAAGTTTTTTGAAACTTGTTGTTTCTGTTATCATATTGAATTTGATCTCTACTATAAGGTGTTTCAAAAGATGAGAGAAGAAAGTTGTGGTTTTAAAAATGCACCTCCTAAACAGGTAAGGTTTTTCATAAAGGATATGTTATGTGATCATGAAAATGGACCTCAAATAAACTGCATAAAAGGAATTTATGAAACATTTGGAAATTTGGCTAAATTTCCTTCTAGAAATGAAGATACTGACCTAACAAAGATAATAAATTGCAAGAGTTACAAGTATGTAAAGTTTCAAACAAATTTTGTGAAATAATCCACAAGGTTAAACTATGTAGAAGAGGAGATTCCTATTGGAAAATTTATAGAATATTTTCGAAAATTGATACAACCATACATACAACATTCCTTTTTTGCTAAGTGGCAAACACAAAAATTTCAAACATTGAGAGATACTTTCCCACTTGGAATGGTTTTATCAGTAGTTGACTTTGCAAAAAATTACTCTTTTGTACATCAAAAGGAGATTCAATCAGAATATTACTTTTCAAAGAAGATCACTATTATGGTTCATGTGTGTTATCGACATGCACAATCATAATTGGATGGTGTTGACAGTACAGATGAACAATGGGCCATTAAGAAAGAATATCACTTTTATATTAGCGATGATAAAGAGAATGACACACTTTTTGTACAACATTGCTTTACAATTTTTTTTGAGAATTTGAGAAGTAGGGATGTAAAATTTGAAAAACATTTTGTATGTTCAGATGGATGTGTGGCACAATTCAAATCATCACGGACATTTTATGCACTATATAGATATCATAAAATTTACAAAATACCACATGTTTGGAGTTTTTTGAGAGTGGGCATGGAAAGGGTGAGCATGATGGAGGATCAGCTTGCATCAAACGTGCATTGAGAAAGCATCAAATGAGTTATTCAAAAGATCATATAGACAATTCACATGATGTTGTTGAATGGTGTAAGAAACACTTTGCATCAAATGAGGTTGACACATCTTCAAGAACAAACCAAAGCATTCCACATAGAGTGTTTTGGGAGATATCGGGTATGTATAAATTAAATTTTCAAAAATTTGAATTTATTTAAATTTTAAATTTATATATATACATGTTTGTTCACATAATTAAATGTTGTATATGTATCTAGGTGTGGATAGAAGATCAATGCATGGATGCAAGAGGGTAGACAAAACAATATCTTTGCATTGTGTTATGAGTTCAAGTAGTCACCCTAGATGGACATTATACACAAGGGATTACTATTGTTTTTGCACTGAGTGCATTGCGGGAAACTCTGATCATGCATGCAACAACCAAGAACTTGTTTATATGTTGGTAAATAGGATATGGTGCCACTAGTTGTTTCAAAAACATATGATGAAAATGAGGAAGAAATATTTGAAGACATTCCTTTGATTTCAATTGATTATGACCATATTTTAGGATTGGTTAGAAAAGGTACATGTGTAAGTTTTCAATAATTTAAATATTATATATATAGCTAATAATATTTAAAGTCTAGAGACATTTCTAATTTTTTGTGTAAATTTGGTGTATAGGAGATGTTTTTGTAGTCATAGCAGAGTCTGGAAACATAGAAGATGATAGCTATTATTTATTGTGTTGCACAAAAGAGAGGAATAATCTAACACAACTTGAAACAAGTGATGGAATGTTATTTCCCATGGATGAGTTTGAATTTAAACTTATATATATACATTATTTTCACATGTGTGCATTACATTAAAAACATTAAATATATATTGTACAAACCTTGACCATGAAAATGTTGTACACGTTCACATGTCTTATCTCAAGTTCATGTTTACCACCTGAAGGTTCTGTTGGAGTGCAAGGGATATATCTAAAACAAGTCAAAGTTGCTCCACATGGGATTCATTTTGTTGACTATCAACTTGATAACAAGGTATATCAATATAGTCACCTAATAATTGCTACCGCCCTACATCTTCATGCAGTTCCACATGCATGTGGATGAAAAAAATGGAGACTAGATAGTGATGATCATCAAAAACAATTACATGTCATTGAAGAGCGAGCTGAACCAGAATGTTTGAGTTAGATTATATCCATGATTTTCAAGTTCACTTGTACATGTATACATTTTCAAGTGAGAACTTATAGTAACTTGTACATTGTTGTAAGTCATTTTGCGTAAATTACAATTATATGTACATATTTGTTCCATGGAATTCTTAAGTTCAAGAATCTTTGATTTCATTTGAAAGTTCAACTCCACTTATAACATCATCTCTCACTTTTTTTTCTAGCATGTAAACTTATATATATGCTTTTGAAATATTTGTTTCAAACCTAGTGAAGTTTTTTAAAATCATTTTTCTTAAATTACAATTATATACAACTTATATTTGTTCCATGAAATTCTTAAGTTCATTAGAATTATAAGCATAAATAGAATTATAAGAAAACATAATGTCATCATCTATAAATATATATTATGAAGGAAATTTTATTATAGTCAATGTATCATTAGAGACAAAAAAATGTACTACCACTTCATATATGAGATATTCAACATGCGAGTGGTGAAATAAGAATGTCCAACAAAGTGGGAAAGGTGATAATCAAATACCTAAAGAAATGAAAATGATACATTTTTTCATTTAAAGCTTTCATAAACAATGTGATCTCATTAGTATAATATAATGTCATACGTGAATCAAGAACAATAGAATTATATGTTATAAATTATTTTAACATATCAAAATTAGTGATGGAAGCATTAAGAGAGGCTAAAGATAAAGGACCATGAGAATCCATAGCATGAAAGTAAGGCTCTAAGGATCTAGGGTTTACAAGGATATACAATAAAAGCATAACCAACCTAAAGGGATGATTAAACTAGCACAAAAGTGAAAGTATAATTAGTTTAAAATCATATTTGAAATGTTTGCGAAGAGGTAATTGTAAGGAAAAACTAGGGGGGTGTAGGGTGAGTAAAAGATAGGCATAGGAGAAGAAGTGCAAAACTCTAGAAAATAAAGATCTCCCAATAAGTCACATAAGAAAAATAAAATAATATATCTAAAAGTAAGATATAATTATAAATAAATGTATATACAAAAATTTCTATTATAAGCTAAGTAAATAATTGTTCAAAGATATTGCACTTCCATTATATACATAAGAAAATAGAATATTCCAATGCCTTTAAACCTAAACCCTTAAACCTTCTACCCTCTACCCTCTATATCTCTCCCACTCCCTCCCTCTCTCTCTCTAAAGTATCTCCCTCCTACCCCCTCTCCCTCTCTCTCACTCACTCACTCCTATCTCGATCTCCCCTCTACCCTCTACCCTTAACCCTGAACCCTTAAACCCTAAACCCTAAACCCTCTACTCTTAACCCTCTACCCCTGCTCTCTCTCTCTCTCTCTACCCTTAAACCCTTACACCCTCTACCCTTAACCCTTAAACCCTTAAACCCTTAAACCCTTTACTCTCTACCCTTACACCCTTAAACCCTATACCCTCTACCCTAAACCTTAAACCCTTAAACTCTCAACACTCAACCCTTAAACCCTCTACCCTAATCCCTCAATCCTATACCCTCTACTCTATACATTGGACCCTCAACCCTAATCCCTCAAACCTATACCCTAAACCCTCTATCCTCAATCCTAAACTTTCAACCCTAAACCCTTAAACCTTCTACCCTCTACCCTTTATGTGTCTCCCACTCCCTCCCTCTCTCTCTCTCTCTCAAGTATCTCCCTCCTACCCCCTCTCCCTCTCCAGGTCTCTCTCTCTCACTCATTCACTACTTCTATCTTGAGCTCCCCTCTACCCTCTACCCTTTACCCTCAACCCTTAAACCCTCTATCTCTCTCCCACTCCCTCCCTTTCTCTCTTTCTCTCAAGTCTCTCCCTCCAACCCCCTCTTGAGCTCTTTCCCCTTTACCCTTATCCCTTAAACCCTTAACCCTCTACCCTATATCTCTCTCCCACTCCCTCTCTCTCTATGTCAAGTCTCTCCCTCCTACCCCCTCTCCCTCTCTCAAGTATCTCTCTCTATCTCTCTCTCTCACTCCTATCTCTCTTGGGCCTCTACCCTTAACCCTCTACCCTCTACCCTTAACCCTTAAACCCTCCACCCTCTACCCTTAACCCTTAAACCCTCCACCCTCTACCCTTAAACCCTAAAACCCTCTATGCTCTACCCTCTACCCTTACACCCTTAAACCCTATACCCTCTACCCTAAACCCTATACCCTCTACCCTCTACTCTTAACCCTATACCATGTATCTCTCTCCCACTCCCTCCCTCTCTCGCTCAAGTCTCTCCCTCCTACCCCCTCTCCCTCTCTCAGGTATCTCTCTCTCACTCACTTCCTCTATCTCTCTCCCACTCCCTCTCCCTCTCTCTCTCTCTCCTTATTGCGAACATAACATGATTCTATTGGTAATGGAGGCTGATTATCTTCTTGATTCAAATTTTTTATTTCAATCACTCTTTATCCATCCATCTATCTCCCTCTCTATCTCTCTCTATATATGTATCTCTTTCATCTCTATATATCCTTCTCTCCTTCTCCCCTTCTCTCCATATCCCTCCCCTTATCCTTCTCCATCTCCATACCTATCTCTATCTTCCTATCTATCTCTATCTCCTTACCCCTCTCTCTCTCTTGCTCTTCCTCCCTCTATCTCTCCCTCCTTCTATCCCTACCTATCCCTCTCTATATATTTATCTCTTACATCGATCTATATATCCTTCTTTCCTCTCTCTCTTTATCTCCCCATCTCCTTATCTCCTCTCACTATCCCTCTCCTTCTCCTTCTCCATCTCCATCTCTATCTCTATCTCCTTACCCCTCTCTCTCTCACTCTTCCCCCTCTAACTCTCCCTCCCTTTCTATGTCTCTTCCTCTCCCTCTCTCCCACATCTTCTTCTCTCTCCCCCCTCTTCTTTCTCTCCCTCTTCTACCTATCTATCTCCCTCTTCTACCTATATCTCTCCCTCTCTCCCCCTCTCTCCCCCTCTTCTCTACCTCTCCTCTACCTATTTCTCTCCCTTTCTCTCCCTCTCTCTCTATCTCTCCCCCTCTCTCTCTCCCTCACTCCCTCCCTATCCCCTATCTATCTCTATATCTCTACCTCTCTCTCCCTTTCTCTTCCCATATATCTCTCTATCTCTATTTAAACTAAATATTTTCTTTTTATAAATTATAATATATTTTTATTTTTATTTTAAATTTTATTTATTTTAAATTTTATATTTATTCACAATATATTTTGTAAAACCTATTTAATTCAAAAGTATATTGATATTATAACATTTATTGTAATTATTTATAATGCATAGGTCTATAGTATATATTATTTATATTATTAATAATATTAATAATATATGAGTTGGGATAGTTATTTAAAAGAGAGAAATTTATCAATTCATCCTTTATGAGTTGGGATAGTTCTATTATGAAATAATGGAATCATATTAGATTACCTTTAGATGGCAGTCTTTTTCAAAATGTAAATGATAAGATTGATAAAACAACAATCAAATGGTCTCCCCCTCAAAAGGACTTTGTTAAAATGAATTTTGATAGGGCTTCTAAATGTAATCCAGGATATGCTGGGGCAAGAATTTGTATTAGAAATGCATCAAGGGTAGTATTGGCACTCTCTTCTTCCCATTTGCAATTTGGCACAAATAATTATGTAGAGGCACAAGCTCTTTTATTAGGCTTGGAATTGGCAATTCAAATGGGATTTTCAAATCTTCATATAGAGGGGGATTCATTAATAATTATTAATGCACTTAGGACAAGGAAAATCCAAAATTGGAGTTTGAATTATGTGCTAAACAAAGTTTAGTTACTTCTGTTAGGAATAAGGTGTCTCAACCTTGGATAATTCCTATTCTTATTATTTGTTTTGTAAAATGTATTTCTTGCAAATAATGTAATTAAGTGTGAGTGTACATGTCTAGTTGGCATGTTGATGTGTCACTCCACTTGATGTGTCGGCATCTTGAATTGTGTGTAAGGAGATCATGGCTGAAACGGTTATGACGGATTCCTATGACACGTAAGAGCTATGTTCTGGAAGATTCAATGACGGGTGAAGACATGTGGCAACTGATAAAGTTGAGTACTGTACACTCTTCCAGCGTTGCGAAGATGTGTGATGTGAGTGTATTGTTGGAACGTTTTGATGCTGCCGCATTTTGTCTTCAAGTGTTGGAAATCTCCTGAAAGAACTTGCATTGCAAGTGTGTTGTAACCGTTGTGTTGAAGATAATACATTGTGCAGGTTTTGGAGTGCTGGGGTTTTTTACCGAAAGGTTTTCCCCAGGGTAAATCATTGTGTCATTCTTTATTTTCTGTATGTATGGTATATTGCTGCAATATCATTGTTAAGTAGATTAACGAATCTGAAATTTTAAGGGTTTAAAACGAATTTGCACCATACTTTCCTTAAGAGATTAGTGTAGGAAGCTGTTTCCGCACCTGAGTTTCCTTACAACTTCTAGATAAGCTTGAGTCTTCAGTTATTTCGCACACTTACAGAGAAGGGAATAAGGTAGCATATTTTATAGTTGGGCTTGGAAGTGATAAAATAGAGTTAAGTGTTATTCATAATTCAAATGTTTTAAATGCATTTCCTCAACTTGTAGAGGTAATTGAGCAAGATATGATGGACATGTAGGCAAAGTTTCAAAGATTTTTCTTCTTCATTTGCTGCTGCATGGTTGCAAACCCATGTAGATCCTCCACTTGTTGACATATGGCTTCAATGTCATAAGGTATTATATCTTCATGACTTATTATAACATGTGCTTCTAATGTTTTATTTGAATTCTACGGGATTCTAGGAATTGTGGCAACTTAGTATAGTGCTTGCACATATAAATTGGAAATATGTTCAGGGGATATCAATTATGAAAATTTTACAGAGATTAATCTGTATCGGCTCAGGAAATCACATGTGTTAAAGGTGATATCGTGGAACTTAAAGTACAAAGAATTTCTATTATAACAATTTTGCAGTTTTGATCCTTATCGGTCAAGGTAAATGCATGTGTAAAAAAGGTTTTTCTGGTGCAAAAGTACTTTTTCTACATACTTGAATTAGGGAATCTGCACAGAGCTCTTTTATTAAGAAATACTTGTAGATCTTGTAAGGATAAAATGCTTGGGTATAATCTCTAGATATGAATGAAAAGTACCTTGTTATCATAGTTAGCTAGATATGTTTTTTCTGAACTGCTATCTAATGTTTATATAACAAGATTTATCTTGTGTGGATAGCGCAATTGGTACAAATCAGGCATTATATAAACATGAACTTAGGAATTATGACAACCGTTTTATTGTCTGAGAATATTCACGTGTGTTATCCTTGCAAGACTGTCTTATCAATTTGGTGAGCTTGCAATTTGGTCGGCTGGCTTGTTCAGCTTGAGAAAGTTTTGCTACCGTTATGTTCCTAACATAAACAAAAAAGTGCCTTATCATGATTTTAATTGTATCCAAACAAAAGAAACTGTTGCAAGAAGAAATTTCGGTAAATGTTCCATAAAGGGTAAGAAATAGGTCTTCTTCATTTTCATCGGCTAGTTACCTGAATTGTTATTTTTTGGAAAAAGGTTAATTTTATCTAAGTTGTAATGGTTTTTGGGCTTCTCATCGAGATTGGTCTAGAAATAGTGGCTTTTTCTTGTGTAATGGGGATTTTTTTGTAATGGGGTTACAATGTAATGGGTTTTGTTCAAGCATTTTTTGTATGAGGAAAATGTAATTAGGAAATCCATGAAATATGGTTGATGTTGTAATGAGTCAATCTGTCAATTCAAGTCTATGTAATCTAGTCGGTCTTGCAAAGAGTCATTCTATTACTCGAGCTATAACTAGGTGTTTTATTCCTGGTTCTTTCTCGCTAGTATGCTTGCCTAAACTAGGGTTTTTGTAAAACTAATATTTACTATTAATATAATTATAGTGGTCCTCCACTTTTACCTAAAAATATATACATATATATATATATAAATAATATACTATAGACATACATATTATAAATAATAATACTATATATTATAAAATAAAACTATTGCAAATATGGAGGAAAAATTAAAATTAAAATGTATTCATCGATTGGGAGTTCAAGCAGCTGTCGGCTAAGAGTCTGCTCGAACCAACCCGCTAATTAATTTTTTACTTTATTTTAAATTTGTTCGATCGAACCCCCCTTTTCCCCTCTTCTCCCTCTTTGGCACCAAAAATGTCCAAAATTTTGCCCTTCGAAGCTCGGGCTGAGGATGAAAATGGAGGATACTTCACAAACCCAAATAGATGATGGTAGTCCTCAAAACGAGCTATCCAACAAATATAATTTTAATATTTTTTGGTTTTATTATGTATTTTTTTTTAGTTTTATTAAACATAGGTTTTTCACCAAAAATCAAACTCCCTGTTCTGTACATGTGGAAAAATAGTAGATTATCAAAAAAAAATTTAAAAATATGAGTGCACCAGATATTGAAGTCCTTGATCCAACAAAAAATAAATTGAATTTTGATATATACAAAAAAGTTACATTGTATACAGTTTGCCTATGTCTGATTTGTAATTGGTTTGACTTTGAAACTTGATTAAGGAAAAAATATTCAATAAAAAGCTATGAGACCAATTGGAAGCACTAGATATCGTAGTTAAAAATCTAAATTCAAAAGAATTATAATTTTATTCTTCATGGAAAAAATGTTATGTTGTATACGGTGAGCGTCACTCCTTAAAAATGTTGTTTGCTGAAAAAAACTAGTTTTCAAAGGAGATGGAAAAAGAAGTGCAATCTTATTCCAAAAAGTTTGAAAAAATATATTTAGAATCTACAAACAAAATGTCACAAATCACTAGTTTGCATCATCTTCAAATTCCTCACGTTTTAGTTGCTATAGGTGCCCAAAAGTGAAGATTTAGTTAGAAATATTTATTTCAGTGTCCAATTTGGCCAAAAATTGTAAACCAGTATTGTGGGATCACCCTGGATTGTTTGCACAAAGTTTTTAAGTATACTCAAGGCATGTTTACAGCTACTCTATTCTATTTTAGAGCTTATTAGATTGATAAGGCATGACACCTACCAATTGCATTAACATTTTCAGTGCCTGGTCTTTGCTTCTAGTTCTATACGATTATCAAACCACATTTTTAAAATGCATTTTGTTAGACAGTTCACATGCCTTACCGATGCCTCCACGTCTTGTAATATGTATGAGTTTTTTAACAATTTATTAAACAAAAGCTTTCATGCTTTAAATTATGAATTTAAAATTTCAAAATATGAAACTGAAATAGAGATGATTTATATTCTTAAACTTACAAGATCTGATTCTCAAATTCAAATAAGAATAGACCAAAAGCTAACTAAAAAAATATAAGCACATGCAGGTTCATACTTTAAAAAATTAAGTTGAAATTTATTTCAATCAAACAAGAACGCTTAAGGAAATTGCCAAAATTTGACACTAAATATCAAACACCTTATCCTCAAGCTCCAAAATAGTGTTCATAAGATTTGTATCTAATGCCTAGATGGTTTTCATGGAGAAGTGCATATTTCTATTGTTCAAAAAATTGGCCCTTTGGGTTTAAACATTTGTCCTTTTGTGCTTATTTGGTTCCAAACATATCACCCTGACATTGTAGATTTCCATATTAAAAATCCCAAACAACCATAGATATCTAAATATATTTGGATTTATTGTAAAGCCAGAATTCCAAATTGGAACTTGAATTTTATTTTAAAGGAAGAATTCTCAATCCATCAGTCTCACTTCTTTGAAACACAAATATATTTTGAACTAGCCAGCAGGACTATAGGAAGATAAATAATATTGGATTCTATTGACAAGCCAAAAGATGTAGATTTTCCCAATTTATTTGTATATACGGTAAATTAGGCACGCAATGTACATTAAGAAATTTGTTAGAAGAAAAAATGGCAGAAAGAGAAGAAGCGAAACTTGTGTGGTCAACAAAGCACGGTTTGTTTAGATTTGCAGCTGGCAGAGCAGCTAAAAATATGTTTGGAAATAATAGTATGTTTTATGTAGGAACATATGTTCATAAGAAAATGAGGAAGTTATTTGGAGAACCATTGTCAAAAGATATTTTCAAGAATTTTTTTGAATAGAAGCCATATGCCTTGATATACTTAGTGGGTGGTCAGGGAAAATTGTCTTTTCCATGGATGGCACCTCAAGTGTAAGTAATTTGGTTATAAATGATCCCAATTTAATAATTATTCTTTATTTAATTAAAGGAGTTAATACTTAATATGATTAAATGAGGAATTTCATTTAATGGTAGAAATAACTAGCCTGAGATGGAAGTCAGGGGTTCAACAATCAATAAAATGAAAATTGTCTGAATTAACACAAATAAATGATCTTTGCGAAAAAACTATTTATGCAAAGCTCTTCTATGCTAGAAGAAAAAGTTGGATATTTTCTTGAATAGATTCTTTTAACAGATCTTTTGCTTGTTCCATGAATGTCTCAATAGAATGTATAATTTCTCCAAATTGGGGTTTCTTTTTTACTAACTCTCGTGCAACTTAAGGATAAATTTTTTCACTTGTACAATATCTAATACATCTAGATATCCATTCATTCCAGTATAAATCATAGCTATTTGTTCTTCCACTGTCAAAGGATCTGATTGAGATTGTTTGAGTAACTCGGGTAAACTTTGACCTCTTTCCAATTGATTTGAAATGAAAACATAAAGAAGATTGTAGAAATATGTTGAACGAGCCATCAAGAACATAAATCTATACATTGGACTTCTACAGTTTGCATTTCAAAACATAAGCTACATAACAACAGGCATTTCAAAAGGACCAAAACTATCTCTTTTACATGAGAGATTTATTGATATCATAAATACAACTGGTAGCATTGCCATTAACATACTAGGAATAACTTATTACAAAGGACATAAGGTGCTCATCTCTTACCTTCACACTAATATTTTGATCTAAAAGTGATAATATTTGTCAATATATTTACATGCAACCAAAGTGACAACAAATTAAAACCAAGTCAATAATTGAATAAAATCATTGAAAACCTTTACTAATAGTAATATTATTATTAGTTTCTATTAATATATTTACTGGACTGGACTTATGGTGTTGTAAATTTTTAGGCTAGACAACAATTGATGGCCTCCTTGGACACCATAATTGATAGGAGAAGAAAGGGAGATGAAATTAAAGATGACTTCATTCAATCAATTGTTTCAAGAGATGGGCTTCCTCCAGATGAGCGATTCAGTGATATGGAGATAAAAGGTAATTGTCTTGTTCTTCATTTGGTAGGGCATGCTACAAGAGGGCCAAATCTCACATGGGCAATGAAATATTTGGAAGACCATCCTATGGCAAAAGGAGGGGTTAAAAACTATCCTCTTTTTAAAATTGCTTGCTCTTGACTAAGAGTTCATGATAGTATACCATAATTTTCTAAATATTAGAGTTCATGATATATAGTTCATCCAACATGGATTTAAAAATAAGCCTACAAACAACATTATTTACTATTGTGTGTATAGCAGCTACTACTGTATCTATAAATGCAATGGTTGCCAGTGCTATTTTCATAGATTGAACAACACAGATTGGATCATCTTCACATGTTACATTCTTCTCTACAAAGCTTATGCATTATATAATGAATTTTGAACTGTGAAATTAATTTTATGTTATTTTGGCAGTTTACATTTTTTATTTTGTTTTTCTTGTTCTTGAGGCTATTTTTGAGACATTTTTCTTGACAACATTATTTAGTATTGAATGTATAGTAGCTACTGCTTGAAGTTGTAAATACAATGGTTGCTAGAGCTATTTTCATAGAGTGAAACAGTAGAGATTGGATCATCTTCATATATTAAACTTAATACATTCTTCTCTACAAAGCTTATGCAATGGTTGCCAGAACTATTTTCACAGAATGAAGAGTAGAGATCAGATCATCTTCATATGCTAAACTTGATGCATTCTTCTCTACAAAGCTTATGCATTATACATTCTTCTCTAAAAGGCAAGTGATTGACTTAACACAAATGACTAAAATTTTAAATGATTGCTTTAATAAGTGACAAGCAACTTGGTTTGCTTTATGTTTTTAATACTCATACAAGAATTATTTGTAATTACTTTGTGAAATATACTACAATAAGTCTATTATTATTTTAGTGCCCTATGCTAATTTCAATTAATAACTTGAAATAATTGAAATTGACAATGAAATGACAATATCATAAAACTGCATAACTTCAATTATTTCAATAATTTGACACTTCACATTTACAATTTCTATCTTTCTAATAAAATACCAAACATTAAAATATTAATCTCAGACAGATCTTCGGCGTACCCATTGCACATGAACGTGCAATTGCTAGTTTAATAAAAATTAAATGCAAAATTATCTATTAAGTGCACAAACTATCACTATGGAGTGTAGGGGAGAAGACCTAGTTACCGCCCCCCATTGAATAACTGCCACCTCTATGCTCACTTAACCGCCCCAAAAAAAAATCACTTTGATCCATTAAAAAACTTTATTTGATTGAATAAATAATTACAAAAACACCAATGGCTGCTCATTAAGTGTTAAAGTGAATGTTTTTGAGTGGATTTAAGGCATAAAACAGTTATAATTGATTGAAATTATAACGGACGGATATTGGGACATTAGGTGGCGACAACCGGACGACACCTCTAAAAAGTGTCTTTTTTACCTCCACGCGCATATCTAACGCTCCCACACTCTACCGAATTGCCCAGAACCCAAAACCTTAGTTATAAGCACTTAACTCGTGAACGAAAAAAACCCATAAAAAAATTTTTCGATTCAACGTACGGTTTGAATTCTACAATTGCGCGAAATTAACCCTGACGGATAGTGGGTCTTCTCCCCTAACAATTTTGTTAAAGTGGCAATCATGAAAATGAAGCGTTTACAGCAGATAATATTTGTGGTGGAGCTCGAGTATGGATAATGTAGCAGACGTGGTGCAAGTATAAGCATTTAATTCTACAGCCTTCTTTAAAGCAATTCTAAACAATGTCCATGTGGAAGATGAATGATATTTGTGGTGGAGCTCGAGTATGGATAATGTAGCAGACGTGGTGCAAGTATGAGCATTTAATTCTACAGCCTTCTTTAAAGCAATTCTAAACATGTCCGTGATGTCCATGTGGAAGTATTCACTCAAATGAATGGAGTATAGAAGCCAAAACAAGATTAACTATAGCAAGTGGCAACCATGAGAGTGAATCGTCAACGATAAAACTAAGTACTTCAGTTTCATTCTCTTATTTCCCTTGGATCAATTTAATTAAGCGCTAGTATAGATGATATGGCAGACGGGGTATGGGGATTGCATTTAATTCTACAGCTTTCTTTAGAGTAAGGCCAAACCCGTCCGTCATGTCCATCTGCTCGCAGCTCGTCCCATCTGGAAGGATCCACTCAAATGAATGAAGTAAAGAAGCCAAAACAAAATGAATCATACGACTTGCCAATGGAAGCCCTGGACAAATTCTTCTTCCCGATCCGAACGGAATTAACTCAAAGTTTTGTCCCCTGTAATCCATCGTACTATTCTCACCCTCCAAAAATCTCTCGGGCAGAAATTCTGTAGGCCTGTTCCAAATTGCAGGGTCCCTCCCAATGCTCCACACGTTTACCATCACCTGGCTGTCTTTCGGTATCACAAATCCTCCGATCACACAGGAACTTTCAGCTTTGTGAGGAAGCAGCAGAGGACCCGTCGGGTGCAATCGGAATATTTCTTTAACGGCTGCATGGAGATAAGGCAGACGATCTACATCAGTTTCTTCCACTCTTCTATTGCAACCAACCACTTCATCCAATTCTTGACGGACTCTGTTTAATTTCTGCGGATAGCGAATGAATTCTGCCATGACCCATTCTATTGTTGTTGTGGTCGTTTCAGTACCGGCAAGAAACAATTCCTTCAAAAAATATACCACAATCAGACATTTTGGCTAAAATTTCAGAAATTTATGAAGATCTTTTTTGGGTTATTTCAGTACTTACGGTTATCAAGACCCGAATATCAACCAGAGTGAAGTCTTCGCTTATGAAATCCAGCAGGATATCCAGAAAATCCTTTTGGGAGTTGTTCCGCTCAAGAATTTCGCTTGTGGAGTCAAGTCTTTTCTGTATGAACAAATCCACAAAGTCATACATAACCTTCAAATGCTTGGCCATCTGACGGCACAGGCCCTGCAGATCGAGGAAACGGAAAATCGGAAAAAAGTCAGACAAATTGGGCGTTCCGCCGAGCTTCATTATTTCCCAGAAAGAATCTTTGAACCCCGCAGAAGCCGGATTGTGAGGATCGAAGACGCTTGTGCTGAAGATCATGTTGCCTAACAAATTTAGTGACGTGCAAAACACCGTCCGCCCGATATCTACAACCTTTTCCTTGTCCTCATAAAGTAGTCGAGTTGTGTGAAATACCTGATCTCTTCTGAGATGTTGCAGAGCTTCGAGTCTTTTGTTGCTGAAAAGCTCAACAATTGAAATACGGCGGAGATGGCGCCAGTGAGCTCCGTATTCGCCCCAAATTAGGGAGGACTTGTGATGGGAAAGAGACTTGACGGTTTCTATTACCGTCCGCCCGGCCAAGATGTGGTCGTACGTTTTGAGAACCTCCTTTGCCATGGCAGGAGAGGAGACGACCACTGTTGTTTTCATGCCCAGACGGAGAGACATGAGTGGGCCGTATTGCAGAGAGAGGGCATACAGAGACTCGTGAGGCCTTTTCCCCAGCTGAAAGAGGTTTCCCACAATAGGCCAAGCAGGAGGTCCAGGGGGCAGAGGAGGCCCCGTCCTCCTCTCTCTTCTCCATAGAAACAAGAATAAAAGTGAACCAGCGGTAAGGAGCACAGAATACCATGAAAATAGTGGATTACCCATTAAAACTGTAAACAGCGAAATTCTTTGAAATTATCTTCTTCTGCCAGAGCAACGCTTCTTCTATAACTTCCGTCACATGGTTTGGAAATAACTTGAAATATTATTTGCTATATATTTTGAAGATAATCTTATTCTGTGTATGCTAGCTTTAAATGCTGCTTGAAAATATCTTCAAAGATTATTTGCTGGCCATTCAAAAAATAAATACCAATTATTAATACAAAATAATTATAAGATCAATATATATCTTTTTATTTGTTTATATTAAACAATTTTTATTAGATAAAAAATATTGATTTTATTTTATACATAATTTTTTATATATACAATAAAATCATATATTTTTTTTACATTTATTTTTTAATTAATTTAAAATTTTAACATTTAATAATCTTTGGTTTTAAGTAATACTTTCATACTATCTCACTTTCATTTTTTTCTTACAAATATAAATAAGGAAAAAAAAACAAAAGAATAGGGGAGAGGGGCTTATAGTGGAGCAGGGTTCAATAGTGGAGATAGAAGTAGTCCTCAGTGGCTCCCATAGTAGAGCATCTTAATATCCAATTGCAAAACACTTTTTATCCATAAAATACACAAATTGAGAAATCATGTGATGCCACATTAGTGCACCACTATTGGTCTCACTTTTTTTTTGGCGCTTTTTGGATACCTCAACAAAAAGCATGTTGATGTGGCATCATATTTCATGATGTGACCTTAAAACGAAATATAGAAACACCTGAGTTGCCAAATAAACTGCTATACAAAATTAGGATTGATTTGAAATTTTCACATAGAATTTTGAGAAACGCAAAATTAGGTGCTCCACTATACACCCCTCTCCCCTAAACAAAATCATACAATTCAAAAGTGGATAATATTTCAATTTCAATTATTTTGTAGGTCAAAAATTGACTCATCATGTGACACTTTAGATTGAATATATCAATTCTCACAAAATTAAATATTTGTTTAAAATACATGTTATTATCACTTAAAAAGTGCATTTAGAAAAGAAAAAATATATAGAAACATTTTGTGATGACTTAATAGATTACAAAAGATAAATGACAATTACCGTGATCCTAACTACAAATATTTATAAGAAAATGGATATACATTATTGATTTATAAATTGCTCCTAAAACAAATATGATCATGACGATTATGATTATATATTTTATCGAATTAAACAAGCCAAACTAAATATATATATATAGAATAGACCTTCACAATGTGAAAACATAAATAACTGTACAACTTAGACTATGAGTGTACTTATTATTTAATCAACATGGAGTAGTGCAAGATAAAAATCCATAAATCTAAGAGTTGTTATAATGACGAAAGAAAAGAAATGTAATCAATGCCATTCATATTTCACATGGATATTCAAAACATAATTTTGGGAATGACGTAGATTCACTTTGTTTTTCTTCTCTATTAACTTATTTTTCATGGCCAATTTTATTTGATGATAAAGTATAGTGTGCATGGTGCTTTCATTATCTAAAGCATCTATCTACTTAGCTATGAAAAAATAATTATAGAGCTAGTAGATGGACAAAAATCTATGAATAAGAATGGGTATTAGAAAGATAAGAACATCATAGGTTGGATGAAAAATGCAATTAGGATGGGAGTGATAATTAAAAGTGTTTGGAATGTTATATTAAGTTGCAAGGATATTGAATTATATAATTTTAAATAATTAAGTTTTATTTTATGTTATGCTAACTTTTTGAATGATTGGTGTTGGCCTAATGTTCGCAGTATCCGCTTTTTTCCCCTACGGTCTATCTACAAACAACTCCTTCCTCATATCACCATCACACCTCGTCTTAATAGGAAATGGCATTGCTCCTTTCCTCATTCCAAGTGGAATAAACTCAGCCACCAAATCTGGAGGTCCAAAGCGGATGCTCAGTCGTAGCTCCTTGCCTAGAGACTTCTTCATGTGAAACTTCCCATTGGAAACCGCCTTAATTTCATTTACCCTCAGCCCACTTGTCCATTTTGTGACAGATTGGAGTCCATAAAACATGCTTTTTGGCTATGCACTCATGCTCGTTGCTTGTGGCACCTGTTGTTTACCTCTTTGCTAGCTTTATTTCCCCAAATATGGACTTGGAAATCAACTCTTCTAGGTGATTTCCTGTCTTTTGATGTTTTATCTCACACCTATAGACAAGTGATTATCAACCAGCTCTGGAAATTTCGTTGTTTAGCCATGTTTTCTCACTCCATCATCCCTCCCCAAACTGAATTGCTAATGATTTGTTCGAACTTATGCCTTCATATTGTGAATTTGCAAAAGGTTCTTCCATCCATCAGTCTTAAGGACACCTTACACAACGTGCTTCTTTAGCTGCACACAATTATTGATGCTAATGGGGGACCGAACTTTTGAGATTTCTTTTTCACTTGTCTACTATGGTTTTAGTCAGCTTTGCTTTTGTGGCTTGGAGAATTTCAAAGAAGGGGTCCTCAATCTCAGGCTGCAATAAGTTGGACAACGGGCATTTGGATTCCTCGGTGCTTTCAAGAGATACTTTCAACACTCCAGATGTCTTGAATTTTTCCAGATTGTGCATATTCCTCTAATTTGCTGGCATTTCATGGTTCTTTGTCAGTTGTTCTCTTGTTCATTGGCAACTCCTTGTTGTTGTTGTGATTGTTGTTGCTGTACAACCTTGTTGCTATTTTGTCTTCACTTCTGGGTCTTTTTTGTACTGTTGCTTTGCACAGCTCTGCTATTGTTCCTTCTTGAGTGTTGGGACTATGTTCTTGAGGTTCTGCTTCAGCATTGTTGCTGATCTTTGTAATTCTTTTTAGCTTTTTCCAATAAAAAAAATAAAATTGATCATTAGATTAAGTTTTAAAATCTTTCCTATTTGTGTCTATATTCTCTATTTTTTAGGGATTTAGATTGACTCTTAGAATTATGGATGTAAATGATGTTACTATGTTTATACACTATTGTAGGCCCTCGTGATTTTGTGCATAATTATTTTTATCTTTCCATTAAAAAATATCATTTTATCCTTGAACAATACAGATCTATTTAATTATTTATAGTTGTAGCAATTCCATAGAAGTAGTATACAAAATATTTACTAATCGATTTTAATAATTGCTATTATCAACTTTAATAAGTGATCAAATTATGGTAAAAAGGAATTGTTCAAGCTTGGAGCCCATAAAATTGACATTTTTGGATCCCCTTAGTTGTATTATTTCCTATCAAGAAAATGTTATTAAATATTCCATTCTATTATCCTAGACTTCGTAAATCATCTATAGGAAAATAAGTTAATAATGATGATCTACTGGTAAAAAAAATAGAGATGTAAAAGCCCCGAATTTCCTTTATAGAAAAGGAGGTATGGGTTCTATTTATAGAAGCTCAAATTGTAAGTGAGAATTATTACACACAACAATGTTTTCTAATATCCCAACTACATTACTAATTACATGAAAGAAGATAAAATAAATAAGTTAATAATATCAATGGTCATTATTATTATAATTCTCAAGTGCTTCCACAATAGTGTGATCCACTTCAAAGAAATTTTGATTTTACCTAAAATGATTTTCTTAATATCTCCAAAGGAAACTTCAACTTCTAGCATCCATTCAATCTTTGATCTTTGTTCAGCATAGCATTCAAAGGATGAACTATTTTAGAAAATCCTATAATAAAAATTATGACAAAGTTAATCTTATTGAATTAAGATTCCAACTCTTTCTTATTTGTTGGAAGCTACAACTTCATTATCACAATGACTCTACCGAGGTCAATAGAAATGTTGTTTTATGAAATTATATGAACTAGAAACTTTTCTCTAGGAACACCAAAAATGCATTTCTTTAGGCTAAATGATATTCCATAATCTTGGCATCTCTACAATACTCTTCTCAAATGTACCACATGGTCACCTCTATTTTTTGAAAACACTATTAAGTCATCCATGTAGATGATATATTTTTGACCAAATATTTGAATTTTAGTTCCATTGCATGTCGAAAGGTTGCACCAATGTCAATCAATCCAAATGACATTATTTTATATGTAAATGTCCTTCATTTCATGGTTAACATCATTTTTTGTATGTCTTCATGGTCAACCATAACCTCCCTCATTTTATCCCAAGAATCTATCTAGGAAGGACATCTTTTGAGAGCTATCTACTATTTGTAGTACTTCATCTAGTGTCAACAAGCGATAATTATCCTTTTCCAAAGGCCTTATTTAGATTTTGAAATTCTATGCATAGCCTAATATCATTTTTCCTCTCCCGAGTTGGAACTAAATTTTCTACCCACATAGAATGTCTAGCTAGAAATATATTTCTTTTTGAAATAAATTTATTCTTATTGAAAAATAAGTAGCTCCACTAGTTCATTCACAAGCCTTTATTTTTGCTAGATGATTTTTCTCCTAGCTTTAGTGGAATGGTATGAATTATGATGAATGCATCATATATATTCAAATCTTCATAACTCCATGCTATGAGATGGTGATAATATTTTATATCTCTTGTACTAACTTCATTCTCTTCTAGAGTGCAAACATTGCCAATTATTTTATTCTAATCTCCTTCATTTGCAAGGTTAAATAGTTCATACTTCCCTCATTTAGTCTTTAGGATGTCCTTTTTCTTTTTCATTTGATCAATATCAAACAACCTTTCATGTCCAATCATTCCTCTTGGAATAGTATTATTATTTAAATTTATAATGATATCTTCTTCTAGCTTTAAAATTATCTATCCACTTCACCAATCACTTGTGCTTCAAACACACTGGTGTTTTTGATCAAATATATATTATGCTAGTCATCCTTAAAAACTAGAAATTGTGTCACATTAGTTGGAATTTATGGTAATGATACCAACTCAACCAAAAATTTCTATAATCTAGATAAATCGAAAGGATCTAATACCTTGGCTACAATAGCTAGTGCATCAACCCTATGATTGAATTTCCTTAGAATGTGTTGAATATTGAAAGTATCAAAATTTTCAATAAAATATAAAACCCTATGTTTGTAACTAGACAACCTTTTGTAGTGACAAATGCATTTCTTCCTAAATTGCTTCACTACAAGTTCTAAATATTGTTGCACTATTAACATTTTAAAAAAATTATTAAGGAAAATAATAGTCCATCAACCAAAGCTTCATATTTTGCAAAAAAAAATGCAAAAAATTTTTAATCTATATGTGATAAGGAAAGATTTAACTTGAAGTCATTTCACTTTAATTATGATTCCAAATCCTTAATTTGACTTGGATCCATCAAATTTCAAAGTTTACATTTGATTCTAAGCTCCTTTTGATGACTTGATCTTTAGATCAACTTGCGATGCAACCATTTCATAAGATTTCTTAAATTTTCATGTTTGTCTTGAATTGTCATTTCTAACTTCTCTTTTTCACTTTTAATAAGAATTTGAGTAATCTTACCGATAAAAAAATAAAATAAAATTTGAGTAATCTTATTTAATTCTTCTAGCTGCACCTTTTTTCAATTATATCCTCAATAGGTACATGTTATTTTTTTCATTGAACTAATAACTTCAATCTACTTATTATTCTTTTCAATAATTGGTTGAATAAAATAGTCAAATATTCTTGATTGATTATGTCCACTTTTCAACTCTTGCACATGTTCTTATTTTATATTATCTTTGTCTCTCAAGGAGATAAGGTTCTTCTCTTTCTTAACAAAAAAAAAGACATAATGCACAAGTAGATTTAAAATATGCAAAATTTTGAATTTTGTACCATCCTCTTAGAAGTATATATTCTAAAAATTCCACTTCACCTTTATGTTGTTTTTATTTCTCACAGAAAATTCTGGAAGCTTTCCACTTGAATTCTTCACCATCATCTAAATAAGATCTGCAATATAATTTGATGAGTACATTAGAACTAGGAGTGATTTTCACATCATTATTGCCATTTACATGACACATAAAGATCTCTTCATTTGGATATCTCTGAGAGTTTCTTTTATATACTCTAGGTTATACTTCAGAATAAAGAACCTCATTGTTCTAGTTGTATTATGTGATCAAGTGCTTCATTCATAGATCTTTATCAATCCTAATCTAGCTAATAATTCCTTTCCATAGTAGTCACATTTGTGAGAAGTTTGTTTCCATGTATCCATTCATACTCTTTGACCAATCACTACTCAAGACCATTCCATAGGCTTTTGGAATGTATACCACTTGAATATCAATGTAATGTTGTATCCTTGGGTTTGTTACTAATTGTATATGAATATAAATTAATTACCCAATAAAATTTACCTGATTTTTATCCAACTGTATGACTTTGTTGGAGGACTTGGCTAAGGACAATCCTCATCTTTGGCATATGGATAGCAACATAACATTTTTTGGAATTCCTAAATCTACCAAACAGTTATGTAAGCTATTTATAAATATTATTAGGGTTATGTTTTTATTTTATTGGTTTCCTTTTGGTCATGGTGGCTCTGTTCTTACTACTAGTTTTTTTGTTGTTGTTCTTGTCCTGCTTTTCCTGACTGGTTGCTATTTTTGACCAATCTATTTTATCAGGTTGTTCTACCTAGTTGTTAGATCTATCTGGTATTTTCCTTTGTTGTAAAAGGGATTATGGCCCTTTCGAAATCCCTGCTTACTTTATCAAAAACAAAAAGGGCGAGGATTGAATTTTCTCCTTATATAATGTCACTCGAGCATATGCTACTTGTGTAGGGGTTTTATCTTTTGGCTTGAGACTATGCTTTTTAGTAGAAGAATATTTAGCTAAGGGGACTACTTTTAGAGAAGGTTCTTCTAAATATTTTAGTAAATATTTATTGATAATAGGCATTTTCAATAACTCGACTAAAGTAGAATTAGTATTAATTTTCTTTATTTCTTCAACAATATAATTCACTAAATTATTTGAATCTTAATATTGAGATTTATTTGGTTGTGTTATTGATTGGAAGTTAGGAGAAATATGAGAAACTATCTTAGGTGGATCTAGATTATCATTAGAATAAAATTCTAGAGGAGTGTTGAAATTATTTGGTGGTATGGAAGTAGTCAGGAGAAAGTTTGTGGATAATTAGTACTTAAATTATAGGTGTTTCTCTTTTCACACTGTTTTGATTAGATTAAGACTGGAAGGGCTAGTACCCTTTAACGAGGGGCTCATGAGAAGTGAGATGCCCAGCCAAAATTAAAACATAAACTTAAACTTAAATATTTTAACCAACAAAAAGAAACAAAGAAAACACATAGAACAAAGACCAGCACAAGACCACCGGACAAATACAGGTCTCCCAACAAATTGAGATCACTGATAGTATTCCATTCCTGAGAAAATAATTGGATCTTCTCTTCAAAATTCAAGGGGGCTTTTTGAATGACTGGAGTATCCATCATGGCATCTTAGGTTGAAGTTTCAACCATTTTACCTTTCTTCTTCTATGTGTGACTATCATCCCTGCCATCATCAGCCACCCTTTTACCCTAGTTCTTATTTAATTCCTGCTGAAAATTTTGAATGGTAAAGGTGGTGTTCTTCATGGTCTCTTTGCTATAGTTAGTGAGTACCCTAAGGCATTGATTTTTTTTCTCTCGATTCTTATGAATAGCCTCAATCTCCACTTGTAAATTCCTTTTATCATCCTTTGTACCAACAATGGCTCTCAACTCTTTTAACTCCTCCTAATTGGCCCACCTCTCGAAAGACTTGGCAAGAGAAGTAATCAGATCCTAGTGCACTTTGTTGTCCACCTCACTCGGCCATGATACCTACTTTTGTAGAAATTTAATTTCCAAAATTTGGACTCTCTCTTTGGCCATAACTAGCTGGCCTAGCAGCCACTTCACAATATCATTCAGGACATTAATTATTTCTAAGATTTCATTGATATTTTTATAGAGGTGGTCCCTAGAAGCACTAAATTTAAAACCCACTCTAGGTTCGGAACGGGTCCCCGCTAATGCCGAGGTTGGGGAAATTTTGGAGTTTAGGGTTTAAAAAGAGGGGGTAGTAGGGACATCATAGACCTTTGCATGGGCAAGGGAGTTCATAGGAGAGTTGGCAGGGGTGGGGTTCCATGGCACATCTTCATTTGAGTTGTCTGATTCATTGAAATTGGAAGTAATAGGCATGGACTCTGGTAGGGGAATACAATTGATGGGGTAGGGAGTGGAATCCTCATTAGTAGGGGATTTTTCATGGGCTCGAGAGTTGTTCCAAATGGTAGGGGGGTTTCATCAAGGGTAATGGAGGGATTGGGGTTTGTGGAGGTTCAGTGGGGTTGTGAATTATCAAAGTGTTCTTTTTAATAGTGGCAAGGGAGGGTAACATTGCAACATGGTACTTATAGAGATGAAAGATAAAACCCTAGTGAATGTGTACATTCTTGTTTTTACCCTAAACATTTTTGACACTTTTCTCAAGTGAGGAAAAAAGCCAAAAGGCACGAAATTCATTTTAACATTATACCAGAGGTGATTAAGAATTGGAAACAAATGAGCATGAAAGCGACAAAACCTCTCCTCAAGCATAACATACCTCATGAGGAGCTCAACAAATTTGATCCAAATTCTAGGTAGGTTTGCATGATTAAAGCCATTTTGGAGTCTATTCACCTTCTCTCCATCTTTCAAGAATCATTCCATATCCTTCTGATAGTGGCCTTTGGATTTACGAGGAATGCACACTCCCTTCAAAGATAGCCCTGTCACCTCCAAAATTAACTTAGTAGTCACCATGAATGAGGTCTCACCAATAGTGATAGTGCGATTTTCCCAAGATGTAGCAAATTCCACCAAAGTCTTGGGGTCATGCCCCTACATCCCCTCAACAAATGAGGCCAATTTGCCCCGTATATTGGTCCAAACATCCTTGTCTTGTTTCCATACCTCAAAGCTAGTAGGCTCTTCTTGAACTAGATTACCTCCCATCAATAAACTCAAACTTTAGAATAGGGCCACACAGATTGTAGAAATGACTAGATAAAAATTAAACCCATCAGTTAAAGTGTTTATAAAAAGGAAGCATGAAAGGGTTAATTTTCCATAAATGAAAAGTGTGGCAAATATTAACGAGAATTGACAGTGTATCTAGCTCAATCCCTAATTGGTAGTAATTTAGCATCATGGTAAATTAAATCACACACATTACCAAAGATATTCATGATATTATCCCATATTACTAAATTTGGTGTGAAGGTGCCAAGATTTTCTAGCATGTTGGAAACTTTATTACAGTTTCAAAACATGTGAACAATACTAAAATTTCTAAGATTGTTGGTCTTGGAGGGTCCAACAAGGAGAGGTATTACCTATTAGTTACAGAAGAATCATGTTTTGATAATATCCTTCGATGATTAAGTTGGACAACCCAACTTGTGTGGCAATTTGTATGTCGTGGAAAGTCGTCGTCACCTCGGTGAAGCTAGATGACTACACCCCCAAGTTGACCACATAAGCCAATATTGAATTTCCTTTGTGATCCTAGATAACCCCACCCGCAGTCGCCCGACCAAGGTTAGGTTTGGCAGAGCCGTCAATGTTAAGCATCAACCAACTAGGCGTAGAGGGACCTTCTCTTTTGACACTATTGATAAGCCTAAACTTCATATATTTCCTACTCAAGTTCATTTTCATCGTTGTAAGGGAGTGCATATGTATCTAACATCAAACTTGACTCATATCCTAAATGTATTAGCTCATTACCTTGTGAGATGTGAGACACAAACATTATCTTTATTTAACACTTCACTCTAAAAAAAATCTACGCTATTTTGAATTAAGTATAATAGAATTCAACATGTGAACTAGTACTATAGGTTCTACACCAATTGTTCAAAGCAACTTCTATCAAATTGACCCTACCTAGAGGTATATTCTCGAGTTGATTGTAATTATCTAATAGACATGGAATAAATCCATTATTATGCCTTGTATTCCATATCCAAGCAAGTTTAAGAACATTATGGCTCATTTTTTATTTGTTTTAGCTGTTTTAAGAGTAGAAACTGTGGTTTCTTAATTGAGCGACTTTGGTAGTAAGACTCTTTAATTGTGTAGATATGTTTTTAATGTCTTATTTCTCCTCTCGAGCTTTGGCAATCACTATTGGTGTGAAATGGGTGTTTTACCTAACTAGTCCAATAGTAGGTCTTATTCACAAGGTAAGTTTACTTAGGTCCTAGGAATCTTTCTAGAAGTCTTAGTTGTCATTTAGACTTATCTTATCTTATGGAATTTAATTCTTGAGTCATATGTCATTTAATATTAGTTGAATTAGTTGTCTCATGACATAGGATTAAGACACTTGTCATGATCATGTCTAATCCTATCCATCACCTTGGCTCTATAACTAAGGGGTTCTCATTTGCAAATGATTTCATTTTATTGTAATCCATTGTATTGCACATTGATCACATTTGAAATAATATTATTTTGCATCCATTTTTTTAAATTTATGCTCTTTCTTTTCTCTCTTGTAGAAGGTTAATTTTGGTTTTACAAGTGATCCTAGGAGTTTGAGTCCTTGAGTGACTCTAACACAATATTAGATCTCTAGATTTGCAAATCCCCTTTTCATATCTAAGGTTGATTTAATATTGAGATTTTTTTTAGTGCGCATTGGAGAAAAAAGGACCTCACCATTAAGTCCAAAAGGCCTAAAAACCCTTATTTTTATATAAAATACTTGATATTTTGGTAAAAAAATTAAGCCATTTTTGGAGGGTTTGACAAATTTGGCAAAAAAATAAATTGTATAATCCTTACAATGTTTGGGTATTATAATCCACGTAGATTTGTATAAGTCATAGGTAGGTTGCTAGAGCATCTATAGAAGGTGTGACTTGACATTTTTAATTTAATTTTTAAGAAAATCTATTAATTTTCACTAGTAGAATTTGGCAAATAAATGACTAGGTGACTAAAAATTTTAGTCACAACAACTAAAAATGACTAAATTATACCAATTTTTTGCAACACAGCTATAAATGACTAAATAAATGACTAATTTGATCATCGGGTAAAAAACACAACTAAATAACTAGTAGCTACATGCATAGGCATGCAACGATCAGTTGATAGGGTGCACCGCAAATGGCTATTGAATGGGTAGTGTGCAGTAGAATTCTTTTTTACTATCAACTTTTATCAGTTGATACGATCAGTTGATAAAAGTATGGCTATTGGATAAAAGTTGCGGTCACGTCTTTTATTACTAATGTTGAATAAAAAAGTATTTTTTTTAAAAGTCATTCCATTAGTATAGTCATCTCATTTATTACTAACATTGAATAGAAAGTATTCTTTAAAAAAGTCATTTTTTATTTGAATATAAGTTATAGTAGTCATCACAAATGACTTTCTTTTTAAAGAAAGATGTTATAAGTAGTATCTACTCCATAATTTTGGGAATAAAACCATTTTTGTGCTTGTGATTTATGGGTTAGAAGAAGAATGCAATGAAACAATACACATATTTTGCATTGTTAGAATAATTGAATTAGAAGGTATGCCTTGTTTTGAGGCAACATGAGAAACATGTTATTATAGAGTATGACATGACAAACATACTTTTGCTTCCCTACAACTTGATATGACATGGAAAACATGTTATTATAGAGTATGTTTGTCAAAGCTAAATTTATACAAGGATTTGTGTACACATAAATCTATGGAACATCAAATATATGGCGTTAAAAGTAAAACCACTAAACCCACACTCATTTTCCTCCCTACGATATTGGCATCATGAAGCCCCATGGACTCTAGCCAAACCCTCAAGCAAGAAAAGGATAGAACACCCACGAGATATTTTGTGGAGTTTCATCATACATTACACAATTAAAAACTTGGGGAAACTTTGGTGTTTCCATATATAATATCTGATATTGTTGTGTTTTCTTTGATGTGGCAACTTTAAGGGAAAAAGTCATCTTGGTTTTCGAATCCTTTTGCATGCTTAAACCTAGTTCCTACAAATTAAATACAAGGGTATGTTAGTGCACGAGCAAGCAAAATAATAAAGGAACGATAAAAAGTGACTAAGTATATGGCTAAAATTACTATATACAATGTGAAGCTAAAAATAATCAATAATTTTTACAATTAGTTAGCCAAATCTATCTATTGACAATGGGAAAGTTTTGTACTTACATACACTGTTGATCATGTTTAACAAGGATGGGTTGCATTGGATCAAGTAGTAGGAGTATGAAAGAATTTGAAATAAATAGTGTACAATACTCTAATTTTGTTGAATTCCTATTATATTTGTGCAACAATATAAAATAAATAGTATTCATATACAATAAAAGAGGTTAGCACTATCTGTTGTAAATAGAAACGTTTTTACGAAACACGGGCACATATAACAACCAATAACTAGAAAGGAAAAAAATGTAGTCATGTACAAAAAGAAAACCAGGCCAAGCATGACATTGTAAATGGTTTAGTTGAATGGAGCAACATACACCATTGTCATGTGCTTTTGGGGATAAACAATGTGATGCAATCAACAAATTGTTTGTCCTCTCAGAATCACATGACAATGGTGTTTGTTTGTCATCCATAATCATGTAAACCCATGCTCATTCTCCTCCCTACCATATTGGCATCATGAAGACTTGTGGGCTCTAGCCAAAACCCTGAGCAAAAAAAGCAGGTAAGGTCCATGGAAAATCTCATGGACTCTTATTGTATAGCACAAAATAATAAACTTGGGGAAGTGCAGGTGTTTTGAAACAAGTTTTTTAATATTGGAATGTTTTTTTTTGTCTGACAAGCTGATGAAGAATAGATATCCTTGTAAAGAATTAGCATAATGGGGTTTGAAGACGACTAGAAGAAGATGAATAGATGGAATATATAAAACAATGTACAATAAGTAGAAAGGTCCATCTAACCTCACAATGTGAGTTTAAATTTACCTATATTAAAAACACAACCGCAATCTAAGGAAGAATATAGTAAAAATGGTCATCAAATTGAGAGGCCAATTGCTACATAGATTGCCTACTTATACATAATGCACATTTTGCTTTGGGGGACTGGGGAAAAAGAATATCATAAAAGATATTGATACAAAACAAGCAATCTATGTGATAGTTGGCTTCTCAATTCAAAAATCAAGCTACTAGATAAAATAGAGAAATTGTAAAAGAACTATTAGGAAAACACTTTAAGAATTAGAGATAAATGATAGATGATTGAAACCCACATGACGCATATTGATACAAGACAAGCAGTCTATGTAAGAGTTGGCTTGTCTAATGAAAATTTCTCACATGGGAAAACATTTGCCTTCTGCTTCTGTGTATCGAGGCAACCAATTGCACCACTGCCAACAAGTAGGAAGCTCTATGGCTATCATAACCAGTCCTAAGTAATTTGTTCTAGGGAGCTTGAAATAGATGAGGAAAAAAGAATATCATGAAACATATTGATATAAGATTCGAGCTACATTGTTTGATAGTAGACATTGAAGACAAATAGAGGAATTATATCACAGGTATTAGAATAACACTTGTTTGCTACAAAATATTATACACAGAAAGAAAAATTGTATTGAGTCTGAAACATAGACAAATACATATGCACATATATATGTATTCAATTCCCTGATTGATATATAAAAATATACATACAGGTAGATATACATATATCCATATATGCAGACGAAGAGCACTGTGGCTCGTTTGAGAATGCAACATCAATGTATATATACATATGTATATCTAAACAAATCTGTATACTATGTTTATTTTTATTTATGTAGAGTGTGATTTTAAAGAGTTTAAAATAGCATGTATAAGTATTTTCTACATTGTGAGAAAAATCGCTACAATACAGCCATAGCATTGAATGATATAGCATTGAGATGTTAAGAAAAAAGAATTTAATCATTCAGTATGTGTAAAATATTCATAATGCCACAATGGCTCTTTTGACAATGCAATTGAATCTATATATTTTATCTTGCATATTTTGGAGTATAATTTCCCACACTGCAACATTGAATATTGTATTTACTTCCTACTGCGTCATCGTACCATAATGCTAGGATGATATATATTTATATATGCATATATATATACATGCATATATATATACACATGCATATATATACATATATATATATATACATATATACATGCATATATTCTAAAAATTTGAGCTCCATTATTTGGCACTACATGTTATAGAGAAATAGGTAAATTGTAAAAGAACTATTAGCAAAACACTAAAGAATCACATATGTCTGATTCTTAAGTATTATCCTAATACCTCTTACTATTGTTACATAGACTACTTGTCTTGTACCAATATGTTGCATGATATTATTTTTCCCTCATCTATTTGAAGCACCTTATAACAAAGTGTTAATTGTCGTTGTTTTTTAGTTTGTATGGCAAGAAAATATATTGATTAAGTTGCATTGTCGAAAGAGCCATTGTGGTGTTGGTTTGGTATTAGAGTATTGTAAGAATCATTTCCCTTGGGTCTGTTCTATAGTAGATTTGAGGGTTTTAAAACTGTTGTGCTCTAGAATTTGTAAGTTGTTTTACATGGGTATTTTGCATAAATGATTTGTCTCTAATATTGAATACCAAGAAATGTAGCTTGAATTTCCAATTAATTATATGGTTTTATACGCATTTTGGACAGATTATTGCATCATATAATTGTTGCCATAACATAGAGAAAATAGGTATTGTCATAAAGAACTGGGTTTAAATAATTTATTTGGCAAGTTGAAAGGATAGTTGTATAAGCGTGGAGAAATGTAGATGACAAAATAAAGTATGTTCTATATGTGTAGTAGTCAATATATGATGATGCAAGGAAAAAGTAGAAAAACCATGCTTGTTCTCCTCCCTGCCATATTCACATGATAAAGCCACATGGGCTCTAGCCAAACCCCCAAGCAAGGAAAAGTATGAAAGACCCATCATAAATTTAATTGAGTGATATCATATATTAGGCAATGCAGAAGTAGGGGAATTTTTGGTGTTTTCATATATGATTTCTTCTATTGTGGCAATTTTTTGGCATAAATTTTTTTAAAAGATGGGATGGTGATAAAAAGCTACCTACAGAAAATTTTTAATTACATGGCTTGGCAATGGTGGAGTTGGTGTCCTCGATACGTGGAAGTTGAATGGTAAGTGTTTTCTCGCGGGAGTGTTAATGCATTATTTCATTGTTGTACGATGGGGGCAGATGAAGTAAATACAGGCGGACGGAGTAAATGTAATATTAAGTGTTGCAGTGTGGGAAAGTATAATTTGATTAAGTTGTATTGTCGAAACAACCATTGTCTAATATTTTGCTTGAAGTTTCCACTAGGATTTTTGTTAGCCCAACCATGAATTGGATTTTTCGGCATCGGAGATGGCTTGAGACACAAAATTTGAATTGTAAGTGTTTTCTTGCGGGACTGTTAATGCATTCTATCGTTGTTGTACAATGGGTGTAGATAAAGTAAATGTGGGCGGATGAAGTAAATGCAATATTGAGTGTTGCAGTGTGGGAAAGTATAGTTTGATTAAGTTGTAATGTCGAAACAACCATTGTCCAAGAATTTTCTTGAAGTTTCCACTAGGAATTTTGTCAGCCCAACCATGAATTGGATTTTTCGGTGCCAGAGATGCGCCGGATGGTGGGGACTTGATTGGGTTTTTTGGTGGTGACATGGAGCTTGGTAATTACATGGGTTGGCGGTGGTGGAGTTGGTGTCCTCGACACGCGGAAGCTGAATGGTTGTGTATATTATTTAGTAACAAATAAGTATTATTCTAATACCTCTCATACAATTACTCTATTTATTTGCAATATATATATGTGTATACATATCTGTCTATGTTTCAAAGCATTGATTTTCACATACAGTTCACATTTTATGTAAATATATATATATTTAATATGAATGTGAAAGGAAAAAGTGCAAATCACACGGTTGTTATCCTCCTCACCACATCGGCATCATGAAGCCTTATGGGCTCGTGGAAAATTGTCGACCAAGTAAAGCATGAAAAATTGATGACAAATTTGATGCAGTTCCATCATATATCACATAATGACAAAGTTGAGCTAAAAAATTATGTGTTCCAATATATGGATTCCTTTTCCTAGTTTTTTTTTTTCTGCAATAACTTTTTTTAAAAGAGAATGCTGATAAAGAAATAAAAAAAATGGAATTTGTCTGTAATGTTGATAAATATAGGAAAAGGAGAATATACAGGAGGTCTTGTTTCAAAGTAGAAGGAATTTCGTAGATGAGATACACATATATCATTAAAAGGAAGACATCAAATAAATAGCAAAGGTTTTGCTTCAAAGCATACAATGTATATAAATAACTTTATAAACATACCTGATTATGGTATGTAATGGAACGTATCTAGTCATGCAAAAAGAAAATGGGTGAATGTATAACTTTGGTATGTACTGGAGGATATCTAGCCTTGCAAAAAGAAAAAGGGGTGAATGTATAAGTTAGTAAAATATAAATTTATAAAACAAACCTTGATTATGGTTACAACTATGGGCATCTTTTAGGCACAAATTGTTCCATAGATGGGCTTCTTATCTCCATGTCCATATATGCTTGCATCGAGGCCAACATCGTATTATTGCAAAGAAACATTTTATTTCAATCTATCAAAATATATATTAGTGGTTAGATGTTTATGGAATGGTTAAAAAGACAGTGGGAAAAAAACTTATAGTAACAATAGGGGGATGAGATAGTGCAGATTGTAGAACACAACACTTGTTAAAGCATCCAATCTACCAACCAGTGTAGGTGCATGTCAGGTTTTTACCATTTTGTACTTGTTGAGCGAGGCAACCAGCTCCACTATCGCCAATCCATGTGGTTAGAAAACTCCACCATTGTTGTGAAGAGGCCCAAGCAAGGCCTCACAAATACATATACATATACATATATACTATCACCAACCCATGTGATCAGAAAACTCCACCATTGTTGTGAAGAGGCCCAAGCAAGGCCTCACACATACACATACATATGCATATACATACATATACATATAGATATACATATACATATACATATATATACATACATACAAATTTACATATACATATACTTTTCACCCTTCATTTATTGTTTATAGTTATCTCTATGCATTGTTGGTGTTATACTCATTATCATATGAGAAATTGTAGCTAAATCTTCTTTCTTTCGTCAAAAATATATGGTTAGGGTTAGTAATTTGTTCACCTTTTCTATTCTCCATGTACTTGGCACTAAATATTATAGAGAAATAGAGAATATTTTCCTGGGGTTTTTAATGATGGCCTAGAGCTTACCTCTTCAATAAAGGATGTTCCTAAATGTTTCTCATTAGTCAATAAGGATTGCAAAAAAATTATGAATTTAGAATTGACAATGCAATTGTTACATAGTAAATGTCTTTTTAATAGTTCTTTTATAGTTTCCCTATTTGTCTATTATATTTAGTGCCAAATAATGTAGCTTGACTTTTGAATTGACAAGAAAACTGTTATATAGATTGGTTCAGGTATGATAGAATTTTACTTCTATCTCAGTTTTATATTTATTAGACCTAGATGCACATCTATATTTGACCTTTTTCTCTAGGCTAATCAATCAATTGGTAGATTATTATTTAATTATTTTAAGATACATATGCATAGAAATACATCGCAGACTTGAAGTTATGGATTAAATAATATTTATGAAAAATATGGAAGATTAAAGGATTGTCCTCTTTTAAAGAGTTATTAGTCATATCTTTAATTACTAATATTCAATAAAAAAATATTATCTAAAAAAACATCAGTCCATAACTTTAAGTATGGCAGATTTTTCCCAATGCTTATGTGGTAGTAGATAATTTATTACTTTGATGTTATTTATTTTCATTTTTGTATTTGAATATTAGTTATGATGGTCAAAGTAATTACACAAAAACATATAACAAAATATATATGTATCCATGTGGATATAAATGTATATCTATGGATGATCACAAGAGGAATAGTATGGTTTCAACATTGCAATATATAAAAATATATATACAAGTATTGTACAAATTTCTTCGTTAACCATTTTCAGTATTTGACTATTGTTATATGTTTTCCAATGAAGATAATAGTGTTATTCAATGATTATAAATGGAATAAGGGAATTTAGAATACACATAAAAGAACTAAAATTTCCACCATATAACAGGAATCAATAATCATAATGACAATGCAAAGTAAAAACAATTTGGGCACCATATTAAAATCAAAAGGATGGGAGGTCAATGAATGTGAAAATATATATATGCAAACATAGAAATAAATTATGTTCATATTTGTAAAGTAGAAGTCTTAACATCCCATAGTGAGCATTAAAAAGGCAAGAGTAGGAGAAATTTTGGAAAGTGCAAAAGAGCAGTCAAAGCATAGGCTCGCTAGTGGAGCCTTTTTTTGGAGCAGGGGTAGATATCTTTACAATATTTGAAAGCAACAGTTTACACTCTGCTTCGAAATCAAATTTTGTTGCTTTCACAATTGTTGTTTTAAGCTGGTCCTCATAATTATAAGTATTTGTAATGATGAAGACAGTAAAGATGTATGGTTTACAAACAAGGCCTTTAATAATAGCAAAAGGATTCGTTGTAATCTCAGAGTTGTCCTGCAACATGTAGAGGTATTTTGCTGGAATTTGTAGTAAACTAGTGGTAGTTTCATCAAAAGCAATACACCAAAGGCTAGTTGAATGGTCTTGCAACTTTAAGTGCAAAAGATAGCAATATGTTGCATTCCTCGATTTCCATTTGGAAATGATCACAAAACCAAACATCAGCACGGGGGTGTGTGCATTTTATTTTTCATTATTTCCCATTAACCAACAAGGGGCAAGTACGATAAGAAAAAGACTCGGTTTTTGCAATTTGAATGGTTTCTTTAAAAATGGCTTCAACAATTTCTAGAAAGCCAAGGCAGTTGTTCAAGATAAATGCAATAGTAACTCTATCATTTGAAGGATGTAGCCTATGAGGTGCAAAAGAAGATGAAACCATTTTTTCTACTTTGATTGGGCCCTTGGATCTAAGAGTGTTTGCCTCAAGAATAGAAGGGTTAATGTTAAGGACTGTTGTTGTTGATGTCTTGATAACTTTACCATTAAATTACCCTACACGGCCACCCCACATAGAAACTATGACTATATCACTAGAAAGATGCATCCGCTCCAAGGTATCAACCTTTTCTTACCAAATTGGGCCCAACAAATTAACATCAATGAAAGAAGTAGAGATATCATATAGTTTAATAGTTCGTCGGATTATTTCAAATCCATTTTTCCTACGAACAGTTGATATGTACCCAACATGTACTACAATGCCAATAATATCAACCAAGCTATTATCACTATAATTTCTTATGTCACTAACTAGCACAAATGCAGAGGTTTTTTTTGGCAGGAAAATCTCATCTGCACATTGTGTTATTGTTGATTTTTCATCCAAAACAATTTCAACGTTACTATTTAATTTATTGAATTTTTTATTTGCTTCCTTCACCGATCCTCTTGATATTAAATAAGTTGCACCCACCTCAACTCGACCATAGTACAGTTCTGCAATATCATCGAAACAAGTAACACGTATTTCTATCCCCTCCATATCTATAATGTCAAAACTAAAAAGTTGGCCTTCACCTCTTTGTTTATGGAAATGGTACATCTCTCTAATATGTGTTGCATGCCCTTTCACTATCCAAACATTTTGATAAATGTTGAAAGCTTTAATAGGGTTGACATTTGGTGGGCTATTTTATTTTTTGGGGGACATCTACAGACCAAATTTAGGGGTCTGTTTAGAAGGAGAAGGCAAGTTTGGCCCCAACATTTTATCTTCTTGTTGCTTGAACAGATACTTAGGGGTCCCAATGATTTAACAATCAGACTTAATCGCAACTAAGTTGAATATGATTAAATCTCTAGAAAAGAAGAAAAACAATATATTGGACACATTATATTAGGCACATATGAAGGAGAAAGAGAATTTTTAAAAATAGACAAGAAACAATGCAACCCGCCTTGAATCTTGGACATTCCTACAAACGCAATCTTTTAAACATACAAGGGACCCTATTTTCAAGGCACTTGAAAACAACAAATCATTGCATTTAGAAGGTAGGGTTCCTATTTGCATATGGTGTCCATCAGACAAGACAACCTTGTATCACTCAACCTACCCTTCATCACCACCAAATTTTTTGAAGGACGGAAGCAGAAAGACCGGAGAGGGAACGAAATCTCCAACATTGATGGAATAAATTGCAAATGATGTCAAAGTCGGTTGTTTCTTTACAACCTACAAAGACAAGTTCAATCAAGGAAAATGCACATCATCACATCAAATGGATAAAATGAGTAAGGAAAACAAAGGTTGCAAGGAGATATTTTTATTTGTTCTAAAAGATCAATGCATATGTACTTCCACATGGGTGATCCCACAATAGTGGTTTACAATTTTTGGCCAAACTGGACACTGCAATTATTATTTTTAACTGAATCTTCATATTCGGGCACCTATAGCGACTAAACTGTGAGGAATTTGAAGATGATGAAAACTACAGTCTCATCACATTTTGTCTGTAGATTCTAAAAATATTTTTTCCAAAAATTTTGGAATCAGATTGCACTTTTTTTTCCATCTCCTACAAAAACTGGTTTTTTTCAGAAAACAACATTTTTAAAAAGTGACGCTCACCGTATACACCATAATTTCTTTTGTATCAAGCATAAAATTATAATTTTTTTGAATTTAGATTTGTAACTATGATATCTAGCACTTTCATTTGGTCTCATAGTTTTTAATTGAATATTTTTTCCTTAATCAAGTTTCAAAGTCAAACCAATTGCAATTTAGACATAGGCGGACTGTATACAACATAACTTTTTTTGTATGAATCGAAATTCATTTTTTATTTTTTTAATGGATCAAGGACATCAATACCCAGCCTCAGAAGATTTTTAAAAAATATATTTTGATAATCTGCTATTTTTACACATGTGCAAACCAGAGATTTAAATTTTCAGTGAAAAACCTATGTTTAATAAAACTAAAAAATAAAATACATAATAAAAGCAAACCATATTAAAATTATATTCGACGGATAGCTCATTCAGAGGACTATTATTATCTAGTTGGGTTTCTAAATTCTTCTGCATTTTCATTTTCAAATTGAGCTTCGAAAGACATTTTTTTACAAAAAAAATCAAATTTTTGGGGAGATTGGGGAAACAGGGTGTTCGACCGAACCTATGTTTGGCCGAACCTCTTTAAAATAATTAAGGAAATTATTTTAAAGGGGTTCATTCGAACCACACAAAATTGGTTCAGCCGAACCCCTTCACTATACATCCGAAAGTCAAACATCTTTTCCAGGTTTGTTTGTGTTTTTCCGAGCTCCTATGTAAACGGCGGCGACCCTCGTGCTTCCAAGCCTGTCAACTGAAAAAGGCATTTCATAGGTTAAAAAATGATGAATATTTTGATAATGTTTGTTATTGTTGCATTTATTTTTACTATTGTAAGTTTTTTCAAGTTTTTTAAGTTTTTTAAGTTTGTTCAAGTTTTTGTGATAGATGTTTTGCATTTTGGAGAAAAATTTGTTGTTGGTTTAAATCAACCATTTGTATTTTGAAGTAGAAAATGGGACAAAAAGTAAAAAGAAACAACAAAACTCAATGGAAATTTTCAAAAGATAAAGAATAAAATAGACGCAAACAAAATTTGACAAATTATCATAGAAGGAAACAAGGTACGTGTTTATTTCTTCTTTTTCTCGTCAAATATGGGTAAATTTATTTATTTACAATTTAGTGGGTTTATCATATATTTTATCTAGCAACAAGGAAAAATGCATCAAATAATTGATATATAAGAAAATTGAAGGTTCCTCATTTCATTTTTTTTGGAAATGAAAACTCAAATGCACATCATCAATGAGTTCTATAAAACTAAAATCTGCAAGTTATCACTAGATTGTATGAATCCTTATGCTAAATATTTTACTAGTTTTGATCTACAATATATTCTCTTTATTTGTATTTTTTTGTGGCACCCGATTTTGCATCTATCTATGTTTATGTCCTTTAAATTATTATATTTATTTCATCCAACTGTGCATCATCAATTATATAGATATGGTAGAAACACCATCTTTCACCAGCATTTCCTCCTCTATCTTGGTATCTCCCTTTGTATCAATACATGAAAATCAATAGTAGGGAAATCATTATGTATAACCAAATTGGATAAAAGAAGATGACACAAAATAATTCAACAAAAGAGAATTTCTAAACTCATCTAAAAAACCTAAATAGTGATAATTAGTTGAGAAGGTGGGGATAGCTCAAACACCCCACAAACACACAAAAATTGGTAAAAATTATAAATATTATAATAAATAGAATCATATTAGTTAACAATAACTATTTTTGGATTATGATAGATTTAACAAGTACGATGAATATACACATAAAACATACATCAACTAAATAAGTTTATATGCGAGGAACATATAATGTAGAAATATGTATCTAAAATAATATTTTCTAAATTTTCTAACACATAATCTAACATAGAATTAGAATATTCTTCATAACAATGAAATAATTCATAAAGAAATAAACATATTGATGGTAAAAATAAAAATGTATTGAATTTGATTACCTAAATAAAAAGTTGAAAGTTTTAACTAACTTTATTCCTAGATAAGATTAATAACACAAAAATACTATCCAAAATAGATAAATCAACAAGTGTAAATGGTCTTATCTAAATTGGTTTCACCTATATAAACTATGCAAGCTTATTTTTCCTATAAAAAAAAAGTACTATGTTTTTATTAAACAAAATATTAAAAATGGAATTTAATTATAAACAGAGAAAAACCTAGAATTTGAGTTGAGAAATAGATATCTTGAATCATGTGATAGGAATCTAGAATATGAATCAATAGAAGATAATAAAAATTAAATCATGTTTCCTAGATGGTAGCATGACTACATTAAGACCTCTATATGTCTACATAGATTTTTGTCAAGTACATAAAAAATACCAGTTTATACAAAAAATTGAAAGTCTATAATATAAGAATAAAATACACAACCAATAACAAGAAACTAAATAGTAGAATAACACATAAATTTTGTAAAATAAATTAAATGATATAAAATGGTCATAATGTTATTTAAACTGAGCTCTAAGATAATATAATTATGATAGATAGGAAAAGACACAAAACCTTCATATGAAGAGATTTCCAAGAATACATGTAGCTAGTTCCACAAAGGAAAAGGGGTGAATTTTGGTTATCTTACCAATATTGTCAAATCCCTAATTTGGTATTTTTACCTCCACAAATAATAAAATAAAAATACATTAGATTAATATGGTTGTGCTCTTATCCTATGTGCATCTAGAACTAAGATGAGTACAACATAAAAAAAAAATATAATCTATAGCAATAAGTGTATCCCTTAGATATATGAAAAAAGAAAATTTGAAAAGATGGATCAACAAGCATTTCCAAGAGAGATATGAATCTACAAGAAGAAATATGAAAATTTGTGATTATGATATTTTCTTAGGTAGCTTCCTCAATGAATATAGCCATCTAAATATGTCATCTTCTTCTACATCTCTTTCTTTTGCTATAGATTCTTATCATAATCTTAATCTATTTTCATATTCAAAGATATATGCACTATCTAGCCCTCGATGATGTATAAAATGTTAATTCTTCTTTTTGGGAGTCAAAGATTTCATTACATTCTACATGAACCAATTTGAGATTAAACAAAATTTTAAAAGCACCAAAGAGTCATTTTGAATCTCAAACACCACAAAATTTATTTTTCCTTTAAACCCAATAGGTTGACCTTTATATTAGATACCATGTGCTAATGAAAATTTTGGATCTTCTCCCTCATCTAGTACTATATCATAGGGAGTATCATGTAAATTTGGTTTCCCAAGCTCCTCCCAATTTATTTTAAGAATAATTTTAACATCTACTCCCAAGTTTATTAATATATTTTTCATCCATAAAAATGAGTTCTATATGATTGTGCCCATTTAAAAATATTAAGATGTGAAAGAGATGCATTTTGTTGTAATTATCATGTTCTTAGAATTAATGTCTATTCTAACATGTTCCAAGCCAAAAATTAAATTATGAGTGTTGAAATTTATATATATTTGTTGTTTTATAATTTGAAAATTAGATTTTATTCAGTATTAATAGATAAGGATTGAAGGTTGAGACACAAATCCTAATGATCTCTCGTAATGGGATACCTTATCTAGAAGAAAAATAAAATATTTAAATTTACTAGATCTTGACTATCTACTTAGGTACAAAGAGGCTCATAGACTTACCACACTATCTAAGATTTTTGTCCCGGTTTTCTATCTTTTTTTTCAGTTTTCTTTTCCTGTTTTCTTTATTTCTAGATTAGAGTTTTTTTTTGTTTGTGCTACTAATCTATTTTTTTTAGCATGTGTCGAGCTGGAATTAGCTAAATGTTATTTTAATTGTTTTTTTCCTTTAAAACTTGCATTTTACACGCATTGGTTAAAAAGGACAACACACTTTATTTTTCATTGGGTTTAAAATTAACTCTTAGATAGAAAACACTACAAATGGTTAAAATTAACCCCTTTGCTTGACAAACACTACAAATTGATAAAATGAACCTTGTGCATTCTTTGTTTGTTCACATTTTGATTTTGGTTTAAAAAGAACACCATGCGAGTGTGATCTGAAATATTCATGTGCTCTTTCTTTGTTTTTAAACAAAGATCAATTGAACTATGAATATTTTGGTTCGCTTTTGTTAAGCCTTAGATCTTGGGCCTTCTTTGGTGGGAAAAAGTACTCACCCCAAAGTGACTCAAACCGAGAACGCGCTAAAGCCAAGCAACGCCCAACTGGTATATAAATTTGAATGTTAAGGAAAGCTTAGCATTATAGAAATTCCTGCGGACAAGCAATTGACTCCCCAGTACCCTTGTGGTGCGTCGAAACCTGCAGAGCCTAACCTCTGCAGACTGGGATGATAATGCCTCTCGTGTGGCCTTCTAAATGGGTGCCTGAAATAAATCCTTTGTTTTAGAAAACCAAAAACCTTCTATTCTTTGGTGCAGCAATGGTTGTTGCCAAGGCACCCGCACTTGTGTAGGTCTTAGTAGAAATGATCAATCTGCCATGGGAGTTTCATGAAGATTGGAAGCTTGGTTGCCCTAAGAAGTGAGTGCAATGTAAGGGGGAGCCCGTGGGGCTAAGCTTTTGAAATTCATTCTCTAAGGATATGCGGTTCATGGGATCCATAAGAATACTGTCCTTGCAACATTAGGATTTTTTTTTGTAAATGTCTTCTATGTGGTTGATTTTCATTCTTTACAACACCACGTTTTTGCCAACTATTTTCAGACAACATGAACAAATGAACATCATCCTCCAAATCTGAATCAATACAGTCAAACTATCAAGAGTCCCCTAACACCACCCATGACACTAAGTCACAAAAACCTTCCATTAGTCATACCCACCCTAACCTTGACAAGGGAAACCAACCATCCACATCATATCCTAGTCCTTCATTCATGTCATATCCTAGTCCTCCAATCATGTCATATCCTAATCCTCCATCCACGTCATATCCTAGTCCTCCATCCACGTCATATCCTTGCATCGTAGCCAAATTTGGACCTAGAGTTGTATTTGACCTCTTGCATTCTTAACTTATCACATCATATCATACCATTTTCATATATGTCATCTTAGAATCATATCCTTTCCATTGCATCCTAGTCCTTAAATATTCCTACTCTTGCATACATAGAATATATCATTTCACCTAGGTCTTGCATGTACACCCCTTGCATATATATCAAGATCATATAGTGCCTAAGTTCCAAGTTGCATACATTCCATGAATTTAGTCCTTTGCATAGTCATCATTGATCAAATAGAACCCTTAGCTCTTGCATGAGTTCCACTACTCTTCATAGGTCTCAAAACCAATCCATTTTTTATCTATCGCCCACATCACTTAAGGTTTATCATGGACTTTCAAGTTAGGGAAAATACCATTATCCTTGCGTGTCTAGGGAAATCCTTTTGGAGTCCATCATCTCTTGCATACCCTCTCTTGATCATTGTTCCCTTGTGTTTATCCATCATAACACAAGTCAAGCCTTGCATCGTAACCTAGAGTTGCATTTGACCTCTTGCATTTTTAGCTTATCACATCATATATCATACCATTTTCATATATCCCATCTTAGAATCATATCCTTTTCATTGTATCCTAGTCCTTACATATTCCTACTTTTGCATACATAGATCATATCACATAGTCCGTGTATACATATATATCATTTCACCTAGGTCTTGCATGTACAACCCCTTGCATATATATCAAGATCATATCGTGCCTAAACTTTCCAATTTGCATACATTCCATGAATTTAGTCATTTGCATAGTCATCATTGATCAAATAGAACCCTTAGCTCTTGCACAAGTTCCACTACTCTTCATAGGTCTCAAAACCAATCCATTTTTTATCTATCACCCACATCACTTAAGGTTTATCATGGAATTTCAAGTTAGGGAAAATACCATTATCCTTGCGTGTCTAGGGAAATCCTTTTGGAGTCCATCATCTCCTGCATACCCTATCTTGATCATTGTTCCCTTGTGTTTATCCATCATAACACAAGTCAAGCCTTGCATCGTAACCAAATTTGGACCTAGAGTTGCATTTGACCTCTTGAATTCTTAGCTTATCACATCATATATCATACCATTTTCATATATCCCATCTTACAATCATATCCTTTTCATTGCATCCTAGTCCTTACATATTCCTCCTTTTGCATACATAGATCATATCACATAGTCTGTGTATACATATATATCATTTCACCTAGGTCTTGCATGTACAACCCCTTGCATATATATCAAGATCATATCATGCCTAAAATTTCCAAGTTGCATACATTCCATGAATTTAGTCATTTGCATAGTCATCATTGATCAAATAGAACCCTTAGCTCTTGCACGAGTTCCACTACTCTTCATAGGTCTCAAAACCAATCCATTTTTTATCTATCGCCCACATCACTTAAGGTTTATCATGGACTTTCAAGTTAGGGAAAATACCATTATCCTTGCATGTCTAGGGAAATCCTTTTGGAGTCCATCATCTCCTGCATACCCTCTCTTGATCATTGTTCCCTTGTGTTTATCCATCATAACACAAGTCAAGCCTTGCATCGTAACCAAATTTGGACCTAGAGTTGCATTTGACCTCTTGCATTCTTAGCTTATCACATCATATATCATACCATTTTCATATATCCCATCTTAGAATCATATCCTTTTCAAATGCATTTTTTCCATGGAATTCTTAAGTTAAGAATCTTTGATTTCATTTGATTTCATATGTTCAACTCCACTTATATATCACCATCTCTCACTTTCTTTGCACAATATTTTGTGACATGTACAAATGGCTCAACAAGCAGGAAGTTCTCAAGCAGAAGTCGAGCCCAATCTAGATATTGGACCAAATGAATCAGTTGAAGAACACATGGACCTTGAAGATAGGGAGGAGGCCCAAGTTCAAACAATGCATGTTGGAGAGGGGTGGGATCACTTCCTTCTACACCAATGGATGAGCATATAAAAGTAGCTGAAACAGTGGGGAAACAAATTTCTTATAGAAATTTAGATCATTTACTTGAAATGGATATGGAGAAACTGAAATGTTATGCCGACCAACCTAAAAATACAAGAGGTCAATGACTAAATCTGTAAATAGAATAATCCATGATCATTTCAATCATCTTGAAACACTTGAAAAAACCCAATTGTTATCACGTTTACTTCTTCATGATGAGCTGAAAGAGTCATTACAATTATTGGGTGTACATTCTGCATCGAATAAGAGGAAACACATGAGACTGCAAAAAGATATTGTTGAAAATGTAAAAAAATGTTTAGATTCCATTAGGAAAGGATCTCGATTGGTGGATAGAACCTTTGCAAGAAAGGTGATTTTGACATTTGTTTTAAATAAAGAAATATCCAGAAAAAGAAAAATGTCAGCACTTTCCACTGAATTTGGTTATAGTAGAACCACACTAATAAAATATGAGAAAAAAAGAAAGGTTTTAGATGATAGTTCTGAAGGAAATTGGACAATTATGTGTAGAGCTCATCGTTCTGACAGGATTGAAGATGTTGTTAGGAACTTGATCTCAAGTTTTTGGAATGATCAGACCCGTCCGTCATCAAATACTAGAGATGTTATGAGGTGCAGGATTGGACCTAGTATTTATGAAGAACATATTAAACATTGGCTAGACATAACACAGCTTGAGATGTATATGAACTTTTGTAATATGTATCCTCATATAAAGATTGGGCAAACAATGTTTGAAAGGTTAAAGCCATACTATGTGAAGATAAACAAGTTTTTTGAATCTTGTTGTTGTCATTATCACATTTGATTTGATCTCTACTATCAGGTGTTTCGAAAGATGAGAGAAGAAATATATGGTTTTCAAAAGGCACCTCCTAAATAGGTAAGTTTGTTCATAAAGGATCTATTATGTGATCATGAAAATGGACTTCAAATAAAATGCATAAAATGACTTTGTGAAACATCTGGAAATTTGGCTAACTTTCCTTCAACAAATGAAAATGTTGACCTAACAAAGATAGTAAATTGCAAAAGTTACAAGTATGTAAAGTTTCAAAGAAATTTTGGGAAAGAATCCACAAGGTTAAACTATGTAGAAGAGGAGATACCTATTGGGAAATTTATGGAAGATTTTGAAAAATTGATACAACCATACATACAACATTCCTTTTATGCTAAGTGGCAAGCACATCAATTTCAAACATTAAGAGATACTTTCCCACTTGGAACAGTTCTATCAGTAGTTGACTTTGCAGAAAATTACTCTTTTGTACATCAAAAAGAGATTCAATCAGAATATTACTTTTCAAAACAGGTCACTATTATGGTTCATGTGTGTTATCGACATGCACAATTGGAATTAGATGGTGTTGAGAGTACAGATGAACAACGAGCCATCAAGAAAGAATATCACTTTTATATTAGTGATGATAAAGAGCATGACACACTTTTTGTACAACATTGTTTTACAAAATGTTTTTTTGAGAATTTGAGAAGCAGGGGTGTAAAATTTGAAAAACATTTTGTATGGTCAGATGGATGTGCGGAACAATTCAAATCATCACGGCCATTTTATGCACTTTCTAGATATCATAAAATTTACAACATACCACATGTTTGGAGTTTCTTTGAGAGTGGGCATGGAAAGGGTGAACATGATGGCACAGGAGCTTGCATCAAACGTGCTTTAAGAAAGCATCAAATGAGTTATTCAGAAGATCATATAGATGATGCACATGATGTTGTTGAATGGTGCAAGAAACACTTTGCATCAAATGAGGTCGGCACATCTTCAAGAACAAACCGAAACATTCCACATAGAGTGTTTTGGGAGATATCAGGTATGTATAAATTACATTTAAAAAAAATAAATTTATTTAAATTTAAAATTTACACACATATATATATACACACATGTTCAAGTCCATATAAGTTTTTTGCAATTACATTTATCTATGTGTGGATAGAAGATCGATGCATGGATGCAAGAGGGTAGAAAAAACAAGATCTTTGCATTGTGTTATGAGTTCAGATAGTCACCCTAGATGGACATTATACACGAGAGATTACTCTTGTTTCTGCACTAAGTGCATTGCGGGAAACTCTCATGCATGCAACAATGAAGAAATTGAATATGTTAGTAAATGGGAGATGGTGCCACTATTTGTTTCAGACACATACGATGAAAATGAGGATGAAAGATTTCAAGACATTCCTTTGATTTCAATTGATTATGATCATATTTCAGGATTGGTTAGAAAAGGTACATGTGTAAGTTTTCAATAATTTAAATATTATATAAATTTAATGATCTTTAACTTGTGTAGAGACAATTCTATTTTTTTTAGAATTTTATTATGTAAATTTGGCGTATAGGAGATGTTTTTACAGTTATAGCAAAGCCTGGAAACATAGAAGGTGTTAGCTATTATTTATTGTGTTGCACAAAAGAGAGGAATAAGCTAACACGGCCTGAAACAAATGATGGAATGTTATTTCCCACAGGTGAGTTTGAATTTCAAATTATATATATACATTGTGTACATGTGTACATTACCTTAAAAACATTAAATATATATTGTACAAACCTTGAGAACGCAAATGTTGTACACATGCACATGTATTACCTCAGGTTCATGTTTATCGTGCAGGTTTTGTTGTTGTGCAAGGGATATATCTAAAACAAGTCAAAGTTGTTCAACATGGGATTGATTTTGTGGACTATCAAGTTGATAACAAGGTATATCAATATAGTCACCTTATAATTGCTACCGCCCTACATCTTCATGCAGTTCCACATGCACGTGGACAAAAAAAATGGAGACTAGATAGTGATGACCATCAAAAAAATTTACATGTTATTCAAGAGCGGGTTGAACTAGAATGTTTGAGTTAGATTATATCCATGATTTTCAAGTTCACTTGTACATGTACATACATGTTCAAGATGAGAACTTATAGTAACTTGTTTGAACTCTGGATTGTTTTAGTTACTTATAATATATGTTGATGACAAGTGTTTTAAATTTGGCTGGACACAAATTAGGGGTTGAAATACATTGAGAACCTTAAATTGAGTAGATATCTCCAATTATATATTTGTTCCATGGAATTAAAGTACTTGTTATGTACATAATGTGCAAACCTTGTCATAAAAAAATTCATTGGAAGAGTGATGGTGGGAGTAGAAGAAAATCTAGTGTTAGTTTCAATGATCCCCCAAATCTAGCATCTCAACAAAAAAGACAATTGGCACACAAGGAGATGTTACATGACTACATCTCAAGATGTTTCTTCTCTTATACATCCAAGAAAAATCATTGATTCATTAGTCCATGTCTTCTATATATATAAAGTGAATGTTGTCTCAATCTTCTTTTTTGTTGTAGAAAAAGAAACCTAACATATTAAAATTTGTCTTGTAGAATGTTGTACCAAACAAAAAATCCCAAAAGTGTCTAGGATGGACATGCTTCATGTTAATTCAAAACCCATAGTGTGTGTGAAAGAATTATATATAATAAATTAGGGAAGATTGATCTCAAATTCATTCTCTCATAGTATCCACCTAGGTCAAAGACCTTGAGATGTGATGGGAACTTCTCTTTGTGTCTATTGGTTGTCCCATCTTAGACCCACTAAGAAAATCAAATGTCTTATTGAATACATTTTAACCTCAATCCTACATAATTTGGTGCATAAAATCTACTAATATATTAAGATAAAGTTGATCTTCACATGTCAACATAACTAAGTATTCAAAAACAATCAATCAAATTTTTCACCTAATTTTACTTTTTTAAAATCCTTTTCTACATTCCTCCTCTTCTTTTATTCCATCATCTTCTATATTTCATTTGAAATTTTCCTCATAATTCTTCTTTTGAGAGCTAACTTGTGTATTTTTTACACAAATAATCTCTTGAGTCCAATCATCATCAACTACCTAATATTTTCTTATTCCTCCACCTAATTGAGGCATATCATTATTTTTTTCATCTCTTATAATTTGTTCTTCTTGAGTTCTTTTTTCTGAAACAATGTTATTTTGAACATCATCTTGTAGGACACTAAAATAACTTTGTCGAACCAATATTATTATTTTATGATATGTACCATAATTAAGATCCATTATTATTCATTATCGTCCATTAATACTTTATTATAATTTAGTGAATTAATTCCTATTATTTATTTAAAGTTAATTAATTTCCCGCATTTAATAAATATATTAAATTCATATTGTCCATCTCTTATCCATCAAATAATTAATTATTTTATCAAACTCCACCTCAAATGCACACATTATCCATTTAAATAAAGAATTAAAATTTCTAGTTCCATCTCATTTAGTTAACTAATAAATCAAGATTAATTAACTCATTAATCTTGAATTAGTCCACTCACTGAATGGTAATATTATGCTAGTATAATGAGAACATTCATATCATTGTTATCTTGAGCACAATCATACAATGCTCAATAAAAGGTTTTCTTGAGTTAGTTAGGATTTTAGATTTTTTCTTTAATGCCAAAAGTTATAATTTAATGCTTATATGAGTATATGGTTCTATTTTTATATGATTAAATGATTATATTTTTAAAATATTATATGCCTACATGTTGAGATTATATTTAATCCCCATGAAATATTGTTTCTCTTTTCTAGCAATTTCTTATATCTTATGAATGCAACCAATTTTTGAGAGGGAATATTCTATCACTAAGGTTTTCCTAGTTAGATCTATAAATAGTTGCAAGTGCTTATAGAGGTCCATCTTATGAAAAAATATACATAGAAGGAAAACATTCAAGATCATATATATCCAAGGCATGTGTGTGCAAAATATTTATTGTGATCAACATGTGAATGAACTTAATTATAAAGTGGCATTCATTTCCTAAAATTCTACTCTAGAGAGATCAAATGTATATATCATATAAGGAAATGTAAGTTGTAAGAGATCATCAAATAAGCAAATGTATGTATATTGAATATAAGCAAATGTATACATATATCATATAAACATTTCAATATTGATCAATGTATAAACATGTAACATGTTATAAGCAAAGTGCCAAATGTATGTATATCATAAAAGCAAATGTAAGTTAAAGATCATCAAATGTGGAATACGTATATAAGATCATCATATAAGGAAATGTCGAATACTAAAAATCATCATATATAGCAAATGTAAGTTAGAGATAATGAAATGTCAAATACTAGAAAGATCATCATATAAGAAAATACATGTAGTAATGATCATAAATCTAATGCATGGCCTAATACGAATGTTGACTCCTAGTCAAACGACCATCTGAATGAGAATGGTCCTACTCTGATGGATGTGCTGAGCCCTGCAAATAAAATGGTGTACAAAATGTGTTAAATACATATAATTTATATTAAATATGTATATAGATCTATGCATACATATTCATGTACATATACACATGTATATATAAAAATTTAAAACTCACATGTCCACTAGCATCAGATTCATCCACAGAGTCACATTGATGTGCACGATCTGGAACAAGGCTAGGAGTGACATTAGGTATGTCCACCTACAAATATATAAATTCATATATATCAGTACATGAATATCTAGTTATTAAAACTAAAATTTAAAAATAATTATAAAGGAATTGAAACATGCACATGCACACATACATGCACATCATCTGATATCAGATGACCCGAGTCCTCTGAAACAGCCGCCTCCACCATATCAACTATATGATCAAGCGACGAATCAAGATCTGCATCCCTCTGATCTATCTCATGTCATGCCAGCAATGATGAGTGGAGAGGAATATGTAGGTGAGATGGCATCGACGATAATGAACTGGCACCAACCAACATCTCAGTAAAACCCATAGTCTGTGCAGCTATCAAATGATCAGATGGTGGATCCTGACATGCACTAGTGTTGGGTTGAGAGTGATGGGATCCTAGAAGTGAATGAACTCCGTGTGCCAAATGATCTCTAACATGCTCTATACTGATCCCATAGTCTGATGCAATGAAGGCATATGCCTCCAAGAGTTCCTCAGCCAAACAATGCAGAGTCTTGCATGCCATATCCCCTGTAAGTGCCTCAAGCTCTGTGGGAGTAGGGATGCCTGTTGTTGTGAAAGGATCCATGGTGGTCCACTATGTTGAATATGGCGTGGGTCGAGGATGTCTATATATCAAATACTGACCTACACGATCAGCAGATTTCCTAGTGGTGGCAGCTGCAATGTCACCTATAGTATCAATTGCTTCCTTTTGGGAAGCAACGAAAACCTCATCCGCTATGGGGGCTAGATCTGGGGTGAGAGCAAGAGACCTCTCACCAACCAATACCCTAAATACTAGGGTCAGTCTATCTACTCGACGATAAGTGGGTCTGTCAGGAATCCTGCCACGCCCCTGACCAACATATGGTGGAATGTCCAGTTAGTTGACTTTGAGGCCCAAATGGACCTCAACATACAACTGTTGAACAAAATATAATGGAATCTGGTCATTGTTTGGGTATTGACCATGTGCTGTGAGAAATTGTGGGTAGATCAATGAGGCCATAGCATGATCGACACATCTAGTGACCTAGTATCCCCTAACCTTACGTGCATTTTGATAAAATGGAAAACAATTGGTTTTTATCATTTCTTTGGTCACACTATCCTGTATTTGTTTAAGGGGAACCTCACCATGTACTTCTTCCCGCATGCAGGAAAGAATAGCATCTACTCTATCTGGAGAAAATGCACTAGTCCTCTCAAGTTCATCTCTTAGTTTTTCAAGACTATGCAATATTGACATGCATGGTTCATAATATATCCTTGGGTTTGCACTTTGCGCTAATGAGTCTTTCAATTTATTAATCTCATTTGTGGTATGTGCAAAAAAAGATTCCAGAGGTGGAACATCTACATTATCCATGTTATGTATGTATGTATGTCTACCTAAAGGAGCAATGAGACCTTAGTTTAAATAATATATCTAGATATAAGGAATAGAAATCTAAAATAGTTCTAATAATTCATCTACTCATCAATAATATTTCCATACCATTAACAAAAAACATGTTCAACATCTATCATAGTTTTTAATAATCAAAACATTCACATTACTAGATTGCACAAAAAACATAATCTAAAACAATTCTAAAATTTAAATTTACAAGTGTGCGTGTGCACTCTAGTACAAAATGTGTCATTAAAGACAGTTTAAAAAATATTGATAAAGGTTGCATCTAAGATTTATTTCCTACAACTAGTAATAAAGGGAAAACATCATTACTTAACATTGGTGGTCATGTAAAATCAATTTAGTCATTATTGAAGGCACAAATAAGAGAAGAAAATGAGACAAATGATAAGCTTGTAAATATGGTTTCTAAACTATGGAAGGACAACATTAGTGCTTCCCAAAAAAAATCTACTCCATGAAAATATAATCGTTTGAAATTGGATGGAAGAATCTTAATGCTTAAAGTTATGATCTAATACATTCTAATCTATATGATGTCATGTTTATTGATCCTCTTCAAGATCTCTCAAGATTTAGATAAAACAATAAAGAAATTATTATGGGGTGGTTCAAATGAAAGTAAGTGCATTCCTCTTATTAAATGGGACACTATATGTCTTCCCAAAGGTTTTGATGGCTCATGAACTAAATTCTTATCAAAATGGAAATAAATGATTAATTACCTATTTAGGATTATATGAATGTAAATATATCATAGAAGATATCTAGGGTGGTTATATGCTTAATTATTTGAACCATGTGGATTATCCAAGTGGCTTATAGTGGACTTGGAATAATTTTGATTTGGATCCCATTCCACATAAAATCAAAAGGATTTTAAAACATGGATGAATTTCACAAGTAAAAAAATTATATACCACATAGGACAATTATTTAATATTATATAAACTATTTAGCCATAATAAAAATAAAAATGTTGAACATGAAAGGGAAAATGTTGCAAAATGTTATGAAACACCTATTGAAAAGAGTAACATCATAGAAAAATAAGAATTCAAATTTAGAAATATTTTTGAATAATGTAGAAATGAACCCCATGATATTAAAATTATACTCCATGATCCAATTGTTGATAATATTAATAAAATTGATAACACACATAAAAAAATGAAAGTCATTGTATCTCCAAGTTACTTAAGAAAAGAGAGGACCTTTCCGAATAAGAATGATATCCCATATTCAAAATTTTCTAATGAGCTTGATAAAATTGTAATAATTCTGGAACCCAAAAATGGTTACTTAAAATTGATGAGAACATAAGATAAAGTCTTAAATTAAAGAGATCATCATGAACCATTCAATTTTGAGCTTCAAAAATTTTAAATGAATACTTTTGTAAAATTACTAAAGTTGTAAAAAATAAGACCTTTACAAAATAAATTAAATATTTAGGCAATCAAAATTTCTAATTAAAATAAAATTATTATTATTATTATTTTTAATTCTCTCAATTCTATTAGGATTACTAGTAAGTAGAAAGATAAAAGAGCTACTTGTAGAGTAATAAAAACCTCAATAGTAAGAAATAAATTAAGAAAGGTTTGATTAATGAGGCAAACTCATCTTCACTTAAGCATAAATTGTAAAATATTGTGAAAAGCACTAGCAATAAGATCAAGACTAGATAGTCCTATTGAAAATGGTACTTGAGATTTTAATGGTAGGATTCCATGAGTTCATAAAAAGCTAATTAATAACACAAATGATGAAATTGAATGATTTTGGCACTTTAACTCTAGAGTATCACTCAATGTAAATGATGTTTTAAAATAAAAAAATTGGTGATCAAGACCACACACCACATATTAAACATTAATTGGAATGTAGCCAAACAAAATTGTGTAAAATTTCTTGAAAAATATATTCATTTAAAAATATCACAAAGGGAATTTGAATCTTGTAAGCCTTTTTATTGTATGTCTCTTAAAATTTATAATACATATTGTAAATACGACATGTAGTTTTTATCTATCATGAACTATTATGTAATATTAATTATACTTTGTATACTAACCAAATTTTACAAGAGTGTGGTACAATTAAAATACCAAATTTATCCAAGGACTTATTAGATTTATTTTAATGTGTTAGATACAATGATTGTAGTTTTTGTAAAAATGTGTTTAAATGAGAAGCGTTTACAATGCGGTGGGTTATCAAAGTTTATATATCATGTACCCATGATGGAAGAAAAATGATCTGGGAAATAAAATGTTTGAGAAAAAGAGATATGAGATAGTAAAATACAATTTGAAGAGTGGAGGTGAAGATTCTAGATGTGAGTTGGTCACAAGAGAAGCACTGCTAATTTTATTTCTTTGTGGAGACATATGATATAGATCTTAAGGTGGCATCTAATATAATTTATATAATTTTAAGTAGTGATTCTTAATCTTCCGATATATTTTTTGTAATAAATGTTAAGTTGTAGTTGATGTCAATTTTATTTTGCTTAACGTTTTTTAATATTTAAATGTAGGTGTTTTGGAGAATTTAAATATATTGTATATGAGGATTGTGATCAAGAGGTTAAATAATTTATATTTCATCATGGATACTTTCAATATAATTTGGATACAATTTAAAAACATCTATTAAATCAACATTTTGAGGAGATATTATATTTTTTATATTTAATTTTTAAAAAGTGTGTTTCTTGGAAATTTTAAAATTTGGTAATGATGTTACCAAAATATCTATGAAATATGTTTGCGAATTAAAATTGTGCTATTGAGGCCTTGATAAATAAATGGTATGAACTTGTATTATCAATATTTGATGTTTAAAATTTTGGTCAAGCTATATTTGATTGATAAGGTTGTGAGAAGATCTTGCTTATGCTTGAATACAAAAATGGATTGTATACCTTCCTTGTTTAACTCTCTTTTCCTTCTTTGTCCATTGGAATTGCATATGGAATTTGTTCATGTGATTTTATGGTTATTTGATTGGTGTGTCCCATCCACTTTGTTTGTGGTTTTCTTATGGGCACTATTGCATTACTATTCAATCAAATCAAGTTATCAAATGGAAAATTTAATATTAAATTCCTTAGGTTGGCTTTCTAGATTGTGTTGGGGAAATCATGCCTCCCAAAAGCTAGTGCATTTTCCTTAGATGAAATTTCACATGAGAATACTTATGGGATATCTAGACAAGTCACACATTTGTCTTCACATATCTATGTCTAAGGTTTCTACTATGCATGTCTACTAAATAATCTTCCAATCACCTATTACTCAACTATTCATATTCTTCTAAGTTCTAGAATTAGCATTGTTGTGAGTTAGAATGGTCTAATTCCCTCTCACAATATCTCTTATCTCTATTTATCAATTGAGAATTTATGCTTATCATTTAATTCCACTTGGGATAGAATATGGAAGGCTAGCCCATTTAAGATGAGTTAGAATTTATGGAAAGAAATAAATTGATGAATATTTAATGATAGGGACATCCCATTTAATTCTTTACAAAATAAAATTGAAATAATCATTTATGAGAATATTTCAACCAAATTTAGAATGGTTTCACATAGAGCAATTGAGTTCACTAGCTAGGACAATAGGATGACAAATAACTAGTTAGGTTTCAGTCTCCTATTGGGTTTCTCCTATTGCTTGAGTAAGGTGGGTATGATGGAAATTAGATGGTTGGAACCTCATTTTGGAAGATAATAAATAAATGTGGATGGGGCTTGCAAAGGTAATTGAACTCCAATTTGGGTTGCTTCTATAATAAAAAATGACAAAGGTAATCTCCTTTGAGTTGTATCTAAGATACTCCACCCATCCACACATAATGAGGTTGAGTTAGATGAATTATTTGAGGGGATAATATTGTGTCAACATATCATTAAAGTTGTGGGTATTGAAGGAAAACCCTAAATTCTAATTAATTTTTCTCTTTTAGAAGATCACCAATTATAGGCTTAGCTCAAAGTTACAAAAAAATATTGTTATTTTTGGATTTTATGAGGCCCTTCTTGATTAGAAAAATATGCAAAGAGGCCAATATACATAGGTGTAACACATGATCCAAAACACACATGATCTATCAAAATGATATGTGAAGTAAGTGAAATATTTTTTTGGATCAATCAAAGTGATATATGTAAATCATTTTTTTCAATGTGAAAACATATTCATATTTATATGCTATATTTTTCAACCAACCAAAAAATTTATGAAATAGACTTTACTTCATTACCTAGACCAATTATAGAGTTAAACACTATTGTATAATTGGTGTTTCATCTATCAACTTTGCACTAGATCTAAAGTATATTTCATCTAAATTCTCATCCATCCTAATAAGTTCCATATATATTGAACACCACTCTTTTTATGCATCTTAATTAGCTAATAAAATATATGTGAATATATAACTTTTGATGCACAATTATTTGACTATATGTAATATGCTAACCAAATATGATGCTCCTACTACTTCCATATATAATCTAAAATTAACCTTGCACAACTCTCTAGAATAAGTGCATGATCATCACTAGTTTAAAATAATACCAAGTTTCAAGGTCTTTCTATCTTCCTTTGTATTTTTGGTTGGATTAATGAATGTTATATGTACATAAATATTTCAATTTGAGTGGAGTTATAGTATTGTGATTCAATTTCTTAACTACATGAAGTTTTACACTTTCCCTTTTTTTTTCTCCAAATTCTTCTTAAATCCATACCTTGAATAAATATTTCATGATCTAATTAAATTGGAAAAGATGATATATCTTCATCTATGGAGTTCAATTTCTTAGTTTCATGAAGTTGTATCATTTATTATCTTTTCTTTGAATTCTCAACTTCATACTCTTTTGATATTTTAGTCTTTGATTATTTTCTTGGTGTTATGTTGAATTATATACCAATCAAATACAATTATTCAAAATAATAAAAATAAATAAATTTTCAATTATCAAAAACAAATTAAAAACATGGAATCAATTATTCAAATTATTAAAAATATAGTATAACAAGAAAGTTAGATTAGATGATGATGGAAAAAATGGGGGTTTGGGAACAGGGTATGGATACCCATCAAAGCATGATGGAAAAAATGGGGGTTTTCGAACAGGGTATGGATACCCATCAAAGAAAAAATGGGGGTTTTCAAACAGGGTATGGATACCCATCAAAACATTTAAATTCAACAACAAATCGTTTAACTATGTGAATGGATTTTTTTAAAATGCTTTAGAAACTTTCAAACAAATTCATGCCACGAATTTTGCGCAGTGCAACCAACCTGAGAGGACGAAGGTGATGGAGGTTGCTGGAAGGTTCACATGTTTGTGGGTCGTGTTTCTACAAGTGCTTCTTTGCCGGTTCGCCGCACGCACTGCCTTTTTCATCGGCCGCCTCTATCACTGTTCACCGAACTCTGTTGGCGAAAGTGATAGAGTTTTT
>CM021109.1:95163736-95200010 GCA_007115665.2 Sequoiadendron giganteum
GAAGATGACACAAGATAATTCAACAAAAAAGAATTTCTAAACTCATCTAAAAAACCTAAATAGTGATAATTAGTTGATAAGGCAGGGATAGCTCAAACACCCCACAAACACACAAAAATTGGTAAAAATTATAAATATTATAATAAATAGAATCATATTAGTTAACAATAACTACTTTTGGATTATGATAGATTTAACAAGTACGATGAATATACACATAAAACATACATTAACTAAATAAGTTTATATGCGAGGAACATATAATGTAGAAATATGTATCTAAAATAATATTTTCTAAATTTTCTAACACATAATCTAACATAGAATTAGAATATTCTTCATAACAATGAAATAATTCATAAAGAAATAAACATATTGATAGTAAAAATAAAAATGTATTGAATTTGATTACCTAAATAAAAAGTTGAAAGTTTTAACTAACTTTATTCCTAGATAAGATTAATAACACAAAAATACTATCCAAAATAGATAAATCAACAAGTGTAAATGGTCTTATCTAAATTGGTTTCACCTATATAAACTATGCATGCTTATTTTTCCTATAAAAAAAATACTATATTTTTATTAAACAAAATATTAAAAATGGGATTTAATTATAAACAAAGAAAAACCTAGAATGAAAGTTGAGAAATAGATATCTTGAATCATGTGATAGGAATCTAGAATATGAATCAATAGAAGATAATAAAAATTAAATCATGTTTCCTAGATGGTAGCATGACTACATTAAGACCTCTATATGACTACATAGATTTTGTCAAGTACATAAAAAATACCAGTTTATGCAAAAAATTGAAAGTCTATAAAATAAGAATAAAATACACAACCAATAACAAGAAACTAAATAGTAGAATAACACATAAATTTTGTAAAATAAATTAAATGATATAAAATGGTAATAATGTTATTTAAACTGAGCTCTAAGATAATATAATTATGATAGATAGGAAAAGACACAAAGCCTTCATATGAAGAGATTTCCAAGAATACATGTAGCTAGTTCCACAAAGGGAAAGGGGTGAATTTTGGTTATCTTACCAATATTGTCAAATCCCTAATTTGGTATTTTTACCTTCACAAATAATCAAATAAAAATACATTAGATTAATATGGTTGTGCTCTTATCCTATGTGCATCTAGAACTAAGATGAGTACAACATAAAAAAAAAATATAATCTATAGCAATAAGTGTATCCCTTAGATATATGAAAAAAGAAAATTTGAAAAGATGGATCAACAAGCATTTCCAAGAGAGATATGAATCTACAAGAAGAAATATGAAAATTTGTGATTATGATATTTTCTTAGGTAGCTTCCTCAATGAATATAGCCATCTAAATATGCCATCTTCTTCTACATCTCTTTCTTTTGCTATAGATTCTTATCATAATCTTAATCTATATTCATATTCAAAGATATATGCACTATCTAGCCCTCCATGATGTATAAAATGTTAATTCTTCTTTTTGGGAGTCAAATATTTCATTACATTCTACATGAACCAATTTGAGATTAAACAAAATTTTAAAAGCACTAAAGAGTCATTTTGAATCTCAAACACCGCAAAATTTATTTTTCCTTTAAACCCAATAGGTTGACCTTTATATTAGATACCATGTGCTAATTAAAATTTTGGATCTTCTCCCTCATCTAGTACTATATCATAGGGAGTATCATGTAAATTTGGTTTCCCAAGCTCCTCCCAATTTATTTTAAGAATAATTTTAACATCTACTCCCAAGTTTATTAATATATTTTTCATCCATAAAAATGAGTTCTATATGATTGTGCCCACTTAAAAATATTAAGATGTGAAAGAGATGCATTTTGTTGTAATTATCATGTTCTTAGAACTAATGTCTATTCTAACATGTTCCAAGCCAAAAATTAAATTATGAGTGTTGAAATTTATATATATTTGTTGTTTTATAACTTGAAAATTAGATTTTGTTTAGTATTAATAGATAGGGATTGAAGGTTGAGACACAAATCCTAACGATCTCTCGTAATGGGATACCTTATCTAGAAGAAAAATAAAATATTTAAATTTACTAGATCTTGACTATCTACTTAGGTACAAAGAGGCTCATAGACTTACAACGTGCTATCTAAGATTTTTGTCTCGGTTTTCTATTTTTTTTTCAGTTTTTTTTTCTTGTTTTCTTTATTTCTAGATTAGAGTTTTTTTTTGTTTGTGCTACTAATTTGTTTGTTTTAGCATGTGTCCAGCTGGAATTAGTTAAATATTATTTTAATTGTTTTTTTTCTTTACAACTTGCATTTTACACGCATTGGTTAAAAAAGAACAGGCATGCAAATGCATATGGGTTAAAAAGAACAACACACTTTGTTTTTCATTGGGTTTAAAATTAACTCTTAGATAGAAAACACTACAAATGGTTAAAATTAACCCCTTTGCTTGACAAACACTACAAATGGATAAAATGAACCTTGTGCATTCTCTGTTTGTTCACATTTTGATTTTGGTAAATAAAAAGAACACCATGAGAGTGTGATCTAAAATATTCATGTGCTCTCTCTTTGTTTTTAAACAAAGATCAATTGAACTATGAATATTTTGGTTCGCTTTTGTTAAGCCTTAGATCTTGGGCCTGCTTTGGTGGGAAAAATTACTCACCCCAAAGCGACTCAAATCAGGAACGTGCTAAAGCCAAGCGACGCCCAACCGATATATAAATTCAAATGTTAAGGAAAGCTTAGCATTACAGAACTTCCTATGGACCAGAAATTGACTCCCCAGTACCCTTGTGGTGCGTCGAAACCTGTAGACCCTAACCTCTGCAGACTGGGATGATAATGCCTCTCGCGTGGCCTTCTGAATGGGTGTCCAAAATAAATCCTTTATTTTAGAAAACCACAAACCTTTTATTCTTTGGTGCAGCAACGGTCATTGCCAAGGCACCCGCACCTGCGTAGTTCTTAGTAGAAATGATCAATCTGCCATGGGAGTTTCATGGAGATTGGAAGCTTGGTTGCCCTGATAAGTGAGTGCAATGTAAGGGGGAGCCCGTGGGGCCAAGCTTCTGAAATTCATTCGTTAAGGATATGCGGTTCGTGGGATCCATAAGAATACTGTCCTTGCAGCCTTAGGATTTTTTTTTTTGTAAATGTCTTCTATGTGGTTGATTTTCATTCTTTACAACACCACGTGTTTGCCAACTATTTTCAGACAACATGAACAAATGAACATCATCCTCCAAATCTAAATCAATATAGTCAAACTATCAAGAGTCCCCTAACACAACCCATGACACTAAGTCACAAAAACCTTCCATTAGTCATACCCACCCTAACCTTGACAAGGGAAACCAACCATCCACATCATATCCTAGTCCTTCATTCATGTCATATCCTAGTCCTCCAATCATGTCATATCCTAATCCTCCATCCACGTCATATCCTAGTCCTCCATCCATGTCATATCCTTGCATCATAGCCAAATTTGGACCTAGAGTTGCATTTGACCTCTTGCATTCTTAACTTATCACATCATATCATACCATTTTCATATATGTCATCTTAGAATCATATCCTTTTCATTGCATCCTAGTCATTAAATATTCCTACTCTTGCATACATAGAATATATCATTTAACCTAGGTCTTGCATGTACAACCTCTTGCATATATATCAAGATCATATTGTGCCTGAGTTCGAAGTTGCATACATTCCATGAATTTAGTCCTTTGCATAGTCATCATTGATCAAATAGAACCCTTAGCTCTTGCACGAGTTCCACTACTCTTCATAGGTCTCGAAACCAATCCATTTTTTATCTATTGCCCACATCAATTAAGGTTTATCATGGACTTTCAAGTTAGGGAAAATACCATTATCCTTGCATGTCTAGGGAAATCCTTTTGGAGTCCATCATCTCTTGCATACCCTCTCTTGATCATTGTTCCCTTGTGTTTATCCATCATAACACAAGTCAAGCCTTGCATCGTAACCTAGAGTTGCATTTGACCTCTTGCATTTTTAGCTTATCACATCATATATCATACCATTTTCATATATCCCATCTTAGAATCATATCCTTTTCATTGTATCCTAGTCCTTACATATTCCTACTTTTGCATACATAGATCATATCACATAGTCCGTGTATACATATATATCATTTCACCTAGGTCTTGCATGTACAACCCCTTGCATATATATCAAGATCATATCGTGCCTAAACTTTCCAATTTGCATACATTCCATGAATTTAGTCATTTGCATAGTCATCATTGATCAAATAGAACCCTTAGCTCTTGCACAAGTTCCACTACTCTTCATAGGTCTCAAAACCAATCCATTTTTTATCTATCACCCACATCACTTAAGGTTTATCATGGAATTTCAAGTTAGGGAAAATACCATTATCCTTGCGTGTCTAGGGAAATCCTTTTGGAGTCCATCATCTCCTGCATACCCTATCTTGATCATTGTTCCCTTGTGTTTATCCATCATAACACAAGTCAAGCCTTGCATCGTAACCAAATTTGGACCTAGAGTTGCATTTGACCTCTTGAATTCTTAGCTTATCACATCATATATCATACCATTTTCATATATCCCATCTTACAATCATATCCTTTTCATTGCATCCTAGTCCTTACATATTCCTCCTTTTGCATACATAGATCATATCACATAGTCTGTGTATACATATATATCATTTCACCTAGGTCTTGCATGTACAACCCCTTGCATATATATCAAGATCATATCATGCCTAAAATTTCCAAGTTGCATACATTCCATGAATTTAGTCATTTGCATAGTCATCATTGATCAAATAGAACCCTTAGCTCTTGCACGAGTTCCACTACTCTTCATAGGTCTCAAAACCAATCCATTTTTTATCTATCGCCCACATCACTTAAGGTTTATCATGGACTTTCAAGTTAGGGAAAATACCATTATCCTTGCATGTCTAGGGAAATCCTTTTGGAGTCCATCATCTCCTGCATACCCTCTCTTGATCATTGTTCCCTTGTGTTTATCCATCATAACACAAGTCAAGCCTTGCATCGTAACCAAATCTGGACCTAGAGTTGCATTTGACCTCTTGTATTCTTAGCTTATCACATCATATATCATACCATTTTCATATATCCCATCTTAGAATCATATCCTTTTCAAATGCATTTTTTCCATGGAATTCTTAAGTTTAAGAATCTTTGATTTCATTTGATTTCATATGTTCAACTCCACTTATATATCACCATCTCTCACTTTCTTTGCACAATATTTTGTGACATGTTCAAATGGCTCAACAAGCAGGAAGTTCTCAAGCAGAAGTCGAGCCCAATCTAGATATTGGACCAAATGAATCAGTTGAAGAACACATGGACCTTGAAGATAGGGAGGAGGCCCAAGTTCAAACAATGCATGTTGGAGAGGGGTGGGATCACTTCCTTCTACACCAATGGATGAGCATATAAAAGTAGTTGAAATAGTGGGGAAACAAATTTCTTATAGAAATTTAGATCATTTACTTGAAATGGATATGGAGAAACTGAAATGTTATGCCGACCAACCTAAAAATACAAGAGGTCAATGACTAAATCTGTAAATAGAATAATCCATGATCATTTCAATCATCTTGAAACACTTGAAAAAACCCAATTGTTATCACGTTTACTTCTTCATGATGAGCTGAAAGAGTCATTACAATTATTGGGTGTACATTCTGCATCGAATAAGAGGAAACACATGAGACTGCAAAAAGATATTGTTGAAAATGTAAAAAAATGTTTAGATTCCATTAGGAAAGGATCTCGATTGGTGGATAGAACCTTTGCAAGAAAGGTGATTTTGACATTTGTTTTAAATAAAGAAATATCCAGAAAAAGAAAAATGTCAGCACTTTCCACTGAATTTGGTTATAGTAGAACCACACTAATAAAATATGAGAAAAAAAGAAAGGTTTTAGATGATAGTTCTGAAGGAAATTGGACAATTATGTGTAGAGCTCATCGTTCTGACAGGATTGAAGATGTTGTTAGGAACTTGATCTCAAGTTTTTGGAATGATCAGACCCGTCCGTCATCAAATACTAGAGATGTTATGAGGTGCAGGATTGGACCTAGTATTTATGAAGAACATATTAAACATTGGCTAGACATAACACAGCTTGAGATGTATATGAACTTTTGTAATATGTATCCTCATATAAAGATTGGGCAAACAATGTTTGAAAGGTTAAAGCCATACTATGTGAAGATAAACAAGTTTTTTGAATCTTGTTGTTGTCATTATCACATTTGATTTGATCTCTACTATCAGGTGTTTCGAAAGATGAGAGAAGAAATATATGGTTTTCAAAAGGCACCTCCTAAATAGGTAAGTTTGTTCATAAAGGATCTATTATGTGATCATGAAAATGGACTTCAAATAAAATGCATAAAATGACTTTGTGAAACATCTGGAAATTTGGCTAACTTTCCTTCAACAAATGAAAATGTTGACCTAACAAAGATAGTAAATTGCAAAAGTTACAAGTATGTAAAGTTTCAAAGAAATTTTGGGAAAGAATCCACAAGGTTAAACTATGTAGAAGAGGAGATACCTATTGGGAAATTTATGGAAGATTTTGAAAAATTGATACAACCATACATACAACATTCCTTTTATGCTAAGTGGCAAGCACATCAATTTCAAACATTAAGAGATACTTTCCCACTTGGAACAGTTCTATCAGTAGTTGAATTTGCAGAAAAATACTCTTTTGTACATCAAAAAGAGATTCAATCAAAATATTACTTTTCAAAACATGTCACTATGATGGTTCATGTGTGTTATTGACATGCACAATTGGAATTAGATGGTGTTGAGAGTACAGATGAACAACGAGCCATCAAGAAATAATATCACTTTTATATTAGTGATGATAAAGAGCATGACACACTTTTTGTACAACATTGTTTTACAAAATGTTTTTTTGAGAATTTGAGAAGCAGGGGTGTAAAATTTGAAAAACATTTTGTATGGTCAGATGGATGTGCGGAACAATTCAAATCATCACGGCCATTTTATGCACTTTCTAGATATCATAAAATTTACAACATACCACATGTTTGGAGTTTCTTTGAGAGTGGGCATGGAAAGGGTGAACATGATGGCACAGGAGCTTGCATCAAACGTGCTTTAAGAAAGCATCAAATGAGTTATTCAGAAGATCATATAGATGATGCACATGATGTTGTTGAATGGTGCAAGAAACACTTTGCATGAAATGAGGTCGGCACATCTTCAAGAACAAACCGAAACATTCCACATAGAGTGTTTTGGGAGATATCAGGTATGTATAAATTACATTTAAAAAAAATAAATTTATTTAAATTTAAAATTTACACACATATATATATACACACATGTTCAAGTCCATATAAGTTTTTTGCAATTACATTTATCTATGTGTGGATAGAAGATCGATGCATGGATGCAAGAGGGTAGAAAAAACAAGATCTTTGCATTGTGTTATGAGTTCAGATAGTCACCCTAGATGGACATTATACACGAGAGATTACTCTTGTTTCTGCACTAAGTGCATTGCGGGAAACTCTCATGCATGCAACAATGAAGAAATTGAATATGTTAGTAAATGGGAGATGGTGCCACTATTTGTTTCAGACACATACGATGAAAATGAGGATGAAAGATTTCAAGACATTCCTTTGATTTCAATTGATTATGATCATATTTCAGGATTGGTTAGAAAAGGTACATGTGTAAGTTTTCAATAATTTAAATATTATATAAATTTAATGATCTTTAACTTGTGTAGAGACAATTCTATTTTTTTTAGAATTTTATTATGTAAATTTGGCGTATAGGAGATGTTTTTACAGTTATAGCAAAGCCTGGAAACATAGAAGGTGTTAGCTATTATTTATTGTGTTGCACAAAAGAGAGGAATAAGCTAACACGGCCTGAAACAAATGATGGAATGTTATTTCCCACAGGTGAGTTTGAATTTCAAATTATATATATACATTGTGTACATGTGTACATTACCTTAAAAACATTAAATATATATTGTACAAACCTTGAGAACGCAAATGTTGTACACATGCACATGTATTACCTCAGGTTCATGTTTATCGTGCAGGTTTTGTTGTTGTGCAAGGGATATATCTAAAACAAGTCAAAGTTGTTCAACATGGGATTGATTTTGTGGACTATCAAGTTGATAACAAGGTATATCAATATAGTCACCTTATAATTGCTACCGCCCTACATCTTCATGCAGTTCCACATGCACGTGGACAAAAAAAATGGAGACTAGATAGTGATGACCATCAAAAAAATTTACATGTTATTCAAGAGCGGGTTGAACTAGAATGTTTGAGTTAGATTATATCCATGATTTTCAAGTTCACTTGTACATGTACATACATGTTCAAGATGAGAACTTATAGTAACTTGTTTGAACTCTGGATTGTTTTAGTTACTTATAATATATGTTGATGACAAGTGTTTTAAATTTGGCTGGACACAAATTAGGGGTTGAAATACATTGAGAACCTTAAATTGAGTAGATATCTCCAATTATATATTTGTTCCATGGAATTAAAGTACTTGTTATGTACATAATGTGCAAACCTTGTCATAAAAAAATTCATTGGAAGAGTGATGGTGGGAGTAGAAGAAAATCTAGTGTTAGTTTCAATGATCCCCCAAATCTAGCATCTCAACAAAAAAGACAATTGGCACACAAGGAGATGTTACATGACTACATCTCAAGATGTTTCTTCTCTTATACATCCAAGAAAAATCATTGATTCATTAGTCCATGTCTTCTATATATATAAAGTGAATGTTGTCTCAATCTTCTTTTTTGTTGTAGAAAAAGAAACCTAACATATTAAAATTTGTCTTGTAGAATGTTGTACCAAACAAAAAATCCCAAAAGTGTCTAGGATGGACATGCTTCATGTTAATTCAAAACCCATAGTGTGTGTGAAAGAATTATATATAATAAATTAGGGAAGATTGATCTCAAATTCATTCTCTCATAGTATCCACCTAGGTCAAAGACCTTGAGATGTGATGGGAACTTCTCTTTGTGTCTATTGGTTGTCCCATCTTAGACCCACTAAGAAAATCAAATGTCTTATTGAATACATTTTAACCTCAATCCTACATAATTTGGTGCATAAAATCTACTAATATATTAAGATAAAGTTGATCTTCACATGTCAACATAACTAAGTATTCAAAAACAATCAATCAAATTTTTCACCTAATTTTACTTTTTTAAAATCCTTTTCTACATTCCTCCTCTTCTTTTATTCCATCATCTTCTATATTTCATTTGAAATTTTCCTCATAATTCTTCTTTTGAGAGCTAACTTGTGTATTTTTTACACAAATAATCTCTTGAGTCCAATCATCATCAACTACCTAATATTTTCTTATTCCTCCACCTAATTGAGGCATATCATTATTTTTTTCATCTCTTATAATTTGTTCTTCTTGAGTTCTTTTTTCTGAAACAATGTTATTTTGAACATCATCTTGTAGGACACTAAAATAACTTTGTCGAACCAATATTATTATTTTATGATATGTACCATAATTAAGATCCATTATTATTCATTATCGTCCATTAATACTTTATTATAATTTAGTGAATTAATTCCTATTATTTATTTAAAGTTAATTAATTTCCCGCATTTAATAAATATATTAAATTCATATTGTCCATCTCTTATCCATCAAATAATTAATTATTTTATCAAACTCCACCTCAAATGCACACATTATCCATTTAAATAAAGAATTAAAATTTCTAGTTCCATCTCATTTAGTTAACTAATAAATCAAGATTAATTAACTCATTAATCTTGAATTAGTCCACTCACTGAATGGTAATATTATGCTAGTATAATGAGAACATTCATATCATTGTTATCTTGAGCACAATCATACAATGCTCAATAAAAGGTTTTCTTGAGTTAGTTAGGATTTTAGATTTTTTCTTTAATGCCAAAAGTTATAATTTAATGCTTATATGAGTATATGGTTCTATTTTTATATGATTAAATGATTATATTTTTAAAATATTATATGCCTACATGTTGAGATTATATTTAATCCCCATGAAATATTGTTTCTCTTTTCTAGCAATTTCTTATATCTTATGAATGCAACCAATTTTTGAGAGGGAATATTCTATCACTAAGGTTTTCCTAGTTAGATCTATAAATAGTTGCAAGTGCTTATAGAGGTCCATCTTATGAAAAAATATACATAGAAGGAAAAAATTCAAGATCATATATATCCAAGGCATGCGTGTGCAAAATATTTATTGTGATCAACATGTGAATGAACTTAATTATAAAGTGGCATTCATTTCCTAAAATTCTACTATAGAGAGATCAAATGTGTATATCATATAAGGAAATGTAAGTTGTAAGATGTATCACCCCTCCGTTTTGCTTTATGGACTAGACAGTGTGTCTTTGTTTTGCGTTGATTTATACTTCTAGATATTCAGATATTTTATCTTGTGTGTATTGGATCGCCAATTATTGTGCGATAGACTATTCTATGTGATGTGATTTGAGTTATCTGATGATATATGTTACATGTTTTATTGGTGTAATGATGATGTTCGTGATATAACATGTTAGTGCTTATGAGAATATTTGATGTATTATGAAAGTGTCAGTTTTGATGAGTGTATTGGTGAAGGGGACGGATTCGCATCACTCGCTTGCGAGCGCCCTGTGATTCCGTGATTTCCTCTTCACGGTGTGTATTATATGATGTTTATATTTTATGATGTTGGTTACTATGTTTCAGGTTTGCAGGTACATGACACCGACTCCACCTGGTTTCACAGGTCTGAGCGTGTCGATCCAATGGTTAAGTTGAAGGGAGATAGTAGCTAAGTAACATGTATCAAGTTTACACCCTAACCATAGTGTGTCTTCAGTCGTCTATGTTGAGTCATTGTTTGCCTTACTTTAATGTTATTTAAGTTTGAATTATTCTTGATTGGGAAATAGATGTTAGAATAATTGCATTATATCATGTTGAGGATTATTTAATTTAAATTATGCAATGTGGATAAAAGTTTAGATTTAAATTAATTAATTATATTTAATTTATTTAATTGATTAAATTTAATCCAAGGGGTTGAATCTAATTATTAAATAATTAAATTAATTAATTAATGTGTTGCAAGAAAATTAAATGAAATAAAAGAATTAAAATTAATTTGGAATCTAATTTCAATTTGTGAAATTTAATTATTTTGGAATTTCATTTCAATTAAGTTGAAACTAACTTAGAAATTGAAATTGGATTTTAAAAGCAAAGTTGGTTTTCAATTTTTGGAGATAATTGATAGTTAGATATTTTAAGTTTCAGTTTTGCATGCAAAATCAGATTTGGTTGTGCATGATATTTTCAATTAGGTCTGCATGTGTAAATTGAATTTTAGGAATTAATATGGGTTGCAAAATTCATGTATTGAGAGAATATTGGTAGAGGAAAAACTTCTTCTGGTATGAAAGGATAATTTGAGAAAATTGCACAGAGGAAGGGTTGAAGCAACTTTTGGTTCTGGATTTGATTTGAGGAAAGTCAGTTTGCAATTATTGAAGTTTTTGTATTGGATCCGTTGCACGTTAAGGAAAATACAAGGAATTCTTGAAGAAAGTTTGCATCAGATTTTCATCTTCATCTGTAGCTTTGGATTCTAGGTTTTGTCTTGTTTGATTCATTTCATAATATAATGTTTGCAAATTTGTTGTTATTATTATTATTTGTGAATTGTAAATTGTTTGTGGAATCTGGATTTAATCCATTAAAATAAATTGGGGAAAAATGTTTAAATCTACTGTAACATTTAATTCCATAAATGGGGAAAATTGAGGAAACAGGGTTTAAATTGAATCTCGAATTGTGTTTTCAACATTTAGGTTTTAGTATGAGGACTTTACCCTGGTAATTTAGTCAGATCTGTTCTTCAAAAGAAAATCAAACCCTCGTAGAAAACCTCCAGTAGAAGAACAAGATTTGTTTGATTATCTATATTTGATTGTTTATTGTAAATTTCAATGAATAGTGTTAAAAGAAATCTTTAAACATTTGGATAATTTAGAAAACTATTCTGGAAATTTTCTTTATTCATTTTTTGTATCTGGGTAATTTTACTCAGTTTTCTCAATTTCTTCAATAAAATTATTTTGTGTAAATATATATATTCATATATTATATGTATTATATTCTAATATACACATAATATATGAATGTATATATTTATTTTATTGAAACTTAAATTAATAAATTTGATTTAAATTCACCGTACGCGAATTTAGTTTTCCGTGCGTATTTGATTTCCGTGCGAATTTCCGCACATTGCATAGTGGATATAATTTTTTTATTGAAAATAAAAAAATAAATATAAAAAAAAAATATTAAACTTTATGCATTTGGTGGGGGGGCAGATTTATCCCCCACCGTCCTTTTGCTGAGTGTGGGGTCTGCGCTGCCTATGAGGCAGTGCGCCCACCCTTTTGGGGGACGCGCTGCCCCATAGGGAGCGCTGCCTCCCCATACATATGGTGGCCGACTGTACTATAGGTACAGTCTGGCGCACCCCTACCACTGTCCTTTCAACTTTTTGGGATCCGCATTTTTAAATATTTGAAAATTAATTCTTATTTTTATGATTGTTTTTAGATCTTTTATAAATTGTATAAAATATATGTAAAGTCTAGTAAAAATTATAGATTAATCTATATTTATTAGATTTTCATTTATTTAAATGATTCTGAGTTTTAATAAGAAGTTATTTGATTTATTTATTTAGATCAAAACAGTTTGTTTTTATTTTGCATAATAATGGGAGGATATGTTAATGATAAATTATAGTTAAATATATTATTTATATTTAATATATAGATATATTGAAGGTATATATATATATTTGTGAAAATAAATAATATTTTATTTTATTTTATTTTGCTGTTGCAAAATAGGTATTATTGGCGTTTTAAAAGAAATGATTAGTCTGTGTGAGAAATATATAGAGAAAGATATTTAATTACTTGATTTAAAGGAAATATGTATTTTGGTTAATATGATTGAAGAAAATAACGAGATATGTCTATCGCATGAGTAATATGAGTAGGTATATTTAAATATATACATAGTTTAATATTTTGTCTTTTATTAGATAGTTGCATGTAATTTAGTATTGCATGGTGATTTGAATAGATAAGTAATGAATGCATGAACTAATAGATATAGAGAAAATGATAGTTGCAAATTGAATATATTCATGTTTTAATAGAGAATTGAGAATGTATAGTTTTTGGATATAAACATAGAAAGGTTATTGTCTATAATTTTATGTTGTATTAAGAGATAATTAAGGAGTCATATTTAATGAAAAGTCGATTAATTACCTTAAGTTATTTATTTCTATTTGAGCAATTTAATTATTGTGAATGAAATTATGAATGTAATATGGATTTAGAATATCCGAATATGGCAATACCCTTGTGATTGTCTTTTATAATTGTTTTCCTCGTATATTGCAAAAGGGGTTGTGAGTTTAAATAGTTTAAATTCTCTATTATGAAAATGGAAAATGAGTATATGGTTATTTGAGTAAACCTTGTTATTGTGCCTTGGCCTTTGTAAATGTTAGCTATTGCTTGAGTATGGATTTAGGAAATCCAAAGATGTAAAATTCGATTCATGACTTGATTGCTTTTGTATCTATGTCGTCTTTTGGGATATGGGATTATGGGTTAGTCCAATTTATAAGTCTTCCAGAGAACCTTAGAGGATCTAAGAGGGTTGTCAATTCATGATGTCAACCAGTGTTGTCCCTTGGGTAGTGCATGGTGTCTTATCTGTAGTTACCCGGTTTCCACGAACGGGGTTATGTTGTTTTGTACCTCCTGTGAAAAGAGTGGACTATGTGTTTAGGTTGCCTCCATTTGTTGGAGTGGATTTCGTTATTTTGTTTCCTCCTTGTGATGGAGTGGTCTTGATACCTTGGTTGTATGCACTGGTGAGACCCTTAGTGATAGTTTGTTTTTGTGTTGTCGAATAGAAGAGTGGCTTCCATTAGGGGCCAGCGCCCGAAAGAGGTTGGATTTGGGTAACCTATGGAAGTGAGTTTAATCAAGTGATAACTAAAATTGAAATGAATATTGGGAAGTTCTACACACTAAAAAGATAAGTTCTAGCTTCACTCATAGTCAAGTGCTAGTTATGGCTTGGAATGAGTGGAAATGCCTGGAATGGCAATCATCTATCTTGTCTGTATGAGAGGTATTTGATACCGCACTAGTACGTATGAGGGCCGAGGATTGGTAGAGGCCACCAGGATTACCAGAGCCTAGGAAGATCCGATGAGGGTAACTTACTACGAGCTATGCGATGACACTCTGTCTAGGACAACTGTCTGTTTGTTGGTATTTGTTTATGTGTATCGTTCTTTGAACATACTTGATCTATTTTATGTCTGGAAGCAATGTGACTTATGTCAGTGATGTGAGAGTTGTACTTGTATTATAATTGTTGTACTTGAGTTGTACTTGCATTTGGTTGTGTCAGTATGAGTCAATATGAGTTTGCCTTTGGTTAGAGAATGTTTATCTTTGTCCATGTTATTTGGTTACTATCTCCTAGCATGGGGGGTGGTCTTTCGGGTACCACATGGTTGGGTGGAACATGCACCAAAACCGTTGGGTCCCCTTTTTTCTTCAGTTCGTGGAAGCGAGACATCCAGTTGGACAGCTCGTGGATCTTGTTATTCTTTTCATGCACTGTTGTAATTCTACTTGCTTTGAGTTGTATTTACCCCTCTTGTTGTTATGAGGTGGATCTTGTAATTATTATACCTGTGTAATTTGACTCATTCTGGGAATGAGGATTGTAATCTTGTAATGGATTTATGTAATGGATATTCTACTCTTATCTTGTATTTCTTTATGTTAAATGAATGTTATTACTTGAGTTATTTAATGCAAAGTAATTTAGATGATGTATGTTAATGGGAAATTATGTAATCTCGGTTACGTAGCCTTAGGGGAGGTTGTCAATTATAGGTGAACATGTATGTGTAATTCACTTTTATAAAAAAAAAATTTAGTACGCTTTTGTAGTGAATTGAAACTTCCTCTAGGGTTGCGTGGTAGGGCATTACATAAGAGATCATCAAATAAGCAAATGTATGTATATTGAATATAAGAAAATGTATACATATATCATATAAACATTTCAATATTGATCAATGTATAAACATGTAACATGTTATAAGCAAAGTGCCAAATGTATGTATATCATAAAAGCAAATGTAAGTTAAAGATCATCGTATATAAGATCATCATATAAGGAAATGTCGAATACTAAAAATCATCATATATAGCAAATGTAAGTTAGAGATAATGAAATGTCAAATACTAGAAAGATCATCATATAAGAAAATACATGTAGTAATGATCATAAATCTAATGCATGGCCTAATACGAATGTTGACTCCTAGTCAAACGACCATCTGAATGAGAATGGTCCTACTCTGATGGATGTGCTGAGCCCTACAAATAAAATGGTGTACAAAATGTGTTAAATACATATAATTTATATTAAATATGTATATAGATCTATGCATACATATTCATGTACATATACACATGTATATATAAAAATTTAAAACTCACATGTCCACTAACATCAGATTCATCCACCAAGTCACATTGATGTGCACAATCTGGAACAAGGCTAGGAGTGACATTAGGTATGTCCACCTACAAATATATAAATTCATATATATCAGTACATGAATATCTAGTTATTAAAACTAAAATTTAAAAATAATTATAAAGGAATTGAAACATGCACATGCACACATACATGCACATCATCTGATATCAGATGACCCGAGTCCTCTGAAACAGCCGCCTCCACCATATCAACTATATGATCAAGCGACGAATCAAGATCTGCATCCCTCTGATCTATCTCATGTCATGCCAGCAATGATGAGTGGAGAGGAATATGTAGGTGAGATGGCATCGACGATAATGAACTGGCACCAACCAACATCTCAGTAAAACCCATAGTCTGTGCAGCTATCAAATGATCAGATGGTGGATCCTGACATGCACTAGTGTTGGGTTGAGAGTGATGGGATCCTAGAAGTGAATGAACTCCGTGTGCCAAATGATCTCTAACATGCTCTATACTGATCCCATAGTCTGATGCAATGAAGGCATATGCCTCCAAGAGTTCCTCAGCCAAACAATGCAGAGTCTTGCATGCCATATCCCCTGTAAGTGCCTCAAGCTCTGTGGGAGTAGGGATGCCTGTTGTTGTGAAAGGATCCATGGTGGTCCACTATGTTGAATATGGCGTGGGTCGAGGATGTCTATATATCAAATACTGACCTACACGATCAGCAGATTTCCTAGTGGTGGCAGCTGCAATGTCACCTATAGTATCAATTGCTTCCTTTTGGGAAGCAACGAAAACCTCATCCGCTATGGGGGCTAGATCTGGGGTGAGAGCAAGAGACCTCTCACCAACCAATACCCTAAATACTAGGGTCAGTCTATCTACTCGACGATAAGTGGGTCTGTCAGGAATCCTGCCACGCCCCTGACCAACATATGGTGGAATGTCCAGTTAGTTGACTTTGAGGCCCAAATGGACCTCAACATACAACTGTTGAACAAAATATAATGGAATCTGGTCATTGTTTGGGTATTGACCATGTGCTGTGAGAAATTGTGGGTAGATCAATGAGGCCATAGCATGATCGACACATCTAGTGACCTAGTATCCCCTAACCTTACGTGCATTTTGATAAAATGGAAAACAATTGGTTTTTATCATTTCTTTGGTCACACTATCCTGTATTTGTTTAAGGGGAACCTCACCATGTACTTCTTCCCGCATGCAGGAAAGAATAGCATCTACTCTATCTGGAGAAAATGCACTAGTCCTCTCAAGTTCATCTCTTAGTTTTTCAAGACTATGCAATATTGACATGCATGGTTCATAATATATCCTTGGGTTTGCACTTTGCGCTAATGAGTCTTTCAATTTATTAATCTCATTTGTGGTATGTGCAAAAAAAGATTCCAGAGGTGGAACATCTACATTATCCATGTTATGTATGTATGTATGTCTACCTAAAGGAGCAATGAGACCTTAGTTTAAATAATATATCTAGATATAAGGAATAGAAATCTAAAATAGTTCTAATAATTCATCTACTCATCAATAATATTTCCATACCATTAACAAAAAACATGTTCAACATCTATCATAGTTTTTAATAATCAAAACATTCACATTACTAGATTGCACAAAAAACATAATCTAAAACAATTCTAAAATTTAAATTTACAAGTGTGCGTGTGCACTCTAGTACAAAATGTGTCATTAAAGACAGTTTAAAAAATATTGATAAAGGTTGCATCTAAGATTTATTTCCTACAACTAGTAATAAAGGGAAAACATCATTACTTAACATTGGTGGTCATGTAAAATCAATTTAGTCATTATTGAAGGCACAAATAAGAGAAGAAAATGAGACAAATGATAAGCTTGTAAATATGGTTTCTAAACTATGGAAGGACAACATTAGTGCTTCCCAAAAAAAATCTACTCCATGAAAATATAATCGTTTGAAATTGGATGGAAGAATCTTAATGCTTAAAGTTATGATCTAATACATTCTAATCTATATGATGTCATGTTTATTGATCCTCTTCAAGATCTCTCAAGATTTAGATAAAACAATAAAGAAATTATTATGGGGTGGTTCAAATGAAAGTAAGTGCATTCCTCTTATTAAATGGGACACTATATGTCTTCCCAAAGGTTTTGATGGCTCATGAACTAAATTCTTATCAAAATGGAAATAAATGATTAATTACCTATTTAGGATTATATGAATGTAAATATATCATAGAAGATATCTAGGGTGGTTATATGCTTAATTATTTGAACCATGTGGATTATCCAAGTGGCTTATAGTGGACTTGGAATAATTTTGATTTGGATCCCATTCCACATAAAATCAAAAGGATTTTAAAACATGGATGAATTTCACAAGTAAAAAAATTATATACCACATAGGACAATTATTTAATATTATATAAACTATTTAGCCATAATAAAAATAAAAATGTTGAACATGAAAGGGAAAATGTTGCAAAATGTTATGAAACACATATTGAAAAGAGTAACATCATAGAAAAATAAGAATTCAAATTTAGAAATATTTTTGAATAATGTAGAAATGAACCTCATGATATTAAAATTATACTCCATGATCCAATTGTTGATAATATTAATAAAATTGATAACACACATAAAAAAATGAAAGTCATTGTATCTCCAAGCTAATTAAGAAAAGAGAGGACCTTTCCAAATAAGAATGATATCCCATATTCAAAATTTTCTAATGAGCTTGATAAAATTGTCATAATTCTGGAACCCAAAAATGGTTACTTAAAATTGATGAGAACATAAGATAAAGTCTTAAATTAAAGAGATCATCATGAACCATTCAATTTTGAGCTTCAAAAATTTTAAATGAATACTTTTGTAAAATTACTAAAGTTGTAAAAAATAAGACCTTTACAAAATAAATTAAATATTTAGGCAATCAAAATTTCTAATTAAAATAAAACTATTATTATTATTATTTTTAATTCTCTCAATTCTATTAGGATTACTAGTAATTAGAAAGATAAAAGAGCTACTTGTAGAGTAATAAAAACCTCAATAGTGAGAAATAAATCAATAAAGGTTTGATTAATGAGGCAAACTCATCTTCACTTAAGCATAAATTGTAAAATATTGTGAAAAGCACTAGCAATAAGATCAAGACTAGATAGTCCTATTGAAAATGGTACTTGAGATTTTAATGGTAGGATTCCATGAGTTCATAAAAAGCTAATTAATAACACAAATGATGAAATTGAATGATTTTGGCACTTTAACTCTAGAGTATCACTCAATGTAAATGATGTTTTAAAATATAAAAATTGGTGATCAAGACCACACACCACATATTAAACATTAATTGGAATGTAGCCAAACAAAATTGTGTAAAATTTCTTGAAAAATATATTCATTTAAAAATATCACAAAGGGAATTTGAATCTTGTAAGCCTTTTTATTGTATGTCTCTTAAAATTTATAATACATATCAATTGTAAATACGACATGTAGTTTTTATCTATCATGAACTATTATGTAATATTAATTATACTTTGTATATACTAACCAAATTTTACAAGAGGGTGGTACAATTAAAATACCAAATTTATCCAAGGACTTATTAGATTTATTTTAATGTGTTAGATACAATGATTGTAGTTTTTGTAAAAATGTGTTTAAATGAGAAGCGTTTACAATGTGGTGGGTTATCAAATTTTATATATCATGTACCCATGATGGAAGAAAAATGATCTGGGAAATAAAATGTTTGAGAAAAAGAGATATGAGATAGTAAAATACAATTTGAAGAGCGGAGATGAAGATTCTAGATGTGAGTTGGTCACAAGAGAAGCACTACTAATTTTATTTCTTTGTGGAGACATATGATATATATCTTAAGGTGGCATCTAATATAATTTATATAATTTTAAGTAGTGATTCTTAATCTTCCGATATACTTTTTGTAATAAATGTTAAGTTGTAGTTGATGTCAATTTTATTTTGCTTAACGTTTTTTAATATTTAAATGTAGGTGTTTTGGAGAATTTAAATATATTGTATATGAGGATTGTGATCAAGAGGTTAAATAATTTATATTTCATCATGGATACTTTCAATATAATTTGGATACAATTTAAAAACATCTATTAAATCAACATTTTGAGGAGATATTATATTTTTTATATTTAATTTTTAAAAAGTGTGTTTCTTGGAAATTTTAAAATTTGGTAATGGTGTTACCAAAATATCTATGAAATATGTTTGCGAATTAAAATTGTGCTATTGAGGCCTTGATAAATAAATGGTATGAACTTGTATTATAAATTGATTGATAAGGTTGTGAGAAGATCTTTCTTATGCTTGAATACAAAAATGGATTGTATACCTTCCTTGTTTAACTCTATTTTCCTTCTTTGTCCATTGGAATTGCATATGGAATTTGTTCATGTGATTTTATGGTTATTTGATTGGTGTGTCCCATCCACTTTGTTTGTGGTTTTCTTATGGGCACTATTGCATTACTATTCAATCAAATCAGGTTATCAAATGGAAAATTTAATACTAAATTCCTTAGGTTGGCTTTCTAGATTGTGTTGGGGAAAGCATGCCTCCCAAAAGCTAGTGCATTTTCCTTAGATGAAATTTCACATGAGAATACTTATAGGATATCTAGACAAGTCACACATTTGTCTTCACATATATCTATCTCTAAGGTTTCTACTATGCATGTCTACTAAATAATCTTCCAATCACCTATTACTCAACTATTCATATTCTTCTAAGTTCTAGAATTAGCATTGTTGTGAGTTAGAATGGTCTAATTCCCTCTCACAATATCTCTGATCTCTATTTATCAATTGAAAATTTATGCTTATCATTTAATTCCACTTGGGATAGAATATGGAAGGCTAGCCCATTTAAGATGAGTTAGAATTTATGGAAATAAATAAATTGATGAATATTTAATGATAGGGACATCCCATTTAATTATTTACAAAATAAAATTGAAATCATCATTTATGAGAGTATTTCAACCAGATTTAGAATGGTTTGACATAGAGCAATTGAGTTCACTAGCTAGGACAATAAGATGACAAATAACTTAGAGTTAGGTTTCAATCTCCTATTGGGTTTCTCCTATTGCTTGAGTAAGGTGGGTATGATGGAAATCAGATGGTTGGAACCTCATTTTGGAAGATAATAAATAAATGTGGATGAGGCTTGCAAAGGTAATTGAACTCCAATTTGAGTTGCTTCTATAATAAAAAATGACAAAGGTAATCTCCTTTGAGTTGTATCTAAGATAATCCACACATAATGAGGTTGAGTTAGATGACTTATTTGCGGGGATAAGATTGTGTGAACATATCATTAACATTGTTGGTATTGAAGGAAAACCCTAAATTCTAATTATTTTTTCTCTTTTAGAAGATCACCAATTATAGGCTTAGCTCAAACTTACAAAAAAATATTGTTATTTTTGGATTGTATGAGGCCCTTCTTGATTAGAAAAATATGCAAAGAGGCCAATATACATAGGTGTAACACATGATCCAAAACACACATGATCTATGAAAATGATATGTGAAGTAAGTGAAATGTTTTTTTGGATCAATCAAAGTGATATATGTAAATCATTTTTTTCAATGTGAAAACATATTCATATTTATATGTTATATTTTTCAACCAACCAAAAAATTTATGAAATAGACTTTCCTTCATTACCTAGACCAATTATAGAGTTAAACACTATTGTATAATTGGTGTTTCATCTATCAACTTTGCACTAGATCTAAAGTATATTTCATCTAAATTCTCATCCATCCTAATAAGTTCCATATATATTGAACACCACTCTTTTTATGCATCCTAATTAGCCAATAAAATATATGTGAATATATAAATTTTAATGCACAATTATTTGACTATATGTAATATGCTAACCAAATATGATGCTCGTACTACTTCCATATATAATCTATAATTAACCTTGCACAAATCTCTAGAATAAGTGCATGATCAACACTAGTTTAAAATAATACCAAGTTTCAAGGTCTTTCTATCTTCCTTTGTATTTTTGGTTGGATTAATGAATGTTATATGTACATAAATATTTCAATTTGAGTCGAGTTATAGTATTGTGATTCAATTTCTTAACTACATGAAGTTTTACATTTTCCCTTTTTTTCTCCAAATTCTTCTTAAATCCATACCTTGAATAAATGTTTCATGATCTAATTAAATTGGAAAAGATGATATATCTTCATCTATGGAGTTCAATTTCTTAGTTTCATGAAGTTGTATCATTTATTATCTTTTCTTTGAATTCTCAACTTCATAGTCTTTTGATATTTAAGTCTTTGATTATTTTCTTGGTGTTATGTTGAATTATATACCAATCAAATACAATTATTCAAAATAATCAAAACAAAATTATTTTTAATTATCAAAAACAAATTAAAAACATGGAATCAATTATTCAAATTATTAAAAATATAGTATAACAAGAAAGTTAGATTAGATGATGATGGAAAAAATGGGGGTTTGGGAACAGGGTATGGATACCCATCAAAGCATGATGGAAAAAATGGGGGTTTTCGAACAGGGTATGGATACCCATCAAAGAAAAAATGGGGGTTTTCAAACAGGGTATGGATACCCATCAAAACATTTAAATTCAACAACAAATCGTTTAACTATGTGAATGGATTTTTTTAAAATGCTTTAGAAACTTTCAAACAAATTCATGCCACGAATTTTGCGCAGTGCAACCAACCTGAGAGGACGAAGGTGATGGAGGTTGCTGGAAGGTTCACATGTTTGTGGGTCGTGTTTCTACAAGTGCTTCTTTGCCGGTTCGCCGCACGCACTGCCTTTTTCATCGGCCGCCTCTATCACTGTTCACCGAACTCTGTTGGCGAAAGTGATAGAGTTTTTTTTTTTAAATCTCTATTAAAGGGGTTCAGTCAAACCCCTTTATTTTAATACTTTTTCCCATAAGTCAATGGGGTTCGAGCGAACAGTGGGTTCAGTCGAACCCGGTGGTTCACCCGAACCACTATAATGGTTTGGCCAAACCAATGGGTTCGGTCGAACCCCTTCACTTTATGTAGGGGGGAAAAATGACTTTTCCCTTCCTCCACAAAAGTGTTCACCACTTATGTGGGTTCACCCACATCTATTTTCTTTACTAGGGCCAGCCATGTGTGTATACACCTAAAGGCCAATAAAGCTGGAAACATAAATAGTAAAGTGTATGTGGTCTATCTTTTTGTATTTGAGAATCCTAAAATTAAACGAACTGAAAGGTAATGTTCAAGTTTATTACAAGAGAGGAAGGAAACAATAACAACAAATTTTCAGCAGGTGTAAGGAAAAGGAAATACAAATTTACAGAATCAAGATCTAGAGGTTGGTGGATGGCACCCTCAGAGCCGGACTCCATAGTGAGACCTATGGGATGTTTCACCAAATCAATTTTGGGGGGCTTTGGAGACCCATCCATAAAGTTTGATTCTGCAGACATAGTTATGGGACCTTTTAGAGGGAGGAAATGTTGCAATTATAGTTGAATGATTGGCACCTCTATTTCACAATAAAAATAAAAGATTAATGTATTGCAGTTGATACAATGCCAACTGGTAGACAACTTAGAAATATTGATAATCTACCAACCATTTTACTATTTTGAACTATAACACCCATGTAAAATGACTTATAGATTTTGTAGAACAACATTTTTCACATAAAAAATAAATAAATCATTTATGCAAAACACCCATGTAAAACGACTTCCAAATTGCGGAGAACAATAATTTTAAAACCCTCCAATCTACTATAAAACTTACCATGGAGTTGAGTACAGGTTATTACTACTCATTGGCTTTACGAGTTCTATTTAATCTAGGTTCGGTGCCAAAGAATGTACCTTGAATTTTGAATTGAAAATGCAACTCTTACTTAGACTTCTTGTCTTGTATGAATATGTTTAGTGTGGTTTTTTTATCATCTTTGATTTACGTATGATTCTTAAGTGTTTTTCTAATAGTTGTTTTTGTTGCCTTCATCTTTTTTAATGCAAACAATAGAATATACAACAGTAAGAATGAAAATGATTAAGTACATATATGCATTGAATTTTCCCTTTGTCTACACATTTAAAAAAACACACATAACGAAATATATATATCCATATGTACTTCCGGTGGGGGGGTTTCTAGGGGCTATTTGTAACAACATGGAGTTTGCTAATTATGTGGTTTGGTGGTGGTGTAGTCGGTTGCCTCAATACATGGAAGAAGAATGGTAAGTGTTTTCTCACATGAGGGTTAATGCATCTTGGAGCTACTGCACCATGGCACTGGAGGAAGTAAATGCATTATTCAATGTTGCAGTATGGGAAAGTATACTCCAAAATGTGCGAGAAAATATAGCGATTAAGCTGCATTATCAAAAGAGGCATTGTGGTCCTTTGCTATTTTTTACTCTTTCTAAATCAAAGTCTACATAAATACAAATAAAGATACCATACACATCTATTTCGATATACATGTGTATATATAAATTACTGTTGGGTTGTCAAACAAGCCACACTAGTCTTGGTCTGTATACAAGGATATATATTTTTGCCTATATGTACATTTTAAAATATGAAACGGGGAATTCAATACACACACACACACACACATATATGCGTATATGTATTTGTCTATGTAAAAGTTGCAAGAAACCCAAAGGCACAGATCAATGCCATGGTTGCAGTTTCTAGCAGTCTACAAAATTTTAGAATTTACAAGAGCTAAACCATGGCAATGAACACTTTGTTACAAGGATCTTGAAATAGATGAGGTAAAAAAAATATAATGAAACATATTGATACAAGAAAAACAATCTATGTGAGAGTTGGATTCTCAATTCTAAATTCAATCTACATTATTTGGCACTAAACACTATAGAAAAATAGAGAACTGTTAGGAATATATGTAAGAACCTTAGGGAAATAACAAATGATGAAAAATTCAACTTTAAAATATGGAGAATAGAAAAGGAAAACTATGATAATGAACAACTTGCTATGGGGAACTGAGAAAAACAATATCATGAAGAACACTTTATTATCATGAACTTCAAATAGTTGAGTTAAAAAGAAAATCATGAAACATATTGATACAAGACATATAACATGTTTCATCCAAACAAAATAACCATGACAAAAAATTCAGAATTTTAAAAATTGGAAACAATCCTTGTTACAAGAACAATAGAATAATCTATTACAAATGAGGGAAAAAGAATATCATGAAAAATATTAATACAAGAAAACCAATCTATGTAACAGTTTCCTTGTCAATTCTAAATTCATAATTTTTTTGCAATCCTTATTGATCAATGAGCAATGTTTAGGAACATCCTTTGTTGAAGAGGTAAGCTCCACATCGTCATTAAAAACCTCGGGCAAGTCTTCACTATTTCTCTATAATATTTAGTGCCAAGTAATGTATCTCAAATTCCCAATTAACATTGTGTCCTTACAACCATTTTGCATAGATTATTGGTACCCATTGTGTTTACAAGTTCTATTTAATCTAGGTTTACTACCAAATAATGTAGCTCAAATTTTCAATTCACAAGCCAACTCTTACGTACACTACTTGAGTTTTATGAACAAGAAAATAATAGATGATGAATTTAAGTCAACTTCAAAATATGGAGTATAGAATAAGGAAAACTATGATAATGATCATCTTGCTACATGGAACTGAGAAAAATAATATCATGAAGAACACTTTGTTATCATGAACTTCCAATAGTTGAGTAAAAAAGAACATCATGAAACATATTGATACAAACATATAACATGTCCCATCCAAACAAAATAACCACGGAATTTTTTTTAGAATTTTAAAAATTGAAAACAATCCTTGTTGCAAAAACAATAGAATAATCTATTACAGGCAGCTTCAAACAGATGATTGGAAAAGAATATCATGAAACATATTGATACTCAAATAGATGAGGGAAAAACAATATCATGAAACATATTGATACAAGAAAACCAATCTATGTAATAGTTTCCTTTTCAATTGTAAATTCATAATATTTTTGCAATCCTTATTGACCAATGAGAAACATTTAGGAACATCTTTTGTTGAATCTCGGTAAGCTCCATGTTGTCATTAAAAACCTCAGGCAAGTCTTCTCTATATCTCTATAATATTTAGTGCCAAATAATGTAGCTTGAATTTCCAATTAGCTTTGTGACCTTATAGCCATTTTGCACATATTATTGCTACCCATTGCATTACAAGTTCTATTTAATGTGGGTTTACTGCCAAAGAATGTAGCTCAAATTTTCAATTCACAAGCCAACTCTCACATACATTGATTAACTTGTATCAATATGTTTAATGTGGGTTCTTGATTATCTATCATGAACCTTTGATTCTTATGCAAAATATAATAATGAATAGTCCATCGTGGAGAACCGAAAAAAGAGTATCATGAAGAATAGGTTTTTATGGGGTACTTGAAAGAGAGGCAGAGGAAATATTTTTTACAATTGTCTGCTATCAAACCAACACCACAATGGCTCTTTCAACAATGCAACCTAATCAATATAATTCCTCACACATTTTGCCTAGTATAATTTCCCATACATATATATACACATATGTATAAATATGTATACATATATATATACACACACATATATATATATATACATATACATGTATATACATATATATATATACACATATATATATACATATACATGTATATACATATATATGTATATACGCGCATATATATATGCATACATATATATACATACATATATTCTAAATTCGAGCTCCATTATTTGGCACTAAATATTATAGACAAATAGGTAAATTATATTAGAGCTATTAGGAAAATAATAAAGAACCACAAGAAAATGAGAGATGATCAAAAGCCAACATTGAATATAACTTTAAATAGGAAGAAAAAATATCATAAAACATACTGATACAACACAAGAAATCTATGTAACATTTGGCAGTATCAATTCTAAATTGGAGCCACATTATCTGGCACTAAATATTATAGAAAAATAGGAAAACTGTAAAAAAACTGTTACAAAAACATACATACATATATATACATATACACATTATTATATACATATACACACATATACATATATGTAACACACCTCCGTTTTGCTTTCTGGATTGGACAATGTGTTCTTGTTTTGCGTTGATTTAAGTTTCTGAATAATGTGATACTTTATCATGCGTGTGTATTTGGTTGCTATTCTTTGAGCGATAGACTAGATTATGTGATGTGATTTGATTTATCTGATGCTTTAGTTTACATGCTTTAATTGGTGTAAAGATGTTAGTTGATATAACATGTAATTGCTTATGAGATTATTGGAATTATGATGGTAGTGTCAGTTTTGATGAGTGTATTGGTGAAGGGGATGGGTTCACATCACTCGCTTGCGAGTGCCCTGCAAATCTGAGATTTCTTCTTCACGGTGTGTACTATATGTTGGATATATTGTATTATGTTGTTTATTTGATTTCAGGTTGCAAGTACTTGACATCGACTCCACCTAATTTCACAGGTCTGAGAGTGTCGATCCAATAGTTAAGTTGAAAGGGAGATAGTAGTTAGGTAACATGTGTCAAGTCTACACCCTAGCCTTAGTGTGTCATCAGTAGTGTGTGTCGAGTCATTGTTTGTCTTGCTTTAATGTTATTTAATTCTGAAGGATTCTTGATTTAGAAATAGATGTTTAGAATAATGGCATTAAATCATGTTGATGGTTATTTAATTTAAATTATGCAATATGGATAAAATTTTATATTTAAATTAATTAATTAAATTTAATCCAAGGGGGTTGAATTTAGTTATGAAATAATTAAATTAATTAATTAAATGTGATGCAAGAAAATTAAAAGAAAGAAAAGAATTAAAATTAATTTCGGAATTTAATTTCAACTTGTGGGAATTAAATTAGAAATTGTAATTAAATGCTTATTGGGAAATTAGTTGCAACTTTGGAAATTAATTTATTATTTGAAATTGCATTTTAAATTGAAAGTGGGTTTTCAAAAATTGAAATTGAAATTAATATCTAATTTGCATGTAATGTGAATTAGGGTTGTATTAGGTATTTTTGATTTATAAGGAATGCATGTTTTAATTTTGGGGGGAAGTCTTTAGGAAAATTCATTTTTCTACAAGAAATTTTGGAAAAGTTTGCACAGAGAAGGGTTTGAAGAAATGTTTGATTGTAGATTTGATGTGAGAAAAGTCTGTATGCATTTGTTGGGTTTTGGATTGGATTCGTTGCATGATTGAAGAAAATTTGGGAGATCTGTGGAGGAGGCTGGCATCAGAAATTAATCTTTTCCTGTAGCTTCTTGAACCAGGTTTTCCTCTTTGTGTTTTATTGTTCTTGGTTACTTTTAAAATAGTAGTGATTAAAAATTTGTTTGTTAAATCTGTTTTAGAAAAGAAATTTATTATTAGAAGAAAAAAATTAAATAAATTTACAGCTTTTGCTTTGTGAAAATTCTTGAGTGAAAATTGTGAAAACCTCAGTTGAATTTAAATTATTTGAGGAAATCGATTATTTTTTTATTGGAATCAAACATAGAGATTGAACAATACATTTATAATGTTTTTAGAAAATGAAACCCTCTGTAGAAAATCAAATTTATTTTGAAAACCCTATGTAGAAATTAGGTGGAGAAACTTTGAGGTTTTTTGAAACTTCTGTTTTTTTTAATTTAGATCCATTTGATTTTTCTTCTAATTGGTCAGGAATTTGAGAAAATAGTTTAAAAGAATTAATTCTTAAGATCTCTATGGAATTTGGTTTTTTTGGAAAAAGAGTTTTACAATTTCTCTTACAGGTGAATATTTTTCACAAAATTTCCCCAATTATTTATTGTTGAAATTCGTTTGTTATATATATATATATATATATCTTTATATATATAATATATATATACATACAATTTAAATATATTAAATTTTACTGGTCTGTAAAATTTTCACCGTCCATACGACGCTGTGTATTTTTGGGAAACCACGGAAAGTTGCCAAGCAAATTTCCATTCGCTGTTATTTTTTTTGTATTGGTTTGTTATATACTTTGGGGTGGGGGTGCATTGCACACCCCATCGCCCTCACCAATGGAGGTATGGCTACCTCCAAGGCAGCACCCTCCACTATGTGAAGGGAGGCGCATCATGGAGGAGGAGTGGGGGGTTCGGCCACAGTTGACCCCTCCCCTTTAAAAAAATTAAATTTGTTTCTTATAAATTCCTTTTTAAAAAAACCACGAAATTGCTTAGTCCGGCCGCCATCCATAAGGATATTTAGGGCTTTTCTGGTATAGTTTTAGTTTAATAAAATTTTGATGTTTGTTATTTAATATCAATGCATATTAAATAATATTAAATGATAAATATATTTAGTTAATAAAATGAATAATAAGGTATAATGTGTAAATAATATGATATATTTATATATCATTTGTTTAATTGGATTAAAGAAATAATTAATATGAGTGTGGTGTGAATTTGTATAATATGAAATAATATTATAAAAACATTTTGGTTTTATTCAGATGTTTAAAAGTATAGACTTTTGGAGATTATTTGTTGATATTTAATATGTTTTATTAAATAATGTATTATTTAATAATATATATTAATATATATATGATGTATATTTACATATTGTTTTCAATCAGGGGTATAATTAGTTTGTAATTAGTTTTATTTTAGTGCATGTAATTAAGCTTTGCATGGAGATTTTAAAAGATAAATTTTGAATGCATGATCAAATAGTTATGAAAAAAAAAAGATATTTTACAAACTGAAGATATTCATGTTTTCTTTAAATAGAGAATTGAAAAGATGTAGATTTTGGATAGAAAATTGGATATAGTATTTGCAATAGTTTATGTTGTATTAGAAGTAAATTTAGGAAATGATTATATTGAAAAAGACAAATATTTATTATGTTTTATTTATTTCCATAGAGCATAGAAAATTGAATATAGTATTTGCAATAGTTTATGTTGTATTAGAAGTAAATTTAGGAAATGATTATATTGAAAATGGAAAATATTTATTATGTTTTATTTATTTCCATAGAGCAATTTATTCATTGTGAATAGAATATTAAAGAATATATGTAATTAAATTTATTAATATATATATTTGGTGTCTATATAATATGGAGCATATATATATATATATTAACTGTAAATTCATTATCGTATTTTATTTTAATAAGATGCATGCAATATATTATTGAATAGAGATTTAAAAATGGAATGATTAGTGTATATGGGAAAATGGATAGAGAAACAATATTTTATTATATTAAAATGATTGCATGTTCTAAATAGGAGATTGAATGAGAGGTAAGATTTAGTTAGGAAATGGAAAGAGTTTACTTGCATGGATTTGCGTCGATTTAAAAGTAAATTAAGAAGTTGTTTATATTGATGAGGCAAATAGTTATTTTAATTTATTTTATTCAATTAGGGCAATTAATTTATTATGAATGAAATATGAAAGAGATATGGATATAGAATATCCAAAAATAGTAATTTTCTCGTGATTACCTTAAACATTCTAGTTTCTCTGTATTTCGTAAAGGGATGTAAGTTTAAATTGTTCAAGATTTCCTATAATGGAAATAGAAATATGGGTATATGATTATTTGAGTTAACCCTGTAAGTGTGTCTTTGACCTTGTTAACGTTACCTATTGAATGAGTATGGATTTAGGAAATCCAAATATTAGATTTCCACATACAACAACGACGACACTGTATTAACCCTCACGAAAGAAAACACTTACCATTAAGCTTCTATGTATCAAGGACACCAACTCTGCCACCACCAACCCAAGTAATTACTATGATCCACATTGCCACCTAAAAACTCAAAAAATTTGCCACCGACGGAGACATCTCTGACATTGAAAATCCCAATTCATGGTTAGACTGACGGAAATCTCGATGAAAACTTCAAACAAATAGCCTACCAGTCGGGACATCTCTGGCACTACCTATGATTCTTAAGTGTTTTTCTGATAGTTGTTTTACAATTTCCCTATTTTATCTATAATATATAGTGGGAAATAATGTAGCTTGAATTTTGAATTGGCAAGCCAATTGTTACATAGAATTTATTGTTACACCTTGTCTAGACAGTGAAATAATTTTTGGTAAGAAGGAATATGCTACAAACTCAAATCTATACATGTATTTCATTGACCTATTAGAAAAACACTTAACAATCAAAGGAAAATGAGAGATGTTTCAAAAACCACATTAAACCATACGTTAAAATATGGAGAATTGAATAGGCAGAGTAGGATAATGAATAGTTTGGTATGGGGAACTAGAAATAAGAATATCATGAAGAACAACTTGTTACATGGGGAAGTTCAAACAGTTGAGAAAAAAGCAATACCATGAAACATATTGATAGAATAGGAAAAAATAAAATTGGAAAAGAACTATTAGGAAAAAACTTAAGAATCAAAGGAAAATGACAGATGTTCTCAAACCCACATTAAATAGAACTTCAAGATATGAAGAATAGAAGAGGAAAACTATGATAATGAACAGTTTGTTACAGGGAATTGAAAAGAAGAATATCATGAAAAACAATTTGTTGTGGGGAACTTGAAACAAACGAGAGAAAAATAATATAATGAAACATATTCATATAAGACACTTCCATTCCATGTAATTAGCAAGCTCCACCGCCTACATAAACATACTTGACCTGTTTGTTCTAGGGACCTTCAAGCAGATTAGAGAAAAAATGAATATCATGAAACATATTGATACAAGGTTCGAGCTATTTTCTTTGTTAATAAATATTGAAGAGAAGTACAAAAATTGGATAATAGGTGTTAGAATAACAATTATTTGCTACAAGTCATTTTACATGGGTGTTTTGCATAAATAATGTGTCTATAATATTTAATGCCAAGCAATGCAGATCAAATTTATAATTAAGTTTGTGGTGTTACATGCATTTTGCATAGATTATTGCATCTTATAGTTATTGTCATAACCTAAAGAGATTATCATAAATAAAATATGAAGAATAGAAGGGACAAATTACGATAATCAACAGTTTGTTATGGGTAACTAGGAAAAAGAATCTATGAAGAAAGACTTGTCACGAGGAACTTCAAAAACATAAGAAAAAAAGAATATCATGAAACATATTGATACAAGACAGATGAACGGAAATCCACATTAAATAGAACTCCTAAAGCCAATAGGTAGCAATAATCTGTGCAAAATATGTAACGCCCCGCCACGCAACCCTAGAGGAAGTTGCAATTAACTACTTAAACGGAATAAATTTTTTTTTTTAAAAGGATAAATAAGAAGTGAGTTAATTAATTTAATGACAACAACCTCTAAGGCTATGAGATAGAGGTTATATAGAACCTCAACAAAACACGAATCTAAACTATGACAATTATTTAATTGATAAATTAACACATACATTCTGAGAAGGTGAAACAATAACAAACATAAGATAATACTTTTGATTTAATTAATCCATTCAAAACCATAAGATTACAAACTCTCATTCCCCAAATGAGGTAAGTCCAACAATATAGGATTACAATTACAAATTCCACCTCAATAACAAGAGGGGTAATGATAACATGAATAACTGAACAGATAACAAGAGAACGTCAACTGAAACCATGAGCTCTCCAACAGAAAGTCTCATCCACAAGAACATGAAGGAAGAGCCCAACGGTTAAGGTGCACACCACCCAAACAAGTGGAACCCAAAGGTCCACCCCCCATGCTAGGAGATAGTAACCAGAATCCCTAGACAAGCATGTCTACCTCTAAACATAGGCTAACATAACCAACATGGATGAGTACAAAAAAGTCACTAATAAAAAGGTTGCATTGCTTCTAGAATTAAAACAATCAACTGCATCACTGATGCGAACATACTGTCGACCTAGGGGAAGTGTCATCACATTGTTTCATAGGTTATCTTGGTAAGTCTTCCTAGGCCCCGGCCCGCAAACTGGGTTATCTTGGTAACCTCTAACGACTCTCGGCCCCTCATGTAAACCAATGTGGAATCAGTTATCTTTCATGGTGACAAGATAATGATCTTGCCATTCCAAGCCTTCTCGTCTCAACCCAAGTCTTTACAAGCCCTTGCATGCATGAGCGAGGCATAATTATCTTATTAAGTGTTTGATGCTCCCAACAGATTAATTTAGTTATCACTAGATTAACTAACTTGTAAGGAGTTATTCTGGCACCACTTCATGTGCTGGCTCTCGTTACAAGCCACTCCCCTATGACGACACGTGGAACAACTCCACAATCCCAAGGATACTCAATGCGACACACAACAAAGGTGTTCCAACCACTCCAACTCTAGGAGGTATAACATAGAACAAGGCCACTCCTATCAAGGAGACATGGATCCCATAATCTGCACTAATACCAGAAACACAATACATCCCCGTTCGTGGAAACCAGGTGATGATTGACCACATACTACATGCTTCCTAAGGGTACAAAATAGGTTGACAACCTAACACGACAACCCACCATAAGAATGGACCCTATCTGGAAGACTTACAAGTACCATGCCCACAAATCCCAATGACGACACAAACGATCAATAATCAAGACAAAATGAAATCCCACTTTGGGTTCACTAAACCCATTTCCTCATTAATATCCAATAATTTGCCACATTTAATAAATCAGGAAAGGAATAAAATTCAACTCCAATGTTTCAGTTTAACTATTGTTCAATGATATCAGGAATTGTTTAATATCTACATTTCAAGAATAAACGTTAGAAGATTAAAAAGGGTCTATGACAAAAATCATTTGTTAACTAATCATGTCGTCATTACATTTTCTGGCAAATCATACTTAACATATCAAAATGTCATTGATTTAATATTCATATTTTAAGAAACACATAATAATAGAATAATAATAAAATTGCACAATCAATTTCCCCAAGAAAGTAATACTCTTTTGCAAAAACAATAAAAAAATCTATTTAATTAATTATTTAAATTAATTAATCAATTTCCACCTTAACCCAAAATAACCAACATTATAATATCTTAAGACATATTATTATTATAATATTATAAATATTAATTATATGAAAATATAATTATTAATATTATAATATTATAACTAATAATAAAATATTATATTATATTAATATTTTAATAACATATATATACATATATATTATAATATTAAATATTAATATTTAATATTAAATATATAAATATATACATATTATTAATACTAATATAATAAATATTAATAATAATAAAAAAAAATTAAATTAAATTTTAAAAAAAAAAAAGACAGAAAAAAACAAAACCTAACTTTTGTTTGTGGGGATGCCTCCCCTGGCTGCGCCTCCCTGGGCGGCTATGTTTACACACAACCGACCCCATTAATGGGGCGACTGTGTGTAAACACAGTTGTCCATATTGGGCGGCTATGGCAGCGATGGAAGGGGTGGGGAGTGGTGCGTGCAGGGTGCGGCTTCCCTCACCCACCTCCCATGGGGGTGTGGTGGGGGTCGAGCCCCCTGTGTCTCCCTCTGCCCTTTTTCATTTTATTATATATTTCTTTTATAAAATTTCTTCTCTGTAAAAATTTCGTAATTTTTTCAAAAAAGTCCAAACTTAAATTTTTTTTAAAGAAAATTTCATGTCTTTTTATTTATTCATTTTTTTTTTCTGTGTATTTTTTTTGAGGAAAAAAAACATAAAAACCAGACCTCTCTTTTCTCAGAATAAATTTTTATTTTCACAATAACTCATATAAAAAAATGAACCATATGAAAATAGAGGTGTAACCTCACTCAAATAAATTAGCAATAAATATATATATGTATTTTCAACACCCATTGCAAAAATAGATTGAGAGGAATAACCAATTTTATTCTAAAGACTATTTAAATCTCAAACAGAAAACTCCATTAATTTCTTGGAGAAATTATTATTAATTTTTTTTTTGATGATATTTCTCACTATACTTCATTTTCCTATATGGGTTTTATCCTTCCAATTCACAATCAGATTATTGAAAACAATATGCAACCAGGTTTTCAAACATCCACACATTTAAAATTTAAATTGCTAAATTCAATAAAGCAAAAGACAAGAACCTGATAAAACTTGAGTTTGAAGGAGACCAGATGATGCTCAACCTTTCCTCTTGCTACCAAATCCAATTCTTCACAATTTTGCCACTCCAATCCAAAAACCCACAAATTTGCCCAATTTACCTCTCACAAATTTCAAACTTTCATGCAAAAACTCAAGATCCAAAAATTGAGAAGCCAATTCAAACCGTAAGGATTTTACCCTAAAAATTCAACAACCCTCATAAATTCAAAATGGAAAATATCTTTTTTTTTTGAATTTTTGAATTTTAGAATTTAGAATTTTTTTTTGAATTTTTCAACTTTGACTTTGCAATTCATTTCCCTTCAATTTTCAATTTTGCCCACAAATTGCATAAAATTCACAGAATGAGAAATTTAACTATTACAAAATTAAAAATCTAATCAACTAATAACATAAATTTAATCCACTATTAAATTATTTGTTAATTAGATTAAATTAACAATACAATAAATTACATTGCAACATAATCAAACAAGGTAATTGCCAATTTAACTATTAGAGCATATATTTTATCATTTTCCTAACTTGCACATAAAACTTGAAATTTAAAGCCAGAAGGCCCAAATAGGACAACTCAACCCGACTAACACCAGACGACTCACTAGGACTAGGGTGACGACCTGACACGGAATCCTAGCTACTATCTCCCAATCGATTGTCGTTGGGCAATGGACACGCTCAAACCTGTGAAACCAAGTGGAGTCGTTGTCCTGTACCTGTCAACCTGCAGCAAAGAGCATATCCATATATATAAACATGTCATAATTAAAATACACCATGAAGAGGAGATCACGGAATCGCAGGGCACTCGCAAGCGAGTGATGCGATACCGTCCTTTTCACCAATACAATCATTCTAACTGACGCATGTAACATATCAACAAAATCAAAGCATAAAACATCATAACTAAATAACCACTTATGCTAATTCCATACATGCCATAATAATTCACATCAAAAGGTAGGATCATCAAGTCAAGATACATCACGATAACATAGAGATAAACTATACCCAAGTACAATGTCACAGTACACCACAATACTAAAGCATAAATAGGAACCAATAATGTTCGTACAAAATACAAAACCCGAGGTATTACGCTATATTAATTACTATAAATTACTTATGATTGAACATATACATTTATATAAATTGGTAGTATAAAAACATGAAATAATGTATATAAATAAATAAGATATATAGATAATTATTTATAAGCAATAAAGGATACAAAATAACTATTAAGAAAACCTCTTATGTGATGTGTGTTATATATACTTGAA
>CM021109.1:95200110-95448874 GCA_007115665.2 Sequoiadendron giganteum
TCATACTTAACATATCAAAATGTCATTGATTTAATATTCATATTTTAAGAAACACATAATAATAGAATAATAATAAAATTGCACAATCAATTTCCCCAAGAAAGTAATACTCTTTTGCAAAAACAATAAAAAAATCTATTTAATTAATTATTTAAATTAATTAATCAATTTCCACCTTAACCCAAAATAACCAACATTATAATATCTTAAGACATATTATTATTATAATATTATAAATATTAATTATATGAAAATATAATTATTAATATTATAATATTATAACTAATAATAAAATATTATATTATATTAATATTTTAATAACATATATATACATATATATTATAATATTAAATATTAATATTTAATATTAAATATATAATAATATATACATATTATTAATATTAATAATAATAAAAAAAAAAAAATTAAAAAAATTAAAAATTAAAACAAAACAAAAAAGAAAAACCCTAAAGTTTATGGGGGCACGCGCCTCCCCTGGCCGCACCTCCATGGGCAGCTGTATTTACACACAGCCGACCCCCATGAATGGGGGTGACTATGTGTAAACACAGTCGTCCTCCCATGGTGATTCTGTGCAGCGGATAAGGCGGACGGCGATGGGAGGTAAGGGTTGGGGTGCGCACAGGGCGCGGCTCCCCTCACCCGCCTCCCATGGGGGTGCGATGGGGGTCGAGCCCCCTGCGTCTCCCCTCTGTTTTTTTATTTTTATTTTTATTTTTTCCTGAGAATAATTTTGACGCTGGGTTTTTTTTTGTCCGAAATTTCATTTTTTTCTTTATTTTTTATTTTTTCTGTGTATATTTTTTTTTTGAGAAAAAGATAAAAAAACCAGACCTCTCTTTTGAAAGAAATTTTCATATTTTCATTGTGAAAATACCAGAAATGGGGCATGACCACAACCCCAACATGAAACTATAATTTAAATACATATATAGTTACATATATCAATTTTTTTTAAAACAATTTTCCAATGAAGGTAAATGGAGGAGAGAAATTAAATTTCATTCAAGATAGCATGTTGAAACCCAAACAAAACTCCATTGTTCTCATGGAGAAAAATATATATATATATATTTTTTTGATGATATTTCTCACTATAATTCAATTTCCTATATGGGTTTTCTCCTTCCAATTCACAATCAAATTATTGAAAACAATAAGCAATCAGGTTTTCAAACATCCACAAATTTACAATTTAAATTGCCAAAATCAATAAAACAAAAGATAAGAACCTGATGAAATTTGAGTTTGAAGAAGACCAGATGATGCTCAACCTTTCCTCTTGCCACCAAATCCAATTCTTCACAATTTTGCCACTCCAATCCAAAAACCCACAAATTTGCCCAATTTACCTCTCACAAATTTCCAATTTTCATGCAAACACTCAAGATCTAAAAATTGAGAAGCCAATTCAAACCATAAGGATTTTACCCTAAAAAACTCAACCCTCATAAATTCAAAATGGAAAATATCTATTTTTGAATTTTTGAATTTTTTCAACTTTGACTTTGCAATTCATTTCCCTTTAATTTTCAATTTTGCCCAAATATGCATAAAATTCTCAAAATGAGAAATTTAACTATTACAACATTATAAATTTAATCAATTAATAACATACATTTAATCCATTATTAAATTATTTATTAATTAGATTAAATTAACAATACAATAAATTACATTGCATCATAATCAAACAAGGTAATTGCCAATTTAACTATTAGAGCATATATTTTATCATTTTCCTTACTTGCACATAAAACTTGAAATTTAAAGCCAGAAGACCCAATTAAGACAACTCAACCTGACTAACACCAGACGACTCACTAGGACTAGGGTGACGACCTGACACAAAATCCTAGCTACTATCTCCCAATCGATTGTCGTTGGGCATTGGACACGCTCAAACCTGTGAAACCAGGTGGAGTCGTCCTATACCTGTCAACCTGCAGCAAAGAGCATATCCATATATATAAACATGTCATAATTAAAATACACTATGAAGAGGAGATCACGGAATTGCAGGGCGCTTGCATGCGAGTGATGCGATACCGTCCTCTTCACTAATACAGTCATTCTAACTGATGCATCTAACATATCAACAAAATCAAAGTATAAAACATCATAAACTAAATAGCCACTTATGCTAATTCCATACATGCCATAATAATTCACATCAAAAATTAGGATCATCAAGTCAAGATACATCATGATAACATAGAGATAAACTATAACCAAGTATAATGTCACAGTACACCACAATACTAAAGCATAAAATAGGAACCGATAATGTTCATACAAAATACAAAACGGAGGGGTATTACATCCTCCCCCCCTAGGGTCAGGCTTACTCCTGGAAGCCTGCAAACAAATAGGGATAAAACTCCCTCATTCTAGCTGCATCTTCCCATGTGGATGACATGTCATCCCTAGGATCCCACTGAATCCTAACCTGATCAATACCTCACCCTCGAAGAGCGAGCGTTTTGCGCTCCATGACAGCCACGGGCTCTAAAGCCAGCTGTCCGAACTCTACCTGCAATGCGTTCCAATCAAGGACATGAGAAATGTCAGGATGGTATGGCCAAAGAACTGAAACATGAAACACATCATGTATGCACGAGAGACTGGGCGGTAAAGCAAGACGGTAAGCAACAGGACCAATCTTCTCGAGTATCTCGAAAGGTCTGACAAAGTGAGGTGCCAACTTAGAGCCCTTTCCATAACAGATGGGACTCTTTCATGGGCGTACCCGCAAGAAGACTCTATCACCTACAACAAACTGACGATCCACTCTATGCGCATCTACATACTTCTTCTGCCTATCTTGCACTGCCACCAAGTGCTTTCTAATCCTATCCACCTGCTGCTCCATATCCTGTAGCATCTCGGGACCCAACACTATCCTGTCCTCCAGTCGATCCCAACTCAAAGGGGTACGACATGGTCTCCCATACAATGCCTGGAAAGGAGCCATACCAATAGAACTCTAGAAACCATTATTATAGGCAAACTCTACCAAATAGAGATAATCCTCCCATCATGTCTGTTGGTCCATCACATACATACATAACATATCCTCAAGGATCTGATTAACCCTCTCGGTGTATCCATTTGTCTTAGGGTGATAAGTTGAACTAAAGTTCAACTGTGTCCCCATCGCATGCTGCAATGATGTCCAAAGAGCTGAAGTAAACACTGGATCCCTGTCAGAGATAATCTGATGCGGAATACCATGTAACCTCACAATATCTTCCATGAACACTCTAGCTATGGACGATGTGGTGTAGGATGAGCGCATAGGTGAGAAGTGTGCCACCTTCATCAACCTATCAACTATCACCATTATCGCATCATGTCATCTCGAAGAGTTGGGTAAACCAACAATGAAATCCAATGAGATGATATCCCACTTCCACTCTAGTACTAAATGCGGTTGCAGGAGCCCTGCTGGATGCTGGTGCTCAACCTTAACTCGCTGGCACTCTAGACATCGTGACACAAAATCCGCGATATCTCGCTTCATCCCTGGCCAAAAGTACAATTGTTGCAAATATGCATGCATCTTCTTCACCCCAGGTACATTCAGCGATGCCTGTTGTTCCTCTTGATCAAGAATAAGAGGAACTAAAGGAGGAGAGTCATGCTGACTCTCACCACGACCGCCTAAACGCCCATGAACATGCCCTCTACCTCTTCCACATTTGGGCGGCATAATCTTGCACAACCACGTCAAGGTATTAGGCAAGGTACACGACTCAAATACTTAAACAACTAAAGCTTAATGGTTCCATCATAATCCTAGAGTACCCAATGTTTAAACCTAGGCTCTGATACCATGTGTAACGCCCTGCCACGCAACCCTAGAGGAAGTTGCAATTAACTACTTAAACGGAATAATTTTTTTTTTTTAAAAGGATAAATAAGAAGTGAGTTAATTAATTTAATGACCACAACCTCTAAGGCTATGAGATAGAGGTTATATAGAACCTCAACAAAACACGAATCTAAACTATGACAATTATTTAATTAATAAATTTACACATACATTCCAAGAAGGTGAAACAATAACAAACATAAGATAAGACTTTTGATTTAATTAATCCATTCAAAACCATAAGATTACAAACTCTCATTCCCCGAATGAGGTAAGTCCAACAATATAGGATTACAATTACAAATTCCACCTCAATAACATGAGGGGTAATGATAACATGAATAATTGAACAGATAACAATAGAACATCAACTGAAACCACGAGCTCTCCAACAGAAAGTCTCGTCTACAAGAACATGAAGGAAGAGCCCAACGGTTAAGCTGCACACCACCCAACCAAGTGGAACCCAAAGGTCCACCCCTCGTGCTAGGAGATAGTAACCAGAATCCCTAGACAAGCACGTCTACCTCTAAACATAGGCTAACATAACCAACATGGATGAGTACAACAAAGTCACTAACAAAAAGGTTACATTGCTTCCAAAATTAAAACAATCAACTGCATCACTGATGCAAACATACTATCGACCTAGGGGAAGTGTCATCACATTGTTTCATAGGTTATGCTGGTAAGTCTTCCTAGGCCCCGGCCCCCAAACTGGGTTATCCTGGTAACCTCTAACGACTCCCGGCCCCTCATGTAAACCAATGCGGAATCAGTTATCTTTCGTGGTGACAAGATAACGATCTTGCCATTCCAGGCCTTCTCATCTCAACCCAAGTCTTTACAAGCCCTTGCATGCATGAGCGAGGCATAATTATCTTATTAAGTGTTTGATGCTCCCAACAGATTAATTTAGTTATCACTGGATTAACTAACTTGTAAGGAGTTATCCTGGCACCACTTTGTGTGCCGACCCTCGTTACAAGCCACTCCCCTATGATGACACATGGAACAACTCCACAATCCCAAGGATACTCAATGCGACACACAACAAAGGTGTTCCAACCACTCTAACTCTAGGAGGTATAACATAGAACAAGGTCACTCCTATCAAGGAGACATAGATCCCATAATCCGCACTAATACCAAAAACACAATACATCCCCGTTCGTGGAAATCGGGTGATGATTGGCCACATACTACACGCTTCCCAAGGGTACAAAATAGGTTGACAACCTGACACAACAAGCCACCATAAGAATGGACCCTATCTGGGAGACTTACAAGTACCATGCCCACAAATCCCAATGACGACACAAACGATCAATAATCAAGACAAAATGAAATCCTACTTTGGGTTCACTAAACCCATTTCCTCATTAATATCTAGTAATTTGCCGCATTTAATAAATCAGGAAAGGAATAAAATTCAACTCCAATGTTTCAGTTTAACTATTGTTCAATGATATCAGGAATTGTTTAATATCTATGTTTCAAGAATAAACGTTAGAAGATTAAAAAGGGTCTATGACAAAAATCATTTGTTAACTAATCATGTCGTCATTACATTTTCTGGCAAATCATACTTAACATATCAAAATGTCATTGATTTAATATTCATATTTTAAGAAACATGTAATAATAGAATAATAATAAAATTGCACAATCAATTTCCCCAAGAAAGTAGTACTCTTTTGCAAAAACAATCAAAAAAACTATTTAATTAATTATTTAAATTAATTAATCAATTTCCACCTTAACCCAAAATAACCAATATTATAATATCTTAAGACATATTATTATTATAATATTATAAATATTAATTATATGAAAATATAATTATTAATATTATAATATTATAACTAATAATAAAATATTATATTATATTAATATTTTAATAACATATATATGCATATATATTATAATATTAAATATATAATAATATATACATATTATTAATATTAATATAATAAATATTAATAATAAAAAAAAAAATGAAATTAAAAAAAAAAAATTTAAAACAAAACAAAAAAGAAAAACCCTAAAGTTTATGGGGGCACGCGCCTCCCCTGCTCGTACCTCCATGGGCGGATGTGTTTAGACACAGGACCCCCATGAATGGGGGCAACTGTGTGTAAACACAGGTCCCATGGCGTCTGTGTGGATAAGGCGGACGACGGCGGGAGGTAAGGGTTGTGGTGCGCGTAGGGCACGACTCCCTACCCGCCTCCCGTAGGGCGCGGTGGGGGTGAGCCCCCTACGTCTCCCCTCTGTTTTTTATTTTTATTTATTTATATTTTTTCTATTTATTTTTTCCTGAGAACAATTTTTTTGACATGGGTTTTTTGTCCGAAATTTCATTTTTTTCTTTATTTTTTATTTTTTCTGTGTATATTTTTTTTTTGAGAAAAAGATAAAAAAACCAGACCTCTCTTTTGAAAGAAATTTTCATATTTTCATTGTGAAAATACCAGAAATGGGGCATGACCACAACCCCAACATGAAACTATAATTTAAATACATATATAGTTACATATATCAATTTTTTTTAAAACAATTTTCCAATGAAGGTAAATGGAGGAGAGAAATTAAATTTCATTCAAGATAGCATGTTGAAACCCAAACAAAACTCCATTGTTCTCATGGAGAAAAATATATATATATATATTTTTTTGATGATATTTCTCACTATAATTCAATTTCCTATATGGGTTTTCTCCTTCCAATTCACAATCAAATTATTGAAAACAATAAGCAATCAGGTTTTCAAACATCCACAAATTTACAATTTAAATTGCCAAAATCAATAAAACAAAAGATAAGAACCTGATGAAATTTGAGTTTGAAGAAGACCAGATGATGCTCAACCTTTCCTCTTGCCACCAAATCCAATTCTTCACAATTTTGCCACTCCAATCCAAAAACCCACAAATTTGCCCAATTTACCTCTCAAAAATTTCCAATTTTCATGCAAACACTCAAGATCCAAAAATTGAGAAGCCAATTCAAACCATAAGGATTTTACCCTAAAAAAACTCAACAACCCTCATAAATTCAAAATGGAAAATATCTATTTTTGAATTTTTGAATTTTTGAATTTTTTCAACTTTGACTTTGCAATTCATTTCCCTTTAATTTTCAATTTTGCTCAAATATGCATAAAATTCTCAAAATGAGAAATTTAACTATTACAACATTATAAATTTAATCAATTAATAACATACATTTAATCCATTAATAATTTATTTATTAATTAGATTAAATTAACAATACAATAAATTACATTGCATCATAATCAAACAAGGTAATTGCCAATTTAACTATTAGAGCATATATTTTATCATTTTCTTACTTGCACATAAAACTTGAAATTTAAAGCCAGAAGACCCAATTAAGACAACTCAACCCGACTAACACCAGACGACTCACTAGGACTAGGGTGACGACCTGACACAGAATCCTAGCTATTATCTCCCAATCGATTATCGTTGGGCATTTGACACGCTCAAACCTGTGAAACCAGGTGGAGTCGTTGTCCTGTACCTGTCAACCTACAGCAAAGAGCATATCCATATATATAAACATGTCATAATTAAAATACACCGTGAAGAGGAGATCACGGAATCGCAGGGCGCTCGCATGCGAGTGATGCGATACCATCCTCTTCACCAATACAGTCATTCTAACTGACACATCTAACATATCAACAAAATCAAAGCATAAAACATCATAAACTAAATAACCACATGCTAATTCCATACATGCCATAATAATTCACATCAAAAAGTAGGATCATCAAGTCAAGATACATCATGATAACATAGAGATAAACTATACCCAAGTACAATGTCACAGTACACCACAATACTAAAGCATAAAATAGGAATTGATAATGTTCGTACAAAATACAGAACGGAGGGGTATTACAAAATAAGTGTAACCGCACAGGCTTTATTGAAAATTTTACCTATTAGCTGGCACTAAATATTATAGAGAAATATAGAGAAATTGTAAAAGAGCTATTAGAATAACACTTAACAACCACTAAACTAATTTTATCTCCAATATGCCTATGCTTTCATACAAACCCTCTGCATCTATATATATGTGCAATTACTCCTATGTTAATCTACAATCACTCCTATGTTAATGGGTATAACGCCCAAGATGCACAAAGATAAAACAATAAACCAAGGGCGATAAAATTACTAACCCTAACCATATTTTTTGACAAAAGAAAAAAAATTTAACTACAATTTCTCCTATGGTAATGGGTATAATGCCAAAGATGCACAGAGATAACTGCAAACAATAAACGAGGGACAAAAAAATTACTAACCATAACCATACTTTTTTGACGAAAAAAAGAAGATTTAACTACAATTTCTCCACCCGTAAAGAGTGATAATCTCTTTGGAGTCTCCAAAATGGGTATAACGCCAAATATATAAACATATAATAAGAATACATTAACAATAAATTAATCATCTATGCAAAACACCCATGTAAAATGACTTATAGATTCTGGAGAACAATAAATTTTCAATCTGCTTATCACGACATGGACCTTACCTCTTCAACAAAGAATGTTCCTAAACATCACTCATTGGTCAATAAGGATTGGTAAAAAATTATGAATTTACCATCAAAATGATCAAGAAATGAGAATATCTTGAATAAAACATGCAGAATAGAACAGACAAACTACGATAATCAATAGTTTGTTATGAGCAACTGGAAAAAAGAATATCATGAAGAACAGTTTGTTATGGGGAGCTTCAAAGACACGAGGAAAAAAGAATATCATGAAACATATTCATACAATACAGATGAACGCAAAGTCACATTAAATAGAAATCCTAAAGCCAATAGGTAGCAATAATCTGTGCAAAATGAGTATAACCCCACAGACTTCATTGAAAATTTGAGCTACATCACCTAGCACTAAATATTATAAACAAATAGAGAAATTCTAAAAGAGCTATTAGAATAACACTGAATAGCCAAAACTTACTAACCCTAACCATATTTTTTTGATGAAAGAAAGAAGATTTAACTACAATTTCTCCACTCGTAAAGAGTGATAATCTCTTTGAAGTCTCCAAAATGGGTATAATGTCAAAGATAGAAACATATAACAAGAAGAAATTAAGAATAAATTAATCATCTATGAAAAGCACCCATGTAATAATGAGTATAACCCCACAGACTTCATTGAAAATTCGAGCTACATCACCTGATACTAAATATTATAGAAAAATAGAGAAATTTTAAAATAGCTATTAGAATAACATTGAACAACCACCAAACTAATTTTATCTCCAATATGTTCATGCTTTCGTACTAACCCTCTCCATATATATATACAATCACTCCTATGTTAATCTATAATTGCTCCTATGTTAATGGGTCTAACGGTAAAGATGCAGAAAGATAACTAAAACAAAAAATGAAGGGCAATAAAATTACTAACCCTAACCATATTTTTGACGAAAGAGAGAAGATTTAACTACAATTTCTCCTATGGTAATGGGTGCAACGCCAAAGATACACACAAATAACTATAAACAATAAATGAAAGATGCACAAAGATAACTAAAACAATAAACCAAGGGCGAAAAAATAATTGCTCCTATGTTAATTTGTAATTGCTCCTATGTTAATGGGTATAATGCCAAATATGCATAGAGATAACTAAAACAATAAACCAAAGACGAAAAAATTACTAACCATAACCATATTTTTTGATGAAAGAAAGAAGATTAAACTACAATTTCTCCATCCATACAGAGTGATAATCTCTTTCAAATCTCCAAAATGGGTATAATGCCAAAGATAGAAACATATAACAAGAAGACATGAACAATAAATTAATCATCTATGCAAAATAGCCATGTAAAATGACTTACCATATAGATGCATAGAGATAATTAAAACAATAAACCAATAGTGAAAAAATTACTAACCCTAACCATTTTTTTGACAAAAGAAAGAATATTTAACTGCAACTTCTCCATCCATACAAAGAGATAATCTCTTTCATATCTCCAAAATGGGTATAATTCCAAAGATAGAAACATATAACAAGAAGACATGAACAATAAATTAATCATCTATGCAAAATACCCATGTAAAAGAACTTACAGATTATAGAGAACAACAATTTTCAATCTGGCATAAAATGGTTCAGAAGTCATTGATTTTTGGAATAGTCTGCTATCAAACCAGCCACAGAGCCAAAGGCGGCGATTTTTACAATAGTTTTCTATGAAACAAACACCACAATTGTTGTTTCAACACTACAACTTAATCAAAGTATACTTTCCCTCACTGCGACACTCAATATTGGATTTACTTCGTCCACCCCCATTGTACAACAATGATAGAATGCATTAACACTCCCGCAAGCAAAAAATTACCATTCATCTTCCACATATTGAGGATACCAAATCCACCACTGCCAACCCACTTAATTATGAAGCTCCACGTCACCACAAAAAAACCCGATCAAGTCGCCGCCAACTGGCACATCTCCAACACCAGAAAATCGAATTCACTGTTGGGTTGAAAAAAATCCCGGTGGAAACTTCAAACAAAATAGCCTATCGGCTAATTAGCCACACAAATAAAAATGACTAAATAACTAGTCACATGAATTGGTAATTTTCCTCTTCCCCACTATTTAAAAAATTTCATTACAATTAAAATTAATACTGCGTAAAACATTTCCCGCCTTTATCCTTCACAGGGAAGGGTTTCTCCTCACCACTTCAAGGAGTAGAGACCAACACCACACAAGACTAGATCCGAACATTGAAGGAAACCTGTAGTTATAGACTGGAAGTCATTCGCACATCACCAAAAGTTTCAATGGAAGCAAATGTCATTATTTCCAAAGCAGAAGGCTCCAACATTAGCTCTAGATTGTTCTAATTCCCTACAATTGTGTCTTTTAGGGAGTCCCCACGAAATAAAAGTTTAGAGGTATTGCATGGTGAGGCATCTGTGAGGAAAATGAAGGGGTCAATTTGTATGGCGAGTTGGTAGAGGCTGCAGATTCAAGGCTCGTGGGGTCGGTGGTTGGTCTAGTTACGAATTTGATCATTTTCACTAAGGAAAGAAAGCTTAAGGAGACCGATGAATATGGTAAGGTTTTGGTGCTCAATAATCAACTTGTCCCATGGTAGAGGTAAAATGGTGCTTTGAGTTTTGAATTTTGCATTTGGGGTTTGAGTCAGAACGAAATAAACTGATTGTGATAAACTCAAATTTTTGGGTTTATCTTATGGATGCTTGTTTAGATGGGTGAGGATTGTTTCTTGTGCTAAAAATGTTTTCATTTGTCAATGATGAACTTACATAGCTGACTGAATTCTCCCTTTTTTGTGCTTTTAGTCACTTCTCCCTCCTTTTCCATGATGGGGACCTTGTTTAGATTATTGAGTACTTCGTGCTTTTTCAATAGTGTTTATTGGTAGAATATGGACATCTTGAAAGAGTAGATAATAAGATAAATTTGGGTTGTCTTGGATACTCATAAATAGTTATGAAACATGGAAAAATAGTGTACTCTCTTTCGCTTCTAGGGTTTTGGACCTAAAAGGAGGGAGGTTATTTTCTATCTTTCACTCAAGAACAAATCCTCAATATTCCAATGCAAAGGAGATTGAAATATGGGAAATGGAATGTTCTAGGGTATTGAATGATGTAAAATGAGGGGTTCACAACCAACTGTAAACTTGGAAAAGAAAATGTTTGAAAACACAATTTAGGATGCAAAATGACCTAGAAATGCAAGCAAAAAATAATAGAAAATTGTGAAACTAGAATGTGCACCTGTGAAATAGGACAAGGAGGAATGGAGGCCTGGAACCCTAAAAAATTCACTGTTGAAGCCAACTAGGACTTGTACGCCAAGTTGGGCGAATTAGTCCAGTTTTGGGAAAACTATGCTACAACAAGTTTCAGACAAATGGGTACTTAGATCTATAAAAATATGTGATAGATATGTATAGTGGGACTCATTAGCCAATAGTGGTGAATCATTCCACTTTTAAATTTCAGAAAATTCAAAGTTGGATTTCGTAGCTCTCAGTTTGCACTGTTATTCTTGATTTAGATATGGGTCTAAAACTACAAAATTCAACCTGTAGGTCTTCTTCAAGCTCCTCCAAGGCTTTTTCACAATCTTGGAAACTTTGACTTGCTTTAACAACTTGATGAAAACTTTCCCAATCTTTCTCTTTGATAAATTTGCAACCTAGACCTACAAATCACATAAAAAGAGACAGAAAAATGGTTGTGGGGTTAGAGAATAGGGGTTTTCCTTAGTCAAACCCCTTGTTGGTAATTAAACCTTGGAATGAAGGAAAATGTAAATGAGAATGGTGAATGAACAAAATTTAATGTTGCAACTCACCAAACCCTTACAATAAAGTGTTGCAATTATGCTTGAAATGGTTGCAATGGATGTGGTTCTTGATTCTTGCTTGAAGGAGATAGACATTGAATGAAAAGCTTGCTTGGATCATGAACTCTACACCACAATCATGAACACAATAACAACCATGAAGAATGTGGTCTTTGACATGATGATTGATGATTGAAGAATGCTCTTGAAATCTTCATCATATTCCCTTGAAAACCTTGAATTCTCTTTCTCAAATGCTCTTAGGAACTCAATTTTCTATAAGGATCAGTTGTTTGTGTTGGTGTTTTATTTTTCTAGCTAAGCTTTGCAACTCTCTACGAGGTAGCCAACCTCTATGTTTAAGAATTCTCAAAGTTTAGTGGCCAACTAACAGGAAATGGGATTAGAACACATTTCCCCTACACTTCAGGCTCTGTAAGACCTAGGGGGTGACCCTTTAGCAATACCTAAAGATTTAGACACATAAGTAACATGATATTGCTTAACAGATAATGCTCTCACATAATTATGCTAAGATACATAAAATATCACTCAACATTGGCAAGACATTGATTGAATTTTAGGGACTAGCATAGAGAACATGACAAACACAACTCAACAAAACATATTTGAAATGGTCTTTGATTTAAAGAGTTGGGACCAAACTGAAAATAGAAGAAGCATGAAGATTGACTAGTGCCAAAAGAAAGGGCTATGGAGTCATATAACTAGCACCTCATCTTATAGTGTTAAGAATGTTTTGAAGATCCTTGCAAATGTTATCACATTATGATAACTAGACCACTAAAGCTTTATCTGATAACTCTTCTTATAAATCCACCTGAAACATAACACTCCTGTCACATTTCTTAAAGAAATTACATTATCCCTGAATAATAGGCAATAATAAATGTAGCTTATGCTTTATTAAAGGAATTACATCATTCATAGAACAAAATGCAACAACAGATGTAACTCAAATGCAGGAAATGTGCAAGAAAAGACTCAGACAATTTTATTATTGAATCCAAAAGAGCATTACAGTTCAGCCATGGAGACAATTATCAGCTAAAATAAACGTAGAAACATAATTCAAAACACAAACACCTCAGATTTAATGACTTAATTACAATTCATCCTATCCTTACAATTCTACACAGAGCTTTTGCCTAATTTGCAGAGCTTTCAGAAATTGGAACCCTTTACAATGAGAAGAGAAAAGAAGATATAGAAGAACAAAAGACCCCGGAAGAAGATCGGAAAATGCCATCTGGCAGCTCCATTCACAATTATCAGCAATGTGCAAAACCTCTCTCCTCTCTCCTCAGTGAAAAAAATTGCCTCCAAAACTATCTTTTCTTATTTGCAACAGAAAATTTACTCCACCGTCAAAAATATTCACCATTCATCCAGTTGTGTAAAAAATGCCTCTTGCCTATGAAAACTCCTGTGAAATCCTTTTATCAGTTTGTTGCACTTTATGTTTATTCCGCTTTGCATTTTATTTCTCAGCAATAAAACATTTCACCGTTTACATTTTTATTCCCCAACAAAGAGAATAATCCCCAAACATTCCCCGTGCCACTTTAGCTTTGTAACCACTTTAACTTTCATTTATGTTTCAAAAGATTTTATTTAAAAAAATAAAAGATCTTACTATTTGATGGGAAATTAGTCAAACTTTACCCATACACGTTCAAAATTATTACATTTATCGGGAAAAATATTTTACCCCCCTTCACTTTATTTTGCTCAATTCATATTTTATCCATTGAGTAAAATATTCACTCACTTGAAGTCATCTTGTACAACGAATAATATTATTCACTTTAATCTCACTCCACTGTGCATAATAATATCCCGCATCATTTTCTCCAATTTATTTCCCAGCACACGTAAAATATTTGGTTTTAAAATAAAATCAATTAAATATTGCATTGGACAATATTTAAAACACATGGGAATATACTTTATATTTTGCGTTTTAGAAATGCCTTGCCATTTACCTGTCCTTAGGACCACCTCCTTTATGAAGCATTTCACACCTTATATTTAAAATTTTGTTTTTATATATAAGTGAAAATATTTTAAAATATTGTACCATTGGGTACACCTATTCTCTTCACAACCTCGCACACCTCGCGCGCTTCTTGCTCATGTCACCTTTTCCCTGTGGGGTTCGTGAGATTTTTCCATGTGGGCCTGTCTCTTACCTATCCGTTGATCAAACTTTGGTGCCCTAATCCTCTTCCATTTGCTATGCTCTGCAACTCCACAATATGGTTTTTGAACTTCCCCTATCCATTGGAATTGATCTATCTTCTCTACCTTAGCTTTTTGTTTGCTTGCAATGGCGGCATCATCCGCATCCCTCACTATCATCATTTAACAGGTGCGAGGTTGCCCCCTGCATTGGATCTAAAAGAAAAAATAACATGACCAAGATCGGTCAAAACAACAACACCTCCATTATAACCTTAATGCAAGTTCATGCTCTGCTACTCGACACCGCTGCCCTTCCTCTCCTTTTTTTGCAGTGCTTTAAAGTTTCAAAAGACTTTTTAATACATCCAATTTTGATGAAGGCGGTCATTTTGGTGTTCCCTTTTCTCACCAGATCCCTCCACTTGTTAACGCGTGAACAACTCACACACCTTGTCTTATGTTTTTGCGCCCTCCATCATACATGGTCACGTCCCCTTTCTACACATTCAATGGATGTCGATGACCTATTCCAAAGACTCCCACAACACCCCATGAGACCATATTTACTCAGAGTTTGTCAAACCGATTCACATGCCTTGACTACTCTGTCGCCCATGGAATGAATGCCCTCTTTCTAGCGTGGTCAAGAGAAATGGCAATATATCTACCAACTGCATTTGCTAGAAGTTTTGAAGGCCTTCTCAATTCATCCATCATGTGCATTCTGCAATGGCATCTATGCCATTTGCACTTGCATAAAAAAAATTTAGACATAGAAAATTCCTCAAACACTTTTGATACATTTTCACTCTAGGCACTGATTATTCATAATTGCATTCCTTTGAGATATATCTACCAACATATTGCAAATGCAATACCAGCAAAGAGATTAATCAACACCTACGCAATGGCAACTTCATCCTGGACATTTCAATTGTTTCTCTCAATTGCAAAATTGTAACTGCTGCATTAACAGAACCAATGGTCCCTAATTGCTCACAATAACCAGTACCTATCAATCAAATGACTTGAGCGAAGGAATTATTTTAATATTATGATACATAACCCTGAAGAGAAAACATTGCAATTGGCCCAAAAATGTTGTAGGGATGTCAAAATATGCTGGAATTTCACTCTTATCGATTCCTCTCATTGTGAACAACTGTAAAGTAATTCCAATTTCCAATTGGAATTTCAACTTAATAATACATTATATTAGATTTACCTAGTGCGGCATAAACCATCCTTTGTTTGTAGTTCCATGATGCCCAATTCGCAGAAAGAACTCAGTGTGTATCTTCATTCAAAACCCAACCACACTTTCCTCGCTCACATTTAGGAATTTCATTTGTAGTACCAAGCAAATACCCACATAACCATGCAAGATCAAATAGGGTTGTGAATTTATCTCATGGTAACTCAAGTGAAGCACTATTATAATTCTCTATGCTTTGAAACAAAAGAATTTTGAACTTTGGTTTGAGCCCCCCAATGGTTCTATGCTTGAAATCATTCTAATTGAACATCCTTTCCACACAAATCATCTGCATTTTAAGATTTTGACAACCAATCTAAAAATACCATCATCATATGTGACATAGCCTCCTCATTTGCATACATATGTTGATCCCTTTAACAACATTCAAAAAATTATTTGAATTATGGTGTTCAATGCCAGCTACAAATACATTTTCTTCACATTCTGCATTTAAAACTTCATTGGCAACCGTTTACTTTCACAATTTTGTAGAGCATGTCGCGTCCCCATGTGGATCCAACCTATATAAAATTCATTTTCATAAAAATTTCATGCTCAAATTGACTTGAGACAACTTCTGAATGTATCAGAGATGAAAAGATGAAGTGGGTCATCACTTAACTCATTTTCAGGAATATTTGAATTTTTTTGAAAACTAGCCCAAGTGGCTCTAGAATTTCCTTTGAAAAACAATCAAATGACCTCCTGGAGCAATGCAAACTTACAGGAATGTAGACACTTGACCCAAGAATGCAGTGCAACCAATGACTGAGAAAAAGGACCCCCGAGGTGAAAGTTATTAACCCGCAAAGTTGTTCAGTTGAACTTTCTGCAACAATAGCCTGTTCAGAGTCAATTAAAATTCACTCAATTGCCAATTTGAAAAAATAGCAAATCAACTCCTGGGGGGCTGCCACTGAACATAGTAGATCATTCTGGTATGTTGAGCACGTGTGCAAAAGGAATTTTCTCGAACCATCACTGATCAAAAGATATTGTTGCTCTAAGTTGGCCTTTCAAAAAGGTTTCTAAAAATGCAAGTGCAAAACTGAATAAATTGCATTTGGTTTTGACCTGTTAGAAATAGTAAATTAGCTCATGAGACTTTGAAAACTGACATACGAGCTCATCTTGGTATGGAGAATACAGAACAACATTCGTTCTAGCATGATAGTCAACTGGTTGCAAAATGCAAGCTCAAACGAAAAGCTACTTTGCAAAACTGAGTCTGCAAATAGCAAAACAGTGCCAAAACCCTCCAGCTTCGCTTTCTAAAACCCTAACAAAACTTATTGCGGTAAGCTGAAAATTGGCATGCACGTTCACATATGTCAATTGAATATGTCTTCAAATGGGTTTTGCACTAAAATCAATAGGTTTTAAATTACAAGCCTCCAAATTGGGTCACTCAGACTGATTCTTCACGTGCACTTTTGAAAGTGCAGAGGCAATTTTTTTGAAATGGTCACTTCAAATTTGCAAAATTTAAGAGTTCCATCAATGGCTCCGACTAGGGATGTATGCCCCCTGTGAGCATAACAATATTCCAAATATCTGGGGAAGTAGACCAAAAGCTGAGTCCATCAGGTGTCCTCAAACTGCTCCTTTATTCATTCTTGGTTTTCAACTTCACTTGGTGACCCCAAGTCACCAAATGAAAAAAGGGGAGTCAACATTTACCTATGTCAAACACAATCTTGTTAAAAGAGTTGATCTCCCTCATCCCATGCTTGCTCCTATCACACCACAACAACATAGGTGACTACATCTTTGCAAAAATTAGTATCAGGCTACCTTTATACAAGTTTGAACTTGCTCCTTGTTTGGCTCCATTGTCACATGGCAACCAAATCACATATGTCACCTCACTGCCACTCTTCATATTCTAATTTTGTATCAAGTGGCAACCTCTTAGAATAGTGATCAAGACCACATAAAAATATTGTCTCATCACATTTATTAACCCCCTCATATTGATTAGGCTCAGAGGAAATGTCATGCCTTAAAAACAATGTGCAATCCTCATGTGTGTTTTTTGAGCAAAGAATACTCACTCATTTGTAACTCTTTCAATTGGATTGCATCACAAGTCAACTTATCTTCATCCCAACAACACAACCCAAACACATTGCCATGTGTTTCAAGATTCTAAAAATCAGGTTCATCAACACCCACAATACCCTCATCTTCATTCAAATCATGGCATTCAGAAGAAATGCTAGCATCCCAAACAATGTTCTCCACCTCATGTTCATAGACAAGATCATCAGCATTCAACATGTTACCACAAAGGGAAACCTCAACTACAGGTTCATATGAATCAGAACTTTCATTTGAAAAAAAATCATCATACTGAGTGTCAAAAACACATTCACCAATGCAAGGTGTTTTTAAATCAACATCATCTCTTGTTGCTTCAAAATGCCATAGTGCTCATGAGAGGAAATATGAATTTCAGATCCAAAAAAAAGGTCCTCATATGCATCAATATGATAGACACAATCATGTTCCTTATGTGCAACCTCATCATGAAAGTTTTCATTAGTTGTACGAATATTTATCTCTACATTTTGACTTTCATGTACAACTATATAAATGCTTTCCTCATGCAAACATTCAATAATGACATCAAAGGAAACAAAAGGAATAGAAGAAGGTAAAACATTAAGAAAAACATCATTTGTTCATCATTATCAATTGCTTGTACTGATTCATTCAATACATCTCCTTCATGCATATCCTTCTCTTTGTTCACACTACTGCAACAATCAGCAGGGCTGCATTCCTCACTGTCAAAGTGAAAATCATCATTTGTTTTTTCATGGAAAATTCTCACAAGTGACTGCTCTGACTGAAAATTCTTCCATACTCTGTTATTTGCAGATGGTACACCAATTCTCTCAAAAGCATTCTTCAAATATGCAGGCTCCTTTCTCTCATCACGAAAGCTCTCATCAATGCTACACACAATCAAAAGATTGGTATAACCAAGTGTACTGCAGTACTGTTGATTACACATGTCTTCTTCAAACAAGATGCTCAATTCATATCTATCATGTATTCTTGTTCTTGTGATCCTTTTGAAACATTGTCATCATCTTCATTAGTGTATTTTTCATTCAAGAGGATTAATTCCACTTCTTGCTTTTGAAAGGAAACAAAATTACTAGGACTGCAAATAGAGTTCAAATCCTCTCGATCACCTATACAATAATGTTTTTCAGCTGATTGCAAACTTCCATATACAACACCATTGTTCTCATCAGGAAGACTTAAAACATCAGAATCAACATGATTTTCAACTATATATTCAAAGTCCATAGAGGAAAAAACACTCTCAATATCATTTGCATCATTGCAACCTTCATTTTCTACAAAAAATCTTCTCTCCATTTCTATATTTTCAAAGAAAATTGAAGGCACTTCACATGTTTCATTTATCTCTTCATGACCATCATGGCTACAATATTCTTTTGGATATATATTTCTTCTATAGGTTGTTCAGAAACAACATCCTTATCACTGCATGATGCACTATCAGTCTTGTCTTCTACTATATCATCTGCATCCATTGGACTGAGTCTTGAAAAAGTACCATCACACAATTGAGTTAAGAGATGACTTCCATATTTATCTATCATTTCCTCAATTATTGAAAGTCATTGATATAAACATTTAAGGCTAGGGGGCCTCAAGTGAATTGGCATGGTACTCAGACCTAGCTTATAATTCTCACAGTACAAATCAATGCAAAATAATTCATCAAGCCTTTCTAATTCTACTATAGCAAACATAAATTTTAAATCTATTATGAAAATCATAGATAGATTCATCCTCCAATCTTTCTATATCACACAATGCATCAATATATGATTCAGACTCAACCTTATTTGCAATTTCCTCTTCAAATTCTCCTTGAGTATGTAGATTTCTATCTGAAGAAAAGCATTCATCATTCACTATTGACTCATCTTTAAAAGTATCAAGGAAACATGTTCTGAGCTCATGCCATGAATCTATGGAATGCAATGGTAAGAAATTAAACCAACCTTCAGCCATACCTTCCAAAGTTCTTAAAAAAAAATTCATGATAACATCTTCTTCAATCTGACAATCTTTCATCAAATCAATGAAACACTATACATTTCTTGATGTTGATTCTTCAAAATAATCTCTAAACTTAGGCAAACATTCATTAATTCTTCTTGGGACAAAATGTGGGTAGCCTTGGATTTTACTAAAATCTAAAGGGTTGTATCTTTCATTATCAAACACCTTCCTCTCAGGACAAGGTTGTGTTCTCGGCATGATATTACAACTTGTAGAGGGAGAATTAGGATAGAAATACATTTTTAAAATGAAAATGATTCCCCGTACAACTATTCAATTACAATATTCAACCTCCCTTGCTTGTAGTGCTTAATTTCACTAAATAAGGGAACCAAATTTTTCTTCTAAAATTTTCAAATATGGTTTTCATAAAAGAGTTTCTTGAAAACTAAAATGAAGAATACCTAGAAATGTAGATCTGGAACTTCTTTCAAATTTTCAACAGGTTCTATTAACAAAGTCGCCACCTCTCTTCAAAGAGGACTGAACTTCAGTTAGTATGAAGTTCTTTTATAGATAAATGTTCTTTTGAGTTCCTTCCACTAGTAGAGCACCACAGATCATGGAATCTTCAGGTTCACTTTGTAATACCCCTCCATTTTGCTTCTCATTCAGTTTTCTTTATGCTATGTTTGGGTTGCAGCTACTATGATACTAGACACACCTTGTTATTTGTGTTTTGATCACTACTATTGAGCGACAACTATTATTGTGTGATGTTTTGATCTTATTATCGTTTCATATGCTTTAATGGTTTAATGATGTTGTAGAGTTAGCATGAGATGTTATTATGAGATTATTGATTATGATGTTAATGTTGTTGGAGTTGAGAAGATACAACACCACAGAAGTCCAAAAGATCTTTGCAAGCAAATAACCTGTTACAAGGAGAAACAAAGAGAAGCAACAAAAGAAATGCTCAAGAATGTGGAGCAATGTATTCACTTGAAAATGTAAAATGAATAATGATACAAAAGATAGTTTTCAACTACATATAGATGAAAACCCTAAAAAAGGAAAACCCTAGGCTTGCACAATAATAATTAATAAAGTAATTAATTATTATGTACCTAATGTTAGCTTAAGTGAAAAAGAGTTAAAAGGAAACTTTACGTAATTAAACAAATATTGTTTAATTAACAAAGTAAATGTCCAATTACTCTAACACCCCCCCTTAAGATAGACATAGGGAGAAGCTAAAACCTAGAAGAAGCTACTGAAAGCAAAAGCAATGGGTCCCAGCAACAAGGCCAGATCAGGTACCCAAGTACAATGAAATCTCTATGAAACGGAGAAAAGGAGAAAACCCAGTGGGAAAAACTCCTCTCCAAAAAGAGGTAGAACAATATGCTGAAAGAAACATGAAGGAAGGAAGGCCTCATAAAGACCCCCCAAGGACAACTTCCTTCACCCCAAGCATAGAGCGCAACTGAAGATAGCACAGAGATGCAAAAGGTTTCGTGAAGATGTTTGCAACCTGCTCGGCAGTGGGAACATACTCCAAGATGAGAGAACCATCCTGAATCAATTGTCTGATGAAATGCATATGAAGCTCAATGTGCTTTGTTCGCTGATGCTCCACCGGGTTGCACGAAATATGTATAGCACTCTGATTGTCACACCAAAGAATAGTGGGACTATCAGGAGGAAAACCAAATTCAATCATCAACTGACGAAGCCATAAAATCTCCTGACTAGCGAGCACAGCAGCTCGGTACTCAGCCTCTATAGATGATAATGCATGAGCAGTCTGCTTCTTGCACGACCATGTGATAGGACCAGAGCCAAGACAAAAAACAAAGCCAGAAGTAGACTTCTGATCATTGACATCACCAGCCCAATCTGAGTCAGTGTAGCCAACAATGTGAGGATCCCCTAATGTGTAGTGAATGCCATATGAAGTGGTGCCCTGAATGTACCTCAAAATATGCTTGGAAGCTTGCCAACGACTCTCATGAGGATCATGTGAGAATCAAGAGACAAGACCAACTGCAAAGGAAAGATCAGGATGAGTGTGAGTCAGGTACAACAAACTGCCAACTAACTGCCTGTAAAGTGTAGCATCTACTGAAGGAGTGGGGCAAGTAGTAGTCAAAACAACCCCTGACTGAAAAGGTGTGGGGGCAGGCTTGCAATCAAGCATGCCAAAGAGCTGAAGCATATCAAAAGAATACTTCTACTGGTAAATGGAGATCCCCTCTGAAGACTGAATCACCTGAAGACCAAAGAAATAGTGCAGAAGGCCAAGATCTGTCATCTCAAACTGCTCCATCAAGGCTAGCTGAGAATTATGAATCATAGAGGATGAGCTACCTATGATGAGAAGATCATCAACATATAGCACAAGAATCAGGATCTCACCCTCAAGATGCTGAATATAGACCATGTGATCAGAATGATAGCGAGTGAAACCAGTGGAGAGCAAAAAAGAGTTCATCTTCTCATACCAAGCCCGAGGGGCTTGTTTGAGACCATATAATGAACGCTGAAGTCTGCAAACCAAAGAAGAATCATGAACAAATCCCTGAGGCTACTCCATATAGATCTCCTCCTGTAGGTTACCATGTAAGAAGGCACACTTCACATCCATCTGAAAAATGAGCCATCCTCTAAAAGCTGCAAGTGATAATACAAAGCAAATAGAATTCATCTTGGCGACAGGGGCAAATGTCTCGGAGTAATCAATACCCTCAACCTATGAGAAACCCTTCGCAACAAGACGTGCTTTGTACTTATCAATAAAACCATCAGCAACATACTTGGTGCGATTCAACCATCGGCACCGAACCATCTTTCTGCCCTTAGGAAGAGGACAGAGAGCCCATGTATTATTCCTCATCAAAGAAGAATACTCCTCCTCCATGGCACTATCCCACTCAGGGTGACCTGTCACCTCTGAAAATCTCTGAGGATCCTCTGAAAGAGCATGAGTCAAAAGACTAGAACCCATAGTATGAGAACGAGTGCGACGAGTGTTTGAAGGATCACCGGCCATAGATCCTGCTACCTCAATAGGAAAGTGAGCCCATTTGGGCCTCTGAGGTGGAGCAAGTGTAGGTGGAGATGGGGGATCATCAATATCCACATCCGAATCCTCAAAATAATCCTGAAGAGCTGTAGTGGGTGGAGTAGGTAGTGAAGTGGACACTGGAGACAGGGTATCAACTAGAGGAAGGCGCTCATCAAACTGAACATCCCATCGAAACAAGACCTCTCTGGAATCAGGATCAAACAACCTGTACACCTTAACATCCTCACAGTAGCCGACAAAAATGAGGGGTCGACTCTTCTGCTCCATAGCTCTCCTCTAAGCATCAGGAATAAAATCCCATGCCTCACTACCATATACTCGAAATGATGAAATATCAGGCTTGTCATGAGACCAAGCCTCCTCAGGAGTCATATGTCGAATCGCCTTGTGAGGCATCCGATTCTAAATATAGTTGGCACAATTGACTGCCTCAACCCAAAAAGACGAATCCATGGACTTGGACTGAATCATACAATTAGCCATCTCCCGTAAAGTTTTGTTCTTTTGCTCAGCGATAACATTCTGTTGAGGGGTGTATGGAACAAAAAATTGATGTTGTAAACCATGCTTAGCACAAAAATCTCTGAAAGCCTGATTCACATACTCCCCCCCACTATCTATACGTATCCGTCGGATAGAAAGACCAGACTGCTTCTCTACAAATGTCTTGAAGACACGAAAGGAATCAAAGACATCAGACTTGTACTTAAGAAAGTACAACCTTGTGTGTCTGTAGAAGTCATCAATGAATGTGAGTACATACTTGGCCCCTAAAAAAGGAGTGGGAAATGACATGAGGTCACTATGAATCAACTCCAAGGGTGCCAAAGCACGAGTGGTACTTCCCTTCGGAAAGGGATCCCTGTGATGCTTGCCAAGCACACAACCATGACAAACACCGTCAGTGCAGGAAATCTGTGGAAGACCAAGAACAAGTGACTGTGTACTCATCTGCTGAAGATATATGTAGTTGACATGGCCCAAATGCTCATGCCAAAGCTGACTCACTGAATCTGCATGTGCTATAAGAGATGAACCTGTACCCTCAGAAGGCACAAATCCATCAAATATGTAAAGACGAGATGTAGTATCAACACTACCAGTAGCCACAACCAAATCAGAATCATGGAGGTCCTGAATAACCACATCATGTGGTGAGAACTCAACTGTCTTACTAGAGCCAGTGTGGCAAATCTGATAAATGGACAAGAGGTTCGTCGAAATGTCAGGAACAACCAAAACATCCTGTAGAGTGCCCCCATCCAAAGAGACAGAACCTGAACCCAAGACGAAAAGCTGTGAAGAGTCACCCACTACAATTTGTGAAGTACCACAAGAGGCAAGAGAAGTGACCAACTGCTGAGTGTGAGTCATATGGTGAGAAGCACTAGAGTCTAAAATCTAAGTGGACCCATTGGTCGATGTTCGTGCAGTGAGAGCATGACCCTTCCCTGTGGTGGAAGAAGAAGAAGACTGAGGTGAGGAGATGTGTTACTGCTACATGGCCTCCTCTAAAGCCTCTAATCATTTCCAACACCTGGAAACTAGATGACCTTGCTTGCCACAGAAACTGCAAGTGTCTCCTGATTTCTCCTTAGTCTTGGAGGAAGACTCACCAAACTTCGAAGATTTCCCATATTTTGGATTAAATGGTGGTTTAGAATCAGACTTAGGAGGCGGTTTGGAGGAATGCTCACTACCTGCAAAATCTTTCTTGGGCCTCGGTTTGTGCATTTGTTTCCCCTTCGGTGACTGAGCAACCAATGCTTTGCTCTTTGAACCTTAGAGCATATCCATCTGAGAAAGGTGAGACTGTTCCCAAGATAATCGCTCACAAAATAAATCAAAGGAAGGCATGGTAAAACTGGCACCCAAACCATCCATGGTGGAGTAGAAGGAGGAAGCAAATATCTGAAATGGACCATGAAGCTTCGAAAGAATCAAGGAAATGCACTCTGTGTCTGTCTTGTTCTTCCCACAACCCTGTAAAATAGTACGGATAGTTTTGAACTGGTTCAAAAAATCCTCAATAGTGGGAAATGAATTAGGTAACAATGAAGTCAGCTCTGCCTCAATCTGTAATGCGCGAAACTCATTAACGGCCCCAAAAAGTGTCTCAAACTTTAGCCACATGGCTCGAGGAGTGAGCAAAGCATCAAGGTGAAACAAAAGACTGTCTGAAACATGCATGCATAACAAACCCATAGCCTCATCCATCTTGTTCCTGTGCTGCATAATCTCAAAAGGACATTGCAACTGAGGCTGAACCTCATCTAAACAAGACCATAACCCTCGTGACCTGAGTAGCCTCATCATACGAGACTTCCAAGTGTGATAGTTATGTGATGTGAGTAGCTCAACTGAAGAGTCTGCCATGAAACCCTGCACCTGTACCTGCTTGTGTTTTTTATTATTATGTGATCTTTCAGAATAGACAGAAGATGCAGAAGGGTTTGTATTTTTGAGAGTTTTGGTGTTCTGGTTTTCTGAGATAAATGACAGAAAGCAAGAGAAAAAACACCCCCCACAAAAAATAAACCCAAACCCTAGTACAAACTGAGAAGAAGGAAGCAATGCATAAGCAAAAAATACTTCAAGACAAATTCTCATGTACCTAGTGAAAATTTTGATAAAATAGATCACATCACTGAATAGAGCATGTTGAGAGCTTTCCAACGCCTATTCAAGTTTGAAAAACGGAGTCTGTTTGCATCTTCTATGACCCCAGAAGTGAAGAAAGAAGACCTCACTTTGACTGGTAAAAAATATCCAGACTGGTAAAAAAAATTAAAAATATTTCTATACCATTAGATTGGTGCCATTCTCAGCTTTCCAACGCATCTTCCTGTTCGAAAAACGGAGCTAGGATGCCCAAGTTATGCCCATTTGACCAAAAATGACATAATAGGGGGTTGGAGAGAAAAAAATAGACCTCAAGGGATTAAAATTCGGTGGCCCCAGGGCACATGGTGGACTGGGGGCAGGTGTGCAGAAGGTGGAAGTGCGTGGGTAGCATGGCTAGTGGCGGGTAGCACGGCCGGTGGCTGGCAGGCGGCGCTCGGGCGGAGTAGACCGGGTGGTGGGCCGGCAGGGGCGACAGTGGCCGCTTGGCCACAGTCGGTGGTAGCCGCTAGTGGCAGTGGCCGGGTGGTGGCCGTTGGGTGGTGCTCTGGTGGCGTGGTGGTTTAACACTGGCCGCGCACAATAGAAACCAAAAAAATGATTTTATTTTAATTTTTTTTTCGATTTTTGTGCATTTTTTGCTCTGTATGGCCCTAGGGCAAAAAAATTTTGCCTTCCAAATTGACTCTAACCAAAATTGACAATTTGACAGTTGATTTAGGGGTTTTTGGGCACTACGAATCCAATGGCACTGTCCATTTGAGCCCAAAGTGAACCCAAAAAATGGAGTATGCTGAATCCACCCAAAAAAAAACTTTAGAACCCTAGATTTGCTTCCAATGCAAAATCTCAAAACAAGAACAAGCAGTTGCAAATCTGAAGCTCTGATACCATGTTGGAGTTGAGAAGATACAACACCACAGAAGTCCAAAAGATCTTTGCAAGCAAATAACCTGTTACAAGGAGAAACAAAGAGAAGCAATAAAAGAAATGCTCAAGAATGTGGAGCAATGTATTCACCTGAAAATGTAAAATGAATAATGATACAAAAGATAGTTTTCAACTACTTATAGATGAAAACCCTAGGCTTGTACAATAATAATTAATAAAGTAATTAATTATTATGTACCTAATGTTATCTTAAGTGAAAAAAAGTTAAAAGGAAACTTTACGTAATTAAACAAATATTATTTAATTAATAAAGTAAATGTCCAATTACTCTAACAAATGTCAGTCTTTGATGAGTGGATTGGTGAAGAGGACGGTTTCCCATCACTCGCTTGCGAGTGCCCTACGAATCCATGATTTCTTCTTCACGGTGTGTATTATATGTTGGATATACTGTATTATGTTGTTTACTTGGTTTCAGGTTGCAGGTACATGACATCGACTCCACCTACTTTCATAGGTTTGAGCATGTCTATCCAACGGTTAAGTTGAATGAGAGATAGTAGCTAGGTAACATGTGTCAGGTCTACGCCCTAGCCTTAGTGTGTCATCAGTCCTGTTTATTGAGTCATGTTTACCTTATTTAATGTTATATGATTATGTTAGATGCATTATTATTAAATCAATGTTTAGAATAATTGCATTGGCAAAAGTAGTGATTATGTTATATTAAATTAATAATTATGCTTGGATGTTATATTTAAAGTTGATCATGAAATTTAATTTAGTTAGATTTTAATTTATTTAATTAATTAAATTTTAATCTCAAAAGGGTTGAATTTAGTTATTAAATAATTAAAATTAATTAATTAAGTTTATTGGATTAAATTAAATTAAATCAAAAGAAATTGAAAGATATTTGAAAATTACATTTTGAAATTGAAAGAAATTGAAATTGTATTTTAAAGTCAATTTGGGTTTTCGAAAATGGAAAATGAAATTAATATCTAATTTTCAACTTTACATACATTGTGATTTAGGGTTGTATAAGATATTTTTTAGTTATGAGGAATGCATGTTTTTAATTTTGGGGGAGAAGTTTTTGGGGGGAGAATTCATTTTTCATAGCAGTGAAGGATTTTTGGAAAATTTGCACAAAGAAGGGTTTGAAGCAGTTTTTGGTTTTGGATTTCATTTGAGGAAATTTTGTTTGCAATTGTTGAAGTTTTTGGATTCGATTTGTTGCACGTTTGAGGAAAATTCAAGAAATCCTTGGAGGAGGCTTGCATCAAAAATTCATCTTCTTCTATAGCTTCGAATTCCAGGTTTTGATCTGTGTTTTTTTTATTCTTGTTTTTGTTTATTACAATTTATATTGTTTATGAATCAGATTGTTGAAATTCATTGTTTAAATTAAACCTTAGATTGTGCTTTAGTATTTAGGTTGATGTATGAAGAATTTACCCTTTCGAAAACAATCAGATTTGTTCTTCAAAACAACCCTTTTAGAAAACCATCAATGAAAATCAAGATCTGTTTAGTTTTCCTATTTTTAATTATTTGAAAATTGTGGAATGATTCAAAAGAAATTAATTTTTAACCTCTTGAACATAGGAAGAAATTCTTGACATTTTTTATTAATTTCCTGTTACTGGTTTTTTTATTATTTTCTCAATTTTACCAGTAATATATTTCTGTGTATATATATATATATATATATATATATATATATATATATATATTATGATATATATATATATATATATACATCACATATAAATATATATATCTATTTTTTATTGTCATAGATTTAATTTATCTTTTTCCTTTTAAATGAAACCGTCATCCGTACGGTGTGTCAGAGTCACGAATTTCAAAGAAATTCGTTGAAAATTATTACGAATGTTATTTCCTAGAAAATTTCGGATTTCTTTAAATCCGTATAAAGGTTTTCTTTTTTGTTATTTAAGTTTTTGTTGTGACAGTGGTTGGTGGGAGGTCAACTCCCACCACCCACCGTACGGTTACATAGGTGGGGAAGGCACTGCTCATGGGCCAGCGCGCCCACCTTTTAGGGGGCCGCGTTGTCCCATGGGAAGCGACGCCCCCAATTTCTTTGGTATGAGTGTGGTAGGCCAGTACAAGGTGCCACCGGTGCACTGTCATAAGTTCATTTGTTTATTATAAATGATTTATGTCCTTTCTTTAGCGATTTTTGATTTCATTTAAGTTTTTACTATTTAGTATTTTTTTTGTTTTGATGTTGGTTAATATAAATAGCATATATACATATATTAATATTATATATAATATAATATTAAATATATATATATTTATAAATTGGAAAATGTATATGTAAGTATGGGTCTTATTCTGGAATAATTAAATTAATCTTCTGATAGTTTTTAGAAAAGACAGAGCTTTTACAAACAATGTTTATGTAAGCATATGTTTTAAATATAGTTTGTGTATAAATAAAATAGATGTATTTAACTATATAAAGTATGCTGCATATATAGGTTTAATTATATATCTTTTTGATGTTCTATTTTAAGTATATTATTGCATGCAAATTAATTAGGCAGTAATTTAACTGAAATGCTTATTGTGCATGATTAGATAAGGTTGTGAAAAGTATTTATTTTAATGAAGGAATTGTTATGTTTAAATGAGAATTTAGAAGGATAGTATTTTAATTTCTGCGAGAAGCATTAGATATGAATATGGGTTTAAGATATCCAAATATAGTATTTTGTTTTATTGTCAGTACATTATTATATTAAATTCCCTTATTTTGATTGATTGGGGAACGGGTAATCATGTTATGTATGGAAAAGTCTTCCAGTGGATGTGGGTCATTCCATTGTTAAGATAATGTTTGTTTTTCCTTTGGGTAGTGTTATAAGTGTTTTTTTTCCTCCTAGTGTTGGAGTGGATTTCCTTAATTATTGCCTCCTAGCTTAGGAGAGATTGTGTTGTTCAGTTCTATAGCACTTAAGTTACCATTGGAGTCTAGATTTGAGTAGCATGTTATCCATTGGAAGAGTGGCTTTTGTTAGGGGCCGGAGCCCAAAGAGGTAAATTGGGTAACCTTCAGAAGTGTTTTTAATAAGTGATAATTAAAGTAATGTACTTAGATGATTAGGATGCATTCACATTAATAAAAATAATTTAACCACACTCACAGACATAAGGGCTTGTTTAGACTTGGGGTGAGTGAGAATGCCTGGAATGGCAAGGTCAACTATCTTGTCCTTACGAGAGGTAGTTGATTCCGCATGAGTGAGTATGAGGGCCAAGATTTGGTGGAGGTCACCAGGATTACCGGAACCTATGAAGAATGCCTAGAGGAGATCTCTTGACAAACCTTGTGATGACACTCTATCTAGGATAACATTGAGTTTTGTGTTGTGTGTATGATTCTTTATCATACTTGATTAATATTATGTCTAGAAGCAATGTGACCACGTTAGTGTAGACTTATATTGTGCATATGCTTGGTTGAGTCATTATGTGTCAGTATGACTCTACCTTTGGTTAGAGGTAGTAGATTTCGTATCCATGTTGCGTTATTACTATCTCCTAGCATGGAGGGTGGGCCTTCGGGTACCACTTGGTTGGGTGGAACATGCAACATAAATCGTTGGGTCCCCATAGATCTTTATTTCATGGAGGTGAAACATCCAGTTGGATAGCTCGCGGATCTTGTTATTATTTTCTTGCACTGTTGTATTTCAAAATGTATTAAGTTGGTTTTACCCCTCTTGTATTTATGAGGTGGATGTATGTAATTGTAACACTTATGTATTTATGACTCATTCTGGGAATGAGTGTTGTAATCAGTTAATCATGTAATGGATATATGTTGTGGATATTATATTCCTATCTTGGTAATTATTTATGTTGAATGACTGCTTACTACTTTTGTTATTTATTGCAATGTAATTTAAATGATGTATGTTAATGGGGATTTAAGTAATCTCGGTTACATAGCCTTAGCGGATGTTGTCAATTATAGTTGAACATGTATGTTTAATTCACTTTAATAAAAAAAATTAGTACGCTTTTGTAGTGAATTGAAACTTCCTCTACGGTTGCGTGGCGGGGCATTACACATTGTATTAGAGCATAGGTTTAAACACTGGGTGCTTTGGGATTATGATGTACCCATTAAGCTTAGTTGCATAGGTTTCCAAGTGTACCTTGTCTAATATCCTTTTTTTGTCTATGTAGGAGTATGCCTCCTTGACGCGGACGAGGGAGAGGACGTGGATGTGGTCGGGTAGATGATCGAGAGGAGAGTCAGCATGACTTGCAACCTCATGTCATACCTATACCAGATCAGAAGGAGCATCAAGCTTCAGAGAATGGTCCAGGAGGTGGTGGTGGATAGTTAGATCCTCCTAGGGTCAAAGCTACATGTAGAGCCTTCGAGGAGGCTTTGATATTATTGGGTTCGAGACAGAAAGTACCTATGGGGATAGTTACAACCCAGTCAGATATGTTAGCATTGAACTATATGAGGGATTTGATATGATCACAGCCACCTTGATTTGATGGAGTAGGTACCGGTCTAGAGGCCAAAACTTGGTTGATAGGTCTTGACCAATGATTTTCCATGCACTCGTTTGATAGTAACACTAAAGTGCAGTGCATTGTTATTCACCTCCGAGGATTTGTAGCCACTTGGTGGAAACTAGAGGAGCAGAAGCTCCATATAGACATGAGTACAGTGTCTTGGGAGATCTTTCTTGAGTGGTTCAGAGCCCACTTTCTCTCTAATCATTGGCGTCAACGTAGGGGTGATGAGTTCAATGCCATATGATAGTTATCCATGACGGTAGATCAGTATGAGAGGCAATTCTACGAACTTAAACAGTTCACAGGAATAGGGGATGATGAGGGAATGCTTGTGCAGCATTTCATCAGGGGCTTAAACACCCGTATCAGTGGTGGTGTATGGGTCTTTGAACCCAAGTCTATGGAGATAGCTGTGGAGAAGGCACGGCTGGTGGAGGAGAACCTGACTATGGCACTGGGAGGTCATACAGGTGTTAGTATTGGCAGTGGCATAGGAGCTGGGACTAGTGCTCGAGGGGGATAGACATAAGGAGTTGTGCCTCCTAAGACTCAGCAGGTATCGGCAGAAGGCAGTCAGTAGCAGTCATTTCAAGGGAAACAGAAAGGTTTCCAATAGGGACAGGGTAACAGGAAGTGGAGGCACATGAAGCTTTTCAACTCTAAGCAACCCACTCAGAGCACCTAGTCCACCTTTGGAGGTAGTGTACAGTAGTCTAGTGCACCAACAGGAGGCAGAGGTTATGGTAGAGGCACAGGTTGCTTCTCTTGTGGTCAGCAGGGCCATATTGCTAGGATGTGTCCCAATAAGGGCACGTCCGGATTTATGTAGAGACTAGCGGCGTCAAAGCCGACAGTGGGAGATGTTGGAAGAGGCCATTGTGTGTTCACAGTGATTGATAACTGCTCAGCAGAGCACCAGGGTACCATGGTAGAGACTTATGGTATTTTATTGGGTAACCCTGTTACTATTCTTTTTTATTCAGGAGCATTTGACTCCTTCATTTCTTCATCAATAGTGTCACGTTGCAGATTGAGAGCTATAAGGCAAGCTGATAGGTGGCAGGTAGAGTTAGCATCTGGTGCAAAGGTTGCATCGCATTCTGTAGTACCTGACTGTAGGTTGGAGACTGGACCACTTCTTACTACCTTAGATCTTCGAGTTATACCATTGGGATCCTATGATGTTTTCATAGGTATGGATTGGTTAGAGGCTCACCGAGCAATTATTGATTGTTGACATAAGTTGATTCAGTGCATTAATGCATCGGGTGGTGAGGTGGATATTATAGGAGTTCAGATGCTGGTATCTTTGAGGATCATCTCAGGTATGCAGTTGAGGAGATGTGTTCGACAGGGATGTTAGTTGTTTGTAGTTATAGTTGAGGATTTGGGTTTAGGAGATGGAGAGGAGAAGGTATCTCTTGATAGTCATCCTATTCTTCAAGAGTTCACAGATGTCTTTCTTGAGGACATTCCAGGGATGCCATTGAGGAGAGATATAGATTTTAAGATTGACTTAATACTTGGATCGGAGCCTATTTCATGAGCTCCTTACTGTATGACTACTCAAGAGCTGAAAGAGCTTCGCTTGCAGTTGGAGGAGTTATTAGAGAAGGGATTTATTCATCCTAGTTTTTATCCTTGGGGAGCACCTATCATCTTCGTGAAGAAGAAGGACGGTTCACTTCGGTTGTGCATTGATTATCGGCAGTTGAACAAGGTAACGATCAAGAATCATTATCCACTTCCTAGAATTGATGATTTGTTTGACCAAGTCGAAGGTGCTACCTTCTTTTTGAAGATAGACCTTAAGCCGGGATACCATCAGCTCTGTATTTTTGATGCAGATATCCATAAGACGGCGTTTCGGACGTGATATCATCACTACGAGTTTACTGTGGTACCATTCGGGTTGATGAATGTGCCATCTGTGTTCATGAGTTTGATGAATGGAGTATTCCGCACATACCTTGATAGGTTTGTTCTTGTGTTCCTAGATGATATTTTGATATATTCTAGGATAGTAGAGGAACATGAGGAGCATTTGCGACAGGTACTTCAGTGTTTACGTGAGAATCAACTTTATGCCAACTTGTCGAAATGTGAATTCTTCAAGTTTGAGATCAAGTATCTTGGTCATGTGATCTCAGGAGAGGGAATATTTGTGGATCCTTCAAAGATCCAAGCTATTCTTGATTGGCCTATGCCCACGAATGTGGCAGAGATCCGTAGTTTCATGGGACTTGCAGGATATTACAGGAGATTTGTGCAGAGCTTTTCTAGGATAGGTCATCCTATCACTTCTCTTTAGAGGAAAGGGAAGAGGTTTGGATGGTCAGAGCAGTGTGAGTCAGCTTTTTAGGTTCTTAAGGATAAGCTGACCAGTGTACCGATTTTAGCGATACCTGATCCCATGGGAGATTTTGTGGTTTGTACAGACGCATCCTTAGAGGGCTTAGGAGCAGTCCTGATGCAAGAGGAATGAGTTATAGCTTATGAGTCACGGAAGCTTAAGGATCATGAACTGAATTATCCCACTCATGACCTTGAGTTAGTGGTAGTAGTCCATGCATTGACTAGATGGAGACACTTTTTACTCGGGCACAAATTTGAGCTACATAGTGATCACAGGAGCCTGCAGTACATTTTCACTCAGCTAAACCTTAACACTAGATAGAAGTGTTGGATGGATTTTCTCTGTGAGTATGACTTCGAGGTGAAGTATATTCAGGGAAAAGAGAACATTGTAGCTGATGCACTCAATAGACGTAGGCATGAGATATCTAAGATGACTCTTATGGTAGATTTACGAAGTCAGATTCTTGCTACTCTTCCAGCAGACAGTTGGTACCGAGATGTGAGAGTAGAGATTGAGGTAGGCAGACCTCTTGGGGGTAGATTCACAGGTTACTCACTGGAGTCAAATGGGTTGCTTAGGCATTTAGAGCGTATTTACATTCCTTCAGTAGGTGACCTTCATTCTTTGGTTTTGACCGAGGCTCATCGTGCGCCCTATTCAGCCCATCTTGGGGTGAAGAAGATGCATGCAGATCTGTGCCAGTTGTATTTATGGCCAGGGATTAAACGGGATATTGCAGACTTTGTATTGAGATGTTTGGAGTGTCAGTGGGTGAAAGTTGAACGCCAACATCCAGCAGGACTTCTACAACCACACCTTGTACCTAAGTGGAAATGGGATATTATCTCGTTGGACTTCATTGTTGGTTTACCCAACTCCTTGTGATGACATGATGCTATTATGGTGACATCGATAGGTTGACGAAGGTAGTGCACTTCTCGCCTATGCGCACTTCCTATAATGCGTCATTAGTTGCTAGAGTGTTCATGGAGGATATTGTGAGGTTGCACAGTATTCCGTGTCGGATTATTTCTAACAAGGATCCATTGTTTACTTCAGCTTTATGGACATCATTACAACATGCGATGGGGACACAGTTGAACTTCAGTTCAGCATATCACCCTAAGATAGATGGACAGACTGAGAGGGTTAATCAAATCCTCGAAGACATGTTACGCATGTATGTCATGGATCAGCAGACACGATGGGAGGATTATCTTTATCTAGTGGAGTTTTCTTATGACAATAGTTACCAGAGTTCCATTGGCATGGCACCTTTCCAAGCTTTGTATGGGCGTCCTTGTCGTACTCCTCTTAGTTGGGATCGATTAGAGGATAGAGTGTTATTGGGACTAGAGATGTTGCAAGATATGGAGCAGCAGGTGGATCAGATTAGAGAGCACCTGGTAGCAGCATAGGATAGGTAGAAGAAGTATGCGGATGTGCATAGAGTGGATCGTCAGTTTTCTATTGGTGACAGACTATTCTTGTGGGTGCTTCCGCGAAAGAGTCCTATCCGATATGGAAAGGGTTCTAAGTTGGCGCCTCGCTTTGTCAGAACTTTCGAGATACTCGAAAAGATTGGTCCAGTTGCTTATCGACTTGCTTTGCCACCCAGTCTAGCATGTATTCATGATGTTTTCCATGTTTCAGTTCTTCGGCCTTATCATCTAGATGTTACTCACGTCCTTGATTGGAATTCTTTGCAGGTAGAGGACGGGCAGCTGGCTTTGGAGCCTGTGGCCGTAATGGAGCGCAAAATGCTCGCTCTTCGAGGGAGAGATTTTGATCAAGTCAGAGTTCAATGCGATCCCATGGATGATGCTTCATCCACCTGGGAAGATGCAGTTAGGATGAGGGAGTTATATCCCTACTCGTTTGCAGGCTTCTAGGAGTAAGCCTGGTCTTTGGGGGGGAGAATGTAATATCCCTCCATTTTGCTTTTGTTTTGGTTTGCTTTATGCTATGTTTGGGTTGCAGCTACTATGATACTAGACACACCTTGTTATTTTTGTTTTGATTGCTACTATTGAGCGACAACTATTATTGTGTGATGTGTTGATCTTATTATCGTTTCATATGCTTTAATGGTTTAATGATGTTGTAGAGTTAGCATGAGATGTTATTATGAGATTATTGATTATGATGTTAATGTCAGTCTTTGATGAGTGGATTGGTGAAGAGGACAGTTTCGCATCACTCGCTTGCGAGCGCCCTGCGAATCCGTGATTTCTTCTTCACGGTGTGTATTATATGCTAGATATACTGTATTATGTTGTTTACTTGGTTTTAGGTTGTAGGTACATGATATCGACTCCACCTGGTTTCACAAGTTTGAGCATGTCGATCCAATGGTTAAGTTGAATGGGAGATAGTAGCTAGGTAACATGTGTCAGGTCTATGCCCTAGCCTTAGTGTGTCGTCAGTCCTGTTTATTGAGTCATGTTTACCTTATTTAATGTTATATGATTTTGTTAGATGCATTATTATTAAATCAATGTTTAGAATAATTGCATTGGTAAAAGTAGTGATTATGTTATATTAAATTAATAATTATGCTTGGATGTTATATTTAAAGTTGATAATGAAATTTAATTTAGTTAAATTTTAATCTATTTAATTAATTAAATTTTAATTTCAAAAGGGTTGAATTTAGTTATTTAATAATTAAAATTAATTAATTAAGTTTATTGGATTAAATTAAATTAAATCAAAAGAAATTGAAAGATATTTGAAAATTACATTTTGAAATTGAAAGAAATTAAAATTGTATTTTAAAGTCAATTTGGGTTTTCGAAAATGGAAAATCAAATTAATATCTAATTTTCAACTTTACATGCATTGTGATTTAGGGTTGTATAAGATATTTTTGATTTATGAGGAATGCATGTTTTTAATTTTAGGGGAGAAGTTTTTGGGGGGAGAATTCATTTTTCATAGCAGTGAAGGATTTTTGGAAAATTTGCACAAAGAAGGGTTTGAAGCAGTTTTTGGTTTTGGATTTGATTTTAGGAAAGTTTGTTTGCAATTGTTGAAGTTTTTGGATTGGATTCGTTGCACGTTTGAGGAAAATTCGGGAAATTCTTGGAGGAGGCTTGCATCAGAAATTCATCTTCTTTTGTAGCTTCGAATTCTAGGTTTTGATCTGTGTTTCTCTGATTCTTGTTTTCGTTTATTACAATTTATATTGTTTATGAATCAGATTGTTGAAATTCATTGTTTAAATTAAACCTTAGATTGTGCTTCAGTATTTAGGTTGATGTATGAAGAATTTACCCTTTCGAAAATAATCAGATATGTTCTTCAAATCAACCCTTTTAGAAAACCATCAATGAAAATCAAGATCTGTTTAATTTTCCTATTTTTAATTATTTGATAATTGTGGAATGATTCAAAAGAAATTAATTTTTAACCTCTTCAACATAGGAAGAAATTCTGGAAAAAATTTATTACTTTCTTGTTACTGGTTTTTTTATTATTTTCTCAATTTTACTAGTAATATATTTCTATGTAAATATATATATTTATATATATATATATATTCTGATAAATATATATATATACATCACATATAAATATATATATATATCTATTTTTTATTGTCATAGATTTAATTTATCTTTTTCCTTTTAAATGAAACTGTCGTCCATATGGCGTGTCAGAGTCACGAATTTCGAAGAAATTCGTTGAAAATTATTACGAATGTTATTTCCTAGAAAATTCCAGATTTCTTTAAATCCGTATAAAGGTTTTCTTTTTTATTATTTAAGTTTTTGTTGTGACAATGGTTGGTGGGAGGTCAACTCCCACCACCCACCGCATGGTTACATAGGTGGGGAAGGTGCTGCTCATGGGCCAGCGCGCCCACCTTTTAGGGGGATGCGTTGTCCCACGGGAAGCAACACCCCCAATTTCTTTGGTATGAGTGCGGTCGGTCGGTACAAGGTACCGCTGGCGCACTGTCATAAGTTCGTTTATTTATTATTAATGATTTATGTCCTTTCTTTAGCGATTTTCGATTTTCAGGTTTATCCTGTACAATGCGAATTTTAAATTCATATTTTTGATTTCATTTAAGTTTTTACTATTTAGTATTTTTTTTGTTTGATGTTGGTTAATATAAATAGCATATGTATATATATATATATATATATATATTTATAAATTGGAAAATATATATGTAAGTATGGGTTTTATTCTGGAATAATTAAATTAATCTTCTGATAATTTTTAGAGAAGATAGAGTTTTTACAAACAATTTTTATGTAAGCATATGTTTTAAATATAGTTTGTGTATAAATAAAATAGATGTATTTAACTATATAAAGTATGTTGCATATATAGGTTTAATTATATATCTTTTTGATGTTTTGTTTTAAGTATATTATTGCATGCAAATTAATTAGGCAGTAATTTAACTGAAATGATTATTGTGCATGATTAGATAAGGTTGTGAAAATTATTTATTTTAATGAATGAATTATTATGTTTTAATGAGAATTTAGAAGGATAGTATTTTAATTTCTGCGAGAAGCATTAGATATGAATATGGATTTAAGATATCCAAATATAGTATTTTGTTTTATTGTCAGTGCATTATTATATTAAATTCCCTTATTTTGATTGATTGGGGAATGAGTAATCGTGTTATGTATGGAAAATTCTTCCAGTGGATGTGGGTCATTCCCTTGTTAAGATAATATTCGTTTTTCCCTTGGGAAGTGTTATAAGTGTTTTGTTTCCTCCTAGTGGTGGAGTGGATTTCCTTAATTATTGCTTCCTAGATTAGGAGAGATTGTGTTGTTCAGTTCTGTAGCACTTAAGTTACCCTTGGAGTCGAGATTTGAGTAGCGTGTTATCCATTAGAAGAGTGGTTTTTGTTAGGGGTCAGAGCCCAAACAAGTAAACCGGGTAACCTTCAAAAGTGTTTTTAATAAGTGATAATTAAAGTGATGTACTTAGATGATTAGTATGCATTCACATTAATCAAGATAATTTAACCTCACTCATAAACACAAGGGCTTGTTTAGACTTGGGGTGAGTAAGAAGGCTTGGAATGACAAGGTCAACTATCTTGTCCTTACGAGAGGTAGTTGATTCCGCATGAGTGAGTATGAGGACCGGGATTCGGTGGAGGTCGCCAAGATTACCAGAACCTATGAAGAATGCCCAGAGGAGATCTCTTGACAAACCTTGCGATGACACTCTGTCTAGGATAACATCGAGTTTTGTGTTGTGTGTATGGATTCTTTATCATACTTGATTAATATTATGTTTGGATGCAATGTGACCACGTTAGTGTAGACTTATATTGTGCATATGTTTGGTTGAGTCAGTATGTGTCAGTATGAGTCTGCCTTTGGTTAGAGGTAATAGATTCCTTGTCCATGTTGTGTTGTTACTATCTCCTAGCATGGGTGTGGGCCTTCAGGTACCACTTGGTTGGGTGGAACATGCACCATAAACCATTGGGTCCCCATAGATCTTCAGTTCATGGAGGTGAAACATCCAGTTGGACAGCTCGTGGATCTTGTTATTCTTTTCTTGCACTGTTGTATTTCAAAATGTATTAAGTTGGTTTTACCCCTCTTGTATTTATGAGGTGGATGTATGCAATTGTAACACTTATGTATTTTTGACTCATTTTGGGAATGAGTGTTGTAATCAATTAATCATGTAATGGATATATGTTGTGGATATTATATTCCTATCTTGGTAATTATTTATGTTGAATGAATGCTTACTACTTGTGTTATTCATTGCGATGTAATGTAAATGATGTATGTTAATGGGGATTTAAGTAATCTCGGTTACCTAGCCTTAGGGGATGTTGTCAATTATAGTTGAACATGTATGTTTAATTCACTTTAATAAAAAAAATTAGTGCGCTTTTGTAGTGAATTGAAACTTCCTCTAGGGTTGTGTGGTGGGGCATTACACACTTCAAAAAATCTTCCTTGAGGCTTGAAATCCTTTAGTATTTGAACTAAATTCAAAATGGTAAATCATTTGACTCTATCTAATGACTCTTAAGGCTAGATTCTACAATCAGAATTTTCACAAATTGTCCCCTGCAGAGTCGCCATTTTGTTGGTGTTCTATTTTTCTAGCTAAGCTTTTGCAACTCTCTAAGAGGTAGCCAACCTCTATGTTTAAGAATTCTCGAAGTTTAGTGGCTAACTGACAAGAAATTGGATAAGAACACATTTCCCCTACATTTCAGGCTCTATAAGACCTAGGGGGGTGACCCTTTAGCAATGCCTAAGGATTCAGACACACAAGTAACATGATATTGCTTAACAAATAATGCTCTCACAGAATTATGTTGAGAAACATAGGATATCACTCAACATTGGAAAGACATTGATTGAATTTTAGTGACTATCATGGAGAACACGACAAACACAACTCAATAAAACATATTTGAAATGGTTTTTGATTTAAAGAGTTGGGACCAAACTAAAAACAATAGAAGCATGAAGATTGACCAGTGCCAAAAGAAAGGGCTATGGAGTCATATAACTAGCACCTCATCTTATAGTGTTAAGCATTTTTTGAAGATCCTTGCAAATGTTATCACATTATGATAACCAAACCACTAAAGCTTTATCTGATAACTCTTCTTATAAATCCATTTGAAACATAAAACTCCAGTCACATTTCTTAAAGCAATCACACTATCCTTGAACAATAGGCAATAATAAATGTAGCTTGTACTTTATTAAATCAATCACATCATTCAAAGAATAGAAGACAACAACATATGTAACTCAAATGCAACAAATGTGCATGAAAAGACTCAGACAATTTTATTATTGAATCCAAAAGAGCATTACAGTTCAGCCATGGAGACAATTATTAGCTAAAATAAACATAGAAACATAATTCAAAACATAGACACCTGAGATTTAATGACTTAATTACAATTCATCCTAGCCTTACAATTCTACCCAAAGATTATGTCTGACTTGCAGAGCTTTCAGAAATTGGAACCCTTTACAATGAGAAGAGAAAAGAAGATATAGAAGAACAGAACACCCCAGAAGAAGATCAGAAAATGCCATATGGCAGCTCCATTCTCGATGATTAATAATGTGCAAAGCCTCTCTCCTCTCTCCTCAATAACAAACTTTGCCTCCAAAACTACCTTTGCTTATATGCAATAGAAAATTTACTCCATCGTGAAAAATCTTCACCATTCATCCAACTATGTAAAAAATGCCTCTTGCCCATGAAAACTCTCATGAAATCCTTTTATCAATTTGCTGCACTTTATGTTTATTCCGCTTTGCATTTTATTTCTTAGCAATAAAACATTTCACCGTTTACATTTTTATTCCCCAGCAAAGAGAATAATTCCCAAACATTCCCCGTGCCACTTTAGCTTTGTAACCACTTTAACTTTCATTTATGTTTCACAAGCATTTCTTTAAAAAAATAAAAGATCTTACTATTTGATGGGAAATTAAACAACCTTAATCATACACGTTCAAAATTATTACATTTATTGAGAAAAATATTTTACCCCCCTTCACTTTGTTTTGCTCAATTCATATTTTACTGATTGAGTAAAATATTCACTCACTTGAAGTCATCTTGTACAGTGAATAATTTTATTCAGTTTAATCTCACTCCACTGTGCATAATAATATCCTACATCATTTTCTCCAATTTATTTCCCAGCACACGTAAAAGATTTGGTTTTAAAATAAAACCAATTAAATATTGCATTGGACAATATTTAATTCACATGGGAATATACTTTATATTTATCGTTTTAGAAATGCCTTGTCATTTACCTGTCCTCAAGCCCACCTCCTTTATGAAGCAATTCACACCTTATATTTAAAAGTTTTTTTCAAATATAAGTGAAAATATTTTAAAATATTGTACCATCAGGCACACCTTGCGCACCTCGTAGGCTTCTTGCTCATGTCACCTTTTCCCTGTAGGGTCCATGAGATTTTTTCCACGTGGGCCTATCTCTTACCTATCCGTTGATCAAACTTTGGTGCCCTAATCCTCCTCCATTCACTATGCTCTGTAACTCCACAATATGGTTTTCGAACTTTCCCTATCCATTGGCATTGATCTATCTTCTTTGCCTTAGCTCCATGGTTTCTTGCAATGACGGCATTATCTGCATCCCTCACTCTCATCATTTAACAGGTGTGAGGTTTCCCCCTACATTGGACCTGAAAGAAAAGACAAAATGAAAAAGAGTGATCAAATAGCAACACCTCCAATATACCCTCAATGCAGGTTTGTGCTCTGTTGCTTGACGTGGTTGCCCTTCCTCTCCTCTATTTGTAGTACATAAAATTTTCAAAAGGATTTTCAATACATCCAATTTTGATGAAGGCGGTCATTTTGGTTTTCACTTTTCTCACCAGATCCCTCCACCTGTTGGTCGCGCATGAACAAATCACACGCCTTGTCTTGCGCCCTCCATCATACATGGTCACATCCCCTTTCTATGCATTCAATGGATGTCGATGACCTATTCCAAAGACTCCCACAACACCCCATGAGACCATATTTACTCAAAATTTGTCAAACCAGTTCACATGCCTTGACTACTCTGTTGCCCATGGAATGAATGCCCTCTTTCTGGCGTGGGTAAGAGAAATGGCAATATATCTGCCAATTGCATTTGCTAGAAGTTTCAAGGCCCTCTCAATTCATCCATCTTGTGCATTCTGCAATGGAATCCATGCCATTTGCACTTGCATACAAAAAATTTAAAGATAGAAAATTCCTCAAACACTTTTGATAAATTTTCATTCCAGTCGTTGATTATTCATAATTGCATTCCTTTGAGATATATCTGCCAACGTATTGCAAATTCAATACCAACAAAGAGATTACTCAACACCTGCACAATGGCCACTTCATCCTAGATATTTCAATTGTTTCTCTCAATTACAAAATTGTAACTATTGCATTAACAGAACCAATGGCCCCTAATTTCTCACAATAACCTGTACCTATCAATCAGATGACTTGAGGGAAGGAACTATTTTAATACTATGATACATAACCCTCAAGAGCAAACATTGCAATCAGACCAACAATGTTGTAGGCATATCAAAATATGCTAGAATTTCACTCTTATCGATTCCTCTCATTGTGAACAACTGTAAAGTAATTCCAATTTCCAATTGGAATTTCAACTTAATAATTCCTCATATTAGATTTACCTAGTGTGGCATAAACCATCCTATGTTTTTAGTTCCATGATGCCCAATTCAAACAAAGCACTCAGTGTGTATCTACATTCAAAACCCATCCACACTTTCCTCACTCGCATTTAGGCATTTCATTTGTAGAACCAAGCAGCTACCCACATAGCCATGCAAGATCAAATAGGGTTGTGACTTTATCACATGGTAACTCGAGTGAAGCACTATTTTAATTCTCTATGCTTTGAAACAAAATCATTTTGACCTTTGGTTTGATCCCCCCCAATGGTTGAATGCTTGAAAGCATTCTAATTGAACATCCTCTCCACACAAATCATCTGCATTTTAAGATTCTAACAACCAATCTAAAAATACCATCATCATATGTGACATAACCTCCTCATTTGCATACATATGTTGATCCCTTTAACAACATGCACATTCAAAACATTATTTGAATTATGGTGTTCAATTCTAGCTACAAATACATTTTCTTCACATTCTGCATTTAAAACTTCATTGGCAACCCTTTACTTTCACAATTTTGTAGAGCATGTTGAGTCCCCATGTGGACCCGACCTAAAAAAAATTATTTTCATACAACTTTCATGCTCAAATTGACTTGAGACAAATTTTGAATGTATCAGAGATGAAAAGATGAAGTGGGTCGTCACTTTAACTCATTTTTAGGAATATTTGAAAATTTGTGAAAACTGGCCCAATTGACTCTGGAATCGCCTTTGAAAAATAGTCAAATGACCTCCTGGAGCAATGAAAACTTACAAGAATGCAGACACTTGACCCGAGAATGCAGTGTAAGAAATGGCTTGAAAAAGGACCCCTGAGGTGAAATTTATTAACCCACAAATTTGTTCAGTTGCACTTTCTGTAACAATAGCCTATTCAGAGTCAATTAAAACTCACCCAATTGCCAATTTGAAAAAATAGCAAATCAACTCCTGGGGGGTTGCCACCGGACATAGTAGATCATTCTGGTACGCTGAGAATGTGTGCAAAAGGAATTTACTCGAACAATCACTAATCAAAAGATATTGACGCTCTAAGTTGGCCTTTCAGAAAGGTTTCTGAAAATGCAAGTGTAAAACTGAATAAATTGCATTTGGTATTGACCTGTTAAAAATAGTAAATCAGCTCATGAGACTTTGAAAACTGACATACGAAGCTCATCTTGGTATGGAGAATACAGAAAAACATTTGTTCTAGCATGACAGCCAACTAGTTGCAAAATGCAAGCTCAAACAGGAAGCTACTTTGTAAAGCTGAGTCTGCAAACAGCAAAACAGTGCCAAAACCCTCCAGCTTCGCTTTTCAAAATTTTGACAAAACTTATCGTGGGAAGCTGAAAATTGACATGCATGTTCACATATGTCAATTGAATATGTCTGCAAATGGATTTTTTACTAAAATCAACAGGCTTTAAATTACAAGCCTCCAAAGTGGGTCACTCGGACTAATTCTTCAAGTGCACTTTTGAAAGTGAAGAGGCAAATTTTTTGAAATGGGCACTTCAAATTTGCAAAATTTAAGAGTTCCATCAGATTCCTTGCTAGGAGAAAATGAGAAGAAGAACCTTGTATTTATACCCAATTATGCAAGAATTCTTAAAATTACAACACTACAAGCCGACTTTGGATTTTGGAGAATAAAATATCGCCTAAGATTTAAATTAAATCTGATTTTTGAGTTAAAGGGGACTCATTCACCACCTTAGGCAAATGGGTCCCACCTAAGGGGACTCATTCACCTAGAATGGCGAGTGAGTCCCACCTTAGGAATTTGAGGTGGGTTTTCAAGGATTTGATGTTTTAAATGCTTTTTGTTGGGATTATCATAAAAAATACACATAAATAAGGCTTGTGGATGCAAAAAGGGGCCAATTAAAGCATAGGAGAGCCCAATTATTAATGAAAAGCCTAGAGGAATGTGAAAGTGTGTTACAAAAATTTACAACACACCAAATAAGGCAAGGCTAAGAGAAATTGTGATTGAAAGAATGTTAATTATGCTTAGAAATCCTAGAAAAGTGTGAAAGTGTGTTACAACACTTTACAACACCTTTACAAGGCATCATTAAAATACATTAGTTCACAAGGGCCCAAGACCTAATGTGAATGTGTTATCCACATTACAACACTAAATCAATGCCAAACTAAGCCAAAATCTGCAAGGAGTTAAACAAGCATGAAAAAGGCTAAGGACCCTTTTTTCAATGTTACAAGTTTGTAAAAATAATATTTTGATCTTGTGCAAGTTGCATTACCAATAGATATTGGAAGATATTTTGTGGCATATGGGGTTAGCCTTACTTCCTATATAGTATGTCTCCTTTGTATATAAGATTAAAAGGGTTGATGTTTATCCTCTAAATATATGGGTGAGTCAACATCAGTATTTATATAATATAGCTAACCATGACTCATTTTTATAGCATATATAACATTTTGAGGTATGAAAAAGGTTGATTATGTTGTTTTTTTGGTATTTCTTTTAATTCTCTTATTTCTAAATACTTGGATAGGTTCCTCTCTACATAGATGAAATAACTCTCAAGAATTTAAGCGGAGCACTCACAAAAAAAATCAAGTCAGAGTCTTTAATCCACCTTATCCTTTTGTCAGTTGATAGGTGAGAACATGATTAAAATAGATAGAATTATATTGGTTAAAAGTTAGAAGAAGCATCATTTCACTTCATTATGCTCAAAAGAAAGTGCTCCTATCTACAAATCTGAGTTTCATTATTGACTCCTCTAACAGTTGTTGATAACTGATTGTATACTAATAGTATACCTTCTTAGAATGTTTATGCACACACATTGACCTAAGTGGCTATCAAATTTTATCTTACTTGACTAATCCTTTTGTATCTTTTAATGAATTCATTCTTTTGTTTTTTTTGTTTTATATAGAGTTTATTGGTTCTTAAACATGTTCTTTTATTTTAAAATTCTTGGAGAATTTACTACGAAATTCATCATTTGTTACATTACTTGTAAAATATGTCCTAAATTATGACTTAAGAAATCATAATTTACTCCACTTTTTTAATCATGATTTGGGTCCCTTAGTGTTTTTGAAAAGGTAAGAAAGGTTTTGAAAGGACCAAGAACCTTTTACAGCACACAAATAGTGCCAAAGAAATAGCACTAGCAGAAACACCGCAGAAGAACAACAGAAACACAAAGAACACCTGGCCAACAATGACCAGGAGCAACAACATACTCAGGACCAACAACAGTCCTGAGTAAAATTATTTTTGAAAAGATAAGCAACATTTACAAGGTGTTCTACCCTTCACAAAGCGTCGAAAAGGCTAAAGGAAAACATAGTTCAAACAGAACTTGAACTATAGGCACAACCAAAAATAGTTGGTAGACAGATGTAGAACACAAGGGAATTAAGAAACCCTAGAAATAGAGGGGTCAAGGCTGCCTCCATTAATCTTGGGCCGAGAAGCAACAATAGAATGGGGGAGTCCCTTCTTCTTCGGAAGGAAAACCGATTAGGGAGGCTCGGAATCAAGAACCAACACGAAAGGAGAGAGGATTAGCTCCACTCCAATCACCACAAGAGAGGATCCAACAAGCAGTGAGGGAGGCAACAACGGTGCAACAACTATCGGTTCATCCAAAGGAACAATAGAGGCATTCAACAGAGGGCAGACAGAAACAGACAGAGTAGCGTCAATAGAAGCTGAAGAGACAGTCTAACTAGCGTCAACAAAGAGCTCCAAAAGTGGTTCCATGGTAGGGAAGTCAAGTAGAGGATCAAAAACATGTTCTTCAACCCCCATAGAAGAAGCATTTGAAGGAGAGCCCGTCGTGAGGTGATCCAATAGAGCATCCTTCCACCAAGTCATAGCGCCCTTGCGGCAGACATGAGGACAGGCAAAGGCCAAATGACCCACCGAAAAACATCTCTGACACCGAAAGGGGAGACCCTCATAGTCAAGAAGTTGCTTCCAAGGTTTGTCCTCCACCAACAAAAAAACATCCCCATGGAGAGGTTTGGATATGTCTAGATTGACTAACATCTGAGCAACCATGGTATGCCCAAACTCTCGAGTTGTACAATCCACCATTAAGAATCAACCAATGGTATTGCCAATGGCCTCGAAGCATGATTCGTCCCAAAACTAGAGAGGAAGGTTTGGCAACTAGACCCAAATAGGTCTGGTGTTCAATGGCTCCATAAGGGGGTTGAAAGAACGAGACCAGGGCCTGATGGACAGCGAATGAATACCTCACATCCACCCTCTATCCAGAACATTGTTTCAATCAAGTGGGGAGCCAATGGTAGAAATAAAGAAGACCCTAGACCTAGGGTAGAGCTCGATTTCCCTAGTGACCAAGGGCTTCCACGAAGAATCCACCCAGTCATGGAGGTCTGGGAGGGATGGCCACAGACCATTGAACCTGCAAACCACACCTGTTTTCAAATAATACTCCTCATTTTCTATGATCTCTGGACCACAAACCACCACAGGGGAGTCTCGGGCATAGGGAAGAGACCTATGAGAAGGAGGTTGAGCACCAACCCAAGCAGCATCAAAAAAGGATTTTTTCTTCCCCGTAGAACACCCAACATTAGGAGGACGAGGGGCAAGTGCAGAGCCTACAAACCCACCAAGAGGATCAACCATAGGCACCGATGCAAAGGAATGACAAGAGCCCCCAATGGGAGAGAGTTTGGGGACACCACACCCCTCCACACAAAGCATAAAGGCAGCCAGGGGCGTCGAAGAAGCTGGATCCGAGGCAGAGTGTGCCAAAGCAGGGCATGGAGCCGAAGCAAAGCGTGGAACACCAAAGGAAGGAGAGTCCTCACCTAGAACAGAGTTAGCTACAAGGACAGACCTATCATTGCCACCAGGAGCAGAGGGGGGATCCTCATCCACTCCCCCTACTAGAAGCACACAGACTCCAGCCACAACAACCTTCACAACCACAACCACAGCCTTCCCATCGGACCGTTGCAGAGCAGAAGCGTTCGCATTCTTTCTCCCGCCCATGCACATTTTGAAATTTATTATTCTTTGTTAGGGTCCCTTAGTGTTGTGTGTATGATTGAATTGATTATATCTCTTCTTAAAGAATATAAAAATCCCATCAAGACATTTTATGCTCAATCATGTACAAATTTTGTCAATTGATTATTGAGATTGGTCACTATGTTTCACTAAATGTGCTTTAGAGCATGGTTTAATACTAAATTTTTGGTATGTTGTACATGTTTGAGTTATTTTGTCTTGGTTTAAATTCCTTGGTCCTCCATTTTGTAATCCTCATTTTTGTGAACTTTGAGCTCTTTATTTTTTTATTTTTATTTTTGGTTTAGTATCTATTTAATTCTATTAAATTTAGACTTTTTAAAGGGTTGGAAATTAAATAACTAGAAACATACTTTTTCACTATGCTTAGCTATTTTTCTCGTTTGAAAATTGATTTTCAAACATGATTTATGATTTTTTGACTATATTTTTCTAATTTAACTAAGTGTTTGATGAGTTCTACTAAGTTTTTCTTTAAATAGATCATTTAAATGGAAATTTGTGAAGATTTATGTACTTGATCTATACACAAATATATATCTAGTGACCTATTTAATTATTTTTCCTCATAGTTGAACTATCCTTACACATTTGGACCTTCTTGTGTTCCTAAATGTTGCATATAGGTCAAGCTAGATTGGTTTTTGGGATTTATGTTCTCAACAAAATAAAATTTGATATCAACATAAAACAAGTTGTTTGTCTTTCTCCTTGTAGTTTACATAAATATGTTAAATTTAGGAGTAGATTTAAGGTTTAAATGTTAGAATTTAGACTATAAATTGAATTAATGTGTCCTATTCTAAACGTTCAATTCTTGTAAGATTGCAATTATTTTTTTTGGTGAAATTTTGACATGTAAATTCTAGAGTCTATATTGAATTAGTTGAAGAAATCTCATTTTGTTGATTTATGATCAATTGCAATAATTCTTTGTCTTAGATTTTATCTTAAGTTATAGGAGAGGAATAAAAGGTTTTTACCTTGCCTAAGTTAGTGTGTCAAACCACACATTTTTTTGTTCTCTAAAATGGATATTTGATCCTCCTTCATAAATGAATGAGTTCTTAGGGTGTTCAATTACCTTAATTTAATCTCTACAATTTCACCTTTACATTACCAAACATCTATGACTAGTGGATATTTAATTCCTACAAGTAATCCACTTTGATCTAAGGAGCATAAGTAGACAAGCATACATTAATTCATGGTACAAAATGAGGGGATATTGTCTAAGATGAGTAGTAAAGAAACATGTAAAACAAGTAAAGATATTCACATTGCCTACAAATAAATAAATTATTACAAATAAAACTTCTAATTATAGATCTATGTCAATAGTTGATTCTATGTTAAAATGTTGAAATATATCTACAAGAGAATAAGGCATCCATTATTTGATATTTTGGTAGTATTCATCATGGTACTGGTTGACCAGTGAGCTTTAAATCAACTTTGAAGAGGGCTTGTCAACAATGACCTTGTAATTAAGGAACCAAACATTTTTATATTGTTGATACCTATCCTTATCATGCATAATACTCCATTTCTAGGATATCATGTACTGAAGCCTATAGAAGGTTTTGTTGCACTTAAGACTAAAACACTTATTAATTATCTAGCAAATGAAATTCATTATGGTTTTGGCCAATCTTATCTAGCAATAATAAGAATATTGGGAGCTTCATGCATAATCAACCACTTTCGAGCTTTGACATAGGATTTCCACTTATAGTGAAAAGAAATATAGAAAATAACTAGCCAAATCCCAATTATAATGTGAGCATTGTGTCTAATGAAGCAAGTAAAAACAAAAATATATAATTATTTCAAAAATGCTTGACAATAAAATTCTCAAATAAATTTTCCTTAACCACCAAAATATATAGCAGATTCTCAGTAACTTTCCCCAAAGTTGTCCATTAATGTACATTTTGCAATAGAAATCATGATGCTTGAAGAGACATTCAGAAAATGAATATTGATAAAGAAAATATTTCAATGTTTATTAAGAATTTATATGGATGCCTCTAGAATGGAAAAAAAAATAATGGAAGACATTGCAGACAACGAAACCTTCTATTCGTGATAAAAAATAAAACTTCAATATCATCATATCCTAAGCTAAGGACTCTATAGATTGAGATATTCATAGAAAAAATTATTAAAAGTGTCTAGTTCCATAGTTGTAGTGTGTAGCTCAGTCAAATAACCATACTGCAATACAAATGAAAGTATTGAAAATGAAGGTGGAATAGGGCAATTGAACTGGTAGACATGTATGTGAAATGTGGAAGCATTGGCAAGGCAAGTGAATTGTTTGACCGAAATGTGTTCTCATGGAATCCCTGATTGAAGGATATGCATAAAATGGATTTGTTGAAAAGGGTTTAGAAACTTTCAAGAAAATGCAATAGGCGGGTTGTTGATTGTTAAAATGACACAAACAACATTAAAACAAAATATTTCTACTCTATTTCTCCTGAAAAAGAAAGACTACATGTAGTGGCCTAATAACTATAGATCAATAGACTTTAATAACTTTAATTCAATGATAATTTAACAAGATAATCTTTAAACCTGGTTTCTTCTAATGACTTTCATCACATAAGAAACTATCATGCTTCAACACAATCACTGGCATTCAAGTGGATTATAACTCATTAACCTTATCAAACAACACAATTCAATGCAAACTCCATATTTCGTAAACCTGCAATTCTATTAACTGTAAACAAGATCTGGTACAATGTATCTCTGCAAAAAGCTCTATAAAATTCTATCTCCTAGCACTAGGTAAGCCAATTCAATTCTCAATTAGCTTACCATTACAATGTGATACCCATCTGGTATTTATAGATATACAAAAGAAGTTTGAACTTCACTTCTATCTTAGGCTTTCCACCTTTTTAGGAACAATCAACTTTCTTGTAAACTTAGATCAACTTTGATCTTGAGTTCTTACATTATGCATTCAGTTTGATCTAACAATAGAAGATAAAAATAGAAGAAAAAGAAGTCATGCGCCCTCAAGATTGTCAGTGCTGCATGCATGCAACATGCAAGGAAGAAGATCATCATGCATCATGCAAGGAAGAAGAACATCATGCATGCAGGATTTTATGCATGTGAAGCTGGATCCGCTATGAACTCATCATAACTGGTGAAGACTTGTTGTAGCATATCCATATCTGGCCCATCAATCCAGTCACCTTCAAATTTGATGCGATCCAACTCAACTGTAGCAAACTCTTTCATACTTTTTACCTTGATCAACTCTCTCCCTGCAGCTTTTATTTCTTCTTTGACTTCTACAAGCCGATCTATCACTAAGTCTCCTCCATCATCTTTCTCTTGTATGAGTCCTTGGAATCTTTCATTCCATTTCTCTCTAACCTGACTCAATGGCATGCCATCTTTGGTCATTACATTCACATCTACAATTATGGCCATAACCGCTTCCAACTCTTCCAACTGTTCAGTTAAATTATTAACTGCATCCTGAATCTCATCCTTATGCTTGCTCAAAAAGCCAGTCCTAAACTTAAGGATGCGAGAAGTCTTTTCTACAAAATCTTTGTTATCCTCTTCGAGTATAGATTCTTCTAAAAGTGTAGTTAGAGGCAATGTATTTATCTTCTCTAACTTTTCACTATACTCTTTGTACTCTTCTTCTAACTTCTCGGATGCCTCAATATATTGATGCATCTCTTTTATTACTCCCTCTGCCTCCTTGTAGGTTTCAAACCCTTTTTCTAAAACCTCACCTACCTCCCGGTTCACTTTGTCTATCCATTTGTCAACCATCTCCGCCTTACCTCTAACTTGCACCAAATCATCAACCTCCTTTTTGCTTAGCAAAACAGGAGTCTCAATTGCTGCAACCTGTTGTGACCTTGGAGAGGAGACACTCTTCAAGAATGAATGTAACTGATCCAATTGAGCCTTAAGCTCATCTTTCTTTTGTTTGTCCTTGATCATCCTTGATTTTGTCATTGAAGCCACCACATCAATCAGATTCATTTGTTGATTTCTAGTGGGTCTTCCCAAGTTAACCGTACTCAATTGATAGTCTGTGAGCTACATATCCCCTACCTCCTTTTCAATCATAGGCACGACACATTCAACAACTATCTCCCCTTTATCTGTGAGTCTGGTAGAATGCAAAACTTTAGCCCTCTTCTTAGGCCTTTCCTGTTCAATCTCCTTCATCATGTCCTCCCAATTAAGAGGTTGAGGAGGTGTTCTAGCTCTCTTCTACAAATCTAATTTCAACCATGTAGGAGCACTAGGAGCATTCATCATCATGGAAGAGGAAGCGACAACTATAGAGGATGGTTGAACATTTACCTCAGGTTGAGAATCAACCTTTGCTTTTTCTTGTTGCTCCTGCAGCACATGCATCTACACCAACTTCTCAGCCTCTTCTCTATCTCTTCATTCATGCACTTTCCTATATTCTTCTTCCTTTCTCAATCTCTCCTCTTCCATCTGATCCTTCTCTAACTTTTCTTTCTCTAAGGCCTCTCTTTCCAACTGTTCTGCCTCTAAAGCTTTAAATTTTGCAGCTTCGGCCTCTTCTTCTTTTTGCTTCCTTTCAGTTTCTTCCTTTTCTATCCTTTCCATTTCCAAGGCTATGAGTTTCTCTACCTTTTCCCTTTCTTCCTCAGCTTGTTGTTTCTTTACTAGCTCTTCAGCCTCTTTTTCTTTTTGTCGAGCCTCCTCTGCAAGCTTCAATCTAGCAACCAGGGCTTCCTTTTCCCTTCGGTTTCTTGCTTTCTCCTCCTCGATATCATGGATCTTCTGTATCAGTTCCAGCTTGTCATTTTCTGCCTTGACCTTGATCTCATGCTCTCGTAGCCTCATTTGCTCCTCCATTGTATCAGTTGTTGTCTTTGTTTCAACTTCTTTTACCTTTGATTGCTGCTGTTGAAGTAAAGCATCAGCTTGTAACTTTGCCTCCATTTCCTTTTGTTTATCTATAGCAGCCCTTGCATCAGATTCTCTGGTAGCATCTTCAAATTGTTTCCATTGTTCTTCCTGTGTAAGAACCTACTCAATAGTATGATCTAGAGGCACGTTTTCTTGCAATTCCTTCTCTGACAGAGTTTCATCAAAGTCTGTCTCAATTTCTACCAGTTCTTCCTCCACTTCTTTCCCTTTAGTAGCTTCAGCCATGGCATTAAGTACTCGTTGAACTTCTTTACTTTTCTTTCTTGTGAGTGGGGCTTGTGCAGATGACTCACCCAATGCGGGCGTAGAAACAACAGATTCAATTGGAACATCTCCCTCGGGTGTCTCTTCTTCTTCATCGACTACCTCCAACTTTGTTTCTTCAACATCAAGAGGAAAGAATTCTAATGGTTCCTTGGAAGGTGCCTTTCTTTTAATCCTCTTATACCCTTTACCTTTCTTGAGGATTGGTCCCTGAGGAGCTTGAGTTCTCATCATCAACCATTGCACACTTCTATCCAAGACTTTCCTTCCCAGTTTCTTAATATCAATCGTTTCTTCCTCATTTCAGTCTATTGGATTTAAGTTTTTGGTGCCAATCTTCAAAGCTTCATATGAGGGATCTAATACAATTCCATCATCCACCAAAGTGTCAGGAATATTATCTTTAATACCCAGCTCTACCATAAGTGAGACTGGTAATCTCTCATAATTCTTCTTCCTTAAGTCATATTCATCCTGCCTATCACACCAAAAATCCTCTAACAAATTAAAATGTCTAGTAAACACTGAAGGTAATAAAGCATACATCTTCTTCTTTGGATCAAAATACTTACGAGCTGTATACAATCCCAATTTCAATTGTATCAACTCATTACAAACCACCTTTGCTGCCTTCAAGTGTTGACAGCCATATTCCCCCAACTTCATGGGAAATTTATGGCATCCTATCTTGTGCTTCATCCCAAATCTAGCATTAACTCCAATGGCTTGATATACAAATTCCATAAGCACTATTCTATTGCTGCAGCATCTTGGAAGTAAATGGGGATGACCCTCAAAACCAAACAATCTGAAGTATGTAAATTTGGGGTATTGGATGTACCAACTTCCCCATTCAGAAATGAATGCCATAGCTTCTTGGCTTAACCTGTATCCTGCATCTCCACTCAACTGGTTGATAACCACATATAAAAATGCATCATTGACTCTTCTGAAGTGAGTCTCAGCAACCTGAAGAGATAATTGATCGTAGTGTTCCCATACCTTCCTTTGTCCATCCAAGACTCCCATGATACCTACTCTGTTTAATCCTGGAAAAATCCCCATTCTTGCTGCAGCATAGACCACATATGAAGTCATGAAGAAATATTTGGTCTATCTGAACCTTGTGAGCTGATCATGTATGGCATCAGAAACAATCATTGACCAATCAAATTGATAATCACCCTGAAAGATCACTTGAATAAAATGGAACATCCATTCCTTGAAATGGAAGGCATCCCTCTTCCCAAACACTCTGGACAACATCAATATCAAATCAGATATCTCCTTCTTGAAGTCTGCCCTCTTTGGCTGGTCTGCCAGCTTGCTTAAAGACTTCTTCTCGGTGCTTAACCATCTTTTGTTTAAATGAGACTTATTGGAGTCTTTGTGCTTACTATATTTCTCCAATGCCTTGACCTCAGTTAGCTGCACCAAATTCTTGGGATCAGGAACATTAAATATGCTTTGGAACATCTGCAGAGTAAGATCTATAATCACATTATTCTGTGAATCCATGCATAATATTGTAGCTGGATTATAAGTACTGGCCACTGTACATATCAACTCCAGACACTAAATTGATAAAGGAAACATAGTGATATGTGCAAGACTGGAGTCAACAATCCTTTGAGTTCTCCCTATCAAGTTTTCCCTTTTTGCAAAGGTCTCTTCATGTAATTCTTCAAAGCTATACTGGCCCAAATTAGTATCTGTGATATCTGACCAGTCTGATTCCACCTTGCTCGCCTTCACCACCAGATTCCTATGATCATACCTTAATGTATAAGGTAGTTGTTCTGGTTTCACCTTCTTGATTTTTGGTGTTGTCTTTGATGTTCCAGCCGGTTGATTCCTTCGAGCAGCCTCTCCTGACGTTCCTGACATCTCTCAAATCTCTTGCAAGCAAACCTCTAATTAGACCTTCAAATAAATCATCATAAAACATGTTTTAAAAACATACCTGTTACATATACATCAGAGTCAGAACCAGACAGAAGCTCAAAACAAGCACTTTTACAAAACTGGCGGACTCGGAGCAAAAACCGATATAGGAACTTCACCTAGTAACAAACGGGCTCGAAGTCGGAGTCGGGGAGATTATCGGAACCGGGGTTGGAACAAAAATAGGATTTGGTTTTCTTCAAATTTTACTTTTCATATTCTATTTCCATTCCGCCTCCGCCTCCGATTTGGTCATTTTATTTCAACAAAAGACTTCCCACTATACGCGGAGCCGAACACGGGATGAAAACGGAATTGATAACCTTTGCAAACAAAATTCTTAAGTTCAGGATCAATTCTGATCCCGCCTCCACCAATTATCACATACTTCAAGAAAACCTTTTAGAACTCGGAATCAAAAACAAGATAGAAATGGAATTGATAACTTAGGTAAAAACAAAACTCTTATGTCCATACCCATTCCAATCCCGCCTCCGCCTATGCTAATCATGACATCATCAAATTTATTCATTTTCATCATAACTTCATGATTAAACCTAGGTCGCCATAAAATGGCAAAGGAGCTTAAAAACTCTACCCTCATATGACCGTGGGGAACAATTGTATTTTAGGGCCATTTATTTAAATCTTATTTAAAGTAATTGTAGAGACCGACGAAACCCTAATCTAACAAACTTAATAAAACTAGGGCACGGGTTTAAAACCCTGCCATTCTCCCAAACAACGAAACCCTAATTTAAACAATAAATCTAATCCACCTTAACTCACTGTAAAATCCCTAATCTACCTCACTATAAATTCTCTATCTAACTCACGCCATAATAAAAACCTTTAATCTAATCTAATCTACTGCAAATCAAAAATGACACGACGCGATCACGATTAAGACGTGAAAGCAACAATTCCCTAAAATAGAAAGAAACGACACGATAAAACAAGACAACAAAGATTTAAAGCAAAACAAACAAGCCAAAACAAGAACCTGCTCATTCAATCACATTGATGATCATAAAATTGCTTTAAAACACAATGATTGAAAATGCGAGCAAATACAAAGCAAAAAACAACAAGGAAATAAACAATGAACAACAAAGATAAAAGACCCACCTCAAACGCAAACAAAGCCACGCTAACTTTCTGAATCGATTCACACCCAATATCCCTTCTCTATCTCGATCAATTTGCTCAAACGAACTCTGCTATTGCTCTTCGCGCTCTCAGACTTATGATAATAACAATAATGATTGGCTTTAACCCTTAATAAAGAAAAATATGTGAATTTCTACCTACATCGGCAACCACCATTAATGCATTCAAACACAATAAAGGCGGAGTCGGAACTATAAGAGAACAAACACTAGTCTGCAGTGCAACTTCAGTCAAAAAGTCAATGACAAAAATTGGCGAGGACGGAACTAAAATGGAAACAGGATCTTAAACTCATAAAATTTCCAAACCTTATTCCCATTCCAACTCCGCGTCCGACAACTGAAAACAAAACAAAAACAAAAACAAAAAGTTAAGTAAAAGACCAACCTAAAACAAAACATAAAAACCGAGACAAAAAAAACATTAAAAGGGAGCGGAGGCGGGATCGGAATTGAATTTGATTTTGCAAACTTTGATAACAACCATCCCAATTCCCACTCCGGCTCCGCTTCCGCCGAAGACCAAAAAACAAAGGCAAAGAAAAGACCGTCGGGATAGAACCAAAAACAAGCCTCAAAAGAACCTTCAGAACCCAATTCAACTCCGGTTTCGATTCCGACAAAGAAAACAAAGAAAAACAAAGTATTGGCACAAGTAGACTCCAAACTTTGTTTCAAAAACAACTAAGTACAAAAAAACACAAAGGGGGACCCATTTTGACCAAGGCAAAAGATGGGGTGGTTATGCAAGGCATAACACGGGTGTAGATCCAAAATACATAGCATCCTAACTTTTTTAAATAACTTATTAGTTAATTATGTTGTGTATTTTTCAAAGATGAGATTGATTGTTATCAGCATTGGGATGAATTATAAAGAAAAATAATATATAATTAGTCTCTTTTGCTTGCTGAATAAATCTATGTTAATCCCCTTCAAGGATCTGGTGCACCTATTTGGAGGCACATGAAATAAGAAATCAAATATCTAAGTATATTTCAAAAGTCAAATATTAGCATATGGATTTCTTTGGTCATATTAGTGGAAACAAGATCCATATATCCTCGTTGATACAAGATCTTCAATCATAAGGTATAAGACAATTAATTCCATGATTTAATATCAATAACATACTAATAACATCCAAAGCTATTTTTTACTATTAATAACAGTTTTCATAAGGGGGATGACAATGCCCCAAGCCTTCATTATTGTCCTCCCGACCTTCCCCTCTCTCCCACATACACTTCAATTCATGCCTATGGTCATGCGGGTTTTTCTCGCATTATTGCGGGCATGACTTGAAGTGTTTGTGGGAGAGAGGGGAAGGATTTATCCACGCCACTCCAAGGAGCAAAGACCAACACCACACAAAACAAGATCTGAACACTAAAGGAAACCTGCAACTATAGCCTAGAAGTCGTTCACACATCACCAAAAGTTTCAATGGAAGCAGATGCCATTATTTCCAAAGTGGAAGGCTCCAACATGGTTGGCCTCTACAGAGAGCTAAGAATCTTTCTTGAGCCTCTTAATGGCCTATTATTCTTTGAAGGAAAATATAATGCAATTAAGTCCATGGTGCAAATTCATGGGCTTGTCAAGCGTTATGTACCATTTTTGTGTTGTTTGTTAAAGGTTTCTTGCAACAATTTAACCAGAAAAATCGCATCTTCAAAAATGAGGTAGAAAAGAGTCGATGAATTGTTTAGAAGCATAAAAATAGCTCTAGATTGTTTTGATGCCCTACGATCATGTCTTTTAGGGAATCCCCATGAAAGAGAAGTCCAGAGGTATAGCATGGTGAGGCGTTTGATGGCTTGGAAGTAGTTTACTGAATCAAGGGAGGAATGTTGGGTTACACTCCACACTATGCATCTTAAGGTAGTCCCTCAACACTATGCATCTTAAGATTTTATAGCTAGACTAGTTGCAATTCTTTTGAAAAATTGGAGAGGTTTGTCCCTTAGAAGGGCACATCCTAACATTTTTTTAAGAACTTATTAGTAAATTATGTTGTGTATTTTGCAAAGCTAAGATTGATCATTATCAGCATTGGGATGAATTATAAAGAAAAATCATATAGAATTAGTCTCTTTTGTTTGCTAAATAAATTTGTGTTAATCTCGTTCAAGGATCTGGTGCACCTATTTGGAGGCACATAAAACAAGAAATCAAATATCTAAGTGTATTTCATAATGGTAGCAAGATCCTTGTTGATACAGGATCTTCATTCATAAGGTATCAGATAGTCTAGTCCACGATTCAATATCAATAACATACTAATAACATCCAAAGCTATATTTTACTTTTAATAACAATTGTCATTACAATTGGGCCATATGTACTTGGAGTATCCCCTACAATAGGATTTTATTAGGCTAGCCATAAAAAAATCCCTTGGATTTTTATGTATGTCTAGCAAGGCACTTGTAACTACAACATATGAAAAAAAATCCCTTGTGTTATTCTTTGATGGATGTCCCTTTAGATATCTGATGTAGTGCACATTATTATAGTGCAAGCCTATTTTTCAGATTGTTTCATTTAGGATCACCAATATTCTCCACAAGAACATTATCCTTGTTTAAAATGATGGAAATGGTTCACATCTCTCAAAAAAAAAATTGATTGTGTGTATGCTTGATATGATACTCACTACATTCACTAACTTGCACTCATTGTGTATATGTTTGATATGATACTCATTGTACGATGTTACCATTGATCTAGAAATATATTTTTGATGTTGAATTTGAAGATGTTTTGAAGAGAGGTCTTATTTGTTGAGTAAATTTTGTAGGGTGTTGTAAACTTTGCACTAATGATGTCTCAAATGGAGGGTGGTTGTCCAGTTGATTACAATTTCATCATGGATCTCTTTCTTCAGGTAATATATTTCTAGTTATTGTAAATTCATATATCTTCTTCCTATTGATAAATAGCTTATGGTTTTTGATATGGAACTCTTAAGTTGAGGTGACTATTAAACTATTTCTCTCAATGTAATTTGTTTTGGTATAGATTATTTCTTTTAGTTCTTGTATTGGGTGTAGATTCATGCATCAAGTTTTTTGAATAGTTCAAGTCTTATGAATGGCTATATTTCTTCTTGGGTGCATATTTGAGCTCTAGGTGACTTGACTTTGGATTTTCACTTGTATCATTTTATCACTAATATTCATTGATCTATTTGAGGAGGTAATTTTGTAGTAGCTTGGAAACCTTGTACTTATATGGTAAACTATATTCTCAATGTCATTTGCAATGAGGATCTTGACATTCACTTCAAATACATTGAAGTAGTAGCCAAAACTGGATAAATCAAGGAGGTGGAACGTGTAACCAGAGAGTCAAACCTCTATGATGCTAAAAATACAAATAAATTTCTTGTGGAAGCAAGACTTCTAGATGCTCGTCCACTAATAAATGTTTATGATTGGGTTGGATTTTTCCACTGTCATGTTCAATAAAGCTTATCAGTGAAGGTATATGTAAAACATAGTTATCAATCTATACTGAATATTCATGGTGTGAATTTTGTGGAGGAGTCTTTCATAGGACCCTTAAGCTTCATTTTTCAAGTAGTTCTTTTATTTTTTGGAGTTGTAAAAGCAAAAAATAGAGCATTGTAACTTAGTTTTCTCAATCATAGCATTGAGAAACACTTTGTAACACATTTTTCAAAGAAAATACATATTTAAGTCTTGTATCTATTGTAAGAACACCATTTCTCAATAAAAATTCAGTATCTTGCCTCCTTAGTTTCATTATGTGCAAATGAATGATTGATTATGTTTTTCTATGTTTTATGTTTAAACCTCAAAAGAATTGTCCCATTTCTAGCACTTTTAGGTAGAAATCAGATGTGAACAAAAAATAAAAAATAAACTACCAATTGACTAAATATACTACCAACTGACAAAAAATAGTGAATAAATATGACTAAATATATTGTCATTTGACAAAAAATAGTGAATAAATATACTACCAATTGACATAAATCGATGAATAAATATGACTAAATCGATGACTAAAAATATACTACCAAATTGATCAATCAAAATAGTCAATTAATGACTAGCAATAAACTACTAATGGCCACGTAACCAAGCTTAATGAATAATATGACTAAATATATGACTAAATATACTACCAAACCAATCAATCACAATGACCAAATAAATGACTAGAATTGGTTTAGTCATAAATTTGGTCACATTATAAATGTTTGTCAATAAACTACTAATGGTCATGTGACCAAGTTTAGTCATTTATAAGTAGTTTTTAGCAGTTTTTTCAATCATATATTGTTGTTTATGTACTATTTTTTCCTAAGAATTTGGTTGTGAGTATTTATGTCAAGGGTCATATAATACCCACAAGGATTAAGGGGTCTTTGGGAGGTAGGGGGAGGGTGTGGGGTGTGGGGGTGGAGGGAGAGGCATGCAAGAACTGGCACCCCACTAGCACTCTACCTAGGCACCATCATTGTTGATGGGCCTGGGAAATAGCTAGCTTTCTCTTGTTTAGTTCATATATTTTGACATTTCAAGCTGCTTATTTCACATACATTCCTATATATATATATATATATATATATATTTATATCTTTTATGCAATCTAAACTAGACTTTGATATGTGGAAGTATGATTGTGATATGATGGTGTTTGCATGGATAAATCTGCAAAGGTGTATGAAATTCAATATGAAACTATCTTTAATCATGGTTGATAATGGTGTGGATAATTTTGATGAAATAACTTCTTGCATCCAGAAGAATTGCAATCCAAAGCAGCTAAAGAGCTCAACCCACAACCAAAGGATTCTAGGTAGATTATAGGGGAGATTTTAAAATGCTAGAAACATGAAAGTTGTAGAAAATGATGGAATTGATCATTGAGGAGGTTGATTGTGATTCATCAGGACATCCAATAAAATAATGGAAAGAAAAAGAAGTTTGTAGTGATTAGGAAGTCAACATGATATTTCTCACATAACACATCTTTTTCAAAACATTATGGTAGAATGTCAATCCTATTTGTCTTCTTCTATATTTTTTAGTTATAGTTTCAGTTGCAAAGACTTTTTCTCTCTACTTTGAAAGAGATTGGATAATTGCATTTAATTTTTGTTTTCAGCCCTTATGCAAATAAATCTCCTCCTAAACCTATATAGTTGGATCGATGGTTGAGGAGAATTTATAGTTAGAAGATATATATTTTGATAGTTATAGTTTTGTTTCACAGATAATACTTCATTGTTAGTTTTCTATTATGAACTCATGAATGAGAAATCTGTGAAGATTCTTGTTAGATTATAGAGTTCAATTATATGCAATAAAGATGTCCCAGTTTACTATTATGATTAGTTTATTCAAGTAGCACATATTTGGTTTCTCCTATGGGTACAACAACTTGAAAAAGGGCCACTCAAGGTACTATTCACCAACATAAATTTTTTTCTTAAGTTAGATGTTTACATTGTTGTATTCATTTCAAATACATTCTTCATAACATGCACATGAATGATATCTTGTCTCATGATTTATGTTTTGTAATATACCATTGAGTCATCCACCAGAGTGAGTCAACTAGTTATAATTAAGAATCAATAGTGCTAGTGAAATTACAAAGTTTAGGTTTAGTAGTTAATAGTTATAGTGTTAAGCTCAAGGTATGTGCAACATTAGCAATAGATTAAGTTATTTCCCTTGTTTTGTAGTTTATGCTTTATTTCCTTTTTCAACCTTTACTATTTTCTTGCACATGTGTAAACCACCTATAATTGATGATATAGGTTGTGTAGAATCTATGAATGCACATACAATGCTAGCATCATCAAAATCTTATGAAGCCCTAGTTGATAATTAAATGGAGCCTTTGTGAGGGTTTAGTGGACTATTTAGCTAGGAACCTCTCATCTAAATTATGTGTATAACACCAAGTTAATCCAACATTAGTGGGGCCTTACATTTTAGGTTTCGTTGTCAATGATGGTGCTACATTCAGGATTCTCCTATGTAATTTCAAGCTTTCATAGGTATATTTTTGTCTTTAGCATTAGGGTAATTAGGATTTATTCATCAATACAAAAACACTTTAATAATAATGTGCGAGAGTCATTGATCCAAAGAGTCACATCTATTGTATGTAGAGGTAGTGATACACTCTGGGAAGATTTCTCCCCTCAACGTATGAATCTTCAGAGGATACTAGTGAACATAGTGAATAGAGTGAGGGTATTACTAAAGAATAATCATCCCTAACACCAATATCCACATCAGATACAAAGGATAATTTTCATACATATATCATCACCATGGGTGATGTTGCAGTGGAAGACCCATTAGAGCATGTAACCTTTGAATTCCCCATTACCAATTAAGAGGGAGCAACTACAGTAAAGAACATACCTCCTTCAACATCATCTTTCTTTTATGGGTTGGTCACAAAGTATCTAGATACATTACTTTTTGAGTTTGATGTGGTTTTCAAAAGTTATGATTATACTAAATATGCACATAGGCTCAAACTATTTCCAACAACCTTGAAGGATGCTACTTTGAGGTGGTTTATGGGTTTGGGAAGATATTTTGTTCCAAATTGGAATACCATGAAGACAAAATTCCTGGAGAAGTACCAGGACCATTATAAATAAAAAGACAAAAGGAGAGATGACATCTTCTAGATGTCACAAAAGGAGGATGAATCCCTAGAAGACTACATGGAAAGGTTTTAGTTTTTCCTTAAGAAATCCCACCAGAACAAACTCTTTGATGATTCTTTAAGTTTGGTAGTCTTAAGAGAGGTTCATGAGGATTATATGGATGTATCTAACCTCATTAGGGCAAGAGATATCTCTCAAAAACCATTTGAGGAGATTTACAAAGCATGTAAGAAATATTCAAGGTCTTTCACATAAAAGGTTGGAGGAGACAAGACATCTTCCATCAACAAACTATCCAATGGAGTCTCTAGAGTTGACTTGAGTGATATTCTATCAAATATGAAGGAGGATATTATCAACCATTTTTCTACACATCTAGATAACATCCATATCAAAAAGAAGCAAGAAGAGGTAGAAGTAACTCCTACAAAATATTACTCGCATTGTAGATAGAGAAGGGCTAACTACAAATGCAAGAAGGTGACAAGTATCTCTAAAGATAAGCAAGGGACATCAGCATTTCATGCATTGGAAGGAGAATATGGACAAGTATCAAAGGAAATCATGGTAGCCAAGACAAGGTGCGCCTCAAGATCCTTTGAATTATAACATTTCATTTCCTTGTAACAATTCAAATCTTCCTAATTGGAATCCTCAATCTTAGGCCAATATGCAAAGTCAACAGTGGAAAATTCCTCAAACCAATTGGAATCAACAAAAAAAAAACATGTGTCCATCACAAAATTACTAAGGATGTAATTCTTAATGGCCACCCCAACAAAACCAATGGAAATTTTAGTGGCAAAGAGGCCAGCAATGGAAAAACTAAAATATGAATTATTAGCATCCATAACAGCCCTTGTAGCCACAACAAGATATTATTTCAAACCCAAAAAATCTAGCACCACAACCACCTAGAGTACCTTACTTGTCATTCCAACCTAAACCTAACCCCAATAACAAACCTATTCAACAGGCCTATAATATTGAAGTTTTTAAATACCCTAATTATGGAGTAGAGGTGAGTGATGTCCACCTCAGATGGTTGGTCCTTCATCTCCTCATATCAGTAAATTGATTGATGAGGAACACCCAATAGATACCTTGGACAATCAACCTAAGGATCCTGACTCAAATCAGGTTAACCAAACTAATCCAAGTCTAGAGCCTCTATTTCCTGAAAGATTAGTAGCTCAAAGACATGAAACACAAGCTCAAGCTGACCTACTAGGACAAATTAAATATGTTTGTATCAAAATAACTCTTATTAAAGATATTAAGGAGGTTCCTATTTATACTAAAATAGTGAGATAACTATGCCTTAAAAAGCTAGGCAGGAAGAGAAAAGATCCTCATACTATGCATGTCTTAGGACAACTTGCATGCATTATGTTGGGAAACATAACTGTCCCCAAGTATGTAGACCCTAGGAGTCTTGTCATGGATGTAAAGATAAATGGCAATCTCATTAAGAACACCATTATTGACTTGGGAGCAACTACTAATGTAATGAAAAGAGACAATGAAGTTGTTACAGTTGATAAAACTCAGACTTGCACTTACTATTCTACAACTGGTAGATAGGTCTGTAGTTAGACTTGAGGGTATAATTGAAGACCCTGTAATAACACTAGATTAATGGGAGTACCCTATAGATTTCATGGTATTGCATCCAAAAGATAAAATTTGAAACATTCATAAACCATCACTCCAATCTTTGAAATCCAAAGAATCCTTTAAGTCATCGAATGTTAGGGTTCACTCTTACCTCTTACCTCTTTCTTCCCTTTTGATAAGGCATAATCCTTCCTTCCAACTAGCATGTTACATTGGTGGTTTTCATTGCACCAAAAGATCAACCTATTAATGCTCTATATAATTGCCAGATTTATATAAGATGCACAAGAGGCGGTTAAGCCATGTCACAAACCCAAGCTTCATGTTGCATAAAGGAGACCAAGGGACACACCATCTTGCAAAAATCCCCCCAGCACAAGCGAGGGGTTCAAACCTGTGACCTTGGCTCTAATACCAATTGTTACATTGGTGATTTCTATTGCACCAAAAGATTGACCTATCAATGCTCGATACAACCGCTAGATTTATATAAGATCCAGAGGAGGTGGTTAAGCCATGCCACAAACTCAAGCATCACAATGCATATAGGATACCAAGGGACACACTATCTTACAACACAACATTCCTCAAAACCTTCATGTATCAGTGTTTATATTTCCTTCATAATCCTTTCTTAACTTTATGTTAAGGTGTAAGACTTAATGCCTACCTCTAATCCCTGAAACCCTTTCAAGTATCGACATTCAGGTACCTGGAATACTCCTTAATTTTATGCTAAGGTGTAATCCTTAACACAAATCTCCAACACCCAACACCTTGCAAATTTCCCATAATCTATCTTCTTCTTCTTTGTGCATTTGGTATGAGGTATGAATGAAGTCTGAAGTCTGACACCTTTTAGACTTTACTCATTCTTTATTCATTTATTTGAGGCATTTGGTATAAGGTATGACCAAATCTTAAAGTTTGAAACCTGATTATAATTTAGCAAGCGATATAAGGTAAGCTTGAGACCCGAAGTTTGAAACTAGATTGGAGTTTGCACAAACACTCTAACTCTTTTCTTTCTTCTTGCAATCGGTATAAGGTAAGCCTAAGGCCCAAAGCCTGAACTTCTACAACACTTCAAGACTTGCTTCAATGAAAAAATAGTTCTATCAATCTCTCTTTTGTACATCCTTGTGATGTCCCTTTGGATATCAATCAAAAACACCCCATCAAATATCACTCAAATATCCTTTTAGAATTAATGAGAATCAAATTACCAACAATAATTAATTAGGGTCATGCTCGAGGCATGAAACTTGTGGAAAGAAACTGGAATTATCCTAGTTCAAGCCTAAGTAGAACAAGGTTATCATAGTAGCAATGGTATGATCAGAGGCCTTTCTCCAGGAAACTAATGAATCACTCAAAGATTCCACTCAAGAATTTTGTAAGCAGAATTTGGTATGGTCAGTTGAGGAAAAAGAAGGGTGAAACACCAATATCTTTACGTAATCGATGGAATGGGAAGCTAGGAAAGTGCCTCACTTTTCCACTAGAGTGAATGGAATCAACTGGAATAGAGGAAGGAACTCGGGGATTGGAGTTGGTGTAGAGAGGAATCACAAAGGTGTGTAGGAGAGATCTAAATCAAGGAGAGTTCTTGATGAGTGTGGAAAAAGGATTGATCTCAAGGAGCCTAGGAAAAATGGAAAGGTGATGGTCATTCCTAATAATACCCTATGAAATTATAAGGATATTTTGAAGGAGTGAGCCTTCTTCACAAGGTGGGGTGGGAGTGGATGTTCTGCTGAGAGATTTATTGATTGGTGGAGAGATCAATGGAGCAAAGAGGTATGTATTAAATTTTGGTCTGCAATTTTTTTCTGATCATATGCCTAATGCTAGAGTTGAAACAAAGCATTATGCTTGAAAAACTCTCTCAAATGGATGGAATGTGATTTTACATTAAATAATTTGGGAACCAAACTTCAATCCCCATAAGCATGAAATGGGTAGAATGAAAGCTTAGGTAAATATGCATAACCTACCCCCAGAATATTGGGATGAGGAGGTCTTAAGTCTGATAGGGAATGAATTGGATACTTACATTAGGTTGGATACATCTTTTCTACATGGAGAAATGAAAACCCAAGTGAGAATTTGTGTATAAATTAGCATGGATAGCACACATTTGGATGAGCTAGAAATTATCACAAAGGAGGACAAGTGGTGCTAAAAAATAGAATGGGATTTTTTAGCTAGCAAGGTTCCCACTTTTCTAAAATTTGATACCAAAACATGGGTGATCAGATCTTCTAGGGGTTTCTATGTGGGTTTAGAAAGAAATGTTGAGAATAATGAGGAAACTCCATTGGTTGGAGAAGGTCACAGGCAGGAGCCAAAGAAGATTGCCCAACAAGAGAGTGGTAGGCATGATATTACAGAGGAAGAAGATAAGACTACAACAAAAGATGTAGAAGGGGTACCAAGATGGCCCATAAATCCACAAGAAGAAGAGGGGATAAGGGAGGAATTCATGGGTTTGGAGGAAATTATGGAAGTTAGATGTGAATTGTTGGGCTATGTAGTGCCTGTGAAGGAAGAATCAATGAATCTAGACTTGGAATTTGATGACAGTAGTAGTCTAGAGGAACAAGAACTAGAAGATAGTGATCCTCTAGATGAGGGTGAGGTACGAGAGTTAGATGGGATAGAGAAGTCGATTTTACTGAAGGATAATGAAGAGCCCCTAGCCAACTCAGTGGACAAGGGGAAAGGGGGATTAAAATCAAGGTATAAGGAAAGGAAGTCACCAAATTTTATGGAAGATAGGAGGAAAGGAAGGTTGTCAAACATAGAAAAGAGAGCTATGGATGATAACATGGAGGGCCAACAAAAACTCACCATGATGCTAACATTAGGGAAGGGCATTACCTTTCCCGGGGAGCAATGAGGATCATATCATGGAATTTTAGGGGCTTAAACACCCCTAAAAAATAGTGTCTTCTAAGGTTCCACATGGAGACATCAATGGATGATTTCCTCACTATTCAATAGACGAAATAAAGCAATAGAGAATTGGAATTGTTCAAGAAAAAATGCAAATTGTAGAACACTAAGCATGTCGAATAAATAGGAGCCTTTGGGGGTCTTCTTATTATTTGGAGGCTCCAAGTAGATTATTTAAAAAATATAGTTTGAAATAGTCATTGGATAGCTTGGAAGGTGAGAATTTTATTATCAAACTTGGTCTTCATATTAGTCAATATATATGTCCCCTCAAGTTGCATCAGAAATAGGGAATTATGGTCGAAACTTGGTGACTTCTGCAACAAGGGATCCCCTAAGTGTTTCATTTTAGGGGGTTATTTTAATGTGATCCTACACAATAAGGATAAAATGGGAGGTGTGCAAAGTAAGTACCAATCCCAAGTGGATTTTGATCATTTTGTTAGGGTAAATGATCTGTTTGAAATTCAATTTGTAAGAGAAAAATACATGTGGACAAACAGGACGATGGGTTTCATATATATTGTAGAAAAAATAGTAAAATTTATGTTTAGAGGTAATTTGGGTGTGTTTCTCTTAGCCCTTGAAGGCATTATTCTACCCCAGTCAGGGTCTGATCACTATCCCATAAAACTAGAAATTGTGGGTGAAAAGAAACACATGAGGTGTCCCTTTAAATTTGAAAACATGTGGTCCAAGGATCAAAACCTTCTAGGGTTGATTGACATCTAGTGGAATGAGTGTAAAATTGAGGGTGCCAATATTTTTAGTGTAGTATCAAAAATAAAACTTCTTAAGAAGTAATTAAAAGAGTGGAATAAGATCCAAATTTCAAAAATATCTTTGAATCCAAATGTAGGCTAGAAGAAGAATTAATAGCACTGAATGAAGTGGTACTATATTTAGGAATGGATAGAAAAAGGTTCTTGAATGAAAAGGATTTGCTCAAGGATTATGAAGAGGTGTAGGCAAAAGATGAAGTGTATTGGTATCAAAATTCTAGGGAGATTTGGATCTCAGAAGGGGATAAGAATACTAAATATTTCCATAATAGTACCAAGGCTTGAAGAGAAATCAATATAATCAAAATTATATGAGATCTGATGGCTCAATTGTTGAGACCTCTGAGGGCATTTCAAGGGAAGCATTCACTTCAAAAAATTGTTAAACATAGGAGGATCAAGTCTATTATCACAAAATCAGCTCTTGGTTGTTATTCCATGGCTAGTTGATGAAGGGAAAAAAATGTTATTCATGAGAAAATTTACCATATAAGTGATCAAGGCTGCAACCTTCTAGCTGCATTCAGATAAAGAACTTGGATTGGATGGGTTTTATGCTCATTTTTTCAAAAATGTTGGAGCACCATGGGTAGTGAAGTGGTGGCAGCAATAGAGGACTCAAGGAGCTTGGGAGTGGTCCTAAGGGAGATGAAAAATAATTTCATTTATTTTATTCCTAAAAAGGAGAATCCAACATCATTAGATGTGTTTCGACCTATAGCCCTTTGCAAAACTTTGTACAAAATTATGGCAAAATAAATAAAAATTAAACTAAAAAAAATTGAGAGAGATAATTTTTGAGGAGAAATCTAGGTTTGTTCCTAATAAGTCTATTTTGGAGGGGGTCATCATTGCATAGGATGTCATTCATTCTATTCAAATAACCAAAAATCAAAGTATGCTACTAAAACTAGACATCAAAAATGCATATGATCAAGTGGATTGGAGGTTCTTATACAAAGTGTTCTTGGCCTTTGGGTTTGATAGAAAATGGGTAAATTGGATTTTTAATTATATTGATAGCCCCATATTCTCAATTATTGTGAATGGTTCTCCAAAAAATTTCTTTGAGGCGTCTAGAGGAATTAGATAAGGTGATCCTCTCTCACCCTTTATATTTATTATCATGGTTGAGGCTCTTAAAAGGGCAGTTAGTGTAGTAACAAGCATTGGGAGGCTATAGGGAATTCAAATCATGAGTAATGTGTCTACTATAACCCATCAATAATTCATAGATGATACTATGATTTTTGGGACAACAAAACGTTGTGAAGCTCATCAGTTGAAGGAAATTTTTGATCTCTATTCAGAGGCCTCCAACCAAGAGGTTAGCTAAGTGAAATAAAAAGTCTAATTTTTCCATACTCTCCCATAAAAAGAGAAATAGATCCTTAGATTTCTAAATTTTAGAAGAGGCCAATTGTCATGCACATACCTTGGCTTGCCTTTAGACAAAGGAGTGGTTAGAGGTAAGTTATGGGATCCCCTGGTAAATAAAGTAAACAGTCGAATATCATTGTGGAAAGGGAAATGGCTATCATGGGGTGGTAGGTTAGTTATGCTAAAGGTTTTTATTTCTATGTTTCCAATTTATTTAATGCCATGTCTAGCTTTTCCCAAGGGGGCATATCAAACCTTAGAGAAAAACATGAGAAATTTCTTCTAAAAAGGAAATTTAGACAATAAAGAAATTGTGCTAATTGCATGAGACAAGATTTGTAAAGCAAATGAGACTGGGGGAATAAGCTTAAGGGATCTCTTGAGGAAAAACAAAACCTTAGGGGCCAAGCTAATTTGGAAGATGTACACAAGCTGCAAGTCGAAATAGGTATGGATTCTTCAAAAAAAATACTTGGGAACCAAAATAGAGAGTAGCATATTCATAACCACCTCTCTTCCTAAAGGTTCAATAATTTAGAATTATATGTCTGAGTGTGGGTCATTAATAATAGAGTTCTTAACCTGGGACATTCATGATGGTAGTACTACTCTATTTTGGGAGGTTTCCCAAGGGGTACCTCACTATTGATAGTTTGGCATATTTACAACATACAAAAGGTCTACTCATATAGATTTAGGGAATGAATGTGAGAGACTAACTAGAGATCAAATTTTTGGATGGTGCCATTACGTGGTAGTGTAAGGCTTTAGTAGGCTCAATCTTCCAACCATTGAAACTACACAGCTACAGTTGATTCTTAAAGACAACCATAATCATCTGAGAGGGCAAGGATAGGTTGGTATGGATTGCCTACAATTTAGGGAAGTACAACACTAAGGAAGGATATTTGGTGTTGGGGAAATAGGATGGGAAGACTTCACTCCCATGGAAGCTATGTTGGGATAATTTATGCATCAAAAAATCTAGGGCCTTTTCCTGGACTACAATCTAGGGAAGGATTTTGACTACAGAAAAGTTTAGTAGAATGGGCTATCATGGACCATCAATATATGTGTAATGTGAAAATCAAGCGATGAGGATGAAAATCACTTGTTGCTTGGATGCCCCTTTACCCAAAGGTGTTGGAAGTGGCTATGTGCGAAATTGGGTTGGGTAGGCACCCTTTCAAATGACATTCTTCCCCTTTAAATCATGGTACCTACTAAAAGATAAAGCAATGCATTTGTGCCTATGGCTAATAAGCCCATCCATTTTGATATGGGAGATTTGGAAGGAGCTGAATATGAGAATATTCTAAGGCAATTAAATTAATACATCATCTTTTCAAAAAAAGGTAGAGGCAATCATAGTTGAGACTGTGAAAAGTAGGTTTTTAAGGCTAAATCCTCAAAAGGTTGAATTCATGGAATGAGATGAAAAACTCAGAATGGGGTGGTTTTGTCTCAACATACTAGAATTTGGTAGTAAGAGGTTAGAGGGACAAAAATAACTTTTTGATAAGGTATTTTTGAGGATTCCTACATAGTCATAGGTTAAATTGAACTTCGATGAGGCATCAAGAGGCAATCTATGAAGGTTAGGTGCAGGCTGCATAATTCATAATTGGGAAAGAGATAGTGGGAAAAATTTGGGTCCCTCTTCCAAATGGGACAAATACTTATGCATAACTATAGGTTGTGATACAAGGGCTTCAAATTTGCTATGAATTATGTTTGAAAAGCATTGAAGTTGAAGGTGACTTGTCTCTAGTCATAAGCACTCTCAAGTTAGGAAATTTGAAATTTGAAATTGCAAGGGTTAGTCGAGAGAGTTGTTGAAATATTGGGAAGGTTTTAACACTATATGGTTAAACACACATATAGAGAGGCCAATTTTGAAGTGGATAAGTTAGAAAAATTTGGTGCAGATGGGGTATTTAAGAAACGCTCTTTCCCCTCTTCCCTTTGAGTTTAATAATTGATGCATGTGGAACTATATGAAAAATCTATGTTGTAGGGAGGGTTGTGAGGAGTTGGATGAAAATGGGAAGTTTTTCAAACAATTGGTCTGGCATTATGTGCTTCAATGGTAGTGAGTCTCAATGCATGCCTTAGCAATCGAGTGGTGTATGAGAGTTTGGCTTTGTCTAAGGACTAGTTAGAATTTAGCACCGCTAAAGTTAGTGTTGAATCACACAAAGTTCCTTGTGGACTCATACCATGAGCACATGGCACCTGATCACTCTCCCTAGTGCCATGCCCAAGATTTTTTTTGGAGAGTTGCAATGGGTTGACAAATGGTAGTGTTAGTGTCATGCCATTTACACATGGTGCCAGGGCACTCTCCATGGCATCATACCCAACCATTGGTCATGATGTGTGGCGACAAATGGACAAGGGGCAATGTTGATAATGGCTCATTTGCTTTCCTTTCTAAGGAAATAATTTTGCACATTTTACAAGGGCTAATTTTTTTTGGTAGAACCCTATCTTCTTAGGAACTCACATGTTAAAATTTGTCTTGACTCCTTCACTTGATTTACTTTTATGTGTAGAAATGATTAAATAGGGGGTCTTGTCACACAAGCCTCACTTAACTACTTTAACATGTAGGGAGGCTTAGGAAAATATGGTGAAACATTTATTATGTTAGGCTTCTACCCATGCGAGAAGGGTGAGGGATGATATCATAGTCCATTACACAAATAGATTGTAATCTTGGCAAGCTTCGACATGAGTGGAGTTCTCTTTAGAGGATGGCGTCAAAGGCTAGGTCTATCACTTGCATGGATAAAAAAAATCTTGAAGATAGTGTAATGGACACCCCTATAAGGTTGGTCAACTCTCAGTGTCAAATGGCCTTTCTGGGTGAAGTCACTGAACTTAGGCTGAAGAGGGTCCTTCTTGAGAATGATTTCCTATCAATTGATTTTGTTAAGTTGGTGTTGGGGCATGTTTTCTTAGTGGTGGAAGAAAGATACAGAGTGGAAACTAAAATATCATCTTAGTTTGTCACTATGTTGTTAGATCTCTAATTGCCAAAGTATGAGATTTTACAAATAGCAAGGAAGGTGGTAAAGGTAGAGCTATTGGGGGACTCAAGAAGGTTGTGGGATTTTATTAGTTGGGTGTTGGCATCCCAAAGCCAAGAGATCTAGGACCACTCAATGTGTTGGGTGTGGTGTTTAAACTTTACCCTTTTTCATTGGATGTCAAGGGTCGAGGCTTGATGCTTCATCAGATGAGGGAAATGGTAGGGGTGAGGTTTCTGAAGAAAATATTGCATCTAGAACCGGTTCAAGATTTTGCTTGGGTTGGTGATTTTATAAATTATGTTCAAGAGAATGGTGATTAATAATTTTAAGTTTTCCAATCATGGTATAACCTTTTTGCATCTGCCTCTTGCTTTGTAAGGCAATAATGTGTATTGATTTTTGGTAGTGTCGTGTGGTTTTGTGTAGCATCCATTTTGATAATTGGATCTTTTTAGATTGTTGGGAATTAGGGTTGTGGCTTGGGATAGATTCTATGTAGTCCATTAGGATGTTGGGGAAGAGGCAATGCCTCCAATTTATAGAAAATACAATTTTTAAAAATATTAGTAAAATTACTCTATTAGGTAGTAAAATAAAAATATTATATTATATATAATAATATAGATAGATAATAATATATAAGAATATATATATTATTATATATCATATATAAACTATGTATAGTAAATAATAACTAAAATAATGATATAATTTATATTATATAATAATACAGTTATGAAATATAATAATATATATTATTAGATATTTATTTATTATATAAATTATATAATAATATATTTATGATATTTAATAATATATATTATTATATAATATATTATAATAAATTAAATATAATAATAAATAAATAATGTAGAATATGAGAAGAAAATAGATATTCATTTATAATAGATGTCCATTTTTTATTTTAAAAATGAATATCCATTAATAATGGATATCCATTTTGCTTTGGCTTTTACCATAGAAAAATGTACTTTTTATCCAACCCAAGTAGAAATTCAAAGATGCATTTCACAATTTTGGCTAACTGAAAATGTTTTTTTGTCTATCACCATTATTTGGCCCATCATGATGCTACACTCACCCACATGATATAGGTTACATAATGTGCACCCAATGTCTCTTAACCTCCACCTATCAAGACTAGTCTTCCTCTTGTCTAGAAGTAAAGATAGCTCTACAACTAAATAAAAGTGATCACATGTTCCCTCTTCTATAGCTATCATAGGGACCCACCATAGATAGAACTAGCTTGTGCATGAACACAAGCATTATTAATGTGCATTGGATCAAGAACAAGATACTATGGTGATGACTACTATTGAGTTTCCTTCTCCCATGTGACCACCTCAAGATCTTGTTATGCCTTCTCCTCCTTCTCCATCTCCTTGTGTTGCTCCTACAATACTTTCTTTCCCTCATCATGATCATGATGAACCTCACTCAAAAAGGGTGTGAGTGTTCATGGATCCTCTTATGGACCCTCCTCTCATTCCAAACCTCCTTGATATTTCTCCTTTTTTTGTGTCATTGGATATTCCAAACACATTTATCATTTATACTGTTGCATTGTCTTCACTCACACCATTCCAATGAACCCACCATCAAACCTTTCCAAATTTTCTTCATCCCACAACTGTGATGTTAATATCCCCACCAATCTCCCAAAAGAAAACATGAGCACTACCTTAATCCACCTTTTCAAAAATAAATTTGAACCCACCTTCTCTTCCATCACTAGACCACTCTTCATATATTCTCATTATAGAAGAATTCCCAATTTCTTTTATTCATATCAATGCTCCCATTCAAAGAGATTATCAATAATAGTCATCTCATCACCTATTTTAATAGTTATTCACCATCCTCCCCTCACGAGGACTTCTTTGAATCATTCATTGTTATTCCTTATCCATGATCTTCACGAGTTCATTAACACTTGACCAATAAGACATTCAAGATGATGTTGTACTTACATCTAATTTCTTATCCATTATTTTTTATTAGACACCTAGTACTACTATGATGGTTTCTCATCTACAAGCTCAACCTCCCTCCCCTTGTGATCAATATTAGGATATCGATTATTTGTTTGATGATGATACTTAAAGTAGTACCCTCAGATATGTAGAATTTAGATGCTTTAATGATTTTTTGAGATCCCTCTTGCTTATCTATTTATGTTTGTTAATCTATCCTATAGGACCCATGATATCCTTGCAGGTACATGGATAAAGAGTATATTAAATGTTGTAAAAAAAATTGTGTACCATCATTCTTCTATTTATTGTACTACATTTTTTACATTTTAGGATGATGCAAAGTGTTGAGGCATTTAGGCCTCTTGCATGTTGACCCAAAAAAATATTTGATTTCATGTGATTTCCTCTTTTGTATCTGTAGACATCCAAATTTGATCACTTCCATATGATCAAAATTGTCTACTCTATTCATCTATTTCATTAATAGTGATTAAATAATTTATTTTATCATTATTTCATTTTCTGCCCAAGGTTCCTAAAGTATGTAATTAAATAAATTAAATACTTTACCTTACCCCTTTTTCTTCTCTAAATTAAATAAACATGAAAAATTATTTAATTTAGTCATTTAACCTATTTGGATTAAAACCAATTTTTAATTCCTCTTTTCTCTCTCCTTGTCACATTCTCCATAACCCTCTTTTAATCCAGATTAAATTAATTAATCTGTGATTAGGATGTGCACCACTTAATCAAGATTAAGTGTCACATCCTCCATAATCTCCCACTTGCCTCTAATCTCCCATTAATTATCTTAATCCTATGTTTGCACAACCTTAATCAGAATCATTAACCATATTTGGCTTACCTTTTCTAGTCAACCTTCCCACTTACCATTTTTAGCCTGGACTCCCTTCCCCATGTGAATTTTTAATTCACATTTATTTAACCAAAGTTCCCCTCTTCCCCATGTGAATTTTTTAATTCACTTTTACCTTCCCAAGGTCTTCCTCATCCCCCATGCAAATATGACATGTCATTTTACATGTGCCCAAGGCTTCTAGAACCTTGGACTTGTCGCATCTCCCACATGTGACAAATCTCTAGCTTTTTGGAGACCTCCTTTTATCCAATGAATCCTCCATTAAATGTAAATTTTTAATTTACATTTATTCTTCCCACACACTTCTCCTTTTCCCATGAAGATTTTTGAGGAATTCTAAAATTACTCAAAAGTCTCTTTCATCCTCATTTGGGGACAAGAAGTTCCTTTTTGAGGAAATCTTCTCATCCCGCAAGGTACCTCAAAGGTACTTGTCCTTCATCCACCTCATGTACTTCCCTTCCACCTCTTGTCTTTCTCTTCCACCTCATTTCCACATCACTCCACCCTAAGACATCTCACCTTCCACATGTCAAGATGTGAGGGTTTGTGAGTCCTCAACTCACCATAGCCCTTCATCTTGATCTTTGTTGGATCAATCCCAACCATTGAATTCTCTTTAGCCTATAAATACCCCTTCAATTCCCTCATTTTTGGACAATCAAGTCTTTTGCAACAAAACTCTTGCAAATTTGTCATTCAAGCTCTCATCTATCATAAGCACTTAGCATCATCTTGCATATTGCATCCACTTCACTTCATTGCCATCCAAGGAGCACACAAAACTTCAAAAATCAAGGGCCAACCAAGGAAGTAACAATATGAAGGTATAACAAGCATTTCATTTGTTTTATCTTTCTTTCATATTTTTCCTAGGCTAATCTTATTGAGGTGCCCTTCTAGCTTGTTACTTCTTCCCATTTGTATTATTAGTTCTTCATCTTGCATCTCACATTAGGAGTAGCATTTTATTAGGATCACAGTATCTATAGTTCCACTAGATTTTGTGATTGATGAATTTACATATCCTTCCTCAAATCATATACGGTTATCATATATTTATACTGACCCCAAGTCTATGGATTTCTTATTGCCTTTTTGTGCAAGACATGTATTTCTTATGTGACATCCCTCCACTCTATTGTGGCATCCCATGAGCACAATGTTATATATTTCATGATACAACATCCTTGTCGATGCCTATAGGTTAATCATATCCTCTTTCTCTATCCTTAAAATAACTTATTCTTGACATCATGCAATTATTTTAAGGGGGCTCTCATAATTCACACACCATAGTTTCTCAATCTCTAAGATATTTTATATTTTATATTCTTTATTTTTTACTTGATAACATATAATCCACCTTGAATAATACAACTTTCTAGATTATGGGCCCTCGTATTTCCTACAATTCACATGGTTATCCTACAAGGAAACTTATAGTAACCATGGTCAGTCAAAAATATTGTATGGACTCCAACATAATGCAACTTTCTAGCTATACCTATTCAATTATTCATCTCATTCTCTATGTTATTTATCTCTTTTATTGAGTAGCACTTTTGTACTTCTTTTACATTAATGTTTTTTTTGTGTTCCTCTTGTGTTTAGTATATTTTTTCTAGTTAACATACATTTGTAATATTTTTGCATAATATCCATGTCTGTATAGGATACCTTAGTTTTTTATAGGTCTTCTCCCTAGGGGCATATATACCTAGTATGAAGATTTTGTATCTTGTGTAGTATCCTTAGGTAATTTTTTCATTTTTTTTTATACTTTGGCATGCATATTTAGTGTAGTTGATATGCATGCTAAAGTGGGGGAAAAACATAGTGTCATAAACTGCATACCCTTGCAATTTCACATTGCATAGTGTCTCATATTTAACCCCTTGACATAAAATATTTAGTTAAAAAAAATCAATGCCAAAATCTACAATTTCTAACAATTATGTGATGCTTCTCATCTTTCAGAGTTTGAATTTTCTAGATGGGAGTGTTTCACATGGATGTTTGCATGGTGTGTTAGTAGACCCTATAAAAAATCATAGTTCTAGTGATTGTTGGAGCATTACCTTCTTGTGGAGATTCTAGAAGTAACACCCCCTACATGTAGTTGTGCTAAACAAAATCAATTCAACCTACTATTTAAAAATAAATAAATAAATCTAGAAATTTGATGTTTGGCTCTCTCGTCCACTTGGCTCTACAACTCTAGAATTAATTTCTTCATTCTCATTACACAACAAGATTTTTTGGCTTTACATGATTTTTTTTTTAAGTTTTTGGGCTATCACTCTCATGGGATTATGTAGAACATCATTATCAAAGAAAAAACATTTCCCTTGGAGGATTTTCATAGCTTTAAGTGTTTCTATTTCATTTTTTTGTTATCTTCCAATTTTATTTATCATTCTACGCTAGTATTTAAAGATTCTTGGTGCTAGCATAATGTAGCTAGATCATTTTATTGCACAATATATCATTTTTTTGTTTTGAATAAATCATAGTTTATCTTTTATTTTTCTTACAAAAAAATTGGTTGTTGTGGAGATAGAAATACCTAAATGGAGGTTTGAGTGAGGCAAGCTCCTCAAATAGCCAAACAAAAAAGTTTTTTCTTTTTCTTCTTTGTTTGTAGTTTTATATAAGAGGAGAGAAACAAGCTTTTGTAATATGTTTTCTCTTCCCTTTGTGTTTCTTTTGACTTCAATAGTTCTATATAATATAATTAGCTTCATATTATTACACCATTTTAAATATGTTTTATGTACTATGAGTTTGGTACTTTTGTTTTGTGTGTAGGAATTTATTTTGTATTGTACGAGACTTTTTCTCACATCAGTGTGAGACAATAGTGTGTTGCAAGGATGTTTGCACTATGTGCCAATGTCCATGGTTGAGACTTCCAACAAGTTACTACAAGTTCCTCATAATCTACATTTTCATATTTTGATTGTATTAGATATTATTCTCTCCTATTATGAGATTATTTCACTAGTTTGTAATAGAAGAATATGTAAAAGCTATAAATCTATAATTTGTTGCTTAGAATATTTAGCATATTTCATTTAATTGTAATACAAATATAATTGATCAGTTGAAGAACAAAAAGATTTATTCATGTCTAATGTGTATGATTTACTCATGCAAAATGCTAGTATTTCTTTGTTGGAGTCAAATCTTATACACTATAAATTTATGACACTATTATTATACATTTTATGCCTTGTCACATGTGTTTTTATAGAATACTTTGCATTTGTCCCGAGAGTATGTTTTCCTTGTGGTTTTCATTATTTACCTTCTAGTGGCCCTTCATTAGGAGATCCCATGAGTTTATCTATGCATCATGATGATGCAACACTTTTTTTTATGTTTATAGGGATAATCCTATGGATCCTTTTATGTTTTCTTGTGATATATCTTTGATAAATTATGGAGTACTATCTTATACATCTCATGTTGAACAAACATATGCGATGCATTCATAGAGTAGAGGAATAACATGCTTATCTCTTATAGTTTTTAATTGATTTTTGTGAAAATTATGTGCAATTTTTTGCTTATTTATCCTATGTCTTCCTTTACCATTAAACATGATGCACATACACATATGCAAATAGGATATATTGAGGATAATATTTGACATTGATTGAGCCTTATCATGAAAAATTATATCATTTAGAAAGTCGTATTAATGAGTTTAAAAGCTTGAAAATAATGAGTACATGAATTAAATATTGCATCCTTTAGCAAATAAGATATGCACTATTATTTTTTACACGTATAATAATAGAGGTGGTCTTTTACTTCATATGAAATCCTAGTTTGCATGTCTAGCTTATTTTCATGAGAACAAGTTACTTGCTAGATTATTTCCAAGGAGTTGAAGGACACTATGCACTTATACGTTGTGGGTATTCACCTTATTCTTAGCTTATTTTCATGAAGACAAGTTACTTGCTAGATTATTTCCATGTTAGATTATTTGGAGTTGAAGGACACTATGCACTTATACGTTGTGGGTATTCACCTTATTCTTAGCTTATTTTCATGAAGACAAGTTACTTGCTAGATTATTTCCAAGGAGTTGAAGGACGATTATTTCCAAGAAGTTGAAGGACTATGCACTTATACGTTTTAGATATTCACCTGAAATAAAATTTATTGAACATTTTTAATTCACCTTATTCTTAGATTAATATTGATCATGTATTACTATTGATTAAAGCATACAATACAAATAAAAAGAGAACACAAACAAAACAAAAATTTAAACTAAGTGTTACATTACGAAAATTAAACACATTATTTGATTTTTTGAATTGTGTGGCCCATCCCAAAGATAGCCTTTCAAAAATTCTCGATGGCCTACCTATGAAGGAAGGCCAAAGAGGGGGTTTGGAAATAGTTTTCAACCAGCAATTGACGCGCCTCGGTTATAACCTCACTAGCTGCGTCATTGCCCCAAGCGCAAAGATACCTTCCTTCTCCTTCCACCCCTTACTATATACTCATTCGTACTGGCACTATTTCTTCCGCAGCAAATGTGGGATTAAAATTATCATGTGATGTAATATTGCCTCGGCCATAGCAGGGTGCCTTCATTGTTATTTTTACACAATTCTGCAGAGATTTTCAGACATACGAAGTTTTAGTTTTAGAGCGAGATATAAGAACTATTTTCTTTCAAACCCATCGATCATTTACATGGCTCCTAGTTATCATTCTTAACAAACATTCGGTTTCTAAAGTATTCCCTCTTTAAATTATCAACCTCTAATTTAAAGGTTATCCCTTTCTCCTCCTAGGTAGCTAAGGATTAGTTTGGGCCTTGTATATGGATGAATTAGTATTGTAATTTTATGAAAAATAAAAAATAAAATTATAAATTCAATTTAGCATACACTTAAAAGAGTTATCTATGTATGGAGTTTTGTTTATTTATATAATTCAACATTATAATTTTTAGTAATTTTTTGTGAGTTCAAATCTAATAAACATTTAAAGGTTTATATACATGTGTGGATTTTAAAACGTATATGTAGAAAGAAAGGTTAAAGGAATTTTATCTCAAGGAATATAAATTTATCTTATATCATTAGTTGCATGTGTGGAATCTATTGTTTTTATATACATAGAAAGGTCTTGTAACAATAATCAATATGCTTGAATGCTTAGTGACAAATAATTTAGGTATTAGTATATATGTGGTATGAGTTGTTGAGACTTAATATGTGTCAATATGTGTCTTTAATTATCATGTTTACATCTCTAGAATCACCCTCCTTGGCCCTATGAAGCCAAAAGTGTGGAGGAGTGACGCACTCTTATCGATTGGCCTTTTATCTACCATGGTTTGATCATGAGGCATGCATCTTTGTCTAGGTTGACATACATCCTTGGGCCTAGATATCAAGTGTCTTTTATAGGAATATGGAGTTGCAGATTTTGGAGTCAATATAGTCTTTCATTCATGCAAGCATGTCAAGAAAAAGTAAGTTTTTTAAATTTTGATGATCACGAGGCATGCCTCTTTGTCTAGGTTGACATAAATCCTTGGGCCTAGATATCAAGTGTCTTCTATAGGAAAATGGAGTTGCAGATTTGGGAGTCAATATACTCTTCCATGCATGCAAGCATGCCAAGAAAATGTTCTTTTTTTTTAATTTTGAGAAGGCATTTGAGATAAGTCGTGATGTTGTATAGTGTATAGTTTGGCAAAGATTTATTGCTACAATAGGAGTTAATTTCCAAAATATGGAGGATGCATGTGTGTGCATGGCTTACAAGATACTAAGTGGGAGCCAACCAACTTATTTATGGATATGCAATTTTTCTATCCAATGATATGAGTTAAAATATAAAGGAGTCATGGGAGAAAGGAGAAGAGTTTGACTATCAAACATGTGTAATATTATACATGTTGTAAATTATAGCATTAAGACTGGAGAGTACTATTAGTGAGGCAATAATTGCATATAAGACTTTTCTCAAATAATTTCTTATAGTCTACAAAGCCTAAGGATATTGTTGTGCATAGAAGATAATGTGAAAATGGGCAAGAGTTGTAAAGCCTATTCTTGCCTTATGATTATATTCACATTTGATAGAATATTTTATATTGGTACTCATGGACTTATACAATTATGTTTGATTTTTTATTATTGATTGTATTGGTATCGACATCATGCTTGTAATAGTTTGACTTTATGTGAGATCATTGAGATGATGGCAATTGTATTTTATTCCGACTATTTATGTAAATGCTTATAGGGAATCTTATTTTCTATGTAGAATATCATGATTTGATTCCAATTATATTATCTTAAGTGTTAATACTAATCAAATTTTGACTTGAGAGTAGTAATTTGAAAAGGGGTGTTTGATCATGGTAAAAATTAGAAATTAAATAATAAAATATTATTATATTTTAAATATGAATTGTGTGTATGATAATGTGTAATTTCCTAGCTTTCACACTAAGACATTAAAGGATAAAATATAATGAAATATTTTTCATGGTGGGTATGTGTACCTGATCATCATGGAAAAAATAGGCCCTTAACTGGCAATGAAAATTTAGAAAAATCAGAGTTAGGCAACTTGACGTAAAAATTTGAATAAGTTATCTATATTATTTCAAAAATATGTAAGAATAGAATCTGTAGAAAATTGAATTTAGTTTCTAAACTACTAGATATATATATATATTTATTTGGTGAAAATTTGAAATTTCAATGCAACAATACTTAAATTTTAGGGAAAAATAAGAAGTAGGTGTCTATCTGACCACCCTAACCACAATAAAATGATAATTTTTTTTAATAATATTTTATATATAAGTAGAGGACTCATGTCCCGATGTGATGCATATTTTTTTGTATTTTTTTTCCAAGTCAATAATTAATTATGAATTTTTTATTACAAATTTTAAAAAATATAAAAACTCATATGTCTGACCACCTTAACTTGGTCAAAACTTCATGAAATTCAATTTTTTTTTTTAATCCTATAGTATGCGAAGCATAGAATGTGACACATGTTTTGGATTCAAAAAATGTGATACGGTTTGAAAGATATAGATGTTTTTCAATCAACCTATCAATCAAGACTTTAGTCGTAATTCAAATAGAAAATGAATAATAATCATTTATTAAATTCAAAGTAAAGTATAATTTATATTGGTAGAAAGTTGAGAATCTCCTTTAAAAACCCTTTTCGTTTCATCAATTTAGGGTAAAAAAAAAGTCGTCAGCCACATGGGCGAAGTCTAGAAAAGCAAGGTAAGTTGTTAAACACATTTTTTGTGTTGACTTCTTAAGATTGGCATGTCCTAGCCAAATTCCAAAGAAAACCCGAGGCTAATCCCTAGGTAGTAGGTTTTGTGTCAAACATATCAGATATCCGATTTTTTTTATATATAATTTTAAAAAATCTAATATAGTTTTTAATATATGATTTAAAAAATTGAAATTTTCAAATCAGATATTCGATTTATTTTATATATAATTTTAAAATATCTAATACATTTTTTAATATATGATTTAAAAAATTGCAATAAATAATTTATAGTTTATTTTAATATATCTAGTTGAGAATATACAATATAGTTTATAATTCAATTAATTTATGATAATCTCTTACGGAATTATGTATAATATATAATATATTATACTATTATGTATAATATTTAAATATTGTTTATATATTCTAGTTAATGTATAAATATTTATATATATTAAGGGTAAGTGCACCAATCTGTGACACAATTTAGGTGCCAAATTGAAAAAACGTTCAAAAAAACCCAAAATAAGGCATTTAGCGCACGCCAAATGACAAAAAAGACATTTGGCACATGCCAAATGACTAAAAAGACATATGATTCACACCAAATGTATTTTTAGACATAAAAAGCAAAAATCGGGTTTCAAACCCTCATTTTGTCTTCAACCCGCGGCTTGAGGAAGAGGATTTCAGGTCTGCAACTCGCACTCGCCAAATCTCTTCCATTGTTTGCATGGAATTAGTTTGCAATTTTCCATGAGGATGCCGCCAACACGTTGGAGAGGTCGAAGATTACAAAAAGGTGTGTATTTTTATTCTATTTATTTGGAATGTAAATTTAAATAGATTTTTATAATAAAACTTTGTTCTAATTCTTAGGGAATGAATATCCACCTCAAAACATTGAGAATTCACAATCACCGCCTCATGAAGAGCCTCCTATACAAGAACAACTTGAAATCCCTCCATCAATTCATAGGCATCCTCAAGGAACACAAGAAAATATTCAAAATCAAATTGAAAATAATAAAAAAGATATTCAACAATTAATTGCAAGATTAATCGAGCATGCCGAAACCCACCCTTATAGGAGAGGGATTGCTGAATCATTGAAGTCAATTTTAACTCATGTAGGAGAAATGAGTGAGCAAATGAATTTTTGGTCAACTAAGAGACATGAGATGAGACAATTTTATGCTAATGGTTTGTCATATGCAGATGTCAAAAAACTAAAAATTAGCAAGGCCGAGTTGTGTGCCCTATTTATAGACCCAAAAACCAATGAACCTTTGTCCCATGCATGCAGGAGGTTCCCCATCCATTGGTGCCACAATGAGTTAATTAAAAATAAATTTTGGGAGCGGTGGTGGATGGTATTTGACCAACCTCCATGCAATAACCATGAGGTGCCACAATAATTTTTGAGAAAACTCTATTGCGAGTTTGTCCTCAATAAAATGCCAAACTATTTTGACATCTTAGACTTTCAGGGTAGAGGTGGGGGCTCCGCACACAATAGACCTACTGCACGACGTAATCCACAGTTGGCACCGAGAGCCTTGGGCAGACCCATGGTGGAGCATGTCGTTGTTCCTTCCATCGTTAAGGATAGTGTGGGGGTGGACACAATGAAGTCGATTGGCTCACTCACCCAGACCATTTTACAATGTGTGAGTCCTCTAGTAGAGCCTCATGTGGAGGAGACATGTAGGCCTCGAGCTCCACCCCACCATTGTGGCACTTGTGGTGTTGTTTGCTCGTATGATTATGAGGGTGCTCGTGATGCAGCTACATAACCTACGTCAGTTGCAGAGGCGATGGCTTTCATAGATGATATTCTGAATGATACATTTGGCATTGACACTCAGGTAAAATTTAGCAAATTATTTTAATGTTGTTTATTAAAATATATTTTGAAATTTAATAATAACTAAATTAATAGAATTTTGATATGATGAAATTTTAGGATCTCACTGTTCATGAGGGATGCTCTATTCCTATAGACCCTTATACATTCTCGATGATGAGTCCATAGGTATGCAACTAGTATTGAAAATATTATTATTGCATTTGAACAGTTGAATGTTATATTTGAATGTTTGTCTCATAACATGATTCAAATTTCAAATAGTTTCCTGGTGAACCTTCTTCCTCCACACCTCGTGATTCATATCCTCAAACAATGTACACTCAGGTAGCCTTTATTCATTAATGGTGTTGTAAATCTATGTTAGATAGTTTTCATAATTTTGCGTATATACAAATCTAAAAAATTGATGAGAAACACAAACATTGCATTCAAGTATTCCTTGATCGTGTCACATTATGTTCTCCTATATCAACATGATACCTAAGATATTGTTTCATTTACATATGTTGATAAGAGATAGCCCTGGTGATGTTGGTGGCACGATGGACCATGGAGTTGTGCAACAATAGCCAGTTCTGATCCATTGAGAGAGGTATGGAGTAGATTAGTCGATTTGAAATTATATTTGCTCTTTTATGGTCTATTATAGAAAATGTTCACGATAATTTTATGTAGTTTAATTTCTATCTTCATGGTTGCTACAAGTGGTTGTCACTCCAGATCATGGACGTGGTGATGTTGTAAATGTGCATGATGACTATATGTATGTGGTAAGTGATTATATATTTTGTTTTTGATAAAAGGGTAAAACGGGTTTTACAGGGACCCGAAACCACAAAGTTTACAAAAAAGCGAAGAGAACACCAAAGTTCCACCAAGAAAACAGCTGCCCGAGAAAAAACCAGCAACAATCAAGCACAAAGGACCAGAAGGGTCAAGAAAGAAGGGACAGCAGAGAAAGAACACATAAAGCCCCAAACATTACTTCAGAGACCTAAGGAAAGTCTCTGTCTCTGCCTCCAAATCTTGCATATCAATAACCCCCTTTTAAAATGTTTGAACCATTTTCGGAGTTAGGGGGGCCTTGCGCTTCAAATTGGCATGGGTTCTTCTAGAAATGCCACCATCCGTGTCCTGGCCTTTGTCTTCAGTATCTTCCAAGTCCACCACCAGAGATCCTTGTTGGGCTTTGTCAAGCTTTTTAGTCATCGCATTAATAATTATAGCATTATGTCTTGCTATATGGTTGTTTTGTTCTGCGATAGTTCTAATGGTATTCCTTAAGCATTCAGCATCGGTATCAATTTTCCTGTTACTATGCCCCGCTTCTTTCTTACCTATTTCAGCAATCTTAGCACCCATTTCCTCAATCTTACTTTGCAGGGCCCAGTTTTTAATTTTAAGCTCATTGATTTCAGAGAAGGTCCAATCCAAAAATATAGAATGGGTCTCAGAATTGGTTTTATTTTGTTATATGTCATTCCACAATTCAATTTCTATGTTTTAACATCTTTACTTTTAATTGTATCAGTTGAAGGTCTAGAGTGAAGAGAGGAGGAGTAGCGAGCATGTTCGAAAGACAAGAGAAGCAATAGTCACTCCATCCAATCGAATTTTGAAGGTAGAAAGAGATCTATTTCCTTCCGCTAGAGGGAAATGACTATGTATTAGTGTTGTTTGTTGTATGCCTATGTGGCATTTTGGAACATATGTTTTGTACTATTGATATATATACATGATGTTTTATGTCCATATGGCTCCTTTGTACTAAGCCTATATGGTTTTTTGGATATATTTATATACTTTTATCAATATATATCATTGTATAGCCTTTCAGATTTTTTATTAAAGAAACTCTTATTTTGCTACTACCATTCTTGAATGATGTTATCATGCGTATTGTGTAATTTGTATGCTTTAATTTTGTAGGAATGGATTTTGTTTACATCTAATACTTTAATTAATTACTTTTGAATGCTCAGTAAGCCCCATCTAAAGCGTATTGTATAAATAAGCTCCATTCGTGGTGGTTTGTATCCTTTGGAATGCTTCAATTACTTGTGCCTCACTAATGCAGAGGCAAGGAAGCTCAAACCCAATCAGTCTAACAGCCTGCCTTCAAGGGGCTCCTAACAAGATTAATACAACCTATTTTCAGCAATCTACACAACCTTAAAGCCCCATCAAACCAAACTTTTCATTCAACACCTTACCCAACAATCCACCCTTATAGCACTCAAAACCTGATCCAAGCCTAATTTCTCCCAACCTTTCCAAAACACCTGACCATTTAAAGGTGGATTAAAATACCCTTTTCAAGGTTGCACAACATATGCCAAAACCAATAGTAACTCTTTTGGACCAACATGAACTTGCAATACACCTCCCTCGCTTTAGGCTTCACAATTAGACCTAATTTCCAAAGGAACCCCCTCACAAACTTACCTGTAAACCAAGTAAACTTGAAACAGTCATAGGGATGCTCACCAAACTCAGGATTCTCCCATTTTAAGAGCCCCAAGAACTTGTTCTATTCCTCTACTCACAAACCCTCCTAAACCTTCACAAAAACAAGGGTTTTAAAGAAACTCATAACTCCAGACCTCCCCCAATCCTTCCAAAGGTCCAAACACCCCACAATACCTCTGCCCTAACTTAAAAGACACTCACAATCCCATTCCTTTCAGTATTTCTCATATTCACTACTTGAGTTCCTTGCTTTCATGGTGGAAGCACCCCTGAACAACATTATGTTAGTGTAATTAATTAATTATTACACTAGCATAAGTTAACTTAGGTCTTAATTAATCATATTAGTCATAGATTGCATTTGATCATTTAATAATGTTGTTGAGATAAGATTCCCTTCTAGAAGATGAGTTATCTTTTCTAGAACTTATCTCCATCTTGTTATCATTCCCTAGGTAGTTGGTTAGGGTTTCTTGTTGTCACATGAAGTGTGATTTGAACACTTGGCAATATCCTTTGCATTCTAGGTTTAGCACTTGCCTATATAATCAGGCATATATATTCTTTGTAAGATATCTATATCTAGATCATAATAATAGAATCTCTATTTGAATGCCATTATCATACTTTCTGTGTGGTTGAATATTTCTTCTTGGCAAAGATCCTCCATTGAAGACTGCAGCTTCATCAAGGACACCTGTGCATCCATCATTCCAACACATTAGAACTTCACACCCCACTCAGTTTATTCATTCTCTCAGCCTCCAAAGTATTCATACACCAAACTAATCATGGTACAGGCCAATCCACCGAGCCACAGGGTTAGAACAGTAGGTGGATTGGCTAATGTGTCATGGTGTTGCCCTCAAAACCCCTAACACAAAAAATAGAGCAATAACCAAGTTTGTTGATTCCACACACACCAACGGTGGATTTAAACCTTTAGAAGAGATGCAAAGAGAGAAAACACATATGCAATCAAGTATCCAAAGCCTCAAGTCATGATAGACTTGTACGAGCCTGTGCAAGGCAAAGAAAATTTAGGAAAACAAAGAAAACCAGTGATCAATGTTTTCAAAAGTATATTTTCTTATTAGAAACTGAACAAAATCAACCCTCAACTTGGGGTATTACAACAATATATCTTGATACCACCTTCCAACTACCCCTTGAGCCGATCAACCACCATAACCACCCTTTGTTAGATTTCTAAGATGACAATTTTCCAATTTTGCTCTTAATTACCATTCATTCACAACTTGATTTTGCAAATACCACCTAACTAACCTATTAAGCCTTTTAAATACAATTGCAAGGTATTTCCATAGCATATAGAGATATAGAGAGAAAATAAAATAAATATTTTAACTAATGAATTATAAAAAATGGATTTTTGTAGTTTATATTCATGTCGTTGATTACATTGCATTGCGCATCTTTCAAAGTCAAAGCATTAGTTCACTTTGCATAACTTTTGGATAAGTACTATGAGGAGGTAGAACATGTATGGATAAAGGATGGAATCCTAGTTGATATTGTGATTCCACTTATTACACTTTTTAAGTTATACAATCTCATTATTGAAGGAACTACACAATGAAAAAAAATGTGATAAAGGAAATGGAAAGATAATACCGTCTCATCCAAACTACAAGAATGCCTAGTCTAGCTTTCACATTTATGATGAAGATAAAAATGAGGTAGAATCAAACAAGGAAAAAGAAGAACAATAACATCACAACACACCTTATTGACTTGAAATTCAAAAACTGATTATACATAACTCAACTTAAATATAAGAGACATGCACTAAATTCATCACAAAACCAATTAATGGCCCGAATGTTTCAATTGATCATATTGTGTTGATACCAATTCCTTCAAATTTTTAGATGGCTAGCCTCCCCATTACATGTACCATCATCACATTCAACTTAATAGATGTATTTGTAATACTTATTTAATCAATATAAGAATCAACCCATAAGACTTATTTGATCAATATAAGAATCAACCGATACATTCAAGTTCAAATTTGATCAGTATAAGAATCAACCCATACATTCAAGGTCAAATTTGATCAATATAAAAATCAACCCATACATTCAAGTTCAAATCATCATGAGTTCCTAAAACTTTTGATTTTATGGAATAATATAATCATCATATAATAATCCTTCAATAAATAATTATGTTTCAAATTTCCATAACACGAGATTTTATTGCAATAATCATAATCTGCACCTATTTTTGGGACTATTAAGATTATCTACAAAGTCCGTGACAGAAGTAAGAACTTATGTTTGTCTCTCTAGATTTGTGAGAATAATTTCAATTAAATAAGTTATTGACATTAATCAAGTAAAACACTATTTTATTTTTTTGATTTATTCATTCACCCCTTCATATATACTCATTCGTACTCACTCTCTTTCTTCCGCAGCAAATGTGGGATAACATTATCATGTGATGTAATATTGCCTCGACCATAGCAGGGTGCCTGCATTGTTATTTTTACACAATTCTGCAGAGATTTTCACACATAAGTTTTAGTTTTAGAGCGAGATATAAGAACTATTTTCTTTCAAACCCATCGATCATTTACATGGCTCCTAGTTATCATTCTTAACCAACATTCGGTTTCTAAAGTATTCCCTCTTTAAATTATCAACATCTAATTTAAAGGTTATCCCTTTCCCCCTAGGTTGCTGAGGATTAGTTTGGGCCTTGTATATGGATGAATTAGTATTGTAATTTTATGAAAAAATAAAAAATAAAATTATAAATTTAATTTAGCATACACTTAAAAGAGTTATCTATGTATGGAGTTTTGTTTATTTATATAATTCAACATTATAATTTTTAGTATTTTTTGTGAGTTCAAATCTAATAAACATTTAAAGGTTTATATACATGTGTGGATTTCAAAATGTATATGTAGGAAGAAAGGTTAAAGGAATTTTATCTCAAGGAATATAAATTTATCTTATATATCATTAGTTGCATGTGTGGAATCTATTGTTTTCATATACATAGAAAGGTCTTGTAACAATAAGCAATATGCTTCAATGCTTAGTGACAAATAATTTAGGTATTAGTATTGTATTAGGGAGAAATTTTCAGATTAATGCAAGTAAGCATAAAACTATTAAACCCCAATTAACAATACATCACAAAGGAAAGCATGAAACATAAAAACATGAAACAAAGTCACCTGATTTTCAAGCTTCCATTGGTTGACCTCCATTGGCCTTCTCCATCTTGCTGAAAATGATATGATTGCCCTCAAATTGAGATGCAATTATCACCTATATCTAAGCAAAGCAAAATATTGAAGTATTATGAGTGCTCAAGTGCTCAAAGCTCTCAAGCACGCTGAAGATAATTGTGTGTCTAAAATGGCTTGAGAGAATGCCTTTTAAAGAATTTCAAATTAAGAATGGATGGCCAAGATTAAAATTTTATAAAAACTTAAGATCAAAGGCCAAGATTGAATGTGATAAGAAGCATTAGGGTTAGGGCAACATTAGGTCAAAGTTAGGGCAAACTTTGAAATGAAGGGCTAAGATTTAGACAATTAAATCAATGGTGGACAATAAATAAGATAGAAATCAAATAATAGAAATTATTTGATTTATGGAGGAATGTTGACTTATGAATTAAATAATGGTTTAATTCATAAATGAGAATGAGACAAAAGAAAACAAATTATTATTTATTTGGTGAGATGAAAAGTGGGATAAATGGATAAATTTATCTAATTCAAGGATAAATGGTAATGTGATGGAGGAAATAATCATGGAAGGATAATTGGGAATTATGAAATTAGGGCATAATCAAATGATGAGGACGTTTGACATAGAAAAATGCAACTTGGGGGCCTAAGTCATTTTTATGTGTCTACATTTTGCCCCTCTTTGACATAATAAAATTTATCGCGTTGTGCCAAATAAAACAAGTCAAAAATATGCCCCAGTGTGGAAGTAGGGAGAGGAAGGATGACGAGGAGGTAGTTGTGTGCCCCCTCGAGAGGACAGACGAGTTCAAAGAACACGAGTGGGCTCTCGAAATGGATGAGAAGACTAGAGGATGAAGGAATAAAAGAAATGCTAGTGTGGAAGACATGGATGTTAGGAGGAAAAATCAATACTTCAATATCTTGCCAAAGAAAATAATAGGTGTTGCATAATCATCATTGGGCGGTAAAATGTTACAAATGGACAACAAACACCATGATATGAAATAGACCATGGTGTGCAAGGCCATCCACTTGCGAAAAACAAACAGTCGCAGACAAGGAATGTCCTGACTCATACTGAGGGCTAAATTGCCCCAGTCTTTTTGTCAAGACACACCAAAGACAAAAATCAAGGAAAATCAGGTCATGAGACGTCATCGCACCTCTAAATCCTTCTTGGGACATCCTCGAGGTAGCTAGTAATAGGACCAAAAGACAAAATAATATAAAGATAAGACAAAATAGACCGGCAAAATCAACAACCATTCAATATGTTTGCCAATATTTGTTTGTCAAAGGTTGATTGCATGATGGCTTGTCAGTTTGATGATTTGATAGTTAGATAGTTTTGACAGTTTGATGATGCCTGTCGTCAGGAAGGACACATCCTGAAAAGGCCAAGGACTATGTGACAAAGCCTGTTGTCGGGAAAGACACATCCTGAAAAGGAAAATGACATTGTCACGGAGCCTGTCGTCATGAAAGACACATCTTGAAAAGGCAAATGACGTTTTGACGGGGTCCCATTCCAAGAAGGACACATCTTGAAGGGAACCATTAAGGGACTAAGTTGACATTGTTTTGGCAATTTGACAGATTGTGGCTTGATGACTAGGTGGACTATGTTGTCTATTGGTCCATGATTTGAATGTTGACATTTCGATGACTTTCTTATGTCTAAGTTTGACTATCTGACTTACTAGACTAATACAACGAACCCTAAAGGATAGACCTAGGTGGCCTTGGGGGCGCATTGACAGATGGCCTTGCCTACGTCATGCACTCAGAGACCTCGTAGTTCGACTTGACCCTTGAATTTGTTTCAATGATGAAGGACCAAATCATGATTTTTATTATTTATTTGACAAACCTAAAGACCTAACCTAATGCCTCAGGGGTGCATCGGCAGATGGCCTTGCCTACGTCCAGTCGTAGAGGCAACGTAGTTCGACAATGACAAGGACTAACCTGACTGACTCTAACTCTTTTTTTGGGGATTTTGAAAGTTATTTGGATGTTTTTGTATTATTGACATGTTTTGATTTTTTTGAACTTTTGGAGTTTTATGATTTTTATTTTTTGTCTTTTTTGAATATTTGATTTTTTTCTTTTGTCAAATATTTTGATTTTTTTGTCTTTTGTTGAATATGTTGATTTTTTTTCATTTCGAGAATATTTCATTTTTTTGTCTTTTTAGGAATACGCTAACCTCCAATGACAAGTGCAGAATCTAATAAAACTGGGTGTTAGGAAATTGCCCCGAGCCAGGTCTCAGACTAACCATCAGGGATGGGGTGGGACAGGGGTTTAGTATGGACAAAATATGGAGGAGAAAGGACGTAAGACATCAACCGCTTGAAATTCATGATAAAGATGACCAGGCCTTATGATGGATGTCAAATGGGAGATGATGGGAGGTAAAGGTATTGTGACAGATGAGGGTGGAAGACCAAGTAGAGTGATAGTAGATGACGGAGCAAAGACATATTACACATGGTGCCTGTTTGCCAAGTTTTCACCATGGTACTTATCCAAGGCGCCACCGAAGTGGTTTTCACTATTGGACGGATTATTTCTCTTTACTATGTTGATGTTTTTTTTAATTTTTTTGTGTTGTCACCAAGACGCCTGTTTGCCAAGTTTTCATCAAGGTAACAATTTTCTTGATTTTTTCTTTTTTTTTGCATTTTTATGGTTTTAGCATGGCACTCTAAAGCTATGTATAGAATTTGCACAGGTGCAAGCTATTGATAGGCTCAAACAAAGGTTCCCCTTCAAGTGTGGATAACTAACAAGCACCAGAACCAAAAGATGTTGTTATGACATATGGACCCAGCCAGTTGGGCTCAAATTTGTCAGGTTTCTCACGTTTTGCTTGATTTTTTGGATTCTCCATCAACACTAAGTCACCAATGTCAAATTGTGGAATCAAAACTTTGTTGTTGTAATTGTGGAAAAGGCTATTTTGATATGCTTGTAGATGAGTGAAGGCCCTTTGTCTGCATTCATCAAGCAATTCTAACTCATGCATTCGAGATATATGATATTCCTCATCGTCAATAAGCCCTTTCATGGAGACCCATAGGGAGGGGACTTCGACCTCGATAGGAAGGATAGCCTCAAAACCGAAGACTAGGGAAAACGAAGTGGCACCAGTGGGTGTACGGATGCTCGTGCAATATGCCCATAGGGCAGGGTTAAGCTGAATGTGCCAGTCATGACCAGCATCATTGACAGTCTTTTTAAGAATTTTGATTATGGTCTTGTTGGATGCCTCAGCTTGGCCATTGCCTTGTGGGTAATATGGTGTGGAAAAGCAATGTTGAATGTGGAATTTCTCACATAACTCACAGACATCTTGATTTTTGAAGGGACGCCCATTTTCAGTGATGATGGTTTGGGGGACACCATACCGACATATGATGTAATTGAGGATGAATTTGGAGATTTATTTACCGGTGATGTATGTCATAGGGATGGCTTCAACCCATTTTGTGAAGTATTCAGTGGCAGTGATGATGAACTTATGACCATTTGATGAGGTGGGATGAATTTTGCCTATGAGGTCAAGTCCCCATTGGGCGAAGGGCCACGGTGAAGTGATAGATTGCAACTCTTGCACAGGTGCATGAATGAGGTCACTATGTATTTGGCATTGTCGACATTTATGCACAAAGTGATAGGCATTCTGCTCCATTGTAGGCTAGTAGTAACCTAGTCACATGATCTTTTTGGCCAGGGTTGGACCACTAGAATGGGCTCTGCATATACCTTCGTGTACTTCACATAAGGTAGTTTGGGCTTCATTAGTGTCGAGACATCTGAGTAAGGTGGTGTCAAAGCTAATTTGATATAGGGTATCATCGATGATGGCATAGTGAGCGGATTTACGGATGAAGGACTGGTGTTGATTGTTGGAAAGGTCAGGTGGTAGGGTTTGGGAATGTAAGTATTCATAGATATCTTGGTACCAAGGGGAATTGGGGCCAACAAGCTCACATAACATCTCAGATTCTGGGATATCAAAGGCAAGGACCAACAGTTGTTCCACTAAGAACTCATATTGTGACATGTTGTTAGGGATATCCAAAAGAGACCCAATAGTGGCCATGGCATCTGCTGCTTTATTTTGAACACGTGGCACTTGGCAAAAGGAGATGTCTGCAAAGTATTGCTTGAAACTATCAACCATTCTTTTGTATGGGGTCAATTTCTCATCCTTAGTATCATAGTCATCGTTGAACTGTCGAATGACCAATTGTGAATCACTGAAGACCTGTAGACTCTTGATTTTCCATTTTATTGCCATATGTAATCCTGTCAACAAGGCTTCATACTCTGCAATGTTATTTGTGCATGGGAAGGCTATCCTAAAAGATTTAGGGATTGTATCACCTTGAGGGGTAACAAATAATATACCCGCACCTGATCCATGATTAGTGCGCGAGCCATCAAAATACAATTTCCATGTTGTTCGTGTGTCCAGTCTGAATATTGACTCGTCAGGAAAGTCTGAAACCAAAGGGTGATTGGCTTGTGTGGGCGCATCTGCTAGTTGATCAACAATGACTTGTCCTTTTATTTCCTTACGATCCACATACTGAATGTCATATTCACTGAGTATCATGACCCATTTAGCCAATTGTCTTGTTAATGTGTGGTGTACCGACACTCTGCTGATTTGTTTTCTCTTAATTCGTAGGTCTGATTTTTCGTTTCAGTTTGTGTTTCTTCTTATGCTTTGATTTTGTTTTCCAAAATTACAAGAATAATACATAAAGAGCATACGCATACCATGAAAGCTTCAATAACTAAACTAATGGAATAACTTGAAAACATTACTCATTTCGATGTCTAGATATAGTTCCTTCATTACATAAAGGTCGCTTACAATATATAACTTACACTAGGTTTGATGTTGAGTATTACATAAGTCATATTTTAACTTACAGCCAAAACACAATGTGAATAGTGCCCTGCTACAGTACCCGCACCCAATGAAATGCTGATTTCTCTTCGAAGATGAACTTCTCCCACCAAAAACCGTAATGGGAAGCCTCCTAGGGTAAGGGCGCCCCCTTTAGGTGAAGTTGCAGCCTTGTAAAAAGGGCGTTTCTTTTGCTTTGGCTGAATCAAACCCTCACAAAATGCGGCTGGCTGTAGCACACCAAAAAATAGCTCCAAAATACCACAAAATGCGAACAGCTCTTGAACAATCGAGATTGGAGACAACGGCAACCCAAACCACTCAAACCCAAGCTCGAACAACTTGCAACCAACAACGTAGATCTCCAAAAGAGCAGCAAAATAACAGATCAGCAACTTTAAGGTGGTGTTTCACACCCTCAAGCAGCTCCAAACGAACAACCAAGCCCCACCAAGCTCACCCACTGCAAGAAATAAGGAAACCCTAGCTTCCTTCTTCCTCCAAGCTTCACTCCCAAGTTTTTTTCAAGCCAAAATGATCATCTAATGAAGCAATTCGAATTTCCTCTCTTGCCTTTTATAAATTTACAAAGGAAACACTATTCATTAAAGTGAACACTATTCACTTAAGTTATTTCTTTTTTCACTTTATGAATGAATAGTAACTGAAAAATATAAGGTGACCCCTTCCTTTTAAAGACACATGGTCCCTAGGCCGATGATGGTGAAATAAAAGGTGAGTATCATTAATTTAAGCACAAGTATCGTGCCAAATGCCACAATTCACCCTGCCACCATACTCCGGAGATCCACACTACAAATTGACGACCAAGTGCCCGTCCGAGAAACCCTATATCTAGAACTATTAGCCTATGAGGGTCAGGAAAATAGGCTAATCCCCCAACTCTGATGCTCGTGGAAAAGGGGACATTACATAATGCCACCCTACTGAGTAGATATTTTAGGGGATCTATTTTTGCTACAAGCTTAGTCTGATGGTTTAACATGTAGTGTCTCAACTTTTGACCAGTAAAGACCACTTCAAGACAAGCTCGTTCAATTGGACTGTAGTTAAGCTCGTACCCCACCAAAGTGCAACTAATGTAATATATTGCGCATTCCTTTTCCTCATGGTCATTTTGAGCCAGCAATGCCCCCAATGCAACTGTAGTGGCTGAGATGTAGAAAATTAGGGGTTTTCCATCAATAGGCAGCATCAGGACAGGAGGCGTCAAGATATATTCTTTGATCTTCTGAAAAGATGCCTCACACTTGTCTGTCTAAATAGAAGGAACTCCCATACGTAACAAATACTGAAAAGGTTGACATTTATCTGCAAGTTGTGTAATGAAGCGCCTAATGGACTGGAGTCGACCCTATAGTGTTCGAAGTTGAATGATACCTTTAGGTGGAGGCATGTCTAATATTGCTTTGACTTTTGTTGGGTCTACTTCAATGCCTCGACGGGAAACAATGTATCCCAAAAGCTTTCTTGATGTCATGCCGAAGACACATTTCTTGGGATTTAGGTGGACCTTGTATTCTTCTAGCCATGTAAAAATCTTGTCCAGGACTCTTAAGTGATTACCACGTGTCAAGGATTTTTCTAGAAGATCATCAACATAGTCTTCCATCAATGTGTACATGAGATCATGAAATATGGTGGTCATAGCTCTTTGATAGGTTGCACCTGCATTTTTCAGTCCAAAGGGCATGACATTCCAACAGTATGTACCCCATGGGCAAGTGAATGATTTCTTGTGTTGGTCTTCAGGAGTGATACGGATCTGATTATACCCTGAGAAGCCATCCATGAGGGACAACATCTCGTAGCCAGCTGTAAGGTCTACTATGATGTCAATATTCGGGAGTGGGAAGTCATCCTTCAGACATGCTTTGTTTAAGTCTCAAAAATCTATGCAGATACGGATTTGTCCATTTGGTTTTGTCACTAGTACAAGGTTTGAGATCTAGTTTGCATAGTCAATAGGTCTTATGAAGCCAACATCCAATAATTTCTTGAGTTCAATTTTGACCAACATAGCTATTTGAGGGTGCATTTTTCTAAGCTTTTGTTTGATGGGCTTTGCATTTGGATGTAATGGTAGATGATGCAGAACCAACTCGGGATCCAACCCTGGCATATCAACATAAGACCATGCAAAATTGATTTGGCATTCGATGCTTGAAATTCTAGTTTTTCCTCTTCTGTCAAGGATGCTGCAAAGAGAATAGTCTTAGGATTATTTGTCATACCAGTGTTGACCTCTATTATGTCTTTGATCAGCATTGGGGATCTCTCTGGATTGATAGGGATAAATTGCAACCCTCCATCCTCGGGTGCCTCAGAGAGGTTTTCACCCTTGGATATGTCCTTTCTTTTTACTTTTTCTTGGTCAGAAGGTGCCTTGCGGTTTTCACCTAAAGATCGTTTATTTTTTATTTTATTTTTTTCATTTTTATGACTAGAGGGTGGGACAGTCTCACCGAAGTATGCTGCAGCATCAAGATCTATAGTGTAGCCAGCCTTATGGTCCCCATGTGGTATTCCCTCTCGTAGTCCCATAAATTCATCAATGGCCTCATCATTTTCAAATATGTCCAAGTTAGGTAGATCTTGTTGGTCCCAATCGATCAATTGTGGGTAAATGAGGGAGATGCCATCATCGGTGTTAGTGAAGGATGGGGAAGCAGCTGATAGGGTAAAGATAGAGGTATTATTGAGGTCCCGAAAGGATTTGGTCCATGCTCTTTCATGTGTGGTCTTTGGTGGGTCAAGTTCATAAACTGAGTCAACGTGAATATTGATATCCATGAGGTTGGTAAGGGATGGGCGGGGTATGTAAAACTCTTTGAAGACATGATCAAGCTCATAGTCACTTGTGGTGCAAGAGTCCCACTCATAGTCATTAGATTCAATGTCATCATAATAGATGTAGGTAGGATCCTCAGATGTCTCAACATCTTTTGAAGCACTCACATCCTTATTTGAAAGCACCTTAGTACTTAAAGCACCAATCTTAATTGGTACAAACCTGAACCCTAAGTTCTTTGGTTGCTTAAGAGGAATCAAGGGTTCTCTCATTCCATTTTTATGTATACTAAGTCCACTGATTCCATAATAACCCATTTGTTTTATTAGCACAAAACCTTTGCCATATTGTTCTGTTGGTAGGGGTGGTAGATCTTCTTCGTCTCTGTAAATCCAAGCTGAAATATCATCAATGTCTTCGTTGTTTATCTCCCCCCATTGTGTGAAGGTGATGGTGGGAGGAACTTTAAAGACAACTCCGGGTTCCATCTTGAAACAAGGCCTACCATAACACTTGGGAGACTTAGGTAGATTTGTGATGCAATAGGCAGTATTTAGTTTATACTCGCCACAACCTTTATCTTGGATCTTGATTTTGGGGTCGATGGATGGGGTTTTGGATGTGGAAGATTTAATGAGGGTGGAGGGATCGATGTAACTAGATGAAGTGGCTATGGAAGTGTATGCAGAAGCTTCTCGATCGATAGGAACTTGGTGTTCAGGAACTCCCCTTAAATTGGTGCAATATTGGAAGGGATCGGGATCGCCAATGATCGTGACTTCGGTGCCATTATATGGAAATTTCAAGCATTGATGATAGGTGGAAGGCACAACTTTCATGGCATGAATCCAGGGTCTACCGAGGAGAAGGTTATATGGGAGTTCAAGATCCAAGACTTGGAATGTGGTGTCCATAACTACGGGTCCAAATCTGATAAGGAGCGTGATAACACCCTTGGAAGAGCGTTCTTTGTCATCATAGGCCTTGATTATAATACTTTTGGTTGTGTCTACACATGCTTTAGAATAGCCCAATGCCTTGACCAATTTTAAAGTGCAAATGTTTAGTCCAGCTCCGCCATCTACCAAGACTCATCTGACCTTGTGTTGATGGAAAAATACTTCAAGGTTCAATGGGTCGTTATGGCTAGACTTTAGCGTAGAGTAGTCTTTGTCAAAAAAGGAGACATGGATTGAATTAGTCAAGTGTCCAATCATGGCTTCAAATCGGTTGACATCCAAGTTGGTAGGAACATAGGTTTCTTTCAAAGTCTTATCAAGGATAGCTTTGTGTTTAGGTGATAGGCGTAACAACTCGAGGATGGAAATCTGTGTAGGTGTCTTGTCTAACTGGTCAACAATATTATAGTGGGCTTTATATTGTGGTTGCTTTGAAGACGGACTAGATAAAGTAATCTTAGCCCTGCGGGTAGTGACAGCGCATTCAGGAACCTTTTTAATGGTGATGGTATTGACATATTCATTAGCGGCACGGAGGTGATCAATTATCTATGAGTAATCAAAGGCATTCTTGGTATAATTGGCCTGATTGTCTGCCTATTGACCTGAGGTGGAGGGCTTTCCTTAACCATGGTCTTGTAGTGGATTCTTGAAGAATGTATGGTCTTGATTGGAAGTTTGTTGTTGTCCTGCAACCTCTATAGTACCATTTTCAATTAGGTCTTGAATTATGTTCTTCAATTGACGACATGATGAGGTATTGTGTCCTTTGATGCAGTGGTAGTCACAAAAGGCATTGTCATCCCACCAAGATGGATTGAACTATCCTGGGTCATATGGTTTAGGTTCTTGAAGTTGTATGACGTGTGATTGTACTAGCTTCTTCAAGATAGATTCAATTGGTTCTGGTAAAGGAGTGTATTGTCTCTGTGGGTATGGCCTTGGTTGTCTTGGGGGTCCTTGTTCTTGAGTATTTTGGACCACGTTAGCTGCTTGGTTGGAAACATATTGTGTATTCTTGTTTGCATTGGATGCTTTGAGAGGCAACGTGGGACCTGTTTGATTCACAACTTTGGCATCTACGACTCCATCGTGTGTCACATTCTTATTGTGGGACCAAAACTTGCTTTTGTCATTAGAGGTCTAGTGGTTGTGGTTGTTTTTGTTGCCAGGTGTAAGTTCACCTTGGGCGATTAGGACCTTTTCGATTGTCATGCCTTTCTCAACTAACTCTGTAAATGTGGCACAACAATGCACTTGTAAACGATGTTTCAACTTTGACTTGAGGTTTTCTACGAACATGTCTACTTTTTGTTTTCCAGGAATCTCGATAGGACGTCGGCTTGCCATACTACGCCACCATTGGAAGAAATTAATAAAGGACTCTCCTTCATCTTGTGTCAAGTGGCATAAGGTAGCAATTGTGACATCATTTTCAATGTTGTAAGCATAATTCTCCATAAATTTATTGGCGAGGTCATCCCATGACTTTATAGACCCTTTAGGTATCAGTGAAAACCATTCAAGTGTAGGCCCAATAAGACTTCTAGGGAAGAATCTCAAAAGGTAGCAATGATCGTATGCGACATCCACGCAAGCAGTGGTGAATTCTCATATGTGCTCAATAGGATTGCTCTTTCCCTTGTACTTAGTGAAATTAGGGATGACATACCCAAGAGGGAAAGGAGGCATTTTTATGCTAGTGTCATATGGATAAGGATATAGATCATGTGATGAGTACGTCTTCCTGTTTGACACTTGCATCCCTTCCACTTGCTTTTGTAGGGCAGCCAATTGGGCAGTCAATGCATCTATTACGGGATGGTTGGCAACATTGTTATGAGGTCCCATATTTGTGTTGTGTGGTCCCATGTTGTGTTGATATGATATTTTTGGGTTTGGAACGTTGTGCATATGTGGTGGATTTTGATTTTGTCCATGAGTATGGATGTGTGATGTGTAGGTTGGGATGTGAGAAGTGGTTAAGATATGTTGCATTGGTTGGGTGGGTTGTCTATGTATATTTTGGTTGCCAAAAAGGATTCCTTGTGTGTAGCCATATGATATGTTAGGTTGTGTCGTTTGTGATCCAAGTTGTCCTTGTTGAAAAGGATTATAACCATGTGATGTGTTTGTATTTTGACTATGTGGAGAATTCATGATTTGTCCTTGTAAGGTGTTCGTATTGATATGAGGACCTTGTGGTATTATGTTTGTGTTTGGTTGAGATCCTTGGATGAGAACCTGTCTTGCCTTAGGTCGACCAAGGATGTTAGATGTGGATGCCCTTATGGCCTGAGATGATGAACCAAAGGGAGTAAATGCCGAGCCAAAGGGTTGTGTTGTGAATAATGGTTGTGAAGTGGTTTGTGTCATGGGCTGTGACATAGATTGTGTCGCAAAGATGGATGAAGTGTTGGTAGTTGTGGTATTTGGGCTTGTGGTTCCAATGGGTATGGAAATTGTGAGTTGTGGTGTAGATTGTCCTTGGCTTATTTGTGTGTTTTCCTTGGGTGACATTGTTGCGCGTAAGGTGTTGACATCAAATCCTCGAGGTAGTTTAACACCTTCATGTAATAGTTTGGCTAAAGATCGTTTAGGGTCCAACATGACAATTTCATCCACAAGAGAGGCAACTTCAGGATTTTGTGAGGCAACCTCTACTTCTTCTATGAACACATTTCCATCTTTGTCTATAACAAGGAATTGTTCAAAAGGATTGTGTATCTTTGGTTGTTGATAAGATTTAGAGCCCAAATTGACATTGTCATGCCTTTCGAGGTGGATATTGTCATGAGGATCATCTGTGGTATTGTCATAGTTGAGGGTGCTTGTGTAATTGTAAAGATCCTCATCGTCATGAAAGAGGTCCATTTCTCGATGCTTCTTTTGTAATCTAGTTTCAACCATATAAGGCTTGCTCAAAATGAAGGTGGAAAATGCAAATGGAATGAGACTAAGACTATGTTTTGGTATTTTTTGAAATAAGGTATGTCTAAATGTAATGCAACTATTTTTGGATTTTATTTTGACAATAAAGAATGCAATATGATAATGGTGTCTAAAGGGAATGACTAATGCCAAAGGAAAATGAAGACTAAGATGACAAGTTATGACACTATTTTTTTTTTTTGTATTTTTGGAATAAGGTATGCAAAATGAGGACTAAGATGACTTGAATGTAAGATATGTAAATGCAATGGTCTAAGTGTTTTGGAAGAAGGTTACTCAACCACCCTAAGCTTGATTTATGTCTCAATTTTGGAATATCAAAGGACTTGTTTGAAGGACTAAATGACAATGACAAGATGACTAAGTGAGGTTTCCTAACTTGACTTATGAGTTGGAAAGGTCTCACAAAAGGACCACGACTAAAGGAAATAATAATGACTAAGTCTAATGATAACCTACTCTTGAAGGCAATGATTTTGCAAAGTATGGTAAGGTTTTCCTAACCCAAAATTTGCAAATGAAATGAGGACCTAAGGGCTAGTTTATGACTAAAAATGATGATGATGAGCTCTAAAGGATGCACCAAAATTTTGCAAAGATGAACTAAAACGTGCAAGAAATGGAAGATTTGAGCAATTTTATTTTTGGTTTTTAGTAGAGAAATTGTGTCACAGAAAGCTTCAAATGTGACTCAATAGAGCAAATGCATTGCAGAGGACAAAAAATGTGTTCCAGACAGAATGATTGCCTATTTTGTTTGCAAGTTTGACCGAATTTTGAAATGTTTCAAGTTGAATGCTTGTTTCCAAATTTGTGAGATGCTATTTGTTTGTTTGAATGTTTGAGAAAACACTTAGCAAACACAATATTTTGTCTTTGATCAAGCACAATGAAAACAAGCACAATCCTAGGTTAATCCAGGACAATATTTGCTAGATTCCACATGGGTTTCCCTAACAACACTTATTCTTAGCGTGTGAATTCAGAAGCTTGGCCGCACGGGCTCCCCCTTACATTGCACTCACTTCTCAGGCCAACCAAGCTTCCAACCCCCATGAAAATCCCATGGCAGATTGATCACCTCTACTAAGAACTGCAAGAATGTGGATGCCTTCACAACGACCGTTGCTGCGCTAGCAAATAGAAAGGATTTTGGCTACTACACAAAAGTTTATAGTTTGAGACCCCCGTTTGAGTGGCCACACATGGGGCAAAGATTAAGTTATGTTAAAGGAGGAATTCCAGCTTGAAGAGGTTATGCTCAACAAGGTTTTGGGGAATTCTAGTTTGTCAGTGTAACACATCCGCACTCATAATCCTAAGTTTTCTATTAGGATTCACATTTATATACCGGTTGGGGGTAGCTCAGCCAAAGAGCTCTATTGCCGGTCTAAGACGCCTTGGGGTGAGTACTTTTTCCCACCAAGGAAGACCCAATTCCTAGAGTCAATAACAGTTTCTCTTGCACCCAGGCTTGCACACATGCACAAGGGGAGAGGATACTTCTATTATTAAATCGGGGTTACACAAATTTTAAAAACAAAGTTCATTTTGAATGCCCAAATCCAAATGTGTGGGTGGTTGTACAAAATGTCGAAAGGTGTTTCTGAGTCTCAAGATCACCAAATGGCGCGAGGGAAGCACATACACACCTAGAAACAAAATGCAAACCACAAGACAATGCAAGCACTGGTAAATTTTAATCCTGCTTATGATGTCAACTCAAGCACTCAAGTTCTTTTTAGGCCCACTAATCAGTTTTTGTGAAAAAGGCACTCAAGATAAAGCAAAATAAAGCCAGAGCCCTGCAAAGCACAATTAGTAGTTTTGGCCTCCAATCTTTGACAAGCGAAAGTTGAATGTCCAAATCTTGATCGTTTGGGCCTGCAAAAAAAGAAAAATCTAAGATTAATCACAAAAATCAAAATTAAGCTAGGAAGCAAGATGACATTAATCAAACCGATTAAATTTAATAGACAAAATCTAATCTAATTAATCTAAATTCTAATTAATCTAGAGTCTAAAAAAACATGAAAACTTAAAGAAAAATGAAAATCTAATTTAATAAAAGCATTCTAATCTAAGACTAATTAAAAGATAATTAAAAATCTAATTAAAAAGCTAATTAAGAATCTAAATCTAAGTAAAATGTAAAATCTAATTAAAATCTAAATTAAATTAGAATCTAATTAAATATCTAAAATTAAGTAAAATCTAGTTTAAAATTTAATTAAGAAAAATTAAATTATGTTAAATCTAAATATTAAATTAAAGATCTAAACTAAAAATTTAAATTAAAAATCAAAATTAAAACTCTGAATTTAAAATCTAACATTAAAATCTAAACTAAATTAAATTAAAAAAACAAAACTAAATCTAAAGTAAATTTAATTAAATCCCAATCTAAAATCTAAATTATGAAAATGCAAATCTAAATTAAATTAAAAAATAACTAAATCTAAACACTAAAAATAAAAAATAAAAAATCTAAATCTAAATTAAAGTATAAAATCTAAAGTAAGGAATTGAATCTAACTAAATTTGGCCTCATATTAGAGAAGATTTCTACAATGTTTATTTGGAAGGTATTGAAACTAGTTCTCTTGGTGCAAGTATTAATCAAGGTCTTATTAAACTCATTTCTAAAGGGAAACAAGAAGATTCGGTGAATGGTTGGTGCCCCATCACATTACTTAACACCTTGTATAAGATTATAGCCAAAGCCCTGGCGAAAAGAATCAAAACCATCACCCAAGAAATTGTTAGACCTGAACAAACTGGTTTTTTAGGGGGCAAATTTATACTTGATAACTTAATCTTGGCTTGGGAATCTTCTGAATGGGCCCAACAAACTGCTCAAGATGTGCTGATCCTTAAACTTGATTTTGACAAAGCTTATGATCATATAAGATGGCCTTTCATCCTCAACATGCTTCGATTGTTGGGATTTGGCCCCAACATTTGTGCTCATGTTCGAATGTTGTTCATGGATGCTAAAGCAAGACTGGCCATTAATGGTACCCTCTCCCCTCAATTCCCCCTTCAAAGATCAATTCGTCAAGGTTGCCCTTTAGCCCCTTTTCTCTATGTACTCACTACTGACGCTCTTGGTTACCTCCTCCAGCATGCTCAATCTAACTCTCTCATCCATGGAATCTCTCTCTCTGATAAAGGAATGACACTTAATTCCCATTTTGCTGATGACAGCATGCTATTCATTCAAAATTCTACTGAAGACATTAATAATCTGCTAGATATCCTTGATTTTTATTGCAGTGCCTCTAGTTCTAAGCTAGCCATGCATAAAACTGAATTTTGGATGACAAAACCCAATCCTCATCCCCCATGGATTCCTAAAGAATGGAAAGAAATTAAGCATGGTACCATATCTCAATATCTTGGCATTCCTTTTGGGCTAGGAGTTTCCTTGAAGGACATGTGGAGATGGTTTCTCAATAAATTCAAATCCAAATTGTTGGCTTGGACTAACAGATTTCTTTCAATGGCTAGGCGTATTCAGGTGGCTAATAAAATCTTGTTGGCTAGTCATGTTTATACCTCCTCTTGTTGGTTGCCCTCCAAAGCCTGCTACAACCAACTCACTCAGCTGATTCACAATTTCATTTGGTCCAAATGGGGATATAAAAAAGGCTGCCCTATTACCTTGTGGTCTCATTGTATTCTCCCTAAGGATAAGGGTGGGTTGGGCACCATTGACCCATTTATTCAAGGAATTTGTTTGTCAGCCAAATGGATAGGTAGAGCTTTGGATGGTAATGCTCCTTGGAAGTCTCTGATTAGATATCGTATTCAAACAACTACCTCAAGTAAAGCTTGGAGCTTTGTTCAATGGAATGACAAGATCCTCTTAGCCCACTACTTCAAACTTCATGGATCAGTCCCCCTAAATTGCATTTGGAAAGCATGGCAAATAGTCTCGCAAAAGCTATCATGGTCTGATCAGTCTTTCAGTCATGGGCTCAGTTTTGCTTCTTTATCAATTTGGTGGAATCGCCTGATTCAAGTTAATAGACTACCTCTTGCCATGATTCCTAGATTGAAAGCTAAACGTTTATTCAAAAGAGGCATCCAGGTGTTCAGTGACTTATGGGATCCTACCAGCTTCACATGGAAATTCTGGCAACAACTTAGAAGTTGCTTTAATTTAAATGCTAAAGATAAAGCCACAGTGTTGGAAATTCAAAATATGGTTTCCCCTAACCTTGCCATCCTCATGTCCACTAGCTGTCATTCAAGATTTTTCAAAGATTGGAGGTGGCCGGATGGTAACCGCTTCAAAAATTTTCCTCTTAAGGTCATTTATAAACAACTTATTCCTACCATGTCCCTATCAAGTAGACTTATCTCTATTTGGCGATGTCGCCTCAACAAACCAAAGTGGAACAAACTCAACCTGCAAATTTGGTAATCAAAAGCTGATGCACAATCCCAATTCACCGCTTGGAAGCTTCTTCATGCCAAACTCCCAGTTGGATCCCGCCTCAAATTCCTCTGTTCACCTCCCTCTTGTCCATTTTGTGGCATGATTGAAACTTTTAAACATTGTTTCTAGTTCTATCCTCAAGTTAAAAAACTATGGACTGCCCTCTTCAATTCCTTGCCAGCATTGTTTCATTTCCCATGGTCATGGAAATCCGCTCTTCTCGGGCTCCTTCCAAGCACAATTTGTTAACCAACTCAAGTCGCCTTATCATAATAAAGCATATATGGAGATTTCGATGCCAAGCTGCCTTGGCTCGTTCCTTCTGTCCTCCTGAGATTGCAATTTTTTCCATTTACTCCAACTTACATACTCTCGTTTTGAGCATAGAAGCTTTCTTGGGAAAGAAGGGCAATTCTTCTACCGACCTCTTGCTCCAAGTAAAGCATCTCTTGACCCAGATCCAAGAAAAAACTAAGCCTACCTTTCCTGGTGCAACAGGTGTCTGCAGTCGAAGTTGGCTTTCTGTGACCAACACTAGCTGATGTGGAATGTTGGGAAGAACGTGTGTAGCTTTTAATCTCCAATGATGTTGGGGGAAGTTGTCTAATTTTCTTGTGGACAGACAAGTTTGGAGGAAAAAGGATTGTGTTGTGACAGCTCAAATACACATTGCTTATTTGTTTCTTCAGGGTATGCTGTTGACTATTCCATACTAGATTCATCGAGTTCGGAGCAGATTTTTAGTAGCATTGTGGAGGGTATTGTCGACTGTCCGATGGTTATTTATCAGGGTTCAATCTGTTGTTGTAGACCTTTGTAATTGGTTGTATTCTTTCATCAGCTCCTGTAAATTGTTGTTTTTAGAACAACCTAGCTGTTGGTCTTATATGACTGTTGCTTGCTGATTATAACAACATTTGTGTTGCTGCTCTGTTGTTTCCTTTGCTTGTAATCTTATTATTTTTTTTAATAAATTCTTCTTTCAATAAAAAAAAAATAAAAAATCTAACTAAATAAAAATCTAATCTCATGTAAATCTAAAACTAATCTACCTTAGAAGCTAAAAAAAAGAACTAATTTACCTTAAAAAGCTTTAAAAAAAAACTAATCTACCTTAAAAAGCTAAATACGAAAGCTAAAAGTGGAATCTAAAAATGAAATTTGGATTAAATCAAACATAAAGCGCCGTGTTCAAGCCATGGGGAGCTCTCATACAAATTGTACAACATTGGTGAGAAAAGGCTAGAGGTGCATGCATGTTGACTTCTAAACGTTTGTTGGATGCTATCAAAGTTCAGAGTCGTTGTAAAACTTGAAGAGCAGCAAATGGCGGATGCTGAAGATGAATTTCAATCCTACTTACTGTGTAAACATTTCAAAAGCAAGATGTCAAATAGAATAAACTAGCAGTCGCACTTTGGTGTGCAATGGGTATGCCGAAGAGGTGTGGAAGGTCAATTATGAAAATTTTTGATTTATTTTATTTTGCATACATATGTGTAATATATGAGGTCAATTGATGGATTATTTAGAAAATAATTTTGTTTATAATAATAATATTTTTATTTTGAATGCATTTATTATTATATTATTAAATATTAATTAATATATCAAATTTCATTATGTTACATTATGATTAAATTATATTATTAATAATTGGATTAGATATTAGATTAGATTATATTTATATTAAAATTTATTGTATATATTTAAATCATATTATATAATGTAAATATTAAAGTATAATGTAATATATAGTTCTCTTAAATTATATTATATTTATACTATATAATATTTTTTCTTTTGATAGGTAAAAGGTGATTTTTAGTCTCACCTACATCATGAGAGGCCACAAATTGGGACCTTTTCTTCAAAAACATCACTTGTGGATGTGCAAAGGATTCAAATTAGACTATATAATATTATGTTATTAAAATATTAATTATATTATGTTATTATATTTTATTATAATATAATAATAATTCTTATATTATTATATATTATATTATATTTGATTGATATTGTATTATATCATATTGCTAATTGAATGGGTTTAGATTATGGGTCAACTAAGGGTGGTATTCAGTAAGATTTATTCTTTACTTGTGTTTAAGATAAAGATTGAAATCAGATAAGTAGTATATATTAGTATTATTTTTCTATATATGTTATTATATAATAATATTATATTATTACTTTTTGTTATCTATTTATTATTATATTGCTAATTTTTATTTATATATTATTATTATTAATATATTATTAATATTAAAATTATTATATTATTCATAATTTTATATTATTATTTTGATATTATTATTATATTATTCTAATTATTCTAATATCAATTTATTTTTTAAATGTTATTCTCGAAGGTCACCTATCACCCTAAAAAAGCTTTACCAAACACACTACATTTTATCTTGGATGTTGAAATAACAATCCACATTGTTTTAATTATATCTATATTTTATTATTGAAAAATATTTAACAAAGACAAAATTATTCTGATTTAATTAAAATATTAATTATTTATATTTATTCTTAAATTTTCTCACTCAATATTTAATAATTTTATAAATTATTATTTTTCATAATAAAATAAATATATTTATTGTAAGTTTATAGAATTTTTTTTTAATAAAATGTAACATTTTTAATTTATTTAAAATTTTGATTTAAATAAAATTCTTGTAATTTAATTGCATGATGTTCATTTTTCACTTCTTAAACTAAGGCATGAGTAAAAGTAGTGAGTTATTTAGCTTCCTATACGTGTTAAAAAAGAATTTGTGGCCCATGATGAAAGAGTCCACGTGCCCTTTCTAAGCTTCCATATTTTGCATGACAATTAAAAAAACCGTCCACATGTCGGGGAGGGCCGGGCTTAAACATCACACACTAAGGTTTGACTTCCAAGGTGGCTCATGGGCCCATCCTTACTCCGTTCCATCAAGTTTTTTTTGCCTCGTTCTCCTTTCGTCTACCATTCTATTTTCCGTTGCGCTCGCCTTAACTCTCCATAGTCACTGTCAGTGTAGCAGTTAAGTTTGAATCCGCATCTGCCGCCCAATCCATTGGAAGGAGAAACAGGCTGTCCCTGTAGCGGTTAAGTTTGAATCTGCATCTCCCGCGCAATTCATTGGAAAGAGGAATAGGAGGATTTCTTTTTAAGCCTGGTCGTGGAGAGCGAAAAAGAAACACATATCCCCTTACAACTGCTGCAATATTGTTTGTGATAAAAAAACTTGTTTACTATGACAATGAAGCAATATGAAAATAGTGCTACATCTGTGGCTGGGAAAAAGCATAGCAAGCTATTGGTTGAGGCCATGCATCATCTTAGATTAAATCTCAAGGGCTTTTCCAATATAGTTACAGACCTGGTCTCGGCATTTAACAATATTGTCTGCAATTCTACACAATATGGTGCTGTGACATACATTTTTCTTTGCTACCCATCGTATTTTTTGTGGTATATGATTGCTTAGAATACATTAAATATACATCAATCATACAAACACAATGATTCAATGTTTTGTACTTACATATGATGAGAAATGCCAATTTTGGGCAATTTTCAGTATAATATCTCATGACATTTAATTATATGTATTGTGTTAGCAAGTTTTGCGGAATATATTATTGGTATGTGATAACGTAGATAAAGCGTTCTTGTTGGATTTTTGGCATCCAATAGAGAGAGGATGGTTCGAGTTAATGCCACTCTTCACATCTGGTGCAGATGTAGCAGAAGAAAGCAAGAAATTGAGTTTTGTTGAAGGGGCGGAGAATACCATTGAGTGGGTACAATGTATTGGCTCCCACACTCACAATATTTCTTCACAATCTACAATCCCTATCCTCTCATTTACCTTGATCTCATTATTTCTTTCCCAAACTTTACAGTGTTAATGGTTGTAGTCAAATGTATTAAATGCCCTTCTATGTGATTGACAGGATCGAGTTCCAGCTTGATCATTCTAGATGAGTAGTTTCACAAGGATATGATTCATTAAATCAAATACTTATAACATAGTTTTGATGAGTTTTACCTTTAAATCGTAAGAAGAGGGGGACAAAACAAAACTCGAGAAATAAAACATCCTATAGCTAATTTACAAGTCTAATTCGAAAGATAAAGTAATCAATAATCAAGGATAATCACTCCAAATTAATTAAAGTTGAGATTGAAATATGAAATTTCAAATGAAGATGAATAGATTTGGAGGGTTCATTTAAGTTTGTTGATTTTTTTTGAAATGATTTATATTTGTTATTATGCAATAAAAGTGTAATACCCCTCCGTTTTGCTTCTTGTTCAGTTTGCTTTATGCTATATTTGGTTGCAGTTACTTTGACACTGGATACATTTTGTTATGATGTTTTGATCGCTACTATTGAGCGACAACTATTATTGTGGGATGTAGTTATCTGATTATTGTTCACATGCATTATGGATTAATGATGTTGTAGAGTTAATATGAGATGATATTATGAGATTATTGGATTATGATGGAAGAGTCAGTTTCGATGAGTGTATGGGTGAAAAAGACGAGTTTGCATCACTCGCTTGTGAGCGCCCTACGAATCCGTAATTTTTTCTTCACGGTGTGTATTATATGCTGGATATATTGTATAATGTTGTTTACTTATTTTCAGGATTGCAGGTACATGACATCGACTCCACCTGGTTTCACAGGTTTGAGCGTGTCGATCCAACGGTTAAGTTGAACGGGAGATAGTAGCTAGGTAACATGTGTCAAGTTTACACCCTAATCTTAGTGTGTCGTCAGTCGTGTGTGTCGAGCCATTGTCTGTCTTGTTTTAATGTTATTTAATTCTGAAGGATTCTTGATTTGGAAATAGATATTTAGAATAATTGCATTTAAATCATGTTGATAGTTATTTAATTTAAATAATGCAATGAGGATAAAAGTTTATATTTAAATTAATTAATTATATTTAAATTATTTAATTAATTAAATTTAATCCAAGGGGGTTGAATTTAGTTATTAAATAATTAAATTAATTAATTAAACGTGATGCAAGAGAATGAAAGGAAATAAAAGAATTAAAATTAATTTTGGAATTTAATTTCAACGTGTGGAAATTAAATTAGAAATTGTAATTAAATGTTTATTTGGGAAATTAGTTGCATCTTTGGAAATTAATTTATTATTTGAAATTGCATTTTAAATTGAAAGTGGGTTTTCGAAAAGTGAAATTGAAATTGAAATATCTAATTTGCATGTAATGTGAATTAGGGTTGAATTAGGTATTTTTGATTTATAAGGAATACATGTTTTAATTTTAGGGCAGAAAAAGTTTTTAGGAAAAATACATTTTTACAGCAGGGAGGAAATTTTGGAAAATTTGCACAAGGATTTGAAGAAGGTTTTGATTGTAGAATTGATTGAAGGAAAGATTGTTTGAATTTGTTGGGTTTTGGATTGGATTCATTGGAGTATTGAAGAAAATTCAGGAAATCTTTGGAGGAGGCTTGCATCAGAAATTCATCTCTTCCTGTACCTTCTTGTACCAAGTTTTCCTTTTTGTGTTTTATTGTTCTTGATTGTTTTTTTTAAAATAGTAGTGATTAAAGATTTGTTTATTAAATCTGTTTTAGAAAATAAATTTGATATTAGAAAAAAAGAATTAAACAAATTTACAGCGTTTGCTTGTGAAAATTGTGAAAACCTCAATTGAATTTAAATTATTTGGGGAAATCGATTATGTTGTTATTAAAATCAAACATAGAGATTGAACAATGCATTTAGAATGTTTTTAGAAAATGAAACCCTCTGTTTATTATTAAAAATCGGATTTTAAAATTTGCAGGATAGTTATATTTTTCATGGTAAAATGGTTTGGTTGCGTTGCCTATAACTCCACTTTCACAAACTGGGTTTTTAGAAAATTTAAAGGGTTTCTGCATCTTGAAATTTTCTCATCCTTGTCAAAAAATCGCAAATACCCAGATGGTAGTTTTTGAGTTATGCTTGAAACATGAGACTGCTATTAAGTTATTTTCCCATGGCTGCTCTGAAAATAAAATAATAATAAATTGATATTTATAAATATTAATATTTTATGTATTGTTATTATAATATTAAAATATTATTTTATAATATTTTATATTATAATTTATAATATTAAAGTATTATATTTATTTATATTATTTTAAATAAAATTTGTATATTAGATTAGTGGAATTAAAATTATAATCAAATGGGGAAATTAGTGTTTATTTTAAAATGACATGTTAAAGTTTAATTGAAGGAGTTAAATATTTGATTTAAAGAATGCATAATTTAAAATTTAATTGTGAAATTTAAATTCATGTGTAAAAGGTCCAATTATTAATCTGATTTAATTGGAAAAATATATATGATATTGGGTTATAGTCCAAATATTGATCTTATTTTAACACAATAAGTTATGGAAGAGACCAAATGTTAATTTGATTAATTTTATAATGATTTAATTTGCAAGGGCAATTGGTTATTTAATTTAAAGCGAAATGTTTTGAGTTATAGTTGAAAATACTTATTTTGTTAAGAGCAATTAGATAATTAAATAGTAGTGTAATTTCTCCCCTATCTGAAAAGATGAATTCTTAATTCAGTTTTATCGATATAATGAATTATGTAATGAATTGAGATATGGATTTAGTATATCCAAAAGTAGTATCTTCCTCATGATTATCTTAAAGGATTTAATTCTCTATAATCAGTAAAGGGAAATAAGTTTAATTGTTTTAGATTTTTAATAATGAAAAGGGAAATAGGGTTTATGATTATTTTAGATGATCTAGTTATCATATCTTTGACTTTGTCAACACTATCTATTGAATGAATATGGATTTAAAAAATCCAAATATTAGATTGATTAATGACTTGAATGCTTTTGTTGTTATGTCGTCAAGTTGCATTGTGGGTTTTGGGATTTAGTGTTAGTCCTAAATTATAAGTCTTCTAGAAAAACTTAGAGGATAAGGGTTGTTGAATCTTTATGCCATCCAGTTGTTTTCCCTTGGGTAGTGCATGGCGTCTTTTCAGTTTTACCCGGTTTTCACGAACGGGGATGGTTGCACCTCTTTGGTTTAGGAGCGGATTATGGGATCCGTGTCTCCTTGTATGGAGTGACCTTGTTATGTGGTTTCATCTTGTTGCCTCCAAGATGTTTGGAGTGAGTTCTATTATTTGTATCCTCCTTGTGTTGGAGTGGATTATGATGCCTAGTTGGTATGCACTTGTGGTTCCCTTGGTGGATTGTTTGGGTGTGTGTTGTCGAATAGAAGAGTGGCTTCTGTTAGGCGCCAGAGCCCAAAGAGGTAAACTGGATAACCTTCAGGAGTGATTTAAACAAGTGATAATTAAAGTAATGTACTTAGAAGATTAGGACTAACTTCTCACTAATCAAGATAATTTAATCCTCACTCATAGACGCAAGGGCTTGTTTAGACTTGAGATGAGTGAGAAGGCCTGGAATGGCAAGATCAACTATCTTGTCCTCACGAGAGGTAGTTGATTCCGTTTGAGTGAGTATGAGTGTCAGGATTCGGTAGAGGCCACCAGGATTTCCGGAGCCTATGAAGAATGCCCAGAGGAGATCTCATGACAAACCTTGGGATGACACTCTATCTAGGACAACTGTTGTTAATTGTTTTATGTGTATGGTTCTCTGAGCATACTTGATCTATTTTATGTCTGGAAGCAATGTGACCTATGTCAGTGATGTTGAAGTTGTACTTGAATTATACTTGTATGGTAATTGATTTGTACTTGTTAGTTCATTTGTTTGGTTATATCAGTATGAGTCTGCCTTTGGTTGAGGTAGTAGAATCTTTGTCCATGTTACTTTGTTACTATCTCCTAGAATGGGGGTGGGCCTTCGGGTACCACTTGGTTGGGTGGAACATGCACCAAAACCGTTGGGTCCCCATTGATCTTCAGTACTTGGTAGCGAAACATCTAGATGGACGGCTCGAGTTCTTGTATTATCTTGCATTGTAATATTTCAGATTGTATAAGTAATTTTATCCCTCTTATGTTTATGAGGTGAGATTATGTAGTTGTAATACATTTGTACTATTGCCTCATTCTGGGGATGAGTGATGTAACTATTGGATTAAGTTAATGTTTATGAGATTGTATCTTGGATGTTTATCTTATTATATTATGTGGTATTTTTATGATGTATGATGTTTATTTCATTAAGTTTATAACGCTATGGTTATATGTAATTTGTGTTGTGTGGGTTTAAGTAATCCTAACCTTGTAGCCTTAGAGGTGGTTGTTAATTAGTAAGTGAATGTGTATGTTAAATGCACTTTATAAAAAAAAATTGGTTCGCTTAAGACGTTAATTACAACTTCCTTTAGGGTTATTTGGCGGGGCATTACAAAAAGTCTAGATCTGATATTGAAATGATGTTTATAAGATAATCTAATAGTACTATTTATGCTCTCTTGGATTAAGTCATGCCTACAATCTAGCCATTTGGTAAGGTTTCATCTTCTATATATGGTTTTGTTGAACCCTTAGTATCTAAGATAAATGGGTGTTAAAAGCATCTTGTGGGGATTTGTTGTGAGCAGATTGAATTATGAAACTTTTGTGATATTATAGGGATTTTCATTGTGTAAAAGATTGAAGACATACAAGACAATGACAAAGAATACCTATGATGAGCTAGTATTTGTTGATTCAAATATAAGCTTAATGAATCTACTTGACAATATGTTTGAGGGGGTCTTTGCTAGGATTATTCATGATCACTAATATCCTAGGGCTTGTCTTTAAAAACAAGGTCCTAGGTGCTCATTTTGAATTGTTTTGGTACAAAAGATGGCATGCAACAATCAAATTTTGGAATTATTAGCTTTGGTCATAGAAAACTTGAAAAGGTAGGATGGAACTTTGCATGTGAATTTTTTTATGTGACAAAACCATGTTTGTAGTCTAATACAAAAGGGGGAAAACCTTAAAAGTCTAGACTAATCCACTTGTATGACTAGGATATTGGAATTAAGAGTGGTAAATGTAGGGATATGGTCATCTTATATGTAGAACAAGTAAAATTAAGTAGTAGGAAAATGAATTTATAAGAAGACTAAAAGTGAGTGTAAACTAATAGAATTTTACTCTTTACCTTCTATCCCCTACTTTGATGTGTACACGATCTATATAAATCATGCATATTGAAGAAAATAAGAGTAATTGAAATATGCAAGCATACACAATGATACGTAATATGATGCTCTTTTCTGGTTTCTTGATATTTTTAGTAACATTACATCTACAAAATTGCATATATAATGATAAATCATCAATGGTACCTATAGAAAAATATTACTAGCATAAAATAACGATCTTCATTGTTTGCATTTTAATAAGAAATAATTTAATCAAGTAAAGAAGTTAAAGTGGTGCAGAGTCTAATTTTTGAAAAAGGTGTCATGGATGTAATTGTGTTAGCTCCTATAAAACAATGTTTAAACATAAAAAAGAAAAAGGTGTCATGTTTTATAGTGTTGCTAAGGATTTGGAACTAGTGTAGCCCCTTCAATGTACACAAGCATGAGCCGAAATATAGATTATGATGCATAGGGTTTCTAAGGAGTGAATTGATTTCTCCCTCAATCTAAGAAAACATGTGGTTATTTTGGAACTCCCTTATAGAGCTCCAAATGAATATAGTATTAATCACATTTGGAGATGTAGGATTTAATGATGTAAAATTAGAAGAGTTTGGTTTACTAGGTGAATAATTTGAATGGACATGGATAGGGTATTCTTAATCTAGATGAATATTATAGAGCATGATCTTAGGAGCTTGATAAGTACTTTTTTGGGCAACCAAGGTGACATGCAACGATCAATTCCAAAGCTAACAATTCAAAAAATTGATTGTTGCATGCCACCTTGGGTGCCAAAAAAACATAAATTGAGCACCTAGGATCTTGTTTTTAAAGACAAGCTCTACGGCATTAGTAATATTGAATAATCATATTAAAGACTCTCTCAAACATATTATTGACTAGATTCATTAATCTTGTATTTGCATCAATAAATACTACCTCATCATAGGTGTCTTTTGTGAGTGTCTTGTATGTATTCAATCTTTTACAAACTAAAAAATCCTTGTGATATCACAAAAGTTCCATAATTCAATCTTCTCACAACAAGGTAGGTGGGGTTTTTCTGATCTAGTATGTTGCATGTTAAAATTATTTTCTGTTAGAATAGTGGCAAATGGTGATATTTTTGGTTGGTGATGCAAACAATGAAGCTAGTGACATAAGTTTACTTTTATGCAATAAAAATTATCCTATTACCGATCTAAAAAAAAAAGATTCAATAAATTACCTAATCCATAATAGCAATCTATTCAAGGTGTTTCTATTCATGGCAACTCTTCACATACACAAACACATGAGTATCAAAGACATGGAGAGAAACAAATCAAACTAATCTATAAGAATAAAACCATGTCAAGAGGACTATATTATGCATAATGATATTCAAGAGTAGAATATACTATCTAAAAAAAATTATGATAATCAAGATAGTGCAAGGTTCATAAGAGTGTCTTGAGTCACTCTTTAGATACTATGTATATTATAGTTAAAATAATTTTGGGAGTAACAACCTCATAAATAAAAAAATTGTGAGGAATAAACACAAATCACTTGGTTGCTAATTGAAGCTCTATATTTCCTTGCTTGTTATATTCATATTTATACGAAAACCACATGATTAATTTATAGTCAATATTGCATAGGATTTGGTTAAAAATATTTAAAACTATTGTCTATGTGATATAGTAAGTAGTGATGAGTGGCTATAGTGATAGACTATCTATGCTAACCAAGATGATAAAAAGTAATTTATTCCATCAATTCACCCATAAAATAAGATTATTAATCAATTTTAAATATCCACCCATAATCCAAAAAAGATGGGTCCCAACACAAATCCTTGTTAGGTACACATTTACAACTACTTATTCACTTATAAAATGGTAGAAATTCATAATGATCCTCCTTATATGAAAACCATCAAATATTCACATGAATTCTCATGATCCTAAAGACCTATAAAATATACAAGCTTAGTCTCACATAAAGCCTTGGTTAAGATATTAGCTATTTGGTCCTCCATCCTACAAAATTGAAGATGAATCACCTACTACTAGATAGCATTCCCAATTTAGTGGTGATAGACCTCTATATTCTTTATTTTATCATTGAACACTAGATTCCTAGAAAATAAAATTGCACTTTGATTGCTATAATGAAGTAAAGAAGGCCCTACTTGATGTTGTTTGAGTACTAAAAGAGGATCCTATAACCAAGTTATTTCTTTAGTCACCTCATTTATTTTTGTATATTCTGCCTCTATTGTTGATAAAATAATAGTAGATTGCTTCTTACTACACAATGAAATGGGTTTAGAACCAAGAGAGAGAAGATAAATTATGAAATATTTTTCATCACATCCAAAAATTTGTTCCTTATTATTGACATATTCTCCATCATTATCTATTCATATTTATTCGATCATGTTTCAACTTTGATTTTCTATAATGGTTCAAACATTCAAATTTTCTAGACACTTCATCCCTTTGTTTAAGGAATTAGACCCAAGCCTTCCTATGAAAACATCAATGAAGCGTAAGACACACTTAGCTCCTCTCCTTGATGGAAAATTCATCCACCCATATAAATGATTATGGACAAGGTCAAGAGATTTACTTTCCCTACATGTAGACCCTTAGTTCTTGTCTTTGTTTGTATTACTATCATGCATCTTATACACACATTTGTGCTTACCTTTATCCAAGGAAGTGGACATCAACCATATTCATCTTTGAATGCATAACCAAAATTTGATAATTTAAGTGACCAAATCTTTGATGACACAACTCACTTGTAGAGGAACCTATAGTAGTGCAAGTTGTCTTGTATACATATGCTAAAACTTTATGGATATCATCACTCTCAACTCCTATAGACAAAATTTTAAATTCATTACTAATGATATTGATTAGATATTTATATGAATAGAAGTCCGCCTTATAACCATGTTGAGTTATTTGACTTACTGAGAGAATATTTTTTGTTAGCTTAGGTACATGATTCACATCTATTATTTCTAATTTCTTACAATTTTTTCTTGTCATTGGAATTGAATCTATTCATTCAATTTCATGTGAACTATCATCACCAAGAAATATTCTTGCACCTTTCACTTCTAAATAATTAAATATTTTTTTATTGTAAGTCATAAATTGACTAGCTCCTAAATTACTATACCATGTGTTATTTAAATTTCCTTTAGTACCTAATAAGGATATTAATATATTATACTTACCTTCTTCTTAATCAAAATTTATTATGCTTTTTGACAAAACTTTCCTTGCCCTCCTACATGTGATTTTCTAGGATATTGATCACTTTTATGCCCTTATTCTCCACAACAATAACATGTAATATAATTTTATCTTTTAAAATTGTCTTTGTGATTTATCCATTCATGTTACCCCTTTTAGAAATCGTGCCTTTGTTGCTTTTCCCCGATTCATTCCATTGCATTTGATTATTTTTATGTTAATTCCCTTGATTTTGTTGCCTTTGATTTTGATGTGACTTGGTTTGATTGTAATTCTTACATTCTCCTCTAGCAATAAATGCTTGAGAAATATTTTGGACTCACCTCTAATCTTCTTAAGCCGATCCTCTTCATTCAACAAAACCTATTATACTTCTTCTAGTTTGATATTGTCAAAAGTTCTAGATATCTCTAGAATATGTATATATAAAATTATGATCTACTCATCTAGAAGACTTTTAATCAAAAAATATAGAATTTCATATTCTTGACATTCCATCTTCATCATTGCAAGTTGATTTTTCAAATTCATAAAATTTTCAATTATGTGATCATCCATGCTATGTATCTTCCCTTCATTTTCAAACAATCTAATTGCTTTCTAATTTCCCTAAATTTATTTTTTTAGTTCTTTCATCTATTGTTTGCAAAGTTTCCATATTTTATTTTATTTTCCTATAAGGTCCTAAAAACGAGGCTTAATCCCTAGATTAATTTTCCACATAAGATTTTTTCATACATTCAAATCCATTTTATCTCATTTTCATACTTCCTTTATCCTCCATGGTTGCCTTATTGTAATATGTTATGACTTGGAGGTACTGAGTGGTTTTTTCCTGGTTCCTGTGTATAGCTTCAATCTGCTTCTATAAATTATTTTTGTCCTCCTCCATGCCAACAATATCACACAATTGTTTTAGCTCATTATCCCATTTGGCCCAGTGCTCAAATTTGACTTAGCCAAAGAGGCTATCATTTCCCAATGGCCTTTTCCCTCCACCTCCCCTAGCCAAGGAACTTGTTGTAGCAACACCTTATTCTCCAGAATCCGAATTCTCTCTTTAGTGGTAACCAATTGACCTAGGAGCCATTTAAGGGTGCCATTTTGGACATTAATTATCTCTGAAATTTCATTAATTTTGGTATAGAGGGGGTTGCCAGGAGCACGAGTGTCAAAAGAAGCCCGAGGTTTAGCATGATTCCCCTCCAAATTGATGCACAAATTGGGGGAATTTTGATGGCTAGGGTTAATAACAAGGGGTGTTAGGGATGTTAGAGACCTCCGCAAGAGCAGGGGAGTACGTGGGGGAATTGGCAGGGGTGGGATTCCATGACTTGTCATTCAAGTTGTACAACTCACCAGACCCAGAAGTAGAAATAGGCATGGGCTTAGTCAGGGGAGCAAATTTTATGGGGTCCAAAGGGGTTTCCTCATTAGTAGGGGATTTTTTGTAGGCTTGTTTGAAAAGGAGGGTAGTAGGAGGGGTTTCTTCCAGAGTAATGGAGGGACTAGGGTCTGTCGTGGGGTCATGAATATCCAGGGTGTTCTTTTTTAAAATGGTAAGGGATGGTAACACAATGGCTTGGTATTGGAAAATATGAGATATGAGGCCTTGGTGAATGGGGAAATTTTTTATTTTACCCTTGAAACATAGAAAAATGGGGTGTACCACAAATGAGATCAATCAAATGGATACACCTAATTTTTGCTTTGATGTTTCACTCAATTATGAAGGCCAAAATGCATAGAAAAGTGTGAAAGTGTGTTACAACACTTTACAATACCTTAGCAAGGTACAATTTAAGCAATTTTAATTAAGAAGGGACCCTAGAATAATGTGAATGTGTACAACACATTACAACATTAGACCAAGAAAAAATTAGGTTAATTTTAAATGACAATCATTCCCAAATCAAGTAAGGAAAAAGGATAATTTTTTCGTTACTACAACCCTGGATATTTTTAATAGTTTGTTCGAGAGAGGAAAAAATCCAAAATGGAAAGTTCATTTTTATATTATATCGAAGGTGGTTGAGCATAAGAAACAGGTGAGAATGAAAGCAATGGAATTGGCCTTTGAGTATAACATACCTCATGAGGACTTCAACCACCTTACTCCAAACACTAGGAAGATCCACATGGTTGAAGCCATTCTGGAGTCTATTCACTTTTTCACCATATTTCAAAAAATGGTCCATATCTTTCTGATTGTTGGCCTTAGGTTTACGGGGGATGCAAACACCCTCGAGCGAGAACCCTATCACTTATGCAATAAGTTCAGTCGTCACCCTAAAGGAATACCCATTAATAGTCATAGTGCCATCCACCCAAGAGGTACCAAATTCCATAGAGATCTTAGGGTCATGCCCCAAAATTTCTTCCACATAAGAGGCTAGCTTGCCCCATTGCAAGATAGGCCAGACCTCCTTGTCTTGTTTCCACATTTCGCAACTAGTAGGTTCCTCATGCACTAACTCACCTCCCATAGTAGAATTTGAAAAATATAGAGCTAGAGAATATAGTCTATAAAATTGCCAATACGAATACTAGAGCCACATGTAAATGAGTTTAAGAAAACAAAAGGGATTAATTTTCCATAATTGAAACTTGTGGAAAATCTCCAAGAGAGTTGACAACAGACCCATCTTGATCTCAATTTGGTAGTACTTTGGCATCATGATTCATTAATTCACACACATTCCTAGGGATTTGAAAAATATTAGATCCCATATTACTAAATTTGGTGTGAATGCACCAATGTTCGCAAGTGCATATTGTCATTTCTAAACATGTGAATAGCCTTTCTATTTTTGAGGGCCATCATTAGATTTCAAGCTGACAACACAAGGTACCAGAGAGTCCAATAAGGATTAGCTTTACCTATCAACATCATGATAGTATTTTTGGAATCTACCTCAATAATCAAATTGGAAAGTCCAGCTTGCATGGGAATTTGAATGCCATGAAAGGTCGCCACCACCTCAACAAAACTAGATGATGGGAGCCTCAAGTTCACCACATAAGACAAGATTATATTACCCTTGTGATCAAGAGTGACCCCGCCCCCACCTGCTCGACTCGGGTTAGGTTTGGCTGAGTCATCAAAGTTAAGCTTCAGTCAACTAGGTTTGGGGCGACTAGGTAGTACTGTCCCTGTCCAGTGGAATGTGAGAGCAAAGGGAATTCATGGTCTCAAATAGATTCCAAGCTAATGAAATAGATTCCTCTAGGTTATTTTTTATATATGTTGGTCTTAAGTTAATTTTATAATTTTAATATTATGTGATCATGTTGAATTACAAGGGGATTATATTAGGTTTTGATTTGTATATATCATTATTTTAGATAATGTGCCTAACTTGATTTTATTTTCTTACTTTTTATCATATGCAAAACTCTCTTTCTCTCTCTCTATATATATATATATACATACATACATATATATATATACATACATACATATATATATATACATACATATATATATATACATACATATATATATATACATACATATATATATATATATATATGGATACATACATATATATATATATATATATATATGTATGTATATATATATGTATGTATCCATATATATATATATATATGTATGTATATATATATATATGTATGTATATATATGTATGTATATATATATATATATATATATATATATATATATATATATATATATATATATATATATATATATATATATATATATATATTATGTAGATGCACCTGATGGATTAAATTAGTGTATAAAATAAGTACAAGATTTTGACCAAAAAAAAATTAATTTGGAATCTATGGTTGAATATGTATATTTATGTATGTGTATTCCATCTTACTCAAGTGAGAGTGATAAGGAGTGATTGGTTGTATTAGACCTATGATCCATTGATCCAAATTATTTACAATTATAGTTTTTTTTTTTACAAAAATACACTACTTGTATTTTTCTTTATAAAAAGAGTTTAACTTAAATTTTAAGGATTAATTTGATTATGTGTTTATTAAATTAATTTATTTTTTAATTATTTATTATTTTCTTTAAAAAAATTAATAAATCAATTTAAAAAGAGAAAAATATGTATGGATTAGATTTGATATGGAGGATATAGAGGGCATTTTAATTTCACCATCTCTAAATGAAGATTTATAGAATAGAAAGTAAATTTAAAAATAGGAAGATGATACATAGATTAGCACATTGGCCCTTCAAGGAGGGTTGATTTTTGGACAATTATGTTACATTTTGGGAGAAAAAGAGAGAGCAAGAAAAAAATTAGTTGTTCAGAGAATTATTTCTAGAGAATTGTTGGTATTTTTTGTTTGCTTAATTGTATTGATATAAATTATTGTTCTCTAATTGTGATGGGGTGATTTTTTTTTTCCAAAAGTCACCACTAAAAATACAAAGAAATAAGTTTCACTCTTCCCTCATTTTGAAAAATAGGTAATTATTATTATTGATCATGGCTTGGACTTCATAAAATATTAAAAATTATAATTATGTATATATATTGAAAAGGAATTTGGATTCTACAAATCAAAATATCATTTAAAGGAATATTTATTCTATACTTTCAATTTTATGTGATCTTTTTGTCTAGATAGACCCTTGTAGGGCTATGTTGGTATATTTTCATGAAAATTTACTTAGATATATTTAAAAAATGATGATTCTTACTCTTGTTGAAAAGGATATTACATTAGTAGGAGGGGCACATGCCCTAAATGGATTGGCTAAAGCATCCTATTACAAGAAAGGGGTCACAAGGTCCAATCTCCCACCCATTCCCATGGTACCAAATAATGTGTTGTGTTAGCATCAATGATCACATGAAAAAAGTTTACTAGGCACAGTGCAGATAATAGGGGGGTTACCTAAGTCCTGCAATCTAAAAGAAAGATGGCTTGCAATCTTGTAATATTTCATAAATCAAGTATTTTGTTAATGTGTTTATGGTTCTTTTCTCCTATCAGTTTTAATCATATAGTTGTATTCTTAGGATTTTGATCCTATTTGAAATTTCTATAATATTTTTTGTTCTAGTTGTTATTCTACTTTTTTATGAGTCATTTGATAGGATGGTTGTCTTAGCATACATAGGAACTGAAGCTTGCTGAAGGCATGGAGTTACCTCTCTCTCATTCTCATCAATGTATAACAAGTGAGTATAGATAACTGAGTTTAATTAAATAAAATAAATGAATAGGATATCACATTTGATAAAATTAATTAAGATTAACCATAATATTCAAGGCTGGCCCTTAATGGTTTCAAGAAAAATATTGTGAAGAACATCAACTCATATGTAATAGGATGATGTAAATCTTTTTGAGATAACTTGTTCTAAATAGGTGCATCTTTTTAACTTTACTTTGATCTTTTAATCAATGTAATGATACTCCATTGGTCAAGACTTGTTCCTCTTCCTCATATTAACCAAATAAATTCATATCCAATGTGTGTTATGCAAAAACTAAAATGAGAGTATTTTTTATAAGGTTATAAATACTAATACATATTGTATGGTGTGGGTATGTTTGTTGTTACTCATTCATTTACCTCATATTCTAGAAGGGTGGAGCTTAGGGATACACATAGTTGAGAGGTATATTTTTTTATTGGTCATAGCTAGAAATTGTAGAGATATATAGAAAGAAGTGTGATGGATTGTATGTTAATTATCCTCCACCTTGCTTTTCATTTTTGAACTAATAAATTGTGTAATTATCATTATCTTTGTAAAGTGGATTATATCATTGTAAAATAAAATGATGTAAGTGAAACTATTATTATTTCTCTATAATTAGCTCAATTCGTTTGTTTGTCAAATGAAATATGTCAATATAAACATTTACCTATTGATTGCAACTTGCATTGTTCATTTGTTTAGAATTGCACTACCATTAGATTAAACCAATTGATGTAATTGTTGAATAATTATATATATTTAAGTTTTCTATTGTATATTAATTCTTTGGATGCGCTAAAATGTACAATTAATTTAATATTTTAATGATTAAATAGAAAATAGCATAGGGTTCAACTAGTTCAACATATCCTTCGATGAAATAATTGGTATTGGCATTATATCCCTTATTGCCATGCTCTTTCCCTAGTGAATAGAAACACATGAATGGCAAGGCTAAGCCAGCTTCAGTGTATCCATCCAATCTACGTGGTTAACTTGTAAAAATGTAGTGAATGGAATGGAAAAATCCTTTTCCTATCCCAAGATCAATCATTGAAGGGATGGGATTTAGATATATTTGTCTGGATAGGAGGTGATTGTCAACATATCATAGATTATGAGAAGATATTAAAATATGTTTACTATGAATTATCTTTACTCAACTCTATCTATTGAAAAAGAGTTGTCATTTTATCAATAATTATTTTGCTGGTTGTAAATGTATTTTAGTTACTTTGATTATTAAATAATAAAAATAAATTGTCTATTACAAATACTTATTATGAATAAATTGTCTGCTTTATTTTAGTTTGTATATTACAGTGTACACTTGTCAAGCAAAAGACTACAACCATACCCCTTAAAATTGTAACCAAAATGCACTTACCAAAGAAACCGACAAACAAATATTTTATATATATTAAAAGATGTTTACAAGTGAAAAAAACACACACAAATATAAAGAGATGTTTATAGTGGTGAATATTAGCATAATAAACTCGAAGCATGTAGTTTTGTTTACGAGTTTTTGTTCCAACTATTTCAAGACTAGGACTCGCATTTATAATCAAATTGACATCAATAGACGGAACCCATTAAATTTTAATGAAAGAAATTTCACAATTTGGATGATTCTAGAGAGAACAAATGATCTAGGCGTTTTTATCGCATGTGTAGAACAAAAATAAAACTTGCAGATCAGTCATAACAAGCAACAGTGGCCGCGACAACAGATATTAAAACCCACGGTTTTGAGCAATACGTGTCTAGAAATTCACTCCACAGGATTTTCCAGGTGCTCGTTGAGTAGTAAGCCTTGAGTCTGTTTCTGGCATCGCTAACAGGTTTAGAGTATGGTTTCCATGTAGAGCTGCTCAAGCTTCTCACAATCTTCACCATCTTCTCATCGCCCCCCACCCAGTTCACAAGGATTCCGTTTTTTCTCAACAACTCTGCATCCGCGTAGCCTTGAGTCGGCTCCTCCAACAAACGAGTAAAACTAGTAACGGCGTTTTCTTCACTATCTGATGAGCACAACTCAAAGGCTATCATCTAAATGAAAGCCAGCGGTATTCTAAGGAAATTAGGAGCCTGTATCAACCATACATTATAAAACAAATGAAATGAGCTCAGATGGAGAGATCTTATTTGTGTAGACTATAAATTTATATGGATGCTCAACATATAATTACCATGATAAGAATGTCTCTGCTCAAAGAACCATACACCAACCACAACAGGCTGCCGAGGAAAGCGAACATTGAGAAGTAGGACGACATGCTCTCCACACTCTTGCTCCGAATTACTGCTCTTTTTGCTCACTCTCCACGACCGGGCTTAAAAGAAATCCACCTGTTGCTCCTTCCAATGGATTGAGCGGGAGATGCAGAATCAAACTTAACTGCTACGCTGACAATGACTGTGGAGAGTTAAGGCGAGCGCAACGGAAAACAGAACGATGGACGGAAGGAGAATGAGACAAAAAAACACCCGACGGAACAGAGTAAGGACGGGCCCACGAGCCACCTAGGCAGTCAAACCTTAGTGTGTGATGTTTAAGCCCGGCCGTTGGGGAGGAGGTTCTTGGTTTTTTCCTTTGGACATGCATGACGAAAAGGGAGGATACAGAGGAGGCACTTTTTTGGTTCTGGTTACACCTGCCAACTGCATCTACATGTAAGTTTTACTTCACAAATTTTGTTGGGCTTTTTCTAGAATCTACAGATCATTTCTTTGTGGGGGTTTTATATCAAACAGTTTTCAACGCCTGGTCTTTTCTTCTATGCTTGATATAATAGTCAAAAACTCCTTGAGCATATCCGGATATAAAGTATAAACAACATTCAGAAAGGATTGTGGATGCCCGTTTCGGTCTACCACTGGCAATTGAAGCCACAAATCTTTTGCACGACAAAAAAGAATCTCTTGAATACTGGATATGTAAATCTTGTGCATATCCTTAATCGTTGCATTCCTTGAGACCACATTTTAAGGGGAGCTTTTATCAAACAGTTCACACACCTTGTCCATGACTTAACGCCTTGATTTTAAAAGTACAAAGGATTGTATAATGGCACAGCTGTGCAGAAATCTATTGTGCAGTGTATAAAATTTAGGAAGAAGAAAGTATGAATATGGTTTGGCCTCTACCATTCACTATATGTGAAGATAGTGTGACAGCTATTGCATCTATCAGCAACAGCCGAAAACCCTTCACTACTAACCTGCAAATTTTATTGCCTGGAAGGTGGTATCAAATATGAAATGAAGGTAACCACTATTTCTTTAATATATAGGCTTAAATGCTAAAATATGGCGCTTGATTTCGTCAACAAGAGTTGCGGCAGCCTGGACTACAGTAGCTTGGATTCCGTTGCCGGTTGGATCGGTAGCGCCGGCGACATTGTGAGATTTGTTGACTCTGAGAGCCGGCGATTCTGAAGCAGGATATGGTACGAACTGTGTTTAATACAATGGCGATAGGTGAATGGTACTAATGGTCGGAGAGAAAATATCATGGTGCATCCCTAAAAACGCAAACGAAGAAAATTGGTGAGAAGAAAGAAACGGTGAAGAAAAATGATGCACGGGCGGAAACCAATAGCGGCGGGGAAAACAGCGGCAAAAAACAGCACGAAAAATGATGCACGGCTGAGATTCATTTAACCCCCTTACGGAACCTCTCGGGGCTTGTGAAGCGTTGATGGGTAAAATGAGCTTCAAAAGCTCAAATAGGACACGCTTTCGGCGTAATGAAAGCCCAACTGTCAGCCGCCCCTCAGAGTTGCAAGTTGACGCTGTAAATATTTGCTTGATGCTGCCAGATTCACGTTTGATTGGATTTGTTTGCCATTTAGAGCAGCGCTGTCCAAACCTTGAAGTAGCTCGCCAACTTTAAAAAAAAACGTACTGGTGATAAAGTTCGCCAAGCAGTGTCAGAATTAAAGAATGGACTCCGCGTTCCACTAACTTTCGGCGGAATTAATGAATGCGATCTGTGTCGTTGGCCAACTTGCAGCCGTGAAAATCCCCCATGCACATGGCTTTTATGAGAAGACGATAAGAGTTGCGTGCTGACTATTACTAGCTATTGCAACCTTGTGCAATGGGTCCGCCGAAGAGGCTTGAAAGGTAAATTAGGTCAAACGTTCGCGTACTTTGTCTATGTTGCTGTTGGTTTTCGCTCCTCCAAACTCTTCTTGGTTCGTATTGATGTTTCACTGACAGCAACAGGGATTGAGGTGACAGTCTTGGCAATAAATCATCGTTGCAGAGGCTCCTCCACTCCTCAACTTACACGTGCCTGGTGGCTGCGGTCTGTGGGTAGACGGAGGCTGCAAACATTTTGACGGAGACTCCTCTCGCAGGCTGCTATAAACGATCAACGGTTGGCAATGGAAGATTTGTCAACCATGCCTTCTAACTCTTTTTGAACCGTCGGCGGACAAAATGAACTTCGAAAGTTTATATAGGCGACGCCTTCGGCGTAATAAACGTTTGCGTGATGCTCCAAAGCAGGAGAACGTGCCGAGCTGCAAAGGCGTCAAAAGTTGATTTGACTAAAAGGGAAGCTGTCATTAGTGAGACGAGATTTTCGGCGCTTGGTCGGCAGGAGACGGCTCAGCAAAGATGATTTTGAAGAAGCTGAAACCGATAGCGGTGATGGGAGAGGTGAACAATGGTTAAGCAGCGATTGGAGGGGCGGAAACTAATAGCGAACGAGTGATTGACCAACGCAGCCCCTCTCCCACTCTTTCGTTTCACCTATACTTGATTGTTTGGTTCGCTTTCTGAATATACCTATTGAAGCGAAATAAAAGTTCGGAGGAGCTGAAGCCAATAGTGCTGCAGATCAGCGAAGAAGAGTTTGGAGGATCAGGTACGAATGACGGTGGAGAAGGCTGCACACCAATGGCGCAGCTTTGGAGGAGTGGAATGCTGTATCGTAATTCTAGGCTGGTCTCAAAAACACACGATCTGCATCAACTAAATTGGCGATAATGGATTGCAAAGATGGCGGCTGTGTCATATGGAGTGCTTCACTATTCTGCCTAAAAAGAAGAAGAAGAGTGTGCCTGGACGGCGTCACTATTCTGTTCACATCTAATAGAATGGGCAGTCGTCTTTTTGATGAAAAAAAATAGAGCACTTTCTTTAGTAGTAGATTTCTCCTCCAAGCTATAAGCAGATCTTTGAGAGCAAGAATAAACTAAACTATCAAAGGCACACAAACACAAGGGCTTAAAGAATAAGGCCCCTACCAACACACCCAATCGATTTTTTTTATTTTTATTTTTTATTATCGTGTCTTGATGTTGGTAATTAAAAATCATCTAAATAATAGGATTCTAACAATATTTAAAGCTGAATAAGATCAAACTAGTTTGAAAAGAGCATTTAGATTATTATAATTTGATCGTATTCTAAGATAAGATTCAAATAGCATTTAGAGGATTATTATTAGACATAGTCAAACTAATTAAAAACTTCTCCCTAATACATTAACGCTTTTGAGGGGTTCATCAAATTCGGGCTTCTTTAAGCATTGTTAGAAGACAAAAGAATACTTAGCGGCCATTACGAAATTGGAAATACGGTAAAGTGCCTTCAAATTCAGGAAGCAGTAGGTGATACGGCGAATTCCCTCCTGAAATGTCAACAAAATACTACAAAACAAAACTAACATCCAAATTAGACTTGCAAAAATAAAAAGCTGCTCAAAAACACGTCAGGTTCACCAAATGTATTAGGGAGAAATTTTCAGATTAATGCAAGTAATATAATAGTTTAAATCCTTAATAACAATTGAGAACAATGAAAATCATGAAACATTAAAACATGAAACAAAGTCCCCTGGTCTTCAAGCTTCCATTGGTTGACCTCCATTGGCCTTCTCCATCTTGCTGAAAATGATATGATTGCCCTCAGATTGAGATGCAACTATCGCCTATGTCTAAGCCAATAAAAATATTGAAGTATTATGAGTGCTCAAGTGCTCAAAGCTCTCAAGCAAGCTGAAATAATTTTGTGTCTAAAATGGCTTGAGAGAGTGCCTTTTAAAGAATTTCAAATTAAGAATGGATGGTCAGGATTAAAATTTTATAAAAACCTAAGATCAAAGGCCATGATTGAATGTGATAAGAAGCATTAGGGTTAGGACAACATTAGGTCAAAGTTAGGGCAAGCTTAGAAATGAAGGGCTAAGATTTAGATAATTATATCAATGGTGGACAATAAATAAGATAGAAATCAAATAATATAAATTATTTGATTTATGGAGGAATGTTGACTTATGAATTAAATAATGGTTTAATTCATAAATGAGAATGAGACAAAAGGAAATAAATAATTATTTTGGTGAGATGAAAAGTGGGATAAATGGATAAATTTATCTAATTCAAGGATAAATGGTAATGTGATGGAGGAAATAATCATGGAAGGATAATTGGGAATTATGAAATTAGGGCATAATCAAATGATGAGGACGTTTGACATAGAAAAATGCAACTTGGGGGCCTAAGTCATTTTTATGTGTCTACAAGTATATATAAGGTATGAGATGTTGAGACTTAATATGTGTCAATATGTGTCTTTAATTATCATGTTTACATCTCTAGAATCGCCCTCCTTGGCCCTATGAAGCCAAAAGTGTGGAGGAGTGACCCACTCTTATTGATTGGCCTTTTATCTACCATGGTTTGATCATGAGGCATGCCTCTTTGTCTAGGTTGACATACATCCTTGGGCCTAGATATCAAGTGTCTTTTATAGGAATATGGAGTTGCAGATTTGGGAGTCAATATAGTCTTTCATGCATGCAAGCATGTCAAGAAAAAGTAAGTTTTTTAAATTTTGATGATCACAAGGCATGCCTCTTTGTCTAGGGTTGACATACATCCTTGGGCCTAGATATCAAGTGTCTTTTATAGGAAAATGGAATTGCAGATTTGGGAGTCAATATACTCTTCCATGCATGCAAGCATGCCAAGAAAAAGTTTTTTTTTAAAATTTTGAGAAGACATTGGAGATAAGTCATGATGTTGTATAGTGTATAGTTTGGTTAAGATTTATTGCTACAATAGGAGTTAATTTCCAAAATATGGAGGATGCATGTGTGTGCATGGCTTACAAGATACTATGTGGGAACCAACCAACTTATTTGTGGATATGCAATTTTTCTAGCCAATGATATGAGTTAAAATTTAAAGGAGTCGTGGGAGAAAGGAGAAGAGTTTCACTATCGAACATGTGTAATATTATACATGTTGTAAATTATAGCATTCATATTGGAGAGTACTATTAGTGAGGCAATAATTGCATATAAGACTTTTCTCAAATGATTTCTTATAGTCTACAAAGCCTAAGGATATTGTTGTGCATAGAAGATAATGTGAAAATGGGCAAGAGTTGTGAAGCCTACTCTTGCCTTATAATTATATTCACATTTCATAGAATATTTGATATTGGTACTCGTGGACTTATACAATTATGTTTGATTTTTTATTATTGATTGTATTGATATCGACATCATGCTTGTAATAGTTTGACTTTATGTGAGATCATTGAGATGATGGAAATTGTATTTTATTTCGACTATTTATGGAAATGCTTATAGGGAATCATATTTTCTATGTAGCATATCATGATTTGATTCCAATTATATTATCTTAAGTGTTAATACTAATCAAATTTTGACTTGAGAGTAGTAATTTGAAAAGGAGTGTTTGATCATGGTAAAAATTAGAAATTAAATAAATAAATATTATTATATTTTAAATATGAGTTGTGTGTGTATGATAATGTGTAATTTCCTAGCTTTCACACTAAGACATTAAAGGATAAAATATAATGAAATATTTTTTCATGATACAAAAGTGGCATTAAGAAAATCATCCAAAATTAGTACATGGTTAAGGTGTCATAAAATTTGATGATACATTTGACATGCACATCCTTCTAACCTCTCTACTAATCCGCTCTCTAAATTCCACTGGCTATGACAACTAGAAGCCCGTTAAAAATACCATATTAATCTTCAAAAAGAAATTATCTCCAAGCCATACTTTGAGTCTCAACATGGACTTGGAATTTGGTTTTGAGTCTCCATTCCGCTCCAAATTCCACTCCCCACCATGAAAAATAGAAAACAAATAATAGCTTGTTGGCCTTAGGCCCTCACTCAAACTTGGGACTTATTTCATATCCTATTTTCTACTTGATCTCTAGTTTTTGTAGCCCCATCAAACACTCCTTTTGTGGACCTTGGGCTCATGTGTGAAACATGAACTTGTTTCCAAGTCATATATTTTCTCTACAACATGCAACCTATGATACAACACAAATTCCACCACTTGCTCATGGGTTTGGGACTAGCACTAGGACTTGGAACCTTCGGCTTCAATTCCCTTCTTTAACCCAATCCCCACAACTAGCCACACCAAAAAACTTAACACCATTCACAATATAAACTTTGGAACTCCACATGCACTTGGGACCTTATTTGAAATCCAAATTTTGAGGCCTGCCAAGTGACCAATGTGTGAAATTTACGCTTCAACTAGAACTTGGACCTAGTCTAAAGTTTGAAGTCAACTATGATGCCTACGACTTGATAGCATGAAATTTTTTGAAGGGTGGAGTCCATAATTCCTCGTAGGCATAGAATGTTTAAGTTGCAAGTCTCATTTTTAACTCAACACCTAGTTCACACATAGCTTAAATAAAGAAAATAAATGAACTAATCTAGGAAAACTAGTAAGGGACAATTTCTTCACTAATCAAGGCATAACTTAGTTAATATGTGAGTTGTTATGAAATAATTTTGGGAAATATTCAAGGTATCACGGGATTACCACTTTGAAAACTAGAGCCTCCCTAAGGGCATAGATCCCGAGCAATAAGGATTAAATTTATATGTTACCCTTAACACAAGGGACATGAGTGCACAATAGAACATTAGAAATAAAAACAAAATGGTATGCTTGTTTAAACCAACATTGAGATGGGGAGAGAGAGATTGAGATTCAGAGATATAGATAGATGGATACATAGAGAGAGGGAGAGGAGAGAGGGAGAGAGGGGCAGAGATAGAGAGATATACAGATAAAGCGAGTGAGAGAAAGATTGAAAAAGAAACATAATGGGAGAGATAAAGGGAGAGGCATAGAGGTAGAGGAAGATATAGATATATAGAGGGAGTGAAGGAGAAAAGGAGAGAGAGAGAGAGAGAAATCTAAGGATAAAGATAGATATATAGAGAATAGAAAAGAGGAAGAGGTAGAGATGGAGAGAGACAAAGTGAGAAGTAGAGGGTGATAGAGAGATAGAGATAGGAAGAGAGAAGAAGTAGAGGGTGGTAGAGAGATAGAGATATGATGAGAGAAATATAGAGAAAGATAGAGACTAGAGATAGATATATAAATAAAGAGAGTGGACGATATTGAGAGGGGGAGAGATATTAAGAGGGAGAGGGAGAGGTAGAGAGATAAGGAAGTGGAGATAGAGAGAAGTGAGAGAGGAAGAGAGAGGAAGAGAGAGGAGGAGAAAAGGGTAAAAGATCAAAGTTGTGTCACCCTTTTATAAAGGGAATGTCTAGCGTTGATCTATTTAGTTTACTTAAATAAATGGAAAGTGATATATTTTGAATTTTGACATGATGTAAACTAATAAAATATGGATATATGATTTGTACTAGCATTTTTTCCTCTACAACGAATGTGGGATTAAAATTATCATTTGTTTGTTGGATTGTGTTATGTAATATTATAATTGTGCTTAACCATTCTCTTTATTAGCTCGTTCCTAAAGTTTGTTTATTAATGTGATAAAAATTAGTTTATCTATCTTATTAAATAATATATAAATAATATGAACATGTATTCTTTTTATTACATTATTTAACATATTTATATTACATTTAGATATAAAAATCTATGATTTTATATTAACATAATTTTAATTTTCTTCTTACATTATTAATTAATTATTTAATTAAAAGTTATAATATGAAAAATTATATTATACTATACATATTATTAAACATCATAGAGTAGAAATACAATAGAAATTCTATTTTACTTATTATTACATATATTTATTTATTTTTCAAATTAAATTGAGTTAGATAAAATTATAATATTATTGAAACATCATATAGTATATAAATACAATAGAAATTCTATTATTATTTCATTAAGGAGCTTCTTATATTAATATTGTATTATATTTATATAATTTAATATTATCAATAATAAGTTTTATATTATTTTGTCATTAAATATTAAGTTATATTATGATTATAATATAATACTATTATATTATTAATATTATAATTTTAATTACACTAAATATTATATTAAATTATATTTATATAATATTATATTAAATTATATTTATATAATATAATATTATTTATTGTTTATTATTAACAATAATTACATACATTTAGTAATTTTTTATATTATTTAATTATTTTTTTGATACATAAGAGAGGATTTTATATTAATTTATCAAAAAAATACATAGATAGCCCTATGGGTAGTAGACTTTGTAGACCATTCACAGACCTAACACCAAAATGACCAGAAAGAAGGTCGACACACCCAACCTCATGCTCCAACCAAACCCAACCCAATACGCCTTAACACCAAATGTCCCAACAAGGACTATGATCCTTTACATTGCCATTACCCAGCCTGAGGATAGAGAGGCTATCATATATACATAGTGACATCTAAGAGACTATCACTGTCAATAGAACCACCGAGCTTCCAAAAAACTGCTAATGTATGCCACAAGGAGTATCCAACAAAATTCATAGTTGGGACACAACAAAACCATTCAACAACTACATACATAGGGAGGAAAACTTACTGAAACTCATTTTCTTTGGCATATGCCTCAAATTTAGGAACCTAGTCAAAACCGTCCACGACCACCAACTTCAAGACCTTCTTCAGGAATTCAGCCACCACCATCGCCAATTGTTTATGATAAATCTGAGGCATTCCTTTCAACTCCAACAAAAAAGGATAATACTTCACGACTTCACCAGGAACCCTTAAAAGAGCCAAGTTTCCTAGGTGAGGAATACTTGTCCCCGAGATCATCGCCTGAAGAACTTCGTCCAACCCCTCAACAAACTCTTCCTTGAACAAACCACACGTCAAATCCTTTGCCTCTACTTTGGCCATGCTCGTATGAAGTAGTGACACCAGAAAGTGGGAGATAATGAAACATATAGCTAATGGAAGCAAACAAAAGTGTAGAAACAAGGTTTTAAATGTTGTAAAAGGCAGTTTCAGGGGTGCACTAAGACTGATTCGCCCAAGGTGGCGAATGAGTCCCAGTAGGGATTTTTTTTCAAAATTTTCAGAGATTTTTATGCTTTTTAGTTTGTATGACTTGTAACCTAAGTGCATATCCAGTTTTTAAATGATTTGAGATGCAAAAATGCAACCTATATGCACTTCAACTAATGCACAAATTAGACACCCTAGATGCTAATTAACTAATGCAAGCCCTAATGCAAAGTCAATGCAAGCTAGATCTAGGATGATGATGGACTCCAAATCAGAAAATGAAATGTTCTAAATTCAGGTTCACCAAAATGGAACCAATGAAAAATATGGTGTGGATAGATGATGATGTTGATTAAGTGCTATCACACCCACATTCAAGGCTTCCACTCAAGGATAACCCTAGAGATCTCAATCCAAGGATGAAGTAGGGGAGAGAGATATTGCAATAGGGCTATCCTAGGGTTGGATTAATGAATAAAGAGGAGTCCACCACCAAGCTAGGGCTTGGAAAAAAAAATGAAATGCAAGATATAATGGCAACACCTAGTGATGCATGAAACTTGAAACAATGACCTAGAAATGTATATAAAACAAAATTTAACAAGATATGAAATGAAGTGTGTGCACCTGGGAATCTAAAGATGACTAGAAGGAGCTTTGAAATACTAGAAATTCTAACTTTTTTACCTAGTGGGACTCATTTTCCGTTTTGGGCGAATTAGTCCCAGTTCTGGATTTCTACACAAAAGCCTGTTTCGGGAAAAAGGGTATCTGAATCAGCAAAAAGATCTAAAAAAAGCTATAGTGGGACTCATTCACCACTTGTGGTGAATGAGTCTAGTTTGGGTTTTTGGGAACTTCAAGGTTTGAATCTGTTCTTCTCAGTCTACTCAATCTGCTTCTCTGGGTTTCTAGATTCAGAACTCTAATTTTAGGGCTATATGCAACCTTTTAGTGAAGATTATGACCTTGCAAATTGGGAGAAAAATCCAACACTTGATTGTAACCTAATCTTCAATGATCTCCAAGTCTTCAAAGCACCTAGATCTACAATCAAACAAAGAGAGAGGGAGAGAAACAGTGTTGATTGTTAGAGATTAGGGGTTTGCCTTGGTCAAACCCTTTTTAGGTAATTAAACCAAATGATGAAACAATGAAACAAGAACATGAAACAAGAAACATAGGATATGAAACATGAACAATGATACCTTGAATGATGTCTTGTAAAGGATGTCCTATAAATCTGCAACTCAACATGAAATGGACATGAAGGATGTAGATCTTGATCTTGACAATAGGAGTAGAACAATGCTTAATCTCAAATCTGCAATGCTACATCACAACACTAGCTCAATAACATGTTTGATGCTTGATGATCTTAACATGATGATAGATCTTGGAAATGATCCTGCAAACTTTCCTAAAAATCTTGTAAAGTCTCAAGATCCTTAACTCTTGAATGCTTGACTTGCTAATATGAATGCTTATGTAAAATAATGATTTGAGAGCTTGTTTATATAGGCAATCCACTCAAATGACCATTTATTTGATCCCAAAGGCTGACATAGAAGAAATTTGAACTTAAAACCAAATTTTACTGCTTAAAACCTCAAAATAGGCCAAATGGGACTCATTCTCCATCCTGGGTGAATCAGTTCCACCTAGATTGGACTCATTTTCCCAAAGTGGTGAATGGGTCCCACATGGGCTATTTTGCCAGCTAAAGTGTCGAGGAATGAGTAAATTAAGCTTATTTGTTGATATTGTCAAGGTTTTTATTAAAATATACCTTGGGATGCATAATATAGGGTCATAGGGGCCTATATTAAGGTTATAAATGCAATAGGGCCCAAAATCTAATGTGAAAGTGTAAATAAATACACTTTACAACACTAAATTAAGGTGAAATTAGGTTTATTTAGCTTAGAAGGGCCCTAAATCCCATGTGAATGTGTAAAACACATTACAACACTAGATTAGGTCCACCTTAGTTTACAAGCCTCCTAAATTTAATGTGAAGGTGTCAATAAATACACTTTACAACATTAAATTAGGGAAAAGTTAAGTTTATTTAGCTTAAAAAGGGCCCAAGACCTAATGTGGATGTATAAAACACCTCACAATACCAGATCAAGGCAAAATCAAGTCCAATTTGTCATTAATTATTCCTAATTAAGCAAGGGATACTTTTTTAGTGACTCCAATAATCTTAAAAGGAAAATCAAGTAATTTTCACAAATAAAGAGTTATAACTCCACTGGCATAACCTATGGCCTGCATGATACACACATTTCTATCTAAAAGTGTTGGAAATGAGACAATGCATTTGAGGTTACATAAAACACAAAAAAACATATCAATCATCGATTTTGCACATAAAGAAACAGTTGTTAAGAAGGAAAAATACTGAATTATTGAGAAAAGGTGTTCTTATAGCATATTCAAGATTGAAATATGTGTCTTTGCCTTGAAAAATTATTAAAAAATGTATCTTAGCTGCTATGATTGAGAAAATTTTGAGTTACAATGCACCATAAGAATAGAAAGAAACTTTTTGTAAGTTTACAATGTTATTTTTTGAAGTGAAAGAACTGACTAAGAATGAGTAAGGTCATGCCTTTTAGCATACAAGCCTTTCCAAATCCTTAAAAATCTGTTACAATAGATGAGTGACATGTGTACATATCTTTGAAAAGAAAAAAAATAAAATTCGGTGCCTAAGTGTTGTTTCCACCTTAAGCTCCTCAAAAGGCTACATGATGCTATCATTTGAAATCCTTCCTTTAGTGCTCTTGACTTTGTCCAACTTGAGATGTTCCTATATGCTTGCAAAAGTGGATGACCAACTCAAACTATCTCGTATATCCTCTCAATTAGCTTCCATCTCACCACCTGACCCCTCTATGCTTGCAACTATCTTTGACTACTCTAAACTGCCATGACCTCTCTTGAGCGGGTTTATAGGACATGTTCAAAGGCTTTGACATGGTCAAAAATCACCCTAGGGTGTAGGAGAACTTCAAGAACTGAATTTACCACATGTTTTATGTCTTCAAGATGCTCTCTATCCACTACTTGTCATCAGTTATCCTCTTTATGGCATAACTATCTAAGATTGTAGAAGTGAGAGTTCTTATTCAATTGAATAGTGCCTAATTGGCTAATGTGCCTGCAAGAAACTATCACTGTGAACCTTTTAAATAATTTAAAAGTCATCTGATTATCAACATTCCTAATTCCTTTTACAGTGCTCTTGGGACTTTCATGCTTTCTTTCAACCTAAAATGGATCCACCTTTAACTTCTTGTCTTTATTTTATTTATATCCATTATCATTGTCTTAGATTACCTTCAAGATAAATCTTTTCAAGACTTTTTCTCTTATAACTGTGTTCTTATCTTTTGAAACATTCAAAGTGACTATGCTTGTGGCTTGCGATTTTTGTCATAGTTGTGTTCATAGCTATGTCTATCCATTTCTCTATCATTCACTATCCTCCTTAAGATCTATGTAACTATCCTTTAGACCTTAACTCTGTCATCCTTTTACAATTTAAGATAGCAAAGTTTTCTTAGAGTAGATAGTGATATGTTACACTCAATTTCCACCACATAACATTAATCAAGGGAAATGACAAGTCTATGACTATCTTTTATGCCATTGTCATTGTAGCTGCCATTGAAAAGTCTACACCAAAGGCCTTACTTATACCCTTTAGTCTCCTATATTTGCTATCTCATGGCATAATGATTTTACTTTATGATAACTATCTTCAACCCTATACATTCTACAATCAATTTGTCGCACTATGTCAAATAGTCTACATGCCTTATGCACTATTTTTCAACATTTTGCATGCATATTTACGAGGGCATCTAATACTAAAACCCTTGATAGAGTTCCATTTTGTATATTATTTTTGATAGATGTTCATGCATTCTAGACTATGAGACAACTTAACAACTAGGACTCCTTTTGATAGGCATTGTCGTACTATAAAAGTGAGCTCACTATCTCTAAGAAATGTCACTGCAACTTTGAACTCTATCACTGCATTTGTCAAACATTAGTTTACAATATTTTTGTCTCTTCAAAATCCTCTTATAGTGTTGTACTTTAGCTCCTATGCCTTAATAGTGACTACCCTCTTTTATGACTAACTTGCATTGCAAAATAGCATGAAGACTAGGATCATTTATTACAATCTCTTGTACTATCATTGTATGATCTTACCATAATTTTGACATTCCTATATTTTTATGATTGCCAGTGGCTAACCAAGGGACAACCAATTCATATTTAAACTTTATCAAGATCTTTCTAGACTAAGCCTTTGGCCATCCATTGTAATATTTACTGCACCTTTGACACTTCATTAATATTCCCAATCCCCTAACCTTTCTTATTGTGCTATCTACTAATCTGCTATCTTTCATGAGGGTTGTCACTATGCAAATGACCATTGTCAACAAGGTCATAGCTTTGGCTTTTAGATTGTGATATTGTAACACTGCCTTTTTTTTCTTTCTAATGATGATATCTTTATGATGACCTCCTTAATAACATGATTGCCTCAATTTATAGTTCCATGATATCTTGCCACTGTCACACTATCCTTCATTAAAGGTGATTGTCCCATGTTATGGCCTTGAAGGTCTGATCACTATCAACAAATTTGAATTCTTCATTGTGTCTCATTGTGAACTGTCCTCATAATGAACATCAAGTTCATTACCACCTAGAAAGAATCTACTGTCACTTACTGTTGTGGCTTGCAACTATATTGCATCTTTAACATGTTTCCACATTATTTACACTATTATTTCCTTTTCTTTCCTGAGAAACATCATAGACATGTACTAGCTCTCTCTCCAACTGGACTATCTTCAACACTGTCAACCATTCTTATCTTGTTTCACACTTAAGGGTTTCAGACTTAAGGGCTTCATTTCATCATATCACTCATCCACATTTACCTCTGCTATGACAAGTAATCACATAATAGAGGTAAATATCCCCTAGATAGTGTTGAACTGCCTATCCTTTAAAGATTACCACTGCCCCCTATTGCCCTTTTAGTGACAGTAGACCTATGTATTCTCTTTAACCTCCAAAGCATACTAATAGGCTTTACCCATTGTAGCTGGATTGATGCCAACTTATTCTATAGATGAAACTTGCATCCATTGACACATCAAGCAACAACTTATGCACTATCCTATGTATATATTTCTCTGAGAACTCTGCACATGAAACCTCACTATATGACTACCTTTTGTCCATCAAGACATGACTGTGCCCTGCTTTGATGTTCACAACATTGGATTTATGTAACTCTATCATCCTTTTCTTATTAACAACCCCTGCAACCTTTTTCTTTTGCCTTTCCTTTTGCTCAAAATGTTCTCTCCAAAAAGGGTTTCACCATTGTAACATCATTTAGGCCTATGACAAACCTATACATTTACTACAAAACTGAAAAATCTTGTAAGCATCTATCTTATTATACCATTGAGCAGGCCTATGTCTTGTTTAAAATAAGACACTCTCTATAACAAAACAATACTAGGGCAAGCCACAAAAATCCTAATGAAGGCATCCATACAAGCATTGCTCATCATTTTTGCATAAACGCGGGGAGTTTACAGAGAAACAACCTCAAAATATATATGGATAAAAGGTAAGAGAAAAACAAATGTTCTAGATAGAGCAAATGAATGTTATTCTTCAGGAATGTGAAGACTCAATGGAAGAGAAATGACATACCTATTTTTTTTCCTTTCTCCCCATGTGCCCTATCTATACTCCATTGATTATGCAATGTCCCCTAAGCTTCCCTGAGTGTCTTGCAACGTGGTGCAACTTCTTAACACTGCAAGAGACCACTGGAAACATGGAAAAACTCCTTCCTAAAGATTTGCAACATGCCACAACTCCTTCTTTACTTCTGCAACGTGGAGAAACTCCCTCCAACATTTCAACACCAACATAGGAAATAAAAACCCTAGATCCTTCAAGCAACGTAGGTAGTGTTGAAACTTTCAAAAAACAATAAATTTTAGTTTTCATTTTTTTCTCTTCAACACTACTTGACGCCCAAAGACTTGGTCCAAGTTTTGATTTCTTTCTTTTCTCTCTTAATTTTCTCTATTTTACCTTTAACGCTTCATTTAAGCAAAATATATCCCTTATAAATTTGCAAACTTTTTTTAATCTCAAAGATTAAATAAGCTAATAGATTGTGTGGAGGAAATTTTAGAGATCTCCACTCTTTCATTAATACCTCACCATATAGTGTAAACTTTGACTTCATTTGATCTTTTACATGAGCATTCATCCATTTTGATATATTCCGTTCAATCAACTTTACTACTTCATTCTCCTTCTTTGACTTCTCAATAATTATTCTTCTATTTCTCTCTTTCCATATGTTCCAAATAAGGATGATCAAACAAGCAATCCAAATGTGACCCCAAAATGATTCTTTACTTCTGTCAGTCCATCTCGAGAAAATATCCATTAAATTATTTTGGCGAGGACTCATCCATCCCAATTTTTTATGCAACCAATCCCAAAATCTACTTGCAAACAGACAGTTCAAAAGGAGATGATCCGATGTTTCCTCACTAGCCTTGCACAACACACGCTAATTCAGGCCTTTGATACCAATCTTTTTTTATCCGTCTTCAGTAAGAATTTAACGATGGAGATCCATCCAAGCAAAAGCCCCTACTTTCGAAAGAACCCATTTTCTCCAGCACAATTTCCTAGGCCACTTATTGTTAACTAAAAGAAATTGGATTTGATATCCCAATTTCATCAAATAATGACCAAATTTTACCCCACACCATATAATTTTGCCGAAGGCGTCCCCACGCTCAAGTTTTGCAACCTCTTTTTACGGTCAACGACACAGATCGACTAAGCCTATGATGTAACAAATCTCAGTCGTTCATCATTTTTTGCCCTTTTTCTTGCTATTTTTCACTATTTTTTGTTGCTTTCCCCGCCGCTATTGGTTACCGCTCCTCCACATCTTGGACAACACGAGACTGGATAAAACCCTAAGTCATTTTGCCCTAATTTCTTTCCAACGCCAAACTTGCACAAGAGAAGGGGAGAGGCAGTTGCTTGGACAGATGAACTCTCGGGAAGGAGGGAAGGCGCAAGCCCATTTTGAACGACATTTGCCACCCATGAAACTATGTAACCTATCTATTTTTTGCACAAATCTTTCTGTTTTTTCCTCATTGGATTATTTCGGAAGGGAGTGAGATTTATTCTCTCTTTCTGTCTTTGTTTGGGCAACAATAATTATTTTATTTCTTATATCTTTTGTAGGGGCTGAGCTCTGAGGTCGTTGTTGTTGTTGAAGGGTTTTCGTCTTGCATTTTTGTTTGTTTGTTTTGGTTGCTACTAAATCTTACACTTTAACAGCGGATATTGTTTGATTTTCTTTTTAATTTAGCTTGCCCTTTGTTTCTTGTCAGGCATAGCTGCATAGGGAAGAGATGTTGGGAGAGGCGTCAGCCTGTGCAAGGATCACGTCCCCAAGAAATAATTCTGTCAAGATATGCACTCAGTGATGAGGAATGATTTCTCAAAATAATAAGGTAATATTCCTGTCTATAGGTATGACAATATAATTTAGCCTTTTCATTCTCATAAATAGGAATAGTGCTAATTGCAGGGCTTTTCCTTATCTGGATGTAGGATTGGAAGCAAATGTATGGAGTAAGAAACCTCTTAAACTTAGTGGTAAGATGTGCAAAGATGCAAGGATTTTTTGTTGGGCATCATTTAGATCACATGGATCAATTCAGAGAGGAGATGATAAGCTACATAAAACAGGGGAAATTAAAATACAGAGTTGATATTAAGCAAGGTGTAGATAGCTTCTTGGAAGCATTCAATTCTATGTTTAGTGGTAAAAACATAGGGAAAACTGTTGTCCAACTCTAAGTGATTTACTTAACAGAAGTTCCGTTATTTTCAACCGAAACAATGGTAAAATAAAGTAAAATGAAATATTCAAGACTTCATAATACTGAAATTCTATTGGAGGACAAACACTTAGATACATTTTACAGCCTATAGGCACCAGAACACACCTCATTTGATTTAGTGTCAAGAACTGAAGGATGTACATATCATGAACTCCTTAGAAATCTGTTCCATCTCAATTAGGATGTTCGATTTGTGATTTGATTTTATCTTGGCTGTACAAGCTGATTGTGAAGTGTATGTCGGCCACAGTGGCTTTTATTGTAAATACCAGCAGCAGCCACTTGTTGGATGATTGTGCATTAAAGCAACTTTTGATAAGATGGAACTGTGGCAGGGTGTGCATTGGATGGTGCAGAGGGTCCACAATGGATGGAAGCTTGGCTATGTGATTTAAGCAAGTCCTTAATTTTTCAGACATTTCAGTTAGTATCAGAAATTGAGTATTGTCTATGTAATCTTGCGTTTCAAATGCTATTACCTGCTTAATTTTATCGATATTAGCCAGTGGCTAAAATGTTTACTGAGTAACGTTGAATGGCTACTCAAATCAGTATGGGAAACATTGATGATTACCTTAGAGAGTGATCATATGTTACAACTTTCCACACGGGTTCCTGTACGACCCATCATCCCTGTCATGGTTGCGGATGAGCCACGCCTGGGCAAGCATGTGCCATCATGGACTTGCTGGAAGAGAGATGGGAAGACCTGATCAGAGATATGCCTTGCAAGATCGTTTAAACTTGAGCTGTGATGGAGCATGTTTTTCGAGACGTCTACTGTACTTGTGTATTTCAAAATTCAAAACTCTCGCGTTTTTGTGGACCAATCATTTTTTTGTATGCATGATCTCTGCCTTTGTTCTTAAAAATAATCATTTCCAGTGCTGAATTTATCATTAATTCAACCCCCATGATGCAATTTGTTTGGCTCATGCAATATTATTTTTCTTTAAATGGAATAATGTATCCCCCGATGGGGTGAATAACTTCTCCATGAAAGCTCCAGAAATCTCTTCTGTATTCTGTGATGTGAACGGGTGCAGTTTTGTGGACATGCAAGCACTGCCATTGGGTGTAATTACTGAGTAAACCCCTGTGGATATATATTTTTTAAATTGAGGTGGTTTAGGATGTGTCCGAGTCCCAAGCAAGAAGAGATCGAGAAGACAGATTCTGGAAACTTTGTCTTAAGTCCTCCATTACAATGAAAAGTGCAAAAAAGATATGTTACGACGTTCATTATATAGATTTTATATAAAGATAGATAAACTAGTAAAATAATGGATGTTGAGAATGTATAAATTAAAAAGATCAGATAGTATTCAGTATATTTAGTCAGATAATAAGTATACTTCATACCACACAAGAAAGCTCTTCTCTCGATTGATCCAAGCATGCTCGTCCAGAAGATCCCTTCTCACTTTAGTTGGACTAGGTTCGATAGATTTTGAAGAATCTTTCTTGCATCTATTTGTACTAGGCTGAGCTCTTGTAAATCCAAGATTAGTTCAATTCTAATAGAATGTTGTTCAAGGTGCTAGAACCAATGTCGTTGTAGTATATACTTTAGATTTTCCTAAAATTCTGTAATCTACATATATCTTTGAAATTCACCAATTTGTTAGATTTGCAATAGAATTTTTCTCAAATTGCTACATAGAACTTCTTTATTAACAAATTATCGTCTAGTTCTTTTTGTGAACAAACCGGGGCATTGTCTAGAATCTAGATCATAGATGTTCTATCCTATAATTGAGCGATATGCTTACACAGTTCATCAGATGAAATTATATTGAAGCATTATGAATATCGAACTGCACCACACCAGGTTAGAAGTATTATATTACATTGTTCTTGAATGTAGGCAAACGACAAAATTTCTGTATGGAAGTATCACTATATCTTCTAAATTTTACATTACATTGCTTTGTCTAGCTTTTTTGTTGTAGTGTACGCTTCATAAAATGTGTTCAAATAGTCTCTCTAACTTTCAAATTGGACATTGTTCTGCACAGTTATATTTTCATGCTATCTAGCCCATCTATTATTTGACAGAATTGAAGCGTGTCTACACTTAAAAAGACTATCACATCACCCACATGGAGGTTGTCCCACTAAACAATTGAATTATTCATTATATCTGGAAATCCACTAAAGAAATTAAAATTGCAATCATCTTTATTGTATACTATATTAGTTTATTGACATACAATATTTCCAATAGTTTGTAGAAAATAGAGTGTAGTCACATTAGATGGAACAAATTTAGAGGAATGTATGATACTGGAATTAGAAGGAACAACATTAGTAAGTTGGGTAGAAGTAGTTGAGCAATTGTATTTTATTGTGCAGTGGGTATGTTGAAGAGGTCTTTATGGTCAATTGTTGGGTTGTAAAGTGTATTATATGATGTGCTCAAAAAAATTATCAAGTTGTCAAAGGTTAAAATTTGTAATGGTTACACAAAAACCTTGTCATATATCCCATAAAGTTATGGAAAATTACTTTGAATCAAGCACTAAGATTACTTTGAATCAAGCACTAAGATTACTTTCATTCTTAGCCAAGGAAAACCTGTAATTTTACACTTTTGGGTAGAATGGTGTGATTACTCCAAGCAAATAGATCAAGTCTTTTCCCTAGGTAATTATAAATGGCCTACCAATTTACCAATTGAAGATTAACCTATTGGTTATTGAATTCTACCTCTCTCATTACATCTTAAGCAATATTAATTTAAGTGGAATCAAGATTTTGGAAATCAACAATTGATTGATCCACTAGTAGTCATTTAATGTGCAGTCCCAATTTTGTTTTGCAATATGCTCATTATTTGTGTGATCATGGTTACCAAGCCATTCATTTTGATCTATATGAAGGAAATTGCTGAGTAATTGTGGATTCACAGGTAGTTGCTTTTTATAACAACTATACATAAATCCGTTTGATGAACAACCAATTGCTTTTAAGCTCAAAAAAAATGGAGTCTACTGTGTAACATTTTCTAAGATCCTTAATGGAATCACTAAATAACCACAAGTTTTTGCTAAAACCATCCAAATTTCTTCTAAAAGTGGATGTCTAGATATTGAAACAATTCTGTCAAGATATGCACTCAGTGATGAGGAATATTCTTTTCCGTAAAGAGGTTTATTGGGTGGAAGATGAACGAGGTGGATGAAGAGTTGAAGAAGATTTCTTACAGGGTTGTTGACGAGAACAACGATGTGAAATAGGATTGCCCAGCTATTGGGAAGTAATTTGCAGCTGAGGATTTCCACCCCTTTTTGCAGCCTTCTCGGCTCCTACAAACTCTTCCTTGCTGGTATTGACCTTTCTCTTTCGCTTGCACTTTTAAGCGATTTTTGCTTTGGTAGGGTTTGCTTGTCTCAATTTATAGGAGGTATTTTAGCAGTTATTTAATTCGCTGCTAAACAGTCCGCGAGAGCCCATGTGAAGGATTCTGGTGGGAATGTTAATTATTTTTGTTGGGCAAATGTGGCCTTGGTGGCGGTGGTCTGGGTGGCCACGAAATGTACCAGTGGGTACATGATGCCCTTTTTGGGAAATGGTCTATTAACAAGAGCTCTTAGATACACAGGAAGTGGTAATGATGCCCTTTTTGATGAAGATGTTGGTGCCAATTATGTCTTTTTTCTTTATATAATATTATTTATTGCTTACAAGCTTTGTGTTAATATCGAGTCAATTTTTATATAGTCACGAACTCTCTTTCATATGCAGTTTTTTTCTCTTGAGTTTACTGAAATTGGCAACATCCTCAATGCATCGCAACCATTCATGTTTAGATGTCGCAGCTCTCTCAAATGGCCAAAATAGCTAGGCAGTGCTGATTTAGAGGGGGAATTTCTTTTTGGTTTTACAATCAAAAGAATATCTCTGGGAGATGGATTTGACACAGGGCATGGTGGTAAGACTGAAACGTTATTTCGTCTCCTTTACATTAAGTGAACAAGTAATTAGTTTGGAGCTTCTATTTCTTTTATACTAAGCAGAGGAGGCATTATTCATGGCGACAACTCTCACCTGATCTCACTCACGATTCATAATCAACTATTTTTATGTAGCTTTGTCTATATGCACTCATAGGCACTGATAAAGACTTCAAATCTGTTGTTTAAAGTCAAGACTGTCTTGTACGTGGAAGAATTTGATGGCTATCTCAGCAACAATCTCATTATTCTATCTCTAGGTCCTCTTGCCGCAACAACCTCACTGTGCCGATCCTTATTGCCAAGAGGGGGACTAATTTTGTACACTTTCATGAGCTCTTGCTACTGCCTTCAGAATGTTTAGTTCAACAACTTTCATTTTTCTCTATGTGACACTTTTGGATGGTTCGCTACCAACTGGGAAATATAATCTTATTTTTAAGCGAGGGTATTATTGTATCAGGAGTTTTGATGTTTTATGTTTTAGCTATGGAATGTAGTGGATAGGATTTCCCTAATAAATAGGTGTCTTTAAGGTAGTATGGTTTTATTAGCTATAACTTCTCTGTTAAGCTCGAGTTTTGGGTGTTTAAACTTTTAAAAAATTATGTATATATTTTGTGGTAGTCTGGAATGGGGCCCTGGTACACAACCACAATGACCACTAACGAAATACACAAATCAGGTTCCCCTTTAGCCCTGTTTTTATTTTATTTTATTTGTAAGAAAAACATTGTATATAGCATACTAGGAAAATGAAACCATGTATATACTATTTTATATTCATTTTTACATTGGACTCTTTTGAAATTTGTGGTACAAAAAGAAATAATTCTGAAATAAAATGCACCTTTCTCCTTTTCTTATATTTGGTGCCATCTCACAAATGCCTGAATTTAAAGTGTTGCATATCAGTACATAATGAAACCATAAGGACTCAAATGACAAATCTTCCTCTTAGACAATTGTTTTTTAAAACAGAACAATTTCATATTTGAATTATGAAACAATAGTATACGTGTTTTCTTCAAGGGTATGCAGAAACTAGACTAAAATATGGTTGGGTTAAAAGTAAATTGCAAATGAAAAACAATACAAATACTACAACAAAATTCATTGTTATAGATGTAGCAACTTTTGTGGACAAGATCTTGTACTGCTTGGATCACAAAACTATGTGGGAAAAATTCACATGGGAAAATTATGGTAAATTGAATCACAGGTGGTTGTATCTTTCTTCTTTAATGAAATCTTCTCTTGTGGATTATTCCACATAACATATAAATTCCCATCTACTGGGAAAAAACCTTCAAAATTTTGATGGAGACTCCAGAAATTTAGTATAAAGACTAAAATTATTACAACTTTCTTTGTGTCTGAAAAATATGTTGTATGTAATGTTTGTTGGTTCATTCATTTATGTATGCGAGCTTTTGTGCTTCACCTTTCTTTTTGTCTGAAAATTATGATCTATGGTTATCTTATTCCTCTGTAATAAATACAACTCTGCATAACTCTTCCCATCTATTAATAAATACATTTAACAGAATGTATATCTTCGGCGTACCCATTGCACCCCAAGGTGCGATTGCTAGTTTTATCCTTTTCTTTATTGAGGAATATCGATCGATCTTCAACAACTTTATTTAGACTCTGTTTGGCATTTTCTTCAATCGAAAGAAACTTGAAATCCAGCCATTTCCATCCTCCTCGCGGATCTGTCGCCACACAGTCTTTTAAATGAATTCCTATTGTGGCATGAAGAGAATTCATACATCCCTAAAGTTCCTTTCAATCTTAAAGCAGTTTGTGACCAGCCCACAAGTCTAGCCAAAAACATGTCGAGCTACCATCGTTAACTTGCCATGTTAAGTGATCTGTAATTATATGTCTACAGTTCATCATAAATTTCCAAACGTGCGAGCCCCTAGCTAGATTCGCCATCATTAAGATCCTTTGAGGATACAAAGAATCTAGATATTTGTTTTGCAATATTTTACACCATAGCTTCATGGGAGATTGGTATATTTTCCGGATCATCTTTGCTCCAAGAGCCAAGTTTAGTGTTCGTAAATTTTTAATTACGACTCCTCCATCGTTCTAATCCTTACAAGCATTATCCTAGTGACATTTGAGGGGAATCCTTTTCGGTTCGTTGAAACCATTCCATCAAAATTTGTTAGCATACTTTCCAAACAAGAAGAGGATTCAGATGTTTACTACATGCACGACATGTTGTATATCAGAATCACCCTAACTATTGTTATGCGGTCAACCAATGTTAGCCAGCAGAATAAATTTTAGATTTGTTCTTTCATATAGTAATATATTTATTATAATATAATATAATATATTGATTATAAATTAAATTATTCTTTAGGTTTGAAAAAAAAAAGCAACAACAAAACTTGTAACGTTGCGTCGTTTCTCTACCGTCTTCTTTCTCACCTCCGCTTTCGTTTGCTTTTGTGTGAGTTGGTCCATTCATATGATGGTATTATGGTAAGTCATACTTTTTTGTATGTTTTTTAAGTATGTTATATGCTAATTCATGCATTTTTGTGGGTAGAATAGTCATGTCTGTTTCTAAGTATATTAGAGTAGTCTATAATTTGATATATCACTAATATTTTGAAAAGTTTAAAAGATCAAACATTAACTTATTTTTGTAATTTTTTTTAATAAAATAAAAGTTTTATGAATCGATGAATCTTAATTAGTAACAAATTATTAGTAAAATAAATTTAATAAATTTCATGTTAAATTATTATCAAATAAATTTAATTAAATTAGCATAAAAGATGTCAAGATATACCATTTTTGAGATGATTATTTTTAATTAAATTTGAATAAAATAGACAATAAGACTGATACCTCTTACATTTTTTTGGTGCATAGTTCTGAAATAGATATAACAATTCAAAATAATCTATCAAAGAGCCGTTCAACACAAACCACTCTCGCATAAAAATCAGTCAAAAAAGTGTAGCATACTTGTATTTAAAAATATATGAGATGCATAAAAATATTATTGTTGAGAATGAATCTGTTAGGTCCTTTTGTACACGATTCAAAATAGTGCGTTGGAAGGCCCCACTGAACACAAATCACTGGTATAAAAGTCAGCCGACGAAAAACGTGCTTCGACCTGCTATCCACCGAAGAGAAACGTGCTGACGCCTATTCTGGCTATAAAACAGTGTAACTGGAAAATTAAAGAAAATAACTTCTGACAGTTATCATGGATATTCCACCGCTTTTATGGTCCTCGGTGCTCCTTGCTGCTGCTTCACTGATATTATTCTTGTTTTTATGGAGAAGGGAGAATAGGAGAAGGCTTCCTCTTCCCCCTGGACCTCCTGCCTGGCCTATTGTGGGAAACCTCTTTCAGCTGGGAAAAAGGCCGCACGAGTCTCTCTATGCCCTCTCTCTGCAGTACGGCGAATTAATGACTCTCCGTCTGGGCATGAAAACAGCAGTAGTCGTCTCCTCTCCTGCCATGGCGAAGGAGGTCCTTAAAACACAAGACAACATCTTCGCGGGGCGGACGGTTACAGCAGCAAACAAATCTCTTTCACATGACAAGTCCTCCTTGATTTGGGCTGAATGCGGGCCTTATTGGCGCAATCTCCGTCGCATTTCAAGTCTTGAGCTTTTCAACCCCAAAAGACTGGAAGCTCTGCAACATCTCAGAAGAGATCAAGTGTTCCGCACCGTTCGACTCATTTTCGAGGACAAGGGAAAGGTTGTGGATATCGGACGTACGGTGTTCTGCACGTCTCTAAATTTGTTAGGCAACATGATTTTCAGCACAAGCGTCTTCGATCCGCAGAATCCAGCGTCTGCGGGGCTCAAAGATACCATCACCGAGATGATGGTGGTCGCCGGAAAGCCCAATTTGATAGACTATTTTCCGTTTCTCCGACTCCTCGATCCCCAGGGTGTGTCCCGCGAGATGGCCAAGCATTTCAAGGCATTGTATGACTTTTCCGATACGTTCATACAGAAAAGGCTCACTCACACCAGCCAAAGCGTTAAGCGTAACGACTCGGAGAAGGATTTTCTGGATGTTCTGCTGGATTCCAGAACTGAAGATTTCACTCTTGTTGGTGTTCGAACATTCATAGCTGTGAGTATTGAAAAGATTAAAAACAAGTTAAGGTTTACAAATCTCTGGTATCTTCCAGATCGCTAATTCTGCTGTCTGGTTTTAGGAATTGTTTATTGCAGGGACTGAAACGACCACTACAACAATAGAATGGGCTATGGCAGAATTCATTCGCAATCCACAGAAGTTAAGCCGAGCCCGTCAAGAACTGGATAAGGTCATCGGTTGCAACCGGAAAGTGGAAGAATCTGACTTAGATCGTCTGCCTTATCTCCATGCAGCCGTGAAAGAAATATTCCGAATGCGCCCGACGGGTCCTCTGCTGCTCCCCCACAAGGCCACACGATCCTGCGAGATTGGGGGATACGTTATACCCAAAGACACCCAGGTGATGGTGAACGTGTGGGCCATGGGGAGGGACCCTTCATTTTGGAACAGTCCTTCGGAATTTATGCCTGAGAGATTTTTAGAGGGTGAGAATAGCAAGATAGGATACGGCGGACAAAACTTTGAGCTAATTCCATTCGGAGCGGGGAGGAGAATTTGTCCAGGGCTTCCACTGGCAAGCCGTATGGTTCATTTCGTTTTGGCTTCTTTACTGCATTCATTTGAGTGGACACTTCCTGATGGAATGAGCTCTGAGCAGATGGACATGACCGACGAATTCGGAATTACTTTAAAGAAGGCTGCAGAGTTGAAAGCAATCCCCACGCCACGTCTCCCACATCATATATACTAGGGATCACGTCACGTCTCCCACATCATATATACTAGCAGTCACAACATGTACTGCAGGTGACCATTTAAAATAATTTAATAAATCAATCTGGTTTAAAACCGGTGTTAAAAGGTGGTGACAAAAGATTTGGGAATAAATATATAGATTGGTATAATTAGTATTTGTATAGGTGTAATGGTTATGTCAATTATTATTTATATAAAATGTCGTATGAATTTGATAAGAGGTCTATAGTTGAATTTATAAATATTTTATTAAAATTGATACAACATCAAAAGTGTGTAGTACTTATTATTTATCATTTATAGGTCTTGATATAGCAATAGGTGGTGAGTCTTGATATGGGTTATTGTAGGAATCTTGAATATCATGTCCATCAACATGTTGAACATTGTTTTTTGTTCAATATAGAATTGACGTCATTAAACATTATCTAGATGGTTTTGCAATAACAAGTAATATAAATTTAGAGCAAATAAGGAAGTGTAATCCATATATTTGTGTGTGTTATGAATTCATGTAATTAACAAATGTTTTGATACATGTTAAGTGCAAATATTTGTGTTATGCATAAAATAACATCTAAAATTATTATTAATCATAAATATAGTCTTGAAATATAAAAACTAAATTTACAAAATAATTGTATTATATATGTTTGTAATACTGAGGATAAAAAACTTATTACCTTGATTTTTTTATTCACTAACCATCAACATTTTCTTTTAGTTGATGTTGATAGGATCCGTAGATGTGTTTTCAGGCATCACTTTTTTGTAATTTATTTCATTCTTATGTATTGGAGTTAAAAAATAGAAGTGAATATTGTTAAACTCATTTTAGTAGAAAACTATATAGTATGAATAAAGAGAAGTTGTGTTATTTTAAATGTGAAGTTTTATTTTAAGTATTCTAAATCAACTAAAGAAAATATAATTTGAATGAGGACAAATCACTTTTTTTTATTGGGTTGTTATTGTTAAGTTTCCATTTGCATACCAAAAAAGGTTGAATGAATTGTTTGAGAAAGATATTTTTTTAAACATGGATATGAAGTGAGGAATGCGAAATTAAATTGAAATAAAACCACAACCAATTACTTCAATTAATAGATAACAACATAATTTTTTTAGAATGAAATAAAACATAACAAAAAATAAATCAATTGCATACATATTCTTGAAAAAAACTCATCAAAACCATGGAAAGTAACTTACCTTAAGATTCTACACATTGTGTCATGTTTTCAACTATACCAATGAGAAAAGTGAATAGAATTTGCCAAAAAAAATCTTGAAACCCTACCAAAATATAATTTTTATAAAAAATAGATGAATCAAAACCAATCTCTCTATAGCTATTGCTTCAATCTATTGATGATAAACACAAATCAAATCTAAAAATGTTAGGTTTCAAAGATAATAGATTCTTAAAGTTTTGATTTATAAGGTTTGAAGAATAGGTAAAAATATTTGCTTTCCCATGTTTTTATTTTATTTTATTTTATTGTTTATGATTTAAAAAGTAAGGTAAGGGCCCTATTCCTGAAGAAAACATCAACAAAAAGAAGGCCACCAATCCCACCAATTTAAATAGAAGCAAAGGCTTGTAGGCCAACTAGAGAACACCATAAAGCTAAAGAAAAATAGTCATCAAGAGAAAAAAACTAAAATGTTATGCAAGCCTCAAAGAGACAAGCACACAAGCACCAAATAACCAAAAAAATAGAAAAAGAAACCAACTAATTGGAAACTTCTCCTTTTGACTATTAATTAGGTTCCATTCCTACTTGAGTAGCTCTAGGTTGTTCCTCTAGGTTTCCTTAGCTTCACTAATAGTATCCTCTTTTGGGGCGTCAACATACTATTTATCCTCCTTCCTGCATTTCATTTTTTTTACTTTAGAAAGCCCTAAAACTGTTCCAAATATTGTCTTGTTCATGATCCCATGAGTGATAGAAATCATGTTTCTCAAAGCACTATCTAGTCGGCTAACCTTCCCCTGTAGGTTGTCAATCTGGTCTTATAATACTGGAGAGTACTATTCCCTAGATCCTCCTCCTTCGAGCTCACCATAGCCTTAACATCCTCTTCCTTCTATTATGAGTTTGTACCTTCCCATGTTTCCTCCAAGATATTATTCATTTCATTCCCCTCAATATCTTTTTCATATTCATACTTACTTTTTTCCTCCTTTGCCTCCTCTTCCACACTTGCATTGCCATCTTTAGAATAATTTCCAATCACGACTTCTAGTTCTTTTTGGCTTGTATCCATCTCCTCCTCCTCAGGCATGTACTCTTCATCTAATGATCCCTCTTCCTCCTCTTCAAAATCCAACTTCTTCCCCTTAAAATTTTGGTTTTTATTCTTCTTCACCACATTGGCCAATTTGGCCAACCTCCTTTCACCTTTACCACTATTCGAATCATCCAAATGGCCCTCCTCACCCTCATCTAGTATTTTGATAATGACCTTTTATTTTGTTGTTGTGTATAGGGAGGGGGACTAAATTTCTAGTCCAATATTTTATGAAGGAGCTAAGATAGGAGAAGTGCACCTCCCTTATAATATGGATGAAGAGTAGATGAGTTTGGTTCAAATATTGCAATTTTGTAGGATGGTGGTTGCATTCTTTAGAAATTCAATGTTTATTTTGTTTAGATCTATTATTTTTCTCAATGAGAATTTTGAAGACATATTTTTGAAGGAATTAAGAGTTCAATAATAAAACTAAAAAATCACATATAAAACTTGAAATTATACTATTTTTTTTCTACATTACATTATGAGAATACATTGTTATATATAGATTTGATAATATAACTAAAATCTCTAACTACCTATAAAGAATAACTAATTCATAAACTAATGTTCATTATCCTTCATTCTACCCCATAATGAACATTGGGAAAAAATGGTCATTATTCCATACTTTCTCCCTCATAATGAGAATTTGAAGAAAATATTCAAAATACATGTTGCATTCTCCAATCATTGATGTAGTCATTCTATATTAAAATATGATCAACCTATAGGTGACAATAATGAGTCACTCTTCTGGTTCTCATTCCAAATCATGACCATGCATGGCCATCTCCTCTCTATCTACAGTGTCCAAAAATCAATAACCTCCAATCTCAAAATCTTAATCAAACTGGATATCAATAATCCTCGAACCTATCTCACAATCCAACAATAAATCTATAATTTTCATGATGTCTTACAAGACAATATATGTCACTCTTCTTAAACTATCAAACCTTTCTTGACTACTATCATCTTTTATATATGAATATTGATAGTTGTACAATATTTTAAACATATTTGTAATCTTTACCCAATTTGATCCACTACTCTATCCACAATTCATTCACATGCATTATGTCATATATTTATTTTCCACTCTCTATGCTAGCACATCTTTTCATAATGAACTTTTAAAATGCATATACTACAAGGATGTATATCCCAACACATATCCTTTGTATGTCCTTTCCTGTTACAATGGGAACACTACACACATTGTATTCCTTGAAAAAGATTGTTTGAACCTGTAACACCTGTAACATCATTTCCTTTACCTATGACATATCCAAGACCTTCATACTTTGGCCTCATAATTGGATCAATGGGCTCTTTGACTCCTTTTTCATGATTTCCTAATACTTGACCTTTATATCCTAGTATTTAATGATTTTGAAACCAATATTTTTTTGATTACAACTAACAAGATTTTTAGTTTCAAATATATTATCATCTTCATCTATACACTCTTCATCAAAAATTTTTTTAGTGATATCACATAAACCAACTAGTTGATCAAAGGAAAAACACAAATCTTCTATTCCACATGAAACCTCATAAACTAATGGATTTGATTTCAAACACTCTTTTTCCTTTTGGCATGATGCAAGCAACTAATCTAATTGACTATTTTTTTCTTTCGACCTAGATATCTGATCATTCTATAAATTATTTTTCTCTTCTAACTTCTTCAAATTTTCTTCCAAATCATCATTATTCTTGTGGCAACAAAAAATGTATTCCTCTACATTTTCATGCTTGTTTAGGCCTTCCTTGTTAAATTGAACCTAATGTTGCCTTGATTTAGTGTTGTAATGTGTTTAACACATTCACATTAGGTTTTGGGCCCTTGTAAACTAAATTAACTTATTTGTGCCTTATTTAGGGTGTTGTAAAGTGTATCCTTACACTTTCACACTAATCTAGGGTTTTTATTAATAAATTGGGCTTCTTTATGCTTTAATTGGCCTTATTTTGCATCCACAAGCCTTAATTAATGCATCTTTCCAAGATTAATCCTAACATAAACAAACATCCAATCAGAATTCAGGTATTTTTATATTATATGTCCTAGATTTAGTGATTTGGGACTCATACGCCACCTTGGGCATATGAGTCCCACCTAAGTTTGGGGCCCCGATTTGGATTTCACATCAATCTAAACTTTTCTTAAAAAATGTGTCCCGTGTGGCTTTAACAACACTTCTAGCATATGAGTCTCATGTGGCTTAAACTTAAATTAAATTCAAATTCTTGGTGATATTTTATTCTCCTAGATCTGATGTCGGCTTGTAGTGTTGTAGTTTCAAGAAATTTGGCATAAAAAAGTATAAATACAATGTTATTTTATGCATTTTTCACCTAGCAACATGAGTATTCATGCATTATAGAAAATTTGAGCTCACAATAGCATTCAAGAGTCTATAAGAGCATTCAAGAGTTGATTATGAAGTGGTTTGGAGCATTATTCAAGTATCAAGCATCATTTGAAAGTCATCATGCATCATGTTTGTTTTTGAGCTAACATTTGTGATGTAGGGTTTCATGATTCAAGCAAGCATTCAAATCAAGATCTACAACATTCAAGCAAGACTCAAGATCCCTATCCCTTGGAACCACTTCATACATGTTTGTAGCATTTTATCTCTAGGGTTTGGTGAGTTGTAACATATCATTTTGTTCATTCATCATTCCTCATTCCATTTGATTTCATTACAAGGTTTGATTACCAAAACGGGGTTTGACCAAGGCAAACCCCTTTCCACTAGAAAAATAACATTTTCCCTCTCTTTAGTGTGTGATTTGCAAATCTAGGTTGAAGATACATGTAGTTCCCCTCAGTTTTCTTTTTGTTACTGACAGTTTTTTGGTTGTATTTTGACATTATGATACTTTGCTTGATGATGGATTCATAGTTATGATGATGGTTGATAATACTTTTATCACTGATGTTTATGCTTATACCATGCTTAGTAGATCAATATAATTGATAAAGCGGGTTATTATTGCTATAAGAATCATGTGATTAGTGGATGTATCTTATTATCATGTTATTAGTAATTGATTATTGTGCGTCAATATATATTTTGGTGAAGGGGAACAGTGTTGCACCTCTCACTTGCGAGTGCTCTACGACGTTGTGATTTTTCCCTTCACAATGTGTTTGATTGTTTGTCTATGTACATGCTCAACTGTGTGGTTTGTTGCAGGATGCAGGTACTAGGCATCGAATCCACCTGAATTGCCAAGTTTGAGTGTGCCTTAATCCCAATGGAGATTGTTGATTTGGAGATAACATCGGGTCTCATATGTTGAGCCATTATCCTTCATGAGGATGAATATTTGATCATATTCCCCTCTTAGTGTGGTTAGTTTGAGTTGGTCTGTCTATGTCATTGTGTTTTTCCTTCCATTTTGCTTTGAGGTCAGGTACTGCTTGGTGTTCTATTCATTGAGTATTGTACTTGATTAGTGCTTTTGTTTGATTATTATATTAAAATAAAAGTTTATTGAAATTAAAAGACATTATGATAATTAAAAATAAAAGCTTTTATATATAATTGAGACCTATTAATTAAATAAATATTATTAATGTCTTATTTGATTTAAATAAATTAAAATTATGATTTAATAAATGTATATTAATACTACTATATTGTGCAAATGAAATTAAAATGAAAGAGTATAATTAATAAATAAAATATCTTAAAGTTGATTTTTTTATGTGCAAATAAATAAGGATATGTTTATAGATAAACATATTGGAGAAGTGGTAGTGAAATATGGATGAAAAATTAAATAAAATACTAGAATAAAAGAAAGTGCATGTAGTAATGGAGAGTGGGGAAGTGGTTAATAAATTAATGAAATTGCTAAAGAAAAGGGGCTTTTTTTAATTTTGGAAAACCTAATTTTGTTTCTCTATGTGAATATTTTTTTGCTTCTTGAAAGATTTTCTTGGGGGTTTTGGGAAGCTTTGGAATTGGGGGCTTTGCAGTGTTGTAGAAATTCTGAAGAGTATTGAAGCTGCAAATTGAAAGTAAGGAGCTCTGCATCAATTTCCAGCCCAACTAAATGACTTTAATTAGGTTCCACTGCTTCTTGATTATGCCTCTGTTTGTTTGATATTGAAATAAATTATAAAAGATGATTTCTGAAAGAATCTCTTGGGATATCTCTGCAAAACATTTTGTGTGTATTCTGGAAATTATTATTTGATGATTCCCTAAAGTTTTAAATAAAACCATTTCGTATACGCCTGGGAACAATTTCATTCTTTTGTGAGCCTCTCAATCTCTTTTCTATGTGATCTTTTTGGAATTACCCTATTGTCTCATTCGCCCCCTTGCTAGAGTCAATTCTGTAGAATCTTGTGGCTTCCAAATATCATTCTTTCCCTGTGCCTTTTTCTGCCTTCCTATAAGCCAGAGCTCATTTGTGGGCTTGATTACCTTGATAAATCATCCTTTGGAATTGATGGACACCGTTCTTTGTTCCTTGCATTTTATGCATAGTGATAAATTATAGCTATTCGTCATCTCCTTGAAAGTGTAGTCGAGAGGTTACTCTGTTCGGTGGTTTCTGTCTTTGAAATTCAAATTTATTTGGCATGTGATTTTTATATTTATGACATCACCTTTTGCATGCATTAACACTGGATGCTTCCCTGTGGTGGACTTTGTTATGCCTTAGTCAGTGTAAACACAATCATCTAGCAATCGATGGCTCTGTATAATGCGTCGAATTTATTACCTTCATTGTCTTTGATTTCAATTGAAATTTTGTGAGATAGAAATTAGATATTCGTTGTTGGTAAAGAGTAATCGATAGATATAATATATGTTTGAAGAATTACTTATTATGTTTTGTAATGAAAACCGAACCTATAGATAGTATCGTTCTTAAATGGAATTCAAAGGATTATGTATTTATTCTTGGTTGAATGTGATATATGTCTAAGTTTTGAAATGCATGGTGATTTCTTTTGATACCCATGGAATATATGTTTTAGGCATTCAGTCATATGTGAACTGATGCACATGTATTACAGTCGACTTGTTCGATACATATATATATGTATATAGGTACGTTTTGAAGAGATATTATCAATATTGTTTATTTAAATAGAAGACACGGTATTTGAAAACAATAGTTTGTAAATTATTTTATTTATAAATTTATACAGATATATATATCTATATACAAAAATATATATATACTTTTAAATAATTACGTTTATCTCATTAGCATTTTCTTTATTATTGTAAACAACATTATGAATATATCATATAAATATATATATATATGAATAGGTATTGTAGTATATGAAACATAGTGTTAGAAAAAGGAGAGAATTGAATGTGTTTTACCTCTACAAGTAAATGGTTCTGATAGCTATTTAATTGGGAGACTTGATAAGGAAAGATTAATTTACTTACATTTAAATAATAATGAGTTTGTTTAATGTGAAATTAGATTCCTTCTTTGGAAATCATAAGTATTGCATGTTTTACAAAATTGTGTGTTACTCTAGTCGTATACTCACCATGTGGATTTGTTGTTAGGTGAATTTTGTGTTGATTATTTAAAAGTGGGTACTCGTGGTTAGGGGGTTGGGTAGTAATCACACTAATCAAGATAAGTGAATGCCTCACTCATGGCTCAAGTGCTCGTTTGGGCTTGAGATGAGTTGAGAAGGTCTGGAATGGAAAGATCAACTACCTCGTCCTCATGAGAGGTATGTTGATTCCGCATAGGGTTGTATGGAGGCCGAAGATCGGTAGAGGCTACCAGGTTAACCCAGGATGGGGGTCGGCAACTAGGAAGATCTTCCAGGGTAACCCATATCAAACTATGTGCTGACACTCCTCCTACGACAACCCAGTATTCCCTTGCCTCTTGTCTCCCTTTGACGTTGTGTGCCTCTGGAATTGGTGTTATTTTCATGTGATTTTGTACTATACTTGTACATTGGAGTCATGTTAGCCCTTGTGTTTTCTTTTGTCTCTTGACTGTTGTGGTGGGACCTTAATGCTATCTCCAAGCATGGGAGGTGGACCTTAGGGTTCCACGTGGCCGGGTGGAATGTGCCTTGTACTCCATTGGGTTCCCTCTCTTGGTCATGTTCATGGTGACTACACCGAGATTTGAAGACTTTTGCACTTGTTCCAGTTCATTTGTATTATATTTCATGTACTTATATTGTACCATAAATCTATTGTATCATCTATTATAATTCTGATGTACTCTCCTCACATGTGTTTGAGGAGACATTGTTGTTCACAATGTAACGATGTAACGATGCAATATTGTAATTTATTGTTGAACTTCTCTTGTAATTAGTAATGTTAATGATGTGCCCCATTTATATTAGTTAATGAAACTAACTTTGAATGGTATATCTTGATGACATGTTATGGTTAATGATGTTGCTTCTGACATTATGAATTGGAGACGTATATCTTGATTCCGGTGAGTATTGTAGCCATTGAACCTTAGAGGGCATCGATTTGGACCGAGAGGTACCCAAAATTTGATATCTTGAGGAGTGACTTCCCAGGGTTTAGGTATCTTGAGGAGTCACTTCTAAGATATCATATCTTGAGGAAATTCTTAGTGCGTCAAGATACCTGAATCCAGTTCAAGATGGTAGATCATAGTCTTGTTCTCAATTTGTTGGCATAGCTTAACTTTATGTATGTTTAGATACGTTTATCATTCTTGTTATTTTCTCTTGAAATGCAATATTGTACTCTCTCTTGTAATAGATAATGTAAATGATGATTATCGCATATGTTAGTTAATTAAATGGTCTTTAATATTGCTTTATAGATGACATGATATGAATGATTCATATTAGTTGATCTTTTGAATGAGATAGTTAAATTAAATTCATATTGTTAGATGGATTTTTTAAATGTGATAAGTTGTATTTCTTGTTAGTTCGATTAATGGGATTGCAATAGTGTAGTCATGGAACCTTAGAGGACCTAGGTTTTGAATGCAAGTTATTGTATCATCCAAAATCTTTAGTATGTTGTACCTCAAAAAAAAATTGTTCCATTTTTTTTGTGTTGTAGCATGTTGTCCTATAGGGTTCTGTGGCAAGGCATTACACATGGTATCAGAGCCCAAGTTCTAACACTGGTTACTCTGGGTATATATAAGAACCCATTAGGTTTTCTTTGTTGAGTAGAATTTTGAAGTTTATGTTTTTCGCTTGATGACCTTGTCTAACACCTTGAACTTGTCCCTGGTGGTGTCTGTGTAGGATCATGCCTAGAGGTCAAGGTCAAGGTCGGGGGCATGGTAGAGGTCAAGGTGGTGGACATGGGGCTAATCGCCAGGACTCCCCTCCTCAGAGTTCCCATGAGTCTGATCATGAGGAACAACAAGATTCCCAAAATAATCAGGGAGGTGGAGATCAAAATCTGGGTCAACCGGGGTTGGAGGGTGCATAGTTGCATCACTTACTTGAGGAGGTTTTTTCCTGTCTTTGTCTGAGATAGGAGGGTGAATAGTTGGTGATTAGAGAGAGGGAGAGGTCTCCCAGGAGAAAAGAGATTACTATAAAGTAAGAGGCAATCTTAGTCGGGCACATGAGGGATCTTTTGAGAGCTTGTCCTCCTATTTTTAATGGGATTGGTAGTGGTTTGGAGGCCAAAACATGGTTAATTGATCTGAACAAGTGTTTCGCTATGTACCCATATGGTAGCAACACCAAGGCTAGGTGCACTATCACGCATCTCCAAGGTTTTGCTTCCACGTGGTGGTGTTTGGAGGAGCAGAAGTTTCATTTGGATATAGATTCAGTCTCATGAGAGATGTTTTTAGAGAGATTCAGAGCCTGGTTCTTGTCCGATCATTAGCGACAACATCATGTGGATGAGTTCCATGAGCTGAGGCAAATGGAAATGTCAATTGAGTAGTATGAGCAAAGATTTTATGAGATTAAGCAATATGCTAACATAGGTGATGATGAGGGTATGTTAATACAACATTTTATCAGGGCATTCCCATATCAGTGTGGGTGTTTGTGTGTTTGAGCCAAAAACCATGGAGGTAGTTGTAGAGAAGGCTAAGATAGTAGAGGATAATTTGACCATGGCTCTAGGTGGTCATACAAGAGTGCAGATTGGTAGTGCACCTCCAATAGGTTTTAGCTCTTGAGGTGGCTAGACTCAGATAACAAGCCCCTTTAGGAGCCACCATGCACCTACTAAGGGTGGTCAGTAGAATCAACACTCTTAGTCAAAACATAAGAACTCTTAGCCTCGACAGGGTGATAGGTTTCAGTTCAGGAAAGACAAGAATTAGAGGTGAAACAAGTGTTATCATTCTGATAAGCTAGCTCAGAGTTCACAATTTGCAGTTAGTAGGGGTGGTGCTCAGTAGTCTGGTGCACCTTCAGGTGGTAGAGGTTACGGTAGAGGTACAAGATGCTTCTCTTGTGGCTAACAGGGTCACATTTCTAAATAGTGTCCTTAGAAGGGCACATCTAGATTTAGTTAGAGGTTGACAACTTCAAAACCAATAGTAGGGGATGTAGGTAGATTACACAATTTTTTTGCAGCAGTTGATAACTGCCAAGCCAAGCATCAAGGTATAGTGGTTGATACTATAGGTTTGTTATAGGGTAGTAGAGTCTCTATTCTCTTTGATTGAGGTGCTTCAGATTCTTTCATTTCTCCTTCTATAGTAGCACAATGTGGATTGGTGGTAATGAAGCAAGATGATAGGTGGTAGGTCAAATTGGCCTCTGCTACTAAAGTAGTAGTTGAGTCTCATGTTTGTGGTTGTGGTTTGCGGATTTGTTCTCTTTGCACCATAGTGGACCTTCATATTATACCCCTTGGGTCTTATGATGTTGTGTTGGGCATGGATTGGTTAGATACTCACCGGGAAGTGATAGATTGTCATCGTAAGTCTGTACAATGTGTAGATGATTCTGGCAGTGAGGTTGAGGTAGTTGGTGTTCCAAGGCCTATTTGCTTGCGTATGATCTATGTTATGTAGTTGAGGAGGTGTATGCATTAGGGATGTCAGTTATTTGTGGTGTCATTTAATGATTTAAAGTTAGGGGAGAGCTAAGAGGTATCTCTTGATAGTTATCCTATCCTTAGAAAAATATGCAGATGTCTTTCCTAGTAAGATTCCATGGATGTGGCCACCTAAGTGTGACATCAATTTTAAGATAGACCTTGTACCTATAGCTAAGCCTATTTCTCAAGATCCATATTAGATGACCACCCAGGAGCTTAAGGAGCTCCGGTTGCAGCTTGAGGAGTTGTTGGCAAAGGGGTTTATTCATCCTAGTCATTGGATGTTGTGGTTGTGTTGCTAATATATTGTTGTCATTTATGTCAACACTATTAGCATTTTAATCTGCTTAAGGCTGTATATGTCGAGGAGATTGAGAAAATTGTAAAAAATATAGTACAGGCAACCAGTGAAGCTGAGAAGGTCAGAATGTTGGAAAGCTCTGTGCATTGAAGATCTAAAGGTGGACTTCAAAGGATTTGGTGTTGAACCTTTCTAGTATGTTGTCTGAAAGTTTTAGTGGTGCGCATGAAGTTTTGTGGAAGTTATGATGATCTGTATACCTATAGTTATTCAGTCTCTATAGATGGTATTCTTGGTCAAAGTGGATGAAAGTATGGTAATCTCATGTGTTGCTCAAGTTCCTATGATATTCATGGATGATTCTAGATCGTGCTCTATCCTTGGTGTACGTCCGCAGTGATTGGAGTGTTCGTGATCGAAGATTTTTCTAATATGTGCTCGAGTGTTCATTCTTGGCTGACATTGTGGTGTTAGAATGTTGCGGATCCATGAGGATTAATATTTTATTGTTTGGCGTGTTTTGAGATGTTTGTTTGGGTCCTCACTATGTTATGGCCAACTTGTGTTGGTACGCATTGAAATTTATTCATGTATCAAGGCCGAAAGTTGTAATTTATTCCTTATTTGTGGCCGACTGATTAGTGGATACAAATTTATGTACCAGATATATATACAGGATTATTTTCCTCATTTAGAGTGTGCTCAAGTGTACAAGTGATGTAAAAGTGCAAATAAAGGTCAGATCATTCAGAGCAGAGTGTGGAAGAGTTGAAGAGGTTTTATGTGCCTAATTGGAACTGAAACCAAGCTTTTGCATAAGCTATTTTCTTAGTTCAAATTCATCAGATGGATTTAATTTGATTATTGTATGTAAGGAATTGAGCCTTCCCTTTGAGTAGTGTGCTCTAGGTAGTGTGCCTGAATGCAAGTGCATTCTCTTTTTATTCTTCATTATACTTCTAACATGGTATAATCTTGTGGACTAACATCCACCATGGTTTTTTCCCTCACAGGGTTTCCACGTATAAAATATTTGTGTTCATGTGTCTTTGATGTGTTGTTCTTATGCTTGCATATTAATTATTAGATCTGTGATATAAGGATTGGTTAATGTTGTATAAGTTTGATTTTGGTAACAACTAATCCACCCCCCCTCTTAGTTGTCTATCTTTGTTTTGCCAACAATTGGTATCAGAGCTAGTTCCTTTGAAAGAAGCCTAACAACTTGAGGTGATCTGAGATGGCAAAAGGATAGTCCTAGATTCAATGGTACAAACTACTCTCTATGAAAATTCAAGATGAAATGTCATTTGAGGTGCATTGGAGAACCTTTCTAGCAGATGACACAAATTTCATATAATATTCCTTAGAATGGCCTCTCCTTTGAAGATGAGATCAAGCAAGCATAAATTAATACTAGGTCAGTAGAAACACTGGTGAGTTCTTTGACAGATTTGGAAATGACAAATGTGATGGGTTTGAAGACTGCATATCAGATTTGGAAAAAGCTGGAAACATTGTATGAAGGAGATGCTCTAGTGAAAAGTGCTAAGCTACAAAGTATAAAAGGAAAATGGGAGAGCTTGAAGATGAGTGAAGATGAGAACATCTTTTCCTTCTCGCATAAGATAAATGAATTGGTGATGGACATTAGATGTGTCGGTGGAACTATGAATGATGATGAAATTGTGGCTAAGATGCTTAGATTTGTGACCCCTTCCTACAAGACAAAAGCTCATGCTATTGATGAACTCAAAATAGTGATGAATATTACAAAAGACATGTTGATTGGAAAACTTGATGCATTTGAATTAAGTGAATTTGGTGAGTCTGCTCCTAAGAATGAATTTACTTTCAAGGCAACTGTATCCAGGAAAAAGAGATATGATTCAAGAGATAGTTCCCAGAGAACATTTAGATATGAAGATGAGATGAAGCGGATTGAAGATGAAGAAAGGGAATTGGAAGAACTGGAAGCATTGATTGTGAAAAGAGAATCAAGAGGTCATGGTAAGTACAAAGGAAAGTTACCTATTAAATGTTTTTCTTGCAGCAAAATAGGTCATTTTTCTTCTAGATTTCGTGAAAGAGTTTCAAAATATAAGCTTGAGAATACTAGATTTCAAAGAAAATGCTACTATGCTGAAGAAGGTATAAATGATGAAGAATCTGATAAAGAAACTGGAAATGAAGATGAAGATGAATGGGTATTTATTGCTATTAAAGAAAATGGTCAAGTGTCCACTGAATCTGCTAGTAATGTAAATGTTGAGAAAGCTCTTGCAGCCAAAGTTGAAGAGAAAGATCAGTGGGTATTTGAAAATGGATGCTCACATAATATGACTGAGGACAAAGGAAAATTTGTAAGCTTGGAAAACTATGATGGTGGTTTAGTGAGGTTTAGTGACAACACTTCTGGTGTGATTCGTGGCAGAGGCACTATTTCTTTTGGTGGTAAGCACAATACTGATGATGCTCTTTATTTAGAAGGCCTAAAGCATAACTTGTTGAGTGTTGGACAAATGGTAGACAAAGGCTACAATATACAGTTCAAGAATGGTAAGTGCAAAATAACAGGAAGTTTAGGAAATATAATTGCTTCAGGAACAAAGATAAAAGGTAATATCTTTCATTTAAGTACTTCTATTCAAAGATTTTTGATTGCTCAAATTGATGTAACCTGGTTATGACATAGGAGGTTATGTCATGTGAACTTTGATAACATTGTCAAGATAAGTTCTACTCAAGAATTCAAAGATTTACCTAAGTTAGTGAAGCCTACTAACACTATGTGCAAGGAATGTGAAATGGGAAAGCTAACAAGAAATTCCTTCCGGAGCAAACAATACAACTCTAATGGAGTATTGGATTTGATACATATTGATCTATGTGGTCCTTCCAGAGTTAGAAGCATACAAGGTGAAAGGTACTTTATGTTACTCATTGATGATTTTTCTAAGATGATATGGGTCGCTTTATTAAGAGAAAAACATGAAGAACTAGAAAATTTCAAAAGTTTTAATGCTATGGTAGAGAATGAGATAGGTCAAAAGATCAAATGTCTAAGGTCAGACAGAGGTGGTGAATTTACTTCATGGGAATTCAATTATTTTTGTGAAGAGCATGGTATTCAAAGACAACTATTTGCTCCCTGGACACCTCAACATAATGGAGTTGTTGAAAGAAAGAACAAAATTGTTGTAGACACTACTAGAACCATGATGCTGGAAGCAAATGTTCCTCATTTCTATTGGAGAGAAGCTGTAAGTATTGTTGTGTATACTAATAGCAGGGTGAATGTCAACAGTAATTGTGGTAAGACACATTTTTAGCTATGGTTTGGTCATAAGCCTACTGTGAAATACTTCAAATTTTTGGAAGCAAATGCTACATCAAGAGAGATGATGATATAGGTAAGTTTGATGCTTGAAGTGATGAAGTAATCTTCCTAGGATACTCTACTAAAAGCAAAGCTTACCGATGCTTTAATAAAAGGTTGAAGAAAATGGTTGAAAGTGCAAATATTAAGGTTGATGAAGATATTGGTAAATCATCCAGAGTCAGTGATTATGATTCAGCTGATCAACATGATGATGCTAACAATAATGCTCAGACACATAATCAACTTTAGATTTTTTCGGTGAATCAAGAAAATCAAGAAGTAGAAACAAGTGAAAGTGCAGAAGAAAGATCACAAGAACAAGAGGTAAGAGAAAAATTCAAAACTCCTAAGTATGTGAGAAGAAATCATTCTGATAGTCAGATCATAGGAGACAAAACCAAAGGTGTGCAAACTAGAAGAAGAATTCTAGAAGAATATTGTCTAATCTCTAAAGCTGAACCTAGAAATATAAGTGAAGCATGCAAGGATGAACATTGGATGAAAGCTATGAAATAAGAACTATTGCAGATACAAAAGAATAATACATGGGATCTTGTTCCTAGACCTCTGAACAAAAATGTGATTGGAACCAAGTGGGTGTTTCGGAATAAGTTGAATGAACAAGGTGATGTGGTTAGAAACAAAGCAAGATTGGTCTATAAAGGTTACTCACAGATGGAAGGTATTGATTTTGAAGAAAAAATTTCTCCTATTGCTAGAATTGAGGCCGTTAGACTACTTCTTGCTTATGCTACTTTCAAGAACTACACATTTTATTAGATGGATGTAAAATCAACAATTCTGAATGGTGAACTAGAAGAAGAAGTTTATGTTGAACAACTAGATGGATTTTAGTTGACTGATGAAAAGGACATGGTATGTCGATTGAAGAAAGATCTGTATGGACTAAAGTAAGCTCCTAGAGCTTGGTATGCTAGATTGGATAAATATTTATTGAAGCTTGGATTCAGTAAAGGTACTGCTGACAGCAATTTGTATTTCAAGTTGCATGAAAACAAAAAAATTGATCATTGAAGTCTTTGTTGATGATATTTATTTTGAAGGAGATGATGATTTGTGTATGAAGTATGCTGATGAAATGAAAAGTGAATTTGAAATGCCAATGATAGGAGAGCTAAAATTATTTTTGGTATTGCAAATCACTCAATTAGAAGATGGGATCTTTATATCTCAGTCCAAATATGTAAAAGAGTTACTGAAATAGTTTGGCATGGAAGAAGCAAAGCCTATTGGTACACCTATGGTGACCAGATGTAAACTAACACATAATGATGAATCCCCTAAAGCAAATAAAAAAAGGTATAGATCGATGATTGGTAGGTTACTCTACTTGACTCAGATAAGGCCATATATAATGAATGATGTGTGCATGGTTGCTAGATTTCAAGCTGATCCTAAAGAGTCCCATGTGACTGTTGTGAAAAGAATATTTAGATATCTGAAAGGGACAACTGATCTTGGTCTTTGGTATCCTAAGAATGATGATCTTACTCTAAGTGCATTTATTGATGTTGATTGGGTAGGAGATATAGATGACAGGAAGAGTACTAGTGGTGGTGCATTATTTTTAGGTAAGAAGCTGGTATCTTGGTTAAGAAAAAAGAAAAACACAGTTTAATTATCTACTACTGAGGCATAGTACATTGTTGTTGCAAATAGTTGTACCCAAGTATTATGGATGAAGAAAATGTTGAGAGATGTCAGAATTGAATATGAAGAACCCATTGCTATACTCTGTGACAATTCAAGCACCATTAACATTTCTAAGAATCTAGTATTGCATTCAAAGAAAAATAGTATATCTATCAAGTATCACTTCTTAGACAAAGTAAGTGACAAAGAAGTCAGGCTGGAGTACATACCTACCAAAGATAAAATTGAAGATATCTTTACAAAGTCATTGCCTAAGGATACTTTTGAGTACCTTAGAGGAAAGTTAGGGGTAATTTCCCCTCCTAATCAGAACTAAGATGCAGGTATTTGCATCAGTCCCTTAATTCATTGCTATATCATATTCTGAATTGATGTTGTGGTGACTGCTACTCAGGGGGAGTAGTCAAATGTTTTCAAGATTGAAATTAGAGCATATGTACCTTTGCCATTGATGTCAAAGGGGGAGAGAAGCAATGTGAAAAAATGGGAAGGAAGAAGGAAAAAAGAGTTCACAATCTCAGGGGGAGATTGTTGAAGAAGAGTTAGTTGGGTTGATGGTATTATTTTTCACATCGTGTGTTTCCATCAATGCCAAAGGAGGAGATTGTTGGATGTTGTGGTTTTGTTGCTAATATATTATTGTCAAAACTATTAGCATTTCAATTTGCTTAAGGTTTTTTATGTCGAGGAGATTGAGAAAATTATAAAAAATATAGTACAGGTAGCTAGTGGAGCTGAGAAGGTTAGAATGTTGGAAAGCTTTGTGCATTGAAGATTTGAAGGTGCACTTCAAAGGGTTTGGTGTTGAACCTTTCTAGTATGTTTTGTGAAAGTTTTAGTGGTGCACATGAAATTTTTTGGAAGTTATGATGATCTATATACCTACAATTATTCAATCTTTGTAGATGGTGTTCTTGGTCAAAGTGGATGAAAGTATGGTAATATCATGTGTTGCTCATGTGCCTATCACATTCATGTTGGAATTAAAAGACACTAAGAGGGGGGGGGTGTGAATCAGTGTTATTAACCTCTTTTCTTAATTTAACTGAAACTGAAATAAACCAGATGTATGCTCTCATTTATCAATGATAAACTCATTCATGTATTGAATGCAATCACATAAACTGAAATGAGAATAGTAAATCTTAGCAATTTAAAGCATTAAAGCACTGAATCAAATGAATCACATATACTCAAATAGACATAAGATATGTCGAGTGGAAAACCCTCCTGGGGTAGAAAAACCACTCCTAAACTTGTTGCCTTTTTCAGGCTTTCATTTCAATAATCATTTTTGACAATGCCTCATAGGCTGATTTCTGAGCACCAAATCAAGGAGTACCGAGCCCTCTTTTTAGAGACACCAATCTCAAGGAGCACCAACCCATTTTCTATTTTTCAATAGAACATACAATGATATAGAGGATCTCTCTGTTTCCCTGATTTCTGTCAAGTGCCTCTTGACAGACAATGTGTAGAATCCTCAAATGTCAATTGTGACGCTTCGGAGTTCCACCCATTATCAAGCCTTAAGAAAGCTTGAGGAAAATCTTGTTACAGTCTCAATACAACTTCTCATCAAACTGTATTATCAGTGGTGTGTTCAACTTTCTTTTTCTCACACTCTATTCCATACATTTTTATGATACTGTTCAAAACAATTAACACACTATTTTCTCAATATTTTTCCACACAAGAATTAATTCCTATATCTCATACAAAAACTTGTATATTTTTCTCTGCTGTTATCTTTTGACTTTTCAGGTTATTCAGTAATGATTAAACCCTAATCTCTATGTTTTCCTCTTTTTACATTTTACATCATTACATCCCAGAAGGGTTACAACAGTTGCTCATTTTTAACTTTCAAAGAATTACTCAAAGATGATTATCAGGTTACCATGCTACAGTCGAGCAACAATGGCAGACGTTACCATGACCATGAGGCAAGGATCAATATGAATAAGGTCTTTTGACATGAGTACTCAAGCATTGTGAAAATATGGAAGGCAGAATGAAACCTGTCCTCTCAAGCAGCCTGCACAAACAATGCTTTAACCAAACATCATCAAGGCATGCATGTAATTTTCAAATAATGGCCACTAAAAAAATTGCTGCAAAAAGAAGTAACTGAAAGAACAATGCTTCCATAACCAAAATCATGCATTTAAGAGCAGTTACCAAACATTTTAGCATGAAAGGAATAGACAATTTCCACTTTTCTTTTTGCATAGAAAAAATTAACTTGAAATAACCTTGCTAGAGAAGTAACGGATCTGTAAAGCAAACAGAAAGAATACCTGAGAATACTGATGGAGTTGCTATCACAAAAGAGTTTACCAGATTTGTAGCTAAGCTGAGCAACCTGTGCCACTTTTCTATTTCGAGCATTCACCCGATGCCAATAACCTGACAAGAGAAATGACCATGGTGATGGTCTTTCAAGCTTCCCCATTCACTGTCCAAGTGTTGCAAAAAACAAGTCGATTACACAGTGAAACGACTGTGACTAAGATACCATGGTGGCAGCCAAAATAGGGTTCCAAACCCTTCGTTCAAGAGAAGAAAAAATATGACCTAAACTTCCAAAACAATCAATCGAATTCCTTTACACAAAATGATAATCATTTGGAGTCCGAAAGGATAGCGATTAATAAGTCAAAAATTCATTATACCATTTGACATCCGCTTCCTTACTGCTCAACCGTGGTCTCCCTTCGGACTACCCGCGGTATAGCGGTAGCTACATTGCATACCACTAACCATTTCCACCGCACTACTGTGGTTACCTTTCTAACTACCCATGGTATAGCGGTAGGTGCCTGCATGCCGCTAATCGCTTCCACTGCACTACTGCGGTTACCTTTTTGACTACCCACAGTATAGCGATAGCTGTCTTGCATGCCACTAATCGCTTCCACCGCACTACTGCGGTTACCTTTCTAGCTACCCACGGTATAGCAGTAGTTGTCTTGCATGCCGCTAACTATTTTCACCGCACTACCACAGTCATTGGCTTAACTTCCAACGATACCACGGTAAGATGTCCATGACCTTACCAAAGACAAGCTTTATACTTGTTGTCGGATTTTAAGCCTTGTTCATTTGCTGAATAATGTCCAATGACATATGAGGTAACGAAAACTGATTTTGCATGTTAAATTCACAATGCCATTTCACATACCATAAACCATTATTAGTTGATTAAGGAAACCCGCTAGCGTTTTCTTAAAACTAAAAAGCAACCTGATCAATAGAACAAAGAGCCTGTAACCTGAATACCTCAACCAAGATCTACACATGGAGTCAAGATATTAGTGACACCACACATAGTATCAAAAGTGAAGTAAATATGCCAAACATAAATACAAATTGTCATCAAGGAAAAATTAGCACAATAGAGATTCAACAAACTCCCCCTTTGTCCTTGATGGCAAAAATTGAGCCACCAAGCCAAAATATAGTACTGGAACCAAATGATCATAAATATCCCCCTTTTTTTAACAAGGATAAAGGGAAGTCAACAAAGATAAACCAGAATCAACAGAGGAATTTCATGAAGTTGCAGATGTAACGATTGAGCAGAAAAGTATGAGTTGTAGGAAGAGCTAACCAACTCCCCCTATCACCAGGATAGGCTAATTAAGATAACAAGGATTGAGAGACAACTCCCAATCTAGACCTAAGTCTTTCAAAAACATCTTTAGCCAACGGTTTTGTAAAAATTTCAGCAACCTCTGCTTGTGTAGGAACATATTGCACAAAAACCTCATTAGTCAGCACCTTTTCATGAAGAAAATGAAACTTAATAGCAATGTGTTTAGTGCGAGAGTGCATTACGAGATTTTTTGAGATATTGATTGCACTAGTATTATCACACATAATAGAAATAGGTTTAGGGATTTAAATACCCATGCAAGATAATTTTTGTGACATCCATATTACCTAAGTACAACAAGAAGTGGCAGCAATATATTCTGCTTCAGTAGTAGAGAGTGAAATAAATTCTTGTTTTTTGTTGTGCCAAGCCACTAAATGATCACCAAGAGAGAAAACAACACCATTGGTGCTTTTCCTATCATCTAGACAACTAGCCCAGTCAGAATCAGTATAAGCCACTAATGAAAAGTCATTGCTTCTGGGATACCATAGTCCATAGTCAATTGTGCCTTGTATATATTTAAGAATCCTTCTAACAAGATTAATGTGAGATTCCTTAGGAGATGACTGAAATCAAGCAACCATGTAAACAACTTGCATAATGTCAGGTCTTGAGGCTGTTAGATATAATAGGATACCTATCATTGACCTATAGTCAGTTGGGTTGACAGTAGGAGAATCATCAACCTTGCTGAGTTTATAGCCGGTAGCCATTGGAGTGCTAACTGCATGACATTGATCGATTTGAAATTTCTTTAACATTTCTCTTGCATATCTTGTTTGAGAGATAAAGATACCTGATTCAAGTTGAGAGATTTGAAGACGTAAGAAGAAGGACAGTTCTCCCAACATAGACATTTCAAACTTAGATTCCACAATATGTGAGAATTTTTCACTCAAAGCAATGTTGTTGCAACCAAAGATAGTATCATCAACATAAATTTCAACAAATAGAATATCAGACCCTTCAATTTTAACATAAATATTGTTGTATACTCCTCCTCTAATGAAACTTTTTGACAGTAAGTGACTGTCCAATCTGGAGTACCAAGCTCTAGGAGCTTGTTTTAGGCCATATAGAGCCTTTTTCAACCTGTAGACATGATTGGGTTTGTTTTTACAAGTAAACCCTTCAAGTTGTTCTATGTAAACTTCTTCATCCAAATACCCATTCAAAAAGGTAGTTTTAACATCCATTTGATATACAGTAAAGTTCTTGAAAACATAATATGCCAAGAAAATTCTAATTGATTCAAGTCTAGCTACTGGTGCAAAGGTTTCACCGAAGTCAATACCTTCTTGCTGAGCATATCCTTTGCAGACATATCTAGCCTTGTTGCGAACAACATGGCCATTTTCATCATGTTTATTTATGAAAATCCACTTACCTCCTATGACATTTTTGTCATCTGGTCTTGGGACTAGCTCCCATGTCTGATTTTTCTCAATTTCATCAATTTCATCCTGCATTGCATTAAGCCAACATTCATCAGTTAGAGCTTCATCAATTTTTTTTGGCTCAAACTGAGTTATTAAACAAAAAGCAGTAAGCTCAGCTATGTGATCTTTTTCATCATTGTTAAATATTATTTTCCTTGTTTGAACTCTTGCTGATTTATCTCCTATAATCAGATCTTTAGGATGGTTTCTAGCAAGATATTTTGAATGAGTTTTAGGTACACATTTTTCAGAGCTGGTTTCAACATCTTCAGATTTTGCTTTAGCTAGTTTAGGACTTGCTGATTTTGTTTCAGGCTTTGAAGTTTCAAATCCTTTAGAATATATATCAAGTTTAAATTCTTCCTCCTCATCATCTTGCATAGGTTCAACATCTAAAAGCATATTTTCATCAAATTTGACATTAACAGATTCAACAATTTGATTCGGCCTTCTGTTAAATAATTTAAAGGCTTTGTTGTGAGTAGAGTATCCTAAAAAGATACCTTCATCTATCTTAGATTGAAAACTCACTAAGTTATCATCGTCTCTCTTGATAAAACATTTACAGCCAAATATTCTGAAATATTTAATTGAGGCAAATTTACCATACCATAGTTCATATGGAGTGAAATTTGATTTCACACTGATCTGGACTCTATTCAAAGTGTAGAAATATGTATGAACAACTTCTTTCCAGTACATGTTTGGCAGATTTGCTTCATTCAGCATAGTCCTTGCAATGTCTTTTACAGTCCTGTTCTTTCTCTCAACTACCCCTTTCTGTTGAGGTGTTCTGATAGTAGCATACTATCTTTTTATGCCATGTGTTTCACAGTAGTCAATGAATTCTTGTGAGGTGAATTCACCACCTTTATCAGATCTTAGACATTTCAATTTTAAATCTGACTCTCTTTCTACCATTTTTCTAAAGACTTTAAAACATTCAAAAGCTTCTTATTTATTCTTGAGAAAGGTAACCCATACCATACAAGAGTAGTCATCAACAAATAGCATGAAATATTTCTCACCATTGATAGATCTAGTCCTTGTAGGACCACATAAGTTAGTGTGAACAATTTGCAGAGGTTTAGTAGATGAATTTTCCTTGGATTTATAGCTTACCTTAGTTTGCTTTCCTTTGAGAAATTCTTTACATACTGCATTATCAGGCTTTTTCAGATTAGGCAGACCTCTTACATTCTGATTTTTACTAATTCTAACCATATTATCAAAATTAATATGACCTAGTCTCTTGTGCCACAACCAGCTTCCTTCAACATGAATCATTAAGCACATACCTTGATTGTTTTCATTTCTAGAAGTGTCAAGTAAATTGTAGACATTTCCCTTAGCCCTTCTTCTAGCAGCAATATATTTTCCAATCTTATTTTTGATTTCACACCCCTATGAAGTGAATAGGACTCTATAGCCACTGTCATAGATTTGACAGACACTCAGAAGGTTATGTTTTAATCCTTCTACATAATACACATTGTAAATAGAAGTGTCTGCATTTAGAAAAAGAGAACCTCTACCATTGATTTGAATTCCAAAGTTGTCTCCAAACTTTACATATCCACCTACATAGTCTTCTAGATTAGTAAATTTTTCTTTGTCACCTATCATGTGGTTTGAACAGCCACTGTCCAAGACCCATAACTACTTTTTCTTGGAGTGGAAGGCAGTTTGAACGAACATGGTCTGCTCTATGTTGTTGACAACTTTGTGTTTCCAGACCTTTATAGATTTCGGCTTTTTATTCTATTGATCAACATTACATTGCTTAGCAGAATAACCCAAAGACTTGCATGTGAAAAATCTAATCTATCTTGCAAGGCTATGATTCTGTCTAACACCAGATCTAGGAGTTCTAGGACTTATAAATCTGCAAGAGTTCACCTTGTGACCAAATTTGTTACATAAGTAACAATATACATAAAAGAAAGGGTAGGAATTATAAGCCATTTTGTTGCTCCTAAAAGGATGAATATTATCCTTATCAAAGTCAGGATGTTTGAGTTTAGGACTTTTATTTCCAGCAATAACATTGTCCTTAGCACTGTTATTTGAACATTCACCTTTCACAAAACCAATACCAGTTTTTTCGTTGTTCATTTTCTGTTTACTGAGCATGTCATTCAGTTTAAGAGTGCTCTCATATTTCTCAATGGTCTTTCTGAGATCTACAATCTCATGTTCAAGTTTTTGAATTTTTTGATCTTTAAAGCTTATGCCAATATGAAGACAGTCTTCAACTCTCTTGGATTCTTCAAGTTGAGTTTTTAATGAGACTATCTCAAGATTTATGATTTGCTCCTGTGAAATATCTTGAGCAGTATTTTGTTCTTGAGCACGCATTTGTTTTTTAAGTTTCCTTAGCTCATTTAGAGAATATTTCAGTTCCCTTTCATAATCCACTTCGCCATCTTCACCATCATTGCCTTTAGTTTCATCTTGCTAAATGATTTCAGCCATGAATAGATTTTGATCCCCTTCATCTAATGAATCTTCAGATTAAGAGTCTGTTTCATTTTTGCTGAACATAATTTTCTTCTTTTTGAAATTGAATTTTTGTTTAGGTCTATAAGCCTTTTTCTTGGCCAATTTTTCAGATTTTTCGATATCACTACTTGTGTCACCATAGGGGCACTTTGTAGCAAAGTGGCCTATTTTTCCACAGTTAAAGCATTTGAAGGGAATTTTTCCCTTATACTTTCCAGAACCCTTTTTGAGTTTCCTCACAAAGTGGGATTCTTTGGAATCAGAAAGTTCTGATTCAGTGGGCTCATCCTTATCTTTCCGTTCAGTATTGAAATCAGTTTCTTTTGTAGAAGTATTGTTTTTTGCTGATCCTCATTTCATAGGCAGTCAGGGTGCCTTGTAGGCTGTCAAGGGTAAGTTGGGAAAAATGTTTCTTCTCTTCTAGAGTAGAAACCTTAGCTTCAAATTTTGTTGGCAAGGTTCTGATGACCTTAGTTACAACATCAAATTCCTTAACTTCTTCTCCTAGACCCTTCATGGAATTTACTATTTCATCAACTCTCAAAAAGTAGTCAACAACTTTCTCATCATCCCTCATTTTGAGATCTTCAAACTAGTGTTTTAAAGTGAGGACTTTAGACTATTTTACCTTTTCATTTCCTTGATAGATAGTTTCAAGTTTAATCCAGATTTCCCTAGCAGAGTTGCAGTGAATGACTTTTATAAAGACATATTTAGTCAGTGCACACAAAAGAGCACGTTTTTCTCTTGCATTGGTTTCATATCTTTTCTTTTCATCAGAAGTAGTAGGCGGAGTAGCTGGTACAGTGTACCTAGACAATACTATGCTCTAGACATCAAGGTCAATAGAAGTTAAATAAGTCTCCATTCTGATTTTCTAGAATACATAATCAGTTCCATCAAATAATGGAGCTCTAGTCATGGAAGTACCTTCATGAGCTTGAGACATTTTGAATAGACTCCAAGGCCAGAATCAATCCTAGGTTGGAAAGACCTATCAGAGGACCCTAGGCTCTGATACCAATTGTTGGAGTGAAAAAACACTAAGAGGGGGGGGTGAATCAGTTTTATTAAATTATTTTCTGAATTTAACTGAAACTGAAATAAACCAGATGTATTCTCTCATTTATCAATGATAAACTCATTCATGTGTTGAATGCAATCACATAAACTAAAATGAGAATAGTAAATCTTAGCAATTTAAAGCATTAAAGCACTGAATCAAATGAGCCACATATTGTCAAATAGACACAAGATATGCTAAGTGGAAAACCCTCCTGGGGTAGAAAAACCACTCCTAAACCTATTGCCTTTTTCAGGCTTTCATTTCAATAATAATTTTTGACAATGCCTCAGAGGCTGATTTCTGAGCACCAAATCAAGGAGCACCGACCCCTCTTTTTAGAGACACCAATCTCAAGGAGCACCAACCCCTTTTCTATTTTTCAATAGAACATACAATGATACAGAGGATCTCTCTGTTTCCCTAATTTTTGTCAAGTGCCTCTTGATAGCCAATGTGTAGAATCCTCAAATGTCAATCGTGACACTTCGGAGTTCCACCCATTATCAAGCCTTGAGAAAGCTTGAGGAAAATCTTGTTATAGTCTCAATAAAAATTATCATCAAACTGTATTATCAGTGGTGTGTTCAACTTTCTTTTTCTCACACTCTATTTCATACATTTTTCGTGATACTGTTCAAAACAGTTAACACACTATTTTCTCAATCTTTTTCCACACAAGAATTAATTCCTATATCTCATACCAAAACTTGTATATTTTTCTCTGTTGTTATCTTTTGTCTTTTCAGATTTTCAGTAATGATTAAACCCTAATCTCTATGTTTTCCTTTTTTAATATTTTACATCATTACATCCTAGAAGGGTTACAACAGTTGCTCATTTTTCACTCTCAAAGAATTACTCAAAGATGATTATCAGGTTAACGTGCTACAGTCGAGCAACAATGAAAAATGTTACCATGATCATGAGGCAAGGATCAATATGAATAAGGTCTTCTGATAGGAGTACTCAAGCATTGTGCAAATATAGAAGGCAGATTGAATCCTATCCTCTCAAGAAGCCTCACAAACAATGCTTTAAACAAATAGCATCAAGGCATGCATGTAATTTTTAAATAATGGCTACTGAAAAACTACTACAAAAAGAAGTAACTGAAAGAACAATGCTTCCATAACCGAAATCATGCATTTAAGAGCAGTTACCAAATATTTTAGCATGAAAGGAATAGACATTTTACACTTTTCTTTTTGCATAGAAAAAATTAACTCGAAATAACCTTGCCAGAGAAGTAACAGATCTGTAAAGCAAACAGAAAGAATACCTGAGAATAGTGATGGAGTTGCTATCACAAAAGAGCTTACCAGATTTGCAGCTAAGCTAAGCAACCTGTGCCACTTCGCTATTTCGAGCATTCACTTGATGCCAAGAACCTGACAAGAGAAATGACCATGGTGATGGTCTTTCAAGCTTCCCCATTCACTATCCAAGAGTTGCAGAAAAGCAGTCGATTACACAGTGAAATGACTATGAGTAAGATACCATGGTGGCGGCCAAAATAGGGTTCCAAACCCTTCATGCAAGAGAAGCTAAAATATGACCTAAACTTCCAAAACAATCAATCGAATTCCTTTACACAAAATGATAATCATTTGGAGTCTGAAAGGACAGTGATTAATAAGTCAAAAATTCATTATACCATTTGACATCTGCTTCCTTACCGCTCAACCGCGGTCTCCATTTGGACTACCCGCGGTATAGCAGTAGTTTCCTTGCATACCGCTAACCATTTCCACCGCACTACCGCGGTATAGCAGTAGCTGTCTGCATGCCACTAACTGCTTCCATCGCACTACTACGATTACCTTTCTGACTACCAGTGGTATAGCAGTAGTTGTCTTGCATGTCGCTAACCGCTTCCACTGCACTACTGCGGTTACCTTTCTAGCTACCCGTGGTATAGCAGTAGCTATCTTGCATGCTACTAACTGATTTCACTGCACTATCGCGGTCACTGGCTTAACTGTCAGCGGTACCACGGTAAGATGTCCACGGCCTTACCAAAGACAAGATTTATAGTTGTTGTCGGCTTTTAAGCCTTGTGCATTTTCCGAATAATGTCCAATGACATATGAGGTAATGAAGACTGAATTTGCATGTTAAATTCACAATATCATTTCAAATACCATAAACCAATATCAGTTGATTAAGGAAACCCGATAGGTTTTTCTTAAAAATGAAAAGCAACCTGATCAATAGAACAAAGAGCTTGTAACCTGAATACCTCAACCAAGATCTACACATGGAGTCAAGATATCAGTGCCACCTCATATAGTATCAAAAGTGAAGTAAATATTCCAGACAGAAATACAAATTGTCATCAAGGAAAAATTAGCACAATAGAGATTCAATAGTTCATGGATGAGTCTAGATCGTGCTCTATCCTTGGTGTATGTCCGCAATGATTGGAGTGTTTGTGATCAAAGATTTTTCTGATATGTGCCTGAGTGTTCATGTTCTTTTCTAACATTGTGGTGTTAGCATGTTGTGGATCCATGAGGATTAATATTTTATTGTTTGGCATGTTTGGATATGTTTGTTTGGGTCCTCACTATGTTATGGCTGACTTTTTTTGGTACCCATTGAAATTTATTCCTTATTTGTGGCCGACTGATTAGTGGATGCAAATTTGTGTAGCGGATATATATACAAGATTGTTTTCCTCATTTAGAGTGTGCTCAAGTGTACAAGTGATGTACAAGTGTGAATAAAGGTCAGATCATTCAGAGCAAAGTGTGGAAAAGTTGAAGAGGTTTTAGTGTGCCTAATTGAAACTGTAACCAAGATTTTGTAGAAGCTATTTTCTCAGTTCAAATTCATCAAATGGATTTAATTTGATTACTGTATGTAAGGTAGTGGGCCTTCCCTTTGAGCAGTGTGCTCTAGGCAGTGTGCTTGAATGCAAGTGCATTCTCTTTTTATTCTTCATTATATTTCTAACATGGTATAATCTTGTGGACTAACATCCACCATGGTTTTTCTCTCACAGGGTTTCCACGTATAAAATCTTTGTGTTCATGTGTCTCTGATGTGTTGTTCTTATGCTTGCATTATTAATTGTTAGATCTGTGATATAAGAATTGGTTAATGTTGTATAAGTTTGATTTTGGTAACAACTGATTCACACCCCCCTCTCAATTGTCTATCCTTGTTTTTCCAACACTAGTCTCTCCTTGTGGAGCACTAGTGATTTTGTGAAGCAGAAGGACAAATCCCTTCGATTGTGCATTGATTATCGATAGTTGAATAAGGTGACAGTGATGAACATGTATCCCTTGCCAAGGATCGATGATCTCTTTGATCAGATCAAGGTTGCTAGGGTATTCTCAAAGATTGATCTTAAGTCAGGATATCATCAGTTGTGCATATTTGAGGTGAACATCCATAAGAATGCATTTCACACTCATTACGGGCATTATGATTTCACTGTTATGCCATTCGGGTTGACAAATGTGATGTCTATATTCATGAGTTTGATGAATGGTGTGTTATGTACTTACCTTGATAGATTTGTTTTATTTTTTTTGGATGACATATTGATCTATTCGAGGTCTATGGAGGAGCGTGAGGAGCATTTGTGTTAGGTGCTAGAATTTTTGGGGGAGAACCGGTTGTATGAAATATGGAAAAATATGAGTTCTTCTAGAAAAAAGTGAAATATTTGGGTCATGTTATCTCTGGTGAGGGAATTGTCATGGATCCTTCAAAGATCCAAGCTATCATTGACTGGCCTACACCCACTAATGTTGCAAAGGTTCACAATTTCATGGGTTTGGCAGGTTACTACCAATGGTTTGTATAGGGTTTTTTCGAGGATAGCCCACCCCATCATTTCTCTTAAGAGGAAAGGGGAGAAATTTATTTGGTCAGAGCAGTGCCAAGCAACTTTTCAGACTCTTAAGGAGAGGTTGACCAGTGCACCTATCTTGGTAGTTCCTGATCCTATTGGAGATTTTTTGGTTTGTACAGATGCATCCTTGGAGGATTTAGGAGTAATTTTGATGCATAATGGTCATGTAATTGCCTCTAAGTCTCACAAACTCAAAGATCACGAGCTGAACTATCCTACACATTGATAGGGTAGGGTTGGATGGAACAATCACTGTTCCATGCTCTGGATCTTTGCTAGCAAGATCTCCTTAGTGTCTTAGCCACCTTAACTTTAGGACCTTCACTTAGGTACCCCTGGTTCTCCTAGCCAACCCCACTATCATCTCAATTCTAATTTACCAAGTCTCCCTTGGTGCAATACTCCTATTCTTCCCTTAGCCCTTAATCTTCCCTAAAGGCTAATTACTCCCAGCTCTCAATTTGTTCTTTGCAGGGGTGTAGAGATGTTTCCACTAGCTTCACACCATCCTCCTAGGGTTCTTGAAAGTTCACCAAACTCCATTCTTTCATCGCTTTCACCAAACCCTCATCTAGGGTTAAAAAGGCTACTAGCCTTTGAGCCCCAATTAGGTCTCCATCTCTAAGGAAACTGGTTAGCTCTCCAAAATTTTCCAAAGAACACTGAATCCTTCTTATGGCTTCTTGGTCCTAATTCCCATCCCTCAAAGATTCCAAAGGTCTCAACCCCCAACTGTCCGTACACAGGTCGGACCTTCAACTTGGCAAATTAGGTCTCTTCTTTAGGTTTTCCTGACCACACAACAAACTGTCAATTAGTTCTCCACCCAAACAGACTGGTGAAGCCTCCTCCTTCATGCCAAGCCTTTGCAAGGACCTATCTACCTTTCCACCATGTGACTTGTCAGAGAAAGGTCACCCCTGCAAACCAAGTGCTTTGCACTTCCTGTCTTTCCTAGCCGGGCACTGTCAAGCTTGCCTAGGAGAAGACTTTCTCCATGATCCCTTGACTCCTAATCACTCCTAACCCTAACATATTTACAACCATGGAGTCTAGCCTCAATCCCCAAAAGCCTGTACACTAGGTACAATGGGAATGAGAACTAAATCTCCATTCTTCACAGTCTGCCAGTCAGAACAACAACTACAAGAAATGAAGTAACTACCGAAAGAATGCTTGAACTGAAGAAAAAAATCTACCTATTGTTCCATAAAATGCTTGAAAGATAATTACACTACATTCTACACCACTCATAGTTCCAGATCAAAACATTAACACACAAATCCAAAGCAAAAAACCAGGAAATTCACACTAATAATCTCTTTTTTTCTTGATTCTAAAACTTCTACTCAAGCTCGAATGTATCCAACCTTGCACTCAGGTCGAGGCACTCCCTATATAGGTCAGAAAAGTAGTTAACTTTCCCCTTGGTTGGACATGTTAGTTACAAAGTGGCAAAGGTGCAAAATGTACCATTTTGCCACTTTTGCCAATTCAAAGAAAACTAGGAAAAGTGAGTTTCCAAACTCATTAAACCTTTCCCCTCCTTCACCTACTAATCACTCCTGATCACTCCTAACCAAGGCATATTATTAAGCCTCTAACTCTATTCCAATGGTCAACATGACCTTCATGGAAAAACATTAAAACAAAATGCATCCTAGACTTCCTAATGCCTAGTGTTTCCTAGGTGCTCCTACACCACACATGATCTGGAGTTAGCCATTGTGATTCATGCTTTGACGAGATGGAGGCACTTTCTATTGGGGCATCAGTTTGAGCTGCATAGTGATCATTGTACTTTGTAGTATATTTTCACATAGTCTAATCTGAATGCGAGGAAAAGGCAATGGATGGAGTTCCTGTGTGAGTGTGAGTTTGAGGTGAAGTATATTCAGGGAAAGGAAAATGTGGTGGTGGATGCTCTTAGTCGACAGAGACATGAGCTTTTGGAAGTGACTCTTGGATTGGACTTGAGGAGTGAGATCCTTACCACACTTCCTACAAATAGTTGGTATCAGGAGGTGAGATCTGAGGTGAGATATGAGGTGGAGTCAGGTAGAGTTTTAGAGGGAAGATTCGCAGGATATTCCCTTGAGTCTGATGGAATTTTGTGGCACTTGGGTTGCATTTATGTTCCTTCCTTAGGAGATCTTTGTACTTTGATCATGTCAGAGGCACATTGGGCACCCTATTCAGCTCATCCAGGTATCATAAAGATGCACGTAGACCTTCGACAACTGTACTTTTGGGCCAAAATGAAGAGGGATATTATTGATTTTGTGTTTAGATGTTTGGAGTGTCAGAGAGTAAAGGTAGAACATTAGTATCCTGCATTTCTTTTGCAGTCCCATCTGGTCCCTGAGTGGAAATGGGACATCATATTGTTGGATTTTATTGTTGGTTTTCCCATTTATTCCCATCAGCAATTATGCCATTATGGTCATTGTGGACAGGTTGATGAATGTGGCACATTTCTCTCCTATCTGATCCTCATACAATGCTTCGTCTGTGGCCAAAGTTTTCATGGAGGGCATTGTCAAGTTGCATGATATTCCTCATAGGATTATCTCAGATAGAGATCCAGTGTTTACTTTACCTCTTTGGGCATCCCTATAGCATGCATTGGGGACTCAGTTGAACTTTAGTTTAGCTTATCACCTAGAGACTGATGGGAAGACTGAGAGGGTTAATTAGATCCTCGAGGATATGCTTCAGATGTATGTTATGGATCAACAGTCACATTGGGAGGATTACCTGTATTTGGTGGAGTTTGCATACAATAATAGTTGTCATAGTTCTATTTGCATGCCTTCTTTTTAGGCGTTGTATGGTTGTCCTTGTCAAATCCTGTTGAGTTGGGATCATTTGGAGGATAGAGTTATTCTTGGTGCAAAGATGCTGCAGGAGATGGAGCAATAGGTGATTTGAATTAGAGAGCATTTGGTGGCAGCCCAGGATAGATAGGAGAAATATGCAGATGCTCATAGGGTTGAACGTCAGTTCTCTATTGGAGACCAGGTATTCCTGTGGGTGCATCCATGAAAGAGTCTGATCCATTATGGAAAAGGCTCTAAGCTCAATCTGCACTTTGTTAGGCCATTCGAGGTTTTGGAGAGGATTGGTCCTATAGCATACTGTCTTGCTTTTTTGCCCAGTCTATCATGCATTCATGATGTGTTTCACATTTCTATTCTCATACCTTATTATCTAGATATTTCTCATGTGCTTGATTGGAATGCCTTATAGGTAGAGGATGAGCAGCTGACTTTGGAGCTTGTGGGCATCATTCAACCTAGGCGACACACCCTTAGGGGTGAAGACATTGAGCAGGTGAGTTTCTAGTGGGATCCTAATGATTTGTATTCTGCTACATGGGAGGATGCATCCAAGATGAGAGAGTTATACCCATATCTATTTGCAGGCTTCAAGGAGTAAGTCTAGTTCTGGGGGGAGGATGTAGTGCCCCTCAGATTTTTTTTTGTTACTGACAGTTATTTGGTTGTATTTTGACATTATGATACTTGGTTTGATGATGGATTCATAGTTATGATGATGGTTGATGATACTTTTATCACTGATGTTTATGCTTATACCATGCTTAGTAGATCAATTTAATTGATAAAGTGGGTTATTATTGCTATGAGCATCATGTGATTATTCGATGTATGTTCTTATCATGTTATTAGTATTTTATTATTGTGCTTTGATATGTATTTTGGTGAAGGGGAATAGTGTCGCATTTCTCGCTTATGAGTGCTCTACGACGCTATGATTTTTCCCTTCACGGTGTGTTTGACTATTTGTCTATGTACATGCTCAACTATGTGGTTTGCTGCAAGATGTAGGTACCAGGCATCGAATCCACCTGAATTTCCAGGTTTGAGTGTGCTTTAATCCCAATGGAGATTATTGATTTGGATATAACATCGAGTCCCCTATGTTGAGCCATTATCCTTGACAAGGATGAATATTTGATCGTATTCCCCTATCAATGTGGTCAGTTTGAGTTGGCATGTATGTGTCATTGTGTTTTTCCTTCTATTTTGCTTTGAGGTCAGGTACTGCTTGGTTTTCTATTCATTGAGTAATGTACTTGACTAGTGCTTTTGTTTGATTATTATATTAAAATAAAAGTTTATTGAAATTAAAATATGTTATGATAATTAAAATTAAAAGCTTTTATATAATTGAGGTAAATTGATTAAATAAATATTATTAATGTAGATTATTTGATTTAAATAAATTAAAATTATGATTTAATAAATGTGTATTAATATTATTGTATTGTGCAAATGGAATTAAAATGAAAGAGTATAATTAATAAATAAAATATCTTAAAGTTGATATTTTTATGTGCAAATAAATAAGGATATGTTTATAGATAAACATATTGGAGAAGTGGTAGTGAAATATGGATGAGAAATAAAATAAAATAATAGAATAAAAGAAAGTGCATGCAGTAATGGAGAGTGGGGAAGTGGTTAATAAATTAATGAAATTGCTAAAGATAAGGGGCATTTTTTTATTCTAGAAAAACTAATTTTGTTTCTCTTCCGTGAATATTTTTCTGGTTCTTGAAAGCTTTTGAATTGGGGGATTTGCAATGTTGTGGAAATTCTGAAGAGTATTGAAGTTGAAAATTGGAAGTAGCGAGCTCTGCATGAATTTTCAATCTAGCTAAAAGACTTTAATTAGGTTTCACAACTTCTTTATTATGCCTTTGTTTGTTTGATATTGAAATAAATTATAAAAGATGATTTCTGAAAGAATCTCTTGGGATATCTCTGCAAAACATTTTGTGTGTATTCTAGAAATTATTATTTGATGATTCCATAAAGATTTAAATAAAACCATTTCGTATATTCCTGAAAACCATGGCATTCTTTTGTGAGCCTCTCAATCTCTTTTCTATGCATGATCTTTCTGGAATTACCCTGTTGTCTCTCACCCCCTTTCTAGAGTCAATTCCACAAAATCTTGTGGCTTTTGAATACCATTCTTTCCCAACGTCTTTGTTTGCCTTCTTGCAAGCCGAAGCTCATTCGTGGGCTTGATTACCTTGATAAATCATCCTTTAGAATTGATGGACGTCATTCTTTGTTCCCTATGTTTTATGCATAGTGATAAATTATAGCTATTCGTCATCTCCCTGAAAGTGTAGTCAATCGGTTACTTTGTTCGGTGGTTTCTATCTTTGAAATTCAAATGTCTTTGGCATGCGATTTTTATATTTATGACATCACCTTCTGCAAGTGTTAATAGTGGATGCTTCGCTATGGTGGAATTTGTTATGCCTTAGTCGCTATAAACACAATCATCTAGCAATCGATTGCTCTGTATAATGCACTAAATTTCCAACCTTCATTGTCTTTGATTTCGATTGGAATTTCGTGTGATAAAAATTAGATATTCGTTGTTGGTAAAGAGTAATTGATAGATATAATCAATGTTTGAAGAATTGCTTATTATTCTTTGTAATGAAAACCAAACCTGTAAATGGAATTCTAGGGCTTATGTATTTATTCTTGGCTAAATGTGATATATGTCTGAGTTTCAAAATGCATGGTGATTTCTTTTGATACCCATGGAATATATGTTTTAGGCATTCAATCATATTTGAACCAATGCACATGTATTATAGTCAGCGTGTTTGATATATATATGTGTGTGTGTGTGTGTGTGTAGGTATGTTTTGAAGAGAGTTTATAAATATTGTTTATTTACATAGAAGACACAATATTTCAAAACAACCGTTTGTAAATTATTTTATGTATAAGTTTATACAGATATATATATCTATATACATAAATATATAGATATACTTTTAAATAATTACGTTTATCTCATTAGCATCTGATTTATTATTGTAAACAACATTATGAATATACTCATATAAATATATATACATATATATATTTGAATAGGTATTCACATATATGAAACATAGTGCTAGAAAAAGGAGAGAATTGAATGTGTTTTACCTTTCCAAGTAAATGGTTCTGATAGCTATTTAATTGGGAGACTTGATGAGGAAAGATTAATTTACTTACATTTAAATAATAATGAGTTTATTTGATGTGAAATTAGACTCATTCTTTGGAAATCATAAGTATTGCATGTTTTGCAAAATTGTGTGTTACTCTAGTCGTAAACTCACCATTTTCATTTGTTGTTAGGAGAAGTTTGTGTTGATTATTTCAAAGTGGGTACTCATGGTTATTGTTCTTTGTGAGAATAATTGTGTAAATGATTAGTTTGACTTCAAAAGGCTAGGGGGAAATTCTCTTTTGATGGAATTCTTGATAAACCTTTGGGATGGTTGTTTTGTATTGAATGAGTTTAGGAGGGTCATTAGCCTTGCATGATATGTTCTTCAATATGGTTGGAACTTGTGTGCAAGATGGACTTTTCCTTGCCTTGTTGTGTATGTTTAAGAGGTTTGTGTGATTATGCATGTTGGCTTTGCCCTATTGTTTTCTTTGGGTCTCCTAGTTTCTAGTAGGGGAGTGGCTCTCAATGGGGTTTGATGCACAAAGTGGCGCTAGGGTAACCCATGTGAGAGTTTCATAATTAAGTGATAACCAAAAATGAGTTAGGGGGTTGGGTAGTAATCATACTAATCAAGATAAGTGAATGCCGCACTCATGGCTCAAGTCATCTTTTAGGCTTGAGATGAGTTGAGAAGGCTTGGAATGGAAAGATCAACTGCCTCATCCTCATGAGAAGTATGTTGATTCCACATAGGGTTGTATGGCGACTATATATCAGTAGAGGCTACCAGGGTAACCCAGGATGTGGGTTGGGGCCTAGGAAGATATACTAGGGTTACCCATAGCAAACTATGTGATGACACTCCTACAAAAATCTGATATTCCCTTGCCTCTTGTCTCCCTTCAATGTTGCGTGCCTCTGGAAGTGGTGTTATTTTCATGTGATCTATTGTACTTGTACATTGGAGTCATGTTAGCCCCTATGTCATCTTTTGTCTCTTGACTATTGTGGTGGGACCTTAATGCTATCTCCTAGCACGGGGGGTGGACCTTAGGGTTCCACATGGCCAGGTGGAATGTTCCTTGTAATCCATTGGGTTCCCTCTCTTGGTCATGTTTGAGGTGACTACTCCCAGATTGGAAGACTTCTGCACTTGTTCCAATTCATGTGGATTATATTATATGTACTTGTATTGTACCATAAATCTATTATACATCATTTATTATACTTTTGATGCACTCTCCTCACATGTGTTTGAGGAGACATTGTTGTTCATGATGTAATGATGTAAGATTGTAATTTATTGTTGAACTTCTCTTGTAATTAGTAATGTTAATGATATGCCTCATTTATATTAGTTAATGATATTGATTTTGAATGGTATCTCTTAATGACATGCTATGGTTAATGATGTTGCTTCTAACATTATGAATTGGAGATGTATGTCTCGATTCTGATGAGTACTGCAACCATTGAACCTTAGAGGGCACCGATTTGGACCGAGGGGTACCCAAGATTTGATATCTTGAGGAGTCACTTCTAAGATATCATATCTTGAGGAACTTATTATTACGTCAAGATACTCGAATGCGGTTCGAGATGACCGATCACAATCTTTTTCTGAATTAGTTGGCATAGCTTAACTTTATGTATGTTTAGATACGTTTATCATTCTTGTTATTTTCTCTTGAAATGCAATATTGTACTCTCTCTTGTAATGGATAATGTAAATGATGATTATTGCATATGTTAGTTAATTAAATGGTCTTTGATATTGCTTTATAGATGACATGATATGAATGATTCATATTGGTTGATCTTTTGAATGAGATAGTTTAAATGAAATTCATATTATTAGATGGATTTGTTAAATGTGATATGTTGTATTTCTTGTTAATTCAATTAATGTGATTATAGTAGCATATTCATGGAACCTTAGAGGACCTAGGTTTTGAATGCAAGTTATTGTATCATGCACAATCTTTAGTATGTTGTACTTCAAAAAAAAAAAGTTCCATTTTTTTGTGTTGTAGCCTGTTGTCCTCTAGGGTTCTGTGGTGGGGCATTAAAATACATTGAAGAGAAAGATTGGAAAGAAGTTTTCAAGATTGCAATTTTTTCCAAGTTTCCACCTTGTTTACAAGATCATTAAAATGCATCTATAGAGCAGAATTCAACTATTCAGATTCAAAAATCAGGTTGAGAAGATAGAGTAGAGATTGAAGATTAGATTCAAATCTTGATTCTCCAAAAAGGAAAAGCATGATTGATATGCCACTTCTAGTGTATGAGTCCCTGTACAATCAAATTTCTAGATTTTGGGTGTTCCAGACTTGTCTCTATTAGATTTTTTCCTACCTAGAAACCCTAATTTGGGACTAAACCACCCAACCTAGTGTATGAGTCCCAATGTACATTAAATTTTGTATTTCCAACATTTTGGGTCTTCATTCAAGCTGTTGCAAGTTTCCAGGTTCCCCTCTATACTTCTCCAGTTTTCTATTCTATTTTGCATTCATTTCTAGGTCATTTAGTGAAGCTTTTCATATCATTAGGTTTCAATATTAGGTCTTGCATGTTACTAGTATTTCCAAGCCCTATCTTGGTGGTGAACCCATATTTATTCATTAACCATACCCTAGGACAAACTTTAGTAGATCTCTTTCCCCCAGTCCATCATTGGATTGAGATCTCTAGGGTTTCCTTGAGTGAAACAAGAGTGTGAAGTAGGAACCCTATATCCTCAAAGATAAGGCATTCTCACCCTATTTCTATTGTTTCATTTTGGTGAACCTACATTTAGAACATCTTAATTTTGATTTGGAGTGCATCATAACCCTAGATCTAGCTTGCATTAACATTGCATTAGGTTTCACATTAGTTAAATTGCATCTAGGGTTTGTAAACCTTGCATTAGTGAAAGTGCATATAGGTTGCATTTTTGCATCTTGCATCATTCAATTTAATCTGAAAATTGCATTTGCACTTAGTCTAAACATCATCCAAACTAGAAAGCATAAAATTTACACAAATTTTGTTGAAAATAGTGCAACAACCCTAATTTGGGACTCATACGCCCCTTTGGGCAATTTAGTCGTAGTACAAGAGATTTTGCCTAATTTCAGGGTATTTTGTGGTGACTGTTATTCAACATTTAAAACCTTGAAAAACCCTAATTGGGATGCACATGCCCCTTCTGGGAAATTTATCCCCATTTCAAATTTTAAACTACAATTTCTAGCTTTAAATTCTCTATTTCTATGTTTTTGTTTGTTGCTATTAGTTCTTTATTCTAGTTTGTAGAGTTTTTGTTTTTTTCATTTCATTGCCTCTAGCTTAATTCAATTTATTTTTTTAATTGCATAATTTCAAAGTTTCATTTACACATTTTATCCTAGGTCATTTCATTGCATTTCATCATGGATATGTGCTTTGGTGAGCTTTGGATCTCCTTGAAATCATTAGTGGATGTGCCAAGTTGTACTTTTGCAAATGACCCTAATGAAATTGAACTTACTCATGCTCACTTGAATCCTAATGCATGTCATCCTCGTGATGTTGACATCCTTGGAGAAGATGATGATAGCATGAATAAATTCCTAAATGATTGTCTTAACAACCTTGAGAACAATGCATCCTTTTGTCCCTCTATGAAACAACCAACACCCCCTAGAATACCACCACTTGAGATGTTTGGCCTTTTACATCCTGAAACTGAGATACAAGTTGAGCCTAAGTTCCCTACAATAGGTGAACCTAGTTCCTCTAATCAAGCAAGCATTCAACCATTCTATGTTAATAAAGTGACCAACACTCCCATCATCCAAGAAGAGACATATGGAAAAGGATTCATGATCTTAAGCAAACAAGAATGTGATACAAGTGAACATGAAATTTATCAACTCCTAGAGAAAATATCAATTAAAGATACTAAAGGGTTAGGATATCGATATCCTCCTCCCGATATGAGTGTCCTCCTTACTAGAGAACAACCAGTGCCTCATAATTATGATAAGGATGATAGGATCATCTTAGGTCCTCCTCAATATTCAACATAAGAAGTTGGTGAATCTAGCAAGTGACAAAGAGCATACAAACTAAAGAAACTAAAATTCCCTTGTCCACCAACTACCACTGAAAGAACTTTAAAAATACTTTTAAACCAAGGACTGATTATATTACCACCCATAAGAGAAGATCAATTTCCAAATTCTAAGAATACCAAAACATCCCATTGTCCATACCATAGAGTTCTTGGACACAATACCTATGAGTTTTGTGCTTTAAAACAAATATTTAAAATGTTTGATTTCATAGAAATAGTCCCTTAAAGTAGGACCCTTTCACTCCTTTCCATGCAATAGTTATAGAATCATCATATTCTCACTATATTACATTCTTTACATTTATTACAAATTGCGTCAAGATTGAAGAAGATCTCCCTCACCACCTACTTCGACTAATTCTTGTCTTGCACGTAGTGGGGGCAAAGATTAGATAGCCTTGTCCTAGTAACGCACCTTTCGTTGTTCCTTTGGCTAGTTGTCTGCCTTCTGTATACGATGAAAACCATTGGGATGTAGACAAATTGATAATAGGTTGAATCACATGTGCCTTACTAGTCTTTTACATTGTTTCCTTTTCTTTTGTGTGATTGCACGTGTGTAATGTGGTCCCTCATGGTGTTTCATTTGATGTCTCTCTCTCTCTCTTTGTGACATTCCTCTATTTGTACCTACATTCTTCACTATGTCGTAAACATTTTATCTTTTCTTTTGTCTTGTGTTTTCCTTTTGGGGACGACGCAAGGCATTGAGACATTCATGTCTCTTCCATGTTGACCCGAAAGGATTTTTCTTTGTTTTTGCTCTCTTTGTTTCATTCTTTAGTTTTATGAGTATTTGGGGAATGATGATAGTTCTAAGCTCTCTAAAAACATTGTAGCAAGAACATACTTACCTTGAATCCATGGATCCCTCATGTGTTTGGAGTTTCATTTTGGGGGCAACCCCTTCCTTTTTCATGACATCTTTATTTGGAAACATATGACTTGGCATAGGGCTTTCCAAGTAAGCTCTCATGTCCTCTTTATTGTTAGCATTTATCATTTGCTACTTTAAAGTAATTTCTCACAACATGGTGTTTATCAATCTCTTTAAAGTGGGGGCATCCATTCACAATATTATTTTGCATTTCATGTTTCATTGTGTAGTCTTCTTACTTAATGTGATGTTTCTTTCACTTTGTGGTGACACTAGGTGTGGTGTCCTGTTGATGCAAAATTTTGCAGGGGGCAACAGTCTTATGGGAAACTTAGCTACTGGGGCACATAGTGCGCTTAGCTAAGTGACCTCTGGATTTTATCGAATCCGGATCTTCATTTTTAGTGGGGGAGGTAAAAGGTTTAGAAAGACAACATTAAATATTAAAATCTAGACTAAAGGCGATGTGCCAAATCATGAATGAAACTACTTGGGCATAGTGCCGAAAGCAAAGGCTCGAACAATAAAATGCTATCTATCAAATAGATTATCCAGAAACACTTCAAACATAAGAAATACCCTTAAATTGCATAGCATAATCTAATACAACTTTGGCCAACATAGAAGAGTTCAAACATGATTTGTATTTATTAAGTTGTAGAAGATTACAAAAGTTGAAGAACAGGCATTCATATGCTATAGGTAAATAAAAGTACAGTCTAAAAATCTTATCAAATACATGAAAAACAGAAAAGGACGAATTGATTGGCACAGTCTGCAAACTTCAAGTTCAATAAAAATATTACAAAGGCTATTCCCAATGCTTGGGAAGCATTTTATCTATCCAACAACAACCTACAAAATAGAAAAAGATTTGTTTAAATAAGCTAGCCCACCACCTAAAAGCCACATTCAGAAAGATTCTCTGGAAAAATATCGACGTTCCAAATCCCCTCAAGCCGGCACCGAATAGGAAGATTGCCCAACAACATGCCAACAAATCTATCCTCTGAGAAAAGAAGGTCATGCAACAGCAGCAAAGGACACGCGACATCAAAGAAGAAAACGCGGTAGCAAAAGAGAACAAACGACATAGGCGGCAACTCCCAGAAAATTGGTGCACAAGAATACGCCACGCATCATGCACACAGAGCCCAGAAAAAGAATAAGGGATGCTCTGAGAGGAAGCCACATGGGTGATTCCAAGCAAAGATAACTGCATAGTGGGCCCTGCTCAGGAAACGGCCAAAGAAAACCATGCGTCACACACACAGAACTCGATAGAGGCAAAGTGATATAGAGTGGTAAGAATCTCCATTAGGAGGCCACGTGGCAAACGCCGAAAAGTTACGAGTGATAAAAGAAAAGGCAAAGCCGCAAAGGAGAGATAACCACAAAAGCTAGCGGTTCGTGAAATAAAGTTCATAGTTTGGCGACTTACAGGGACATTTCACCTACGAAATAAAGAACCCCAGAAACCTTGGTTCAACATCCCATTATCGATCACAACTTAGAGAGGGCAGCTTGCAGACCGGTCCAAACCTCATTTGACGGCACAAAGAGGGCTCACAGATTTTTGTGCGCCAATTTGAGATCGATGATTATCTTAAAAGGCAATCTGCCATATATCTTCACCTCCAATTCAAGCTAGAAAAAGAGTTGCGCCAGCTGATGCACGATACCTTCAATATTTTCAGTGGTCAGAGATTGATCAAAAGATTGGAAAACAAAGAGGTCCTGATTCTTCTCCTCGATCCTTGCAATTATGTGCTCGACACCTGCTACTGCCTGATCTCTGATGAAGGGCGACGGGAGGCCTCGCTGAGTTAAGCGGGAAATTTTTTCCCGCATGTCACTCGTAATTTGATTCAATCTCTCTCTACACTTCGCTACATGTTGGACAACCTCGTGCATGGAAATGAGAATGTTCACACCCATAGCCGCTGTTGTCTGATCTTCAATACCTATGCCACTCAAAGCCTCATCGGAGGCTATATACAACTTTCCCAACAAAATCTTGGGCTCTGGAACTTTATTAGAAGTCATCTGCTACACTTGTTGTATTGTTTCACTAACTATTCCGCATAAGATGGTTGCCTGCACCATAAACTTCAGGGTGGGCTGCAAAGTAAGGCATAATTCCTTGACCTTATCCTAGTACGACATGTATAACTCCTTGGAAATTTCCAATGAGCTCATTTGTGGTGTAGGAGGTTGGGCTCTCAAAATATCTAACTCCACAACTCTGCTGCTTAGGTCTGCCCTTAGCTCCGATAAGCTTCTGTCCAAAATGGACAGCTGACTCCTTAGAGTGGAAATTTCCTTCTCTTTCTCTTCCAAGGCCAATTAAACCTGTTTCCTCTTTTCAATTTCTGACTCTAGAGTGGCATTCATCTCATTTACTTCGTCATTTGTGCTTTGTCGGAGCTGCTTCATATCGTCATCCCTCTACTTCAAATTGGCATGGAGAGTTGCCTTGTTCGCCTGGTATTGATCAATTTCATTTTGTAGGGCCGGAAAGACATCCGTGCCCAAAGCCTGATGCTCATTCACTTTTCCCTCCAAGGCATTCCTCTTGGGCAAGAGGCAGTTAATTTCATTTTCCTGGGCCTTATACTTGTTTGCCCAAATATCAACCTTGCCTTTTAGCTCCCTCAATTGCTCCTCCTTTTTCTTTGCTTGGTGATTGAGCTTGAGGTAGTTGGTGGTTACTACCCTCTCAGCCTCCTCCATCAACTCGACCTTATCCTACAAACGAGCCCGATGCAAGTCCAGCCTAATGGCGTTGATAGAATAATCACTTGGAAGCATTTCTCCGACCGATTTGATCACGTTGGGGGTGATCTTTGCAAACATCAGTGAACTATGACTCTCGTGGAATACCGTTTGCAAAAGAGGCTCTTCCTATCTGCCCGCATCCTTTTCTCTTCTTTTATGAATTTGGCTTGCGCAAGCGCTTTTGTTTGCATCCACCTACGAGAAATATTCTTGGGAAGAAATACCCAGTCCACCAACAAAAGGAAAATCCTGAGGGACTGCTAGTGGGAAGGAAAGTGTGCTCAGTGCATCGGTGGACTTGCTAGGCCTCGTAATAACTACCGGGGAGAAGGGTGGAATAAATTGGCCACTCGGAGATGATGGCAATACGGTATGAGAAAAGGTCGAGGAAGCACCAACTGAAAGGTTGGGCCTCAGGGAGGAAAACTGTTGGCTCATAAGGTCAGGACTAGCGACCAATTGTGTTCCAGGGGTGGAATGAAAATCAGGGGATGGAAATGGAAAACCGGTAGGGAAAATATTTGACTCCCCCAGATATCCAGCGATAGGAATAGCTGGTGTAGAAGAAATAGTAGGGGCAAATGAGGAGGAGACAAAATACATACAAGAGAGAGAAGAGGGAGGAAATAATACCTGAGGTTCCTGAAGAACTACAGCAGATACCACTGCTTCTTAATGCTATGACTCCTCCCCTCCAGCGGACTCTCTCGTTTGTGGTTGCTTGTCCTCTGGAGAATCCACAAGGTTCACAATAACCTTCTACCTATGACCAGAACTCTTTGACCTCTTCCTACTCGATCTAGAGGAGTTGGAAAGCTCCAACATTTGTGTGTTTGAAGAGTCCTTCTACTCCAAATGCTATCTACTGACAGTGGCTTCATGTGTTAGATCTTTTTCAGTGATAGGGGCATTCTGGGTTACCTCCTCTCCGGGTTCTGTGGCAGCTCTTCCCTTCTCATAGTACTTCTCTAAAACCAAAGGGTTTGAGGAGTTCTTTCTATTTTAATTCTTATGCACCCAGATGTCGTCAAATTGATTGTCTGACTCTACCTCCTGGAAAAGGCTGCTTGTTGTCTTTATCTCCTACCTGTATATCCAGAAGTCTCTAATTCTTTCGAGCTTCCATCCAAGCCTACTAAACTGGCTACACAGGTACAAGATCATCTTCTAATTTTGGCTGGGCTTCCCCATAATGTGGTAAAAGTTTAACCACGACGGTCGCCCCTCCTTAGTAGGAAAATATTCAAGGCCTACAGAAAATTTCAAATTCCCCTCTTCAACATTTCTCTGAGGGTCTCAGAATGGCCGAGGCTAGTGTGGAATTTTTATGCCAATCTCTGAAAAATTATTTTCTGAGTTGTATTGCCCTGTGTCATTGATAATTACTAGTCCAAGACTACCCAACTTAGAGTACAATACCTCCAAGATGTTAACCTTCGATCTCTTCTTCTTCACCAACGATACAAAGTCGAACATGATAGGCAACATCAAATAGGAAGTCAAATGCCTTCCTCCCCAATAGTCATTCTCAATGTTACTCAGCTATCACAACACCTCCAGGGCCAACACTCTATCATAAACAATGCGTGAGAGCCGAAAGGGTTCCTGGATAAAACCTTGCATATAGAGCATAGTGAAATCCATACGAAAGAACCAATCGCAAGGTGGCAAGAGGCCTCTCAGGCATGATTTTTGTCTTGACGATAAACGCATGAACATGCTACTCCCAGATCCATCCAAAGCTCGCAAAGTCAGAGCTAGGAACGAATCCGAAAACACATAATAATCAATTTTTTTTGATAGGATGGGAGTCCATGTCGACACTGGCTTTTGTGTGCCACTTTCGTTGAAAATGGATAGGGCCATGAATTGCTTGAAATAATCAGGATTCTAATACAAAATCAAGTAGACTAGGAAAGAAGAACACCTGAATCAAGAACCAACCTCGAATTCCTGTAGCTGTTGGATCATCCCATCAACTATAACCTTCATGAATTCCGTAAGCGAAGGCATGTTGTTCTTCCTCAGCATAAAGCTGAGACTCATTTGGAATTCAAAAACCCCCTTGTCTATATCCAGCCCACAAACTAGCGCTAACATAGAACAGATGGAAGAATACCCTGATTTTAAAGCACCCAGAGCAATTGAGAATCTGGGAGGTGTTGAAATATCTGTTGGCTAAGCAGTCTCAGTGTGATAAAACTGTTGCGCCATCCAAAATGTTCCCCAATAGTCTTGCATCCTTTTAATGTCAAAATCTTCAACATTCTTGGGTAAGGGGAACAAAATGCATAACATATCTTGTAGGGCTTAGGGGCTGATAACTACCCTCAAATTAGGGCCACTTATAACTCCAGTATAGGAATCGAAGCTTGCTATGCATGCTACCACAATTTCTGGGAAATAATGCACCAGAGGAACCATGTACTGGGGAAGCCCATAGTTCCATAGATGTTTTTGGAAACGATCTGAAAATTTCTTCATCTTTTCACATGCAGCCTCCCTTAGGCTCTTGGGATTTTGAGATAACTCGGGATCCAAAACATTATCCCAATCCTCTGATACTAGGGCTTGATTTCTAGGAGAAACCGTGCCAAGTATTTTCTGGTACGCTTGACTGGTAAAGGGCTAGGATGGCTTTGTTGGGATGGTCGGAGTAGCATAAGACTCTTGGCCATATATGTCTACACAGGGAACCATCAATCTTCACTCATTAATGTTCTTAGGGACTAGGGCCTGTGTTGAACTTCCTACAATTTCAACCATTTCTTTGTATTCGCAAGAGGCTTCACAAAATTTGCAAGTGACTTAGCTTCTGAAAACATTTTCTTTCTTTGTGAATGACTTAGCCGTTTTAACCTTTTGATAAGTTCTCACAATAAATGTCTTTCACATGCCTAACCTGCTTTTTGATTTTCGTGAAAAATGGCTTAGCAAGTGTACATGCCAACCTTTCACATTTAGTTGCCACATGCATCACCAGCTTTTTTGTGCATGCGAAGAGATCACTAACCTGCCAAAATATTCTTCATCTTTAAGAGACATGACTTCGCATGAGGTGGCGCCTAATTTTTTTCTTGGAAAACGTACCAAGACGACCTTGCCATCTTTCGCAAATTCTTTTTCATTTACTAATTTTTTGATTGTACTTGGGCACATCACCCAACAACTTTATCAAAAGATTTGCCTTGATTCTATCAGAACGACAGCTTCTCATGCAAACACCTGGCCTATTTTCTTTTAATTCGGCAACTTGAACGAAGCAAGTTGCAACTGTACCTGATCATTCACATCACTTTTCATGCTACGACATTGATTATCAAGGCTGATAGCGCCATTTGCCTTTGATGTAATCATAGCTCGCCTCGTCGAAAGAACCCCAACCAATCTATAATAGGGCCCTTAGCAACCTTGCTAATCACAATTACCTTCACCATTCTTATTTAGTGGGCCCTAGTTAATCTTACAAATTTCATTCTCAAGTTAGAGTAGCAAGCAATAATGGAGACACCAATTAGACTAGTTTGCAAAAAGACCCAAACCGCATTTCTAGGAAAGGTTAGGTACAAGCAACTGAAGCGCATGACAGCCATAAAAAACCTGTTATATGTAAAGGCGATCAAATGGGTCCTAGGAAAAGACTACGTTGAATATGAGGATCAATATAGGGTAAACACCAGCATTTTCTCTCACTTTGTCGCCTTACTTCTAGACATCAACGTTTCCAAACATAAAATTCAGAAGCTGACCAAGCGAGTCTTCCCTCGACGCTACCTTGGAGGATTGGAGCAAGTAGTGCATACCACCGTATTTGATTGTGGAGTCCCTTTTGTTCGCAACCTATGTCGGTTGTTGTTGCATGGAGTACCCATGCCAACCAGGCCCTTTTTGTTCGGTTTTGAGATGGAGACCCACGAAGAACATCACTCCAAGGTTCATGTTGGCTGCTACTTCTTCATGCAGATACATCATATGGAACCATTCTGAAACATGCAATGGTACGAGGATTTTGAGAGAATGGTGTTTCCTTACCTTGCGCCGCTGGTTGTTGTTGTTGCTAGTCCATCCTCTGCTTGAGAATTGAGAAGAAAAATAATCCCAAATTTGCTTTTTCCTTTTTGTCAGCCTCCCGCCCCTTAGCAGATATATATATATATATTTTGATACAAGGCCACTGACCTTTACCTTATATAATGTAAATATTCCTGCAATAATATAACTCATGTTTTTCATATCTTGGCTTATTTACAATGTATCTCAATTTCTTGCAATACTATTGTCATTTTCAAAAAGCACTGAGAAAACTCAAAACTTAAAGCTGGAAAAATAATTACATATTTACAATTTACAAACCCACTACATAAGCATAACTAATTAAAATTTTTAAGGTATATTCCATTAACTAGAATACCCAAGGCATTACCTTCCATGTCTTCTAACTCGAAAGAGTTAAATTGATTGCACTAAACAATTTTAAAAGGCCCTTCCCAAAGACTCAAAATTTTCGTGCTGGTCGGGCTTTGCCCCACGCTCATTGAACTTGAGCACCAAGTCCCCACATTTTAGCTCCTGGTCAGACATCTATTTATCAAACCACTTCTTCACCACCTGCTGGTGGCTATTCATGGCCTCGAGAGCATGCTCTCTTTTCTCTTGTACTTCCAATAACTCAAAAAATCATACCTCCATAGCTCTGTTCTGCTCGATTTCAAGAGATTTGAGCAATTGGAGAACAGGGATTTCCATAGCAATAGGAAGCAATGCCTCCTTCCCATACACCATCTCATAAGGGGATGTATTGAATATCTGCTTGGGCATGATACGATCTACCCACAACACTATTCAGAGGTTTTTATGCCACTCCATCTGGTGTTCCAAGCCTATCTTTTTGATTAACCTGATGAGATTTTTGTTTGTGGATTCTATGAGGCCATTCCCCTAAAGGTAATAATTAGAAGAGGTTTTCAAGAAAACCCCATATTTCAATGCAAATTGGCTCATCTTAGAGCCGATGAAAGCTTTGGCATTGTTAAAAATAATTGTTTTCGATGGGCCAAATCTGGCTACCAACTCCTCTAGGAAGTTAACAATCTCTACTTCCGTTGCAGTTTTTAATGGCACCGCCTCTACCCATCTGGTGAAGTAGTCAGTTGCTGTCAATATCCACTTGTGTCCAGCTGATGAAAAAGGGTTAATAATACCAATGAAGTCCAGATGCCATTGAGCAAAAGGTTCCTCCACTACTATAGGTCTTAGTGGCATAGCATCATTCTTTCTCTTTCCAACATAAAATTGGCATTCACTGCAAGACTTTACTAATGAAAATGAGTCATTGAATAGTGTTGGCCAAAAATAACCAAAACATATGATTTTAATTGCAGTAGTTATTTCAAAAAAGTGCCCTCTAGGTGGATCGTTGTGATATTGATCTAATATTCTTTTGGATTGCTCCTCATTCACACATCTAAGCAAGAGACCATTAAAATTCCTTTTGAAAAGTACTCCTTCTAAGAGAACATAACTACTATTCTACAATCGATAGAACCATATCTTAAAGGAAGGGAGATTAGTAGAATACCTTCCTGTTTGCATGAAGTTTATCCTAGCCTCCAGCCAATCGCCCTCAGAGCTTTCTTCATTCAGTAACATAGGTTCCAAGGCTTCAAGCTCCATCACTGGTTCATTGTTTTCAGCGAGGTACTCACACAGTCCTTTTCCCTTAACAGTCTTGACAGACCTGATCTCAATATCATACTCCAAGATCTTGGTAATCTAGTTAGCTTTTTTCTCAATGATCTGTCCTTCCATAATATATTACCGCACACTAGGATACGGTACACAAACAATCACCTTATTACATGATATGAGGTGCCGAAACTTCTTAATCCCTTTCACAATAGCAAAGGCCTACTTTTCTACAAAATTGTACCTTACTTCATACTCCTTTAAGGTACACGAGTACAAAGTAATAGGAGATTTCTTTTTATCCTCATCATCCTTTTGCATAAGTACAGTGGCAATATTGTTGCCACCACCAAAAATATACATGATAAATTCCTTTGATAGGTCTGGGTTGATTAATACAGGGGCTGAAGAAATAACCTCCTTTATAAGCTCAAATTTCTTTCTGGCCTCCGCCGTCCACTTGAAAGTCTGGTCCTTTTTTAGCATCAAGGTAATCGACTGAACGATCCCTACAAAATCTGCAATGAATCGACTAATGAAATTGACCTTACCCAAAAAATATTGCACTCCCTTCTTTTTTATGGGTAGAGGAAGCTCCTAGATTGCATCAACTCTTTTTGGATCGATGGCAATGCCCTCCTTGAAGACAACATATCCTAATAGCTTCCCCTGGGGGACTCTGAATACACATTTCTTCAAGTTTAGAGAAATCTTGAATTCTTGGCACTTATGGAAGACAATCTCTAAATGATCAAAATGATCATCGACGGATTTGGAAAACACTGTCAAGTCATCCAGATAGATAAGTATAATCTTATGTATTAAATACCTAAAGGAAATATCCATAGCTCTTTGAAAGGTGGCTCTAGCATTTGAAAGTCCGAAGGGCATCTTAGCATATGTATATGTTCGCCACTTTGTGGTGAACGTTGTTTTGTGTTGGTCTTCTTCCTTTACACGAAGAAGACTGTAGCTCGAAAAACCATCCAACATTGAAAACATTTCAGAACCAGCTACGGTTTGTAAAATTACCTCCATAGAAGGAAAGGGGTAATGATCCTTCAGGGATGCCCAATTCAAGTCTCGAAAGTCTACACACAGTCGTATATCACCATTCTTCTTTTGGACTGGCACCAGGTTTGAAACCCAAGTGCTATGTTTGATTGGGAACACTATTCGAGACACAATAAATTTATTCAATTCTTGTGACATGAGTGACTCAATATTCGGGTTCACAGGCCTCTATCTCTGATGAACCGGCTTCGCTCCTTCCGATAGCTCAATTGTATGCTGAATAATCCCGGGATCACATCCCTTAAGATCATCATATGACTAGGCTACCATGCTTGAATATTTCTTGCAAAAATGCTTTAGCCTATCTTTATTCTTCTGAGATACTTCCTTATCGACCTTGAGCTTTTTGTCTTCTCTGATATGCAAATCGGTGTAGTCACCTTTGTCAGCTACAAGCTTCCTTTTATCTTTCCTTGCATCATTAGAATCAAAAAGACTCTCTAGAGTGACTAGGCCCCTGGGAAGCTTGTTGGATTTCAACTAGATTACTTGATCCTCATAGCCTTCGGCGATCTTTGGTTGCAATTGGTCAGCAAATTCCCTAGATGACTAGAGAAATGATGCAATATGAGCATCACTATCGAACACTTGCTAGTCTTGATCATTGTTCAGAACAAAAGGTCGTACAATTACTCTCACTACATGTTTATTCTTTAACAACTCGGAAGGTAGCTCAAACTGAGCCCCGACAGTTTCCATCTAGTCAGCTTCAAAGTTCTTCTCTCTCTGTATAGCTTGAATATTAAATGCCTCAAAAATTTCAATAAGATCCTAGACCCTATGCCGATATGATCATATACAGACATTCTTTGCAGCAGAAATCCCTCGGATTTGGTTGACCACCAATTTTGAATCTCCGAACACTCTTATTTGCTTTGTGCCCATTTTTTCTACAAGGCTCAAACCATGGACAAGACCTTCATATTCTGCTTTGTTGTTCGAGCATGCAAAACTAGAAGCGATAAGACCTCAAGGTCTTTTCTTCAGACGAAGATGTCAAACATATTCCTACTCCAGCTCCTACTCTGCATCTTGCTCCATCAAAGTGTAAACTCCATAACTCCAAGGATGTTTCGTGTCCAGACTCTTTAGTAACTCTGGGCATAATTTGTCCTTCCTCATGTATGACATAGGTTTCAAGCCCAGTTGCATGATAATTTCCAAAAGGGTCTGTATCTATAAACTCATTCAACAGAGCTTCTTCACTCTCCGTCTAAGAGCTCTTTGCCTATTCTTCCTCCAAAAATTCAACATTGAACTTCTCTTCCTGGGTAATTGAAGTATGTGTTGCTTCAAAGTTGAGAAAGGCCTCATCAGCAACATGTTTGGAATGCAAAGTTTTCGACAATAGTTTCATCTTAGCTCCATGTTTGGTTCTCAAGATCAGGTGTGGCCAGTCTAGTGCTAGGTATCCTCCAACGTTTTCTATGAACTCTCGAGACAAACATATCCCAAACAAAGGAGGGACATCAATGAGTATGGTATCTTGATTCATAGTGATACTAGGGCAGGCAAACAATGTCATAGGAAATCCCTTGATTACCCCAATGGTATCAACTTTATTTTTGTCTAGCTGCATGACTCCCTTGTTAAGAGGCTCATATTTTAACCCCATAGCATCAGCTACTTGCTTAGGCATGATAGTGGTGCTACCACCAAAGTCAATCATATAATTATGTAATAACTTGTTGCCAATGATAAGTGTTAGAAATAATGGCTTAGGCTTAGGCTTACTCTCTTTTCCGGCTTTGAGCTTTTCTTCTGGTTGATTTGTTAGCACTTTATCCAGGTCTGATTTGGATATATTTTCTTCACTGAGCTGACTAGGCATCTTCACATCTTCCTCTCCTGACAATGCTGTCTGTAATAGCACCTTTTGCTCTGAAATAGCTAGGATATCCCATAAAGAAACATTGGCAGAGGACTTCTTTAGTTGTTCCACCACATTGAACTGCATTCATGATTGATGAATCACGGTTGCTTGCTCCTTAGATCTCACAGCTTGGGTAAGCCTCACAGCTTTGGCAACAGCTGAGGTGATCATAGGAGCCTTTGCCTTTGGAGGAGGTGGATTCAAAGAGCTGGGAGTATCCACCTTAGACTGATGTGGGACTGACGACGGGCCTATCGATGGACTGGGCGTTGACTGAGATGGAGCATTGGTCAACGAAGATGTGAATTCTCCGGTGAGTCTCTGCTTTCAATGCGTGTTGTAGTCTAATTGCACTTGGGGCACTTGAGTTATAGGAATATCATTCAGAAATGCTGATTCTTCTCCTTCCATCCATGGAAAGAGTGCTTGGTTTGGAACTATGTCTAACTCCTGCTCTATGGACATCCTTTGCATTTGAGCAGCGAGGACTGCATTATCCATCTATTGAGAGGCATATAGCTGGTTTCTGGGATCAGGTGCGCTGCTTTGGCTATGTTGCTCCACAATATTTTGTTGCAAATTTCCCCATGAAAATTTTTGGGGCATGTGTGCATCATTACAAGGAAAGCACCATGAATTAGAGTCCTTGGCTAGGTTTTTTTGTCCTGCCACTAGCTCCTTAGTTGAACTAGGATGGATGGTATGCATCGGAAGGGTCACTGGAACAACTTGGTTATTCAACTGAGCTTGAGTATTGCCGCGCGATCTATCTTGCCACTGATTTGACTGGTAAGGAGATTTTCCACCTTAATAATTTTGGTAAGCCAGCTCCTGATAGCTATACTGCTGTTGTTTCATGGTAGTCAATTCATTTGTCATAGTTCACATCTATTCTCTCATCTCGTTCATCTCGACCGTTAGGGGGTTAAGCACTGGAGCTACACTCAGCATCGTCCCTGGGTACACATACATAGACTGGGGAGGAGTTGCAGGAGCGCTGGTTGAAGCTGCTTCAGCTTCTGCGGCGTTGAACTCTGGGAACAATGGCATGATGGGTCTTGGTACTAACTTGCTAGCAACAATAAGGTTATTCTCCACAGTAATAGCAAGACCATAAGCATCAAGTAGAGTATCTTCTCCAAGAGCTTGTAGCATCATGAAAATATTAGCATTAATGGACTTCAAATAGAAAATGAACGCCAAATCTGGAGGCGGCTAACTACCGACAATAACTCTATGCCAAGTCAAATGAAACCACACATTGAAGTTAGGTAGAGCTTCATGAGGAGCTCGCTTTATGCTGGCCAGCTGATGATATAGAAAAGACATCACTAGCATTTGAAAAATGCTCGTAAAACGGGGTTCCAAGATCATCCCAAGTAGCAATCATATTAGCTAGAAGAGTTCTATACTAGTTCAATGCTTTTCCTCAGAATGAGGCAGCAAGCAATATTAGAGCTACTTTTTCATTAGAAACACCATGCACTAGAAACACATCTACCACATCTTGCAAGTGCTCTGTTGTTGTCTTCGATTCATCCCCATAATACTTAGGGATAGCTTTTAAAGCAGAAGTGGAGATTGGAGCCCATACTGTAGAAGGCACAGGTGCTACTAAAGGACTGCCAACATCCTAGGCTATATAATTTCTAGCAGCCATAGGTGCAGGGGATGGAGGAGAAGGGGGAGGTGAAGGACTACCTTAACAAACTCTCAGGCGAACATAAACTAACGGTGGTACGAGTAGGCCAGGGAATCTTGTAGTTTGTGACCTAGTTACGAGTCGATGGCTCATACACACTTATATATCAAGCAAACGTGCTAGTTCGCATCCCATCGGGTGTGCCAAAAAAAGAACTGTTGACGCAAAATTTTGCAGGGGGCAGCAATCTTATGGGAAACTTAGCTACTGGGGAACATATTACGCTTAGCTAAGTGACCTACGGATTTTATCGAAGTCGGCTCTTCATTTTTAGTGGGGGAGGTAAAAGGTTTAGAAAGACAGCATTAAATATTAAAATCTAGACTAAAGGCAATGTGCCAAATCATGAATGAAACTACTTGGGCACAGTGCCGAAAGCAAAGGCTCGGACAATAAACTGTTGTCTATCAAATAGATTATCCAGAAACACTTCAGACATAAGAAATACCCTTAAATTGCATAACATAATCTAATACAACTTCGGCCAACACAGAAGAGTTCAAACATGACTTGTATTTATTAAGCTGTAGAAGATTACAAAAGATGAAGAACAAACATTCATATGCTATAGGAAAATAAAAGCATAGTCTAAAAATCTTATCAAATGCATGAAAAATAGAAAAGGTCGAATTGATCGGCACAGTCTGCAAACTTCAAGTTCAATAAAAATATTACAAAAGCTATTCCCAGTGCTTGGGAAGGTTTTTATCTATCCAAAAACAACCTACAAAAGAGAAAAAGAGCTGCTTAAATAAGCCATCCCACCGCTTGAAAGCCACATTGAGAAAGATGCTCTGGAAAAGCATCGACATTCCAAATCTCCTCAAGTTGACACCGAATAGGAAGATCACCCAATAGTGCACCAGCAAATCCGTCCTCTGAGAAAAGAAGGTCATGCAGCAGCAAAAAAGGACACGCGACATCGAAGAAGAAAATGCGGCAAAAAAAGAGAACAAATGGCACAAGCGGCAACTCCCAAAAAAATGACGCACAAGAATACACCACGTGTCAAGCACACGGAGCCCAGAAAAAGAATAAGGGATGCCCCAACAAAAAGCTCTAAGAGAAAGGCATGTGGGTGATGCCAAGCGAAGATAACTGCATAGTGGGCCCAACTCAAGAAACGGCTAGAGAAAACCATGCGTCACACACACGGAACTAGGTAGAGGAAAAGCGATACAGAGCGGCAAGAATCTCTGTTAGGAGGCCACGTGGAAAACACCGAAAAGTTGCAAGTGATAAAAGACAAGGTGAAGCCGCGAAGGAAAGATAACCACAAAAGCTAGCAGTTCGTGAAATAAAGTTCACATGTCCCTCAAGAGAATGATCTCTATTAGCATATTATATTCCTCTTAGTGGCTTGATGCGGCACACTACATCCCCTGAGTCATGAATCTTCTATTCTTTGATTGGTCCTCTCTTGGAGACATTAGGCAGAATGCTCCCTAAGTTAAGACCTTACATGAACTAATAAAAACTCCTTTGAATGTTCCTTACACTACTTTGCATTTGCGATTTTTGTTATATGACCACATTGCATAACACACTTTGCATGCCTATGGAGCCATATTGTTTGTTCATGAGTTTCAAGCATACAAGGATTTTCTTGCCTCATCAAACTTGAAGTTCATTGTTGTGTGGCACATTATCAAATTTATCAGGAGGTGTAGCTTTGGTCTGGTTGAATGGGAAGCTAAAATTAGGCATGACTTTCCCATAGCCACTTGCTTGTGTGTGTGAGTGCATACCGACCGCATGCGTATGTGTCTCACCTTTTTGGATACTCACCTAATGAACAATCTAGATTTTTTTTGCCTTACAGTGATCATACATTTTTGGACAAACAACTTAGATTTGATCCACAACGTGTGAGACAAATGGTCGAAGCTTGATCCACCCCCTTTTTATTTGTTTTATTTTCTCTTTGTCTTTGACAATGCATGCTTGTGCCTTGTTGTTACTCCTTATATCATTTTACATGTGTGTTATTTTTTTCTTATGTTGGTTTTCTATAGGATCTTGATCTTGGGGGCTTGATGACCCCTCTTGATCATTGTTGTCCTATCTTACTAGCATTGGTACATTTGAACCCCTCTTGATGTGAGTTTTGCCTACTTTAGTGTGAGTTTGAAGCAAGTCCCTCCTCTCACTAAAGTGGGGCTAAATGTGGCAACAAAATATGTATCCCTCTACATTTTCATGCTTTTTTATGCCTTCCTTGTTAAATTGAACCTTATGTTGCCTTGATTTAGTGTTGTAATGTGTTTACCACATTTACATTAGGTCTTGGGCCCTTTTAAACTAAATGAACTTAGTTGTGCCTTATTTAGGGTTTTGTAAAGTGTATCCTAATAGTTTCACACTAATCTAGGGTTTTCATTAATAAATTGGGCTTCTTTATGCTTTAATTGGCCTTAATTTGCATCCACATGCCTTAATCAATGTATCTTTCTAAGATTAATGCCAACATAAACCAAAATCCAATAATAATTTAGGTGTATTTGGATTTTATGGCCTAGATTTAGTGATCTAGGACTCATACGCCACATTGGGTGTATGGGTCCCACCTAAGTTTTGGGGCCTTGATCTGGATTTCACATCAATCTAAGCTTTTCTTGAAAAATGTGTCTCAAAGCCTAGCCTAATGGGACTCATACACCACTTCTGGTGTATGAGTCCCGTATGGCTGAAACTTAAATTAAATTCAAATTCTTGGTTGGATTTTATTCTCCTAGATCTGGTGTAGGCTTGAAGTTTTGTAATTTTGAGAAATTTGGCATAAACAAGTACAAATACAAGGTTATTTCAGTCATTTTTTCACCTAGCAACTTGAGTATTCATGCATTATAGAACATTTAAGTTCACAAGAGCATTCAAGAGCATTCAAAGTTGATTATCAGGTGTTTTGGAGCATTATTCAAGTATCAAGCATCATGTGAAAGTCATCATGATGTTTGTTTTGAACTAACATTTGTGATGTAGGGTTTCATGATTCAAGCAAGCATTCAAATCAAGATCTACAACATTCAAGAAAGATTCAAGATCCACATCCCTTGGAGCCACTTCATACATGTTTGGAGCATTTTATCTCTAGGGTTTAGTGAGTTGAAACATTTCATTTTTTTCATTCATCATTCCTCATTTCCATTTGATTTCATTACAAGGTTTGATTACCAAAATGATGTTTGACCAAGGAAAACCCCTTTCCACTAACAAAACAACATTTTTACCTCTCTTATTGTGTGATTTGCAGATCTAGGTTGAAGACACATTGAAGAGCAAGATTGGAAAGAATTTGTCAAGATTGTAAAGTTTTCCAAGTTGCCACCTTCTTTACAAGATCATTAAAAGACATATACAGAGTAGAATTCAACAATGCAAATATGGAAATCAGGTTGAGAAGATAGAGTAGAGATTGTAGAGCGAATTCAAATCTTGATTCTCTGAAAAGTCCAAGTAAGACTGATATGCCACTTCTGGCGTATGAGTCCTAGTATAGTCAAATTTCTAGATTCCAGGTGTTCCAGACTTGTCTCTTTCAAATTTATGTTCCTCCCAAGAAACCCTAATCTAGGACTAAATTAGCCATCCTGGTGTATCAGTCCCAGTGTGCATTAAATTCAGTATTTCCAACATTTCAGGTCTTCATTCAAGTTGCTACAAGTTTCTAGGTGCCTCTTTGAACTTATCTACTTTTCTATTCTATTTTGCATTCATTTCTAAGTCATTTAATGAAGATTTGCATATCATTAGGTTTTTATATTATGTCTTGCATGTTACTAGTATTTCCAAGCCCTAGCTTGGTGGTGAACCCCTCTTTATTCATTAATCATACCCTAGGACAACCTTTAGTAGATCTCTTTCCCTCATTCCATCATTGGATTGAGATCTCTAGGGTTTCCTTGAGTGAAACAATAGTGTGAAGTAGGAACCCTACCTCCTAAAAGGTAGAGACCCCCTATTTTCTTTGTTTCAATTCTTTTTAACTTTTTCAAAAAAATTCAATCTATCTTCTAATTCTCCATTTTTTATTTTAACATTCTCTAATTATTTTACAAGATTATTGTATTCACACAAATATTCATATTTTTTCTTTGTTAACTACTTAAAATATTCTATCAATTTTGAATAGTTCTTCATCCAAAATGTGTCATTTTTCTTCTTTACTCTTTTACCAATTTTTCCCATTGAAATAAATAATTGAAACTCACCTTGTTTATACATCAAACTTATACACAACGTTTTCCATCAAAGCAAGTTGGTGGCATAACTAACTTTGAAAATCAATATTGACTTAGATGGTGTTTTGTGATTCATAATTTATAAAATAATTATTGGTTGTGACCAAACCATCCAATCAAATCCAAACTTATTCCACAAGATTCTAAAAAGCAATTACCTGGCCTACTTGTAGTAAAAAAATATCCTTTACCTTTCATTGTTGGGAGAATTTTAATTCTTGTGGAGGATTTATGTTGAAGGAATATGGATGATGTATCAACGCAAAGGAATAAATTTCCTATAACACATGGGATTTAGCACACTCACCCCTAATTTTATCATGGAAACATTCTTTTACTCACAAAAGTTGATATGAAACTGGTTCTCTTGGAATGCAATGAGACCTTGAAATGCACACTTTAATTCCTTTATTATTCCCTTTTGTAGTGTTCACAAACTTTCAGATACTTTCATTTCTCTAAATTTTTTTGTAATATAACACACTTTACCACTAAAGGTAACATAAATATTCCAACAACCTCATAATATCTACAAACTAATCTTCCATCACAACATTGATCGTATGTATGACGATGGCATAAACATTTATCTGTTGTATGGAGTCATACCTTTCATGCGTGATTATATTGGCTCCTTCATTATTGAATCTCCAAATTTGATCACACATGCACAAAAAAGAGTGAACATTTGAATATCTTTCTATGTCAAAGAAACACCGTTTCCTCCTTGCAATGCCTCTAAATATCTACACACACCGCCTCCCATCTCTTCTCGCGATGGAAACATTTGGATTTCTAGATTTTCTTATGAAGATTGCCAGGTTCTTCTATCTTCAACTGTTCATTATCCCATCCAAATTTTCATGCTACCATTTCCCACTCACAACATCCTTGCAAACAATGATCTCATATTCTTGACATAGAACAAGATCCAATAGTGCTATGATACCAATTGAAGGAATTAAAAACAATAATAAAAATAAAAAGTCACAACAAAAGATATATATAAAACTTGGAATTATTCTTCTTCTTCTTTTACATTACATTCTAAAGATACATTGTTGTATATATAGATTTGATAATATAACTCAAATCTACAACTACCTATAAACAAATAACTAATTCATAAATTAATGTTCATTGTCCTTTAGTTTTAAATATCATACTATGTGGGTCAAAAATTGATGGAATGTATTCATCATCTTTTACACGTGTATATTTATAGATAATTCCATATGCCAAATTAACTAAAAATTTCACTAGATGCTACTCTAACATGAAAAAATAATGCACTACCACTAAATTTTTTGAAGGATTTTGAAGATTCTCATTCTTATACTCCTTGTTTCAATCTTCTAAATCTTTTCTAATGTAATGTAAGCTTTGCAAATGGGTTACTATAGAAACCATTATTGTATTTTGATTATGAGGTATGCATGGGGAATTATAGGGATCCTATGCAAGAGGAATGGAATGTAGGAGGATTGATAGCCGAAAATGGGAATGGGCTTGTTATTGAAAAGTGCTTAATTTTTCTAGGAAAATGGTCTTATCTTTGCCTTCACATTCCTTTGGAGTGAATATTTTGTGAGGGCACTACTATATTTTTGTGCTTGTATGTTAATAAATAATATACATGGGGAGGCAATTGACTTAGTCTTTCTGATCTGTATGTATGGCATTGTTTCTCTTCGATTTAATCCAAAAAGATACTTTGTTCTAAACTTGGTTTTAGGGATGATCTAATAGGCTTGGTGATTGGTTAGGTCTATATATTATGGCTTAGATGTAGTCCCCAAGGAAATCATCAAGAAGCAGCCAATTGAGGGGTTGTAGTTGGATTTGCAATTTATGGCACTGCTATATCACAATTCAAAATCTCGTAGCCTCTTGCCTAAGGTAATCAAAACCAAAAAAAGTATAATAGAATAATTATAGGATAAATGAGGGATAAAATTTAATTATTCCACTCTCCTAGATCCAGCACTTCATATCAACGTAGGGGAACAAGTAACTAAGACAAAAAGTTGATACTTATTAACAAAGATAAGACAATTAGTTACCAATTGGTAGGAAAGGGAACACCATCTTCTCATTTAGCCTCTACTAAACTAAGGAGGGTAATTTTCCTAGGTATTTGGATTGAAATGGAGGGCCAAAAGGGAGTAAAAAGTAGCCATTTTTTTTTAAATAATTAAAAATTAATCTTGAAAGAGAAATTGAAGATACAAACACTCAAATTTTAAAGATATGACAAAAAAATATTTGTAGTGCTTGAAATCTAGTTTCTAAAAATAAATGGTGGAGATTAAATGATCCTATTTTTATCAAAAAAATATAATATAGCATAAAGTGTGATCCCATGGATAAAAAATGACACAAAAATACTATACAAAGGTTTTTGGATAAAAAAGACATTAGTAAAAGAAACTAAAGATCAAAATTTTAATGTATTCAAAATGTAAAAAAAAATGAATGGTTATAAATTTTTTGTGAGAGATCTTCACATTATTATGGTTTTTATTCATATAAACATTCAAAAAATGCAACGTTGGTATAAATCATACTCAACATTTAGTTTTTTTTCTATATTTTACAGAAAATACATTTTTAAACATTGGCATGCAAGTCTAACCCTTAGGGTTGGATGCCCAAGGAAAATCCTAGTCCAAAGATTGGAAGTTTCGAAATAAAGTTAAAACATGCATGTGTTATAACACATTCACATTTTAGAAAACATTATTTCTTTTATGGATGAAAAATGTGAGTGTGTTAAAGGAAAATTAAACTAGAAAAGTAGTTTCAGCCACTTTTGGGTCCCCCATATTTGTGCACATACCCTCCTCAAGGTCTCAATCGGATAATTAAAGTGGAATATAAGGTTATAACTTAGGATAGGACTAACCATGCCTTATTACAACAATGAATAGACTAACTTGACCTTAATTTATACACATGAAAATTGATATATTGCATATTCACCAATAAAAAATTAAAGTTATACTAGACTAAAGATGAATCCCCTTAACTATGCATACTGCATATGTAACTTTAATCTAGACACAAGTATAACTCCCTATATACAATTATCAAATTTTGGTTCTCACATGGTATAACAAGACACCATATGAAGAGTGGACTAGAAAATACTAGTGGTGACACACTTGTTAGTATTTAGATACATGAGAAAATTGTTTAGATGCCTAAAGAATGATGTTTCAAGTTATGTGCAAAAGTTAAAAGACATAATTTTATCAGTTATGGAGAAAATTTCAAAGGCTACGAGATTTGCAATCTATAAACCTTGAATGTTCTCTACTTAAACGTTGTTACATTCTAGGAACATGGTGTACTTTCCAAAGTTGAATTTAAAAAGAGAAATGAAAGAGAGATGATGCATTTGGAAATAAAGATAGAGTAATAAGATTCATCTAAAACATTATATAAAAGTAGACATGATGGTTTGGGAGAGGAAGTGGAAATTTTTTTGGCAATAACTCTAAGGAAGAATATGGTATAGATGTAACAAAAAGTTCTTTACTACAAACTGGTTATACAAGGGAGTGGCTCGATATAGTCCACCAAATTTATACTGTCTTTTCTCTAATTTTTACTAATAGTGATTTTTTTTTTTGTATAAGTGGCTCTCACTTCTAATGATAAAAAATATTTGAAGAATACCATGGATGAGGAGATAATTAAATCAAAGCAACATAAGACTTGGAATTTGGTTAACCTACAAATAATAAGAAAAACCCTAGCTATAAGTGGGTGTTCAAGAATATGTTTAGAGTAGATATATCACTTGATGAGTACATGGTATGGTTATTGTGACTGATGGATTAGTAAGGGCCAACTACACTTGATCCATGAGGATACAAATCATAATGAAGCCACTAAACGTCAATCCAATATAGATCATTCAAATAAACACTAAACTAGGAATCCATTGAAAACTTAGCATATTAAACTATTAAATCTTTAGAAATGCCTATTATAATCCATTGAAAATTATCCTATTAAGGGATTGGTGTTGCATTGATGTGGAATGGTGACCCTTTCCTAATCCCTTGAATGATGTGCTTGTTTCAATCAATTTTATTGAAGAAAATTGATGAAACCAATGATAGATGTGTATGAAAAAATGATTTAAAGCAAAATGAACATGATGCTAGCTTTTTTAACATGATCTATGCTAAGATGATCAAGATGTGTGAGTGCAAAGATAATCTAAATGAATTTTAAACTAAAAAGATTCAAACCCTAATTAACCAATAAGCTAAATGTATGCATGTTATCATTCAAGCCATGTTACCAAAAATTTCACGTACAACTAATTTTGGTTGAGCTAAAACATAACTACTTCTAAGGTGAAAGGTACTTCCATAAAATTATGCTAATTATTATCATTTGCATATGAAGTTTTCTGTGTCACCAAAAATTGTATACGTTTGAAGAAAAGGACAATTTTGTGCCCGTTTTGGTCCTACTTTAGGTCCCATTCCATCAATTTTTACCCTAAAACAACATTTATAGGCCCCTAAGGTTGTTAATTTTGACTTGGAGGCCTATTATACCCAAGGGATCATTCAACCCCCGACAAAAGGTATCAAAACCATTCAAAAAGTATCGTTCCCACTTCAAAATTCCTTAGTGGGACTAGGTCGCCCAAGTTGGCAACCTAGTCCTTTTTGAGGATTTTTGAAGTTTCAAGTGGGAAAATGAATATTTTATCATAAATTCCCGATGGGTGTTGGCTTCTTAGATCAAAAATCCTGAAAATTAGGTCTTGTTTCTTATATATACTTATTTTTAGGTATCTCTTAGTAATTTTTCACATCCAACTCCAAAAACCAAGTGCAAAACATCTTCCTCAAGAAGATTCATCTCTCACAAAACAAAAGTTGAAGCTTTTAGACAACAAAACTAGGGCTTTTTGCAGGTCTTGAATCTCACTTCACATCCAAGATCAATCAATGACAAAGGTTTGAGATAGACTCCTATGGAGATTGATGGAGAAATCTAGGTTGAGGTGTAACTAGCCACCAAATCACACCTAATGACTGTTTTCAAAGTGACTCCATCTTCTACTTTTAGCCCATTTGCAGATTTGAGGTTTGCATCCCATTTGCATTCCTTGTTGCATTCATTTGTAATGGTGTAGGATTTCAAGGGTTAGAGTCTTGCATCATTTCAAATCTTTTACATACATCTTATTCTAGCACAATAGAATAGGGTTTTTCTTTGTTTTAGGCTTTCCTAGTTCTGGACACACTTAGGGCTAGGGTTTATGCAGATTTAACATTTCATTACAAGTTTAAATACAAACTAGGGGTTTGACCAAGGAAAACCCCACATTAGAGACACAAATATATTCTATTTTATAGGATATTTTGCAGATTTGGAGCAGGATTTTCGTGAAGAAGTAGAATATAGACAAAAGGCCTTTGTGTCCACTTTTAGTTTCTTAGAAAAGCAGCCACTGAAGCTTTCTGACAGTGAAATTTGTAGATTTGGGGACCCAATTGACAGAAATAGCTTCCAGAGCAGATTTCCCAAAAAGGGACTATGTCTCCCCACTTGGCGTAAGTGTCCTAGATGACTCAAAACCCTGATTTTCTAGATTTCTAGTGACTTCCACAATCTATGCTTCAATCCTCTTCAGTTTCCAAGTGCATTTCTCTGATCTATTAGGTTAATTTTCTCATATTTCTTTCATTTCTATTGTATTACATCATGTGCTTTCCAACAACATTAGTTCTATTAGTTTAGGTTAATTAGTTACATTTTCATAGCACATTTCAGCACCTTTGCACACCCCACTTACATATTCAATCCCTAGAATTGAATGAATCACAAGATTTGGTGCCTTTGGTGGTAAAAGAAAACCTTCCTTTTTGAGGAAACCCTAGAAAGTTGTAGAGGAAACATTCTTTTACCCCACATAAATCAATCAAATTTTTCAGTTCATTTTGGTGAACCTGCATTTCAACACATTACATACTTCTGATTTTAATTGCATTTGCATACTAGGAGCTCTTTCTTTAGCATTGCATTGAATTTTGTGTTGTGTAAACAAGCATCCTAGGGTTTTTCATCTTGCATTAGTGAAAATGCATCGTATTTGGCACTCATCTCCTTGCATGATACAAAAAATTGGCATATATCTTATACCTTTGCATGTTAGCTTCCAGAAACTTGCAATTTTCATCAAAAAATACATTAAAAACTCAAAACAAATCATACCAGGACTAAGTCACCAACTTGGGTGACCTAGTCCCAGTAGACATTTTGCATTAGTACTTTCTGCATTTGCTTTCCAACTTCTATATTTTCTATTTCTTTCTATTCATGCTTGGTTTAAGTTTTGTTCTTCTTTGTTATATGGTTATTATTAGCTTAAAATGGCCTTTATGAGTAGCATTAAAGATTTACATTTTTCATTTTTTGCTTTAGTCCTTAGTTCTTTCAAGGTCAATTCTGTGAAATATACACCTGAAAACATATACAACTCACATGATACAATGCACACACTTGTTCACTAAAGGAATACTATTTCATCTAAATCTTTTAGTAGTGATTATTTTGATGTTAGATGAAGCTCTTCAAAGATTCCTCTCACTCACTTCATCCACTAAGGTTGGTGATGATATAGTTACAACTTCCCCACCCTTGTCTTCCAAACCATTTAGTTGTGATGATATGGATATGTTAGATGATGTTCTCCACGATTTCATCTACCCTACGTCATCCACTATGGTTTGTTGTGATGACCAAACTAAAACAAGATATGTCAATGTCATCCAACCCCAATTTGTTCTTTACCCACCTTCTCCTAAACCTCCAACCCCATCCTGACCTAAATTTAACCTTTACCCTCCTCAAAACGATATTGCTTCCCACACTCATTATACTAGTAATAACCCACATCCCCAACAACCATCTCCCTCCACTTCCCTACCATTACCCAACCCCATCTTACCTGTAGCTCCTTGTTTCAACTCACAACTTACGGAGTATGATTTGGTGAAATAACTTAAAAACACTCTTGCCAAAATATCCCTTTGGGGTCTCCTTTAGAATTCTCCTAACTATCACTCCATACTTCAAACAACCTTACAACTGATAGTGGTCCCTCCAAGTATGAATACTAGTGATGTGGAAACTCTCCTCACTGATACGAACATAGCTAATGTGGATATTACTTTCTATCAACATGAGCTACCACCACTAGAATTATGAAAACAAAATGAACCCTTTATGATTATAGCCCAGTATGATCGGATAGGTATCAAAAGCACCCTTATTGATAATGGCTTTTCCCTAAATGTGTGCAGTACAAAGCTTCTTGATCGGTTACATGTGGACTGATCGTAGATCCAATCTGATTCCTTATTCATTAGAGGATTTGATAATGTTACAAAGCAACCTCTTAGTGTCATCACCTTACCCATTACTATCGGAATGGTTACATTATAGAATCCTATCCATGTCATGCACTATGATCTTTCTTATAATCTTCTCTTGGGACGACCATGGATACATGAGATGCATGTGGTACCCTCAACCCTTCATCGTAAAATTAAATATGTCTATAATAACAAATTTTATCAAATTGACATTGATCCTGAACCTAGGAGTTGCTTGCAAGTCAAAAAGGGCACATCAAGTCCTCTCCATACCTTAATTCCTACCTCTAATATTGCCCCTCTTGAGAAGGACCAACCCGAAGATAAAACCAAGTTTAATTTACTTGGTGATGATTGGGGCTCCTTAGAGTTTACTCCTTCCTTTATGGGTGACTGTAGTGTCAGCCGCAAAGAGGACACTCAAAATGAACAATCCATTGTCCTCTCTACCCAACAAGAGGAACACCCTTCTCCAATATCTACCTCATCTCTTTTGGAAGAAAATGCGACATATACAACAAAATTTTATGAGATAGATTATCAACAACCCCCTAACCCATAGGAAATGGAAATACTTTATGGACATGGTTATGATATTGTGAAAAAATTGGGTTACAAGGGTAAAGGATGCGGTAAGCATGAGCAAGGAATTTGTGTCCCCATTGAACCTAATATGCAAGGAACTAAGACTGGTCTAGGGCTTTCCTTTTCTAAAGCTACAAAATCCAATCAACGATCGTCTCTCAACATCAATACTATATCATGCACACCAAAAACTACCTTTACGCTTAAGCACCTTGAATTTATTTATGTGGATGCTCCCCTCTTCACCTATGTTCATGGCGATGACAATTAAAAACATTTGTTAGGTGCTTCAGATAAGAATTCTTGCTCCATGAGACATGCCTCTTGTTCTATGTTGAGTTCTGAGTCTACCATTAGTACTATTAATGAACCTCACACTAGTTTGGAATCATATGATCCTGAAGTTCCTAAGTCTAATGCACTCTCTTTAGTAGATACCCTTGACATACCAATGGATATTGACGACAAGGAAAAAATCATTAAAATTGGGAAGTGCCTAAATGACAAAGAACAAGAGGATATTTCTACCTTGCTTCATAATTTTCTTGAACTATTTGCTTTGAAATGTTTTGACATGCCAGGAATAGATCCCCAGATAGTTACCCATAACATTGTCCTTGCTAAAAATGCTAAGCCCATTCGCCAAAAGATTCAAAAAATGAATCCTAAGGTATCCTTGCATGTTAAAGGAGAACTTGAAAACCTCCTTGACATGGGCTTCATTCGCTCCATTGATTATTCTCCTTTGATTTCAAACATTGTTGTGGTGGCAAAACCTGATAATCGTGTTAAAATATGCATGAATTTTAGAAACCTGAATAAGGCCTCTTTAAAAGATGACTTTCCTCTTCCTAACATCGATATGATCATGGATTCCACTAGTAGACATGGTTTTTAATCCTTTATGGATGGATTTTCAGGGTATAATCAAATCTTCATTAACCCACAAGATCAATACAAGATAGCTTTTACATCCGCTTGGGGCACGTTTTGTTGGGTTATGATGCCCTTTGGTTTAAAGAATGTTGGCACTACTTATCAGTGATCAATGACCTTAATCTTTCATGATTACATTCAAAAAATATTAGAAGCCTACGATGATGACATTCTTGCTAAATCCTTAACCCGCCAAGATAACGTGAGTGTCCTTCACCAAATTTTTGAGCATATGCATAAATATAACACGCGCTTAAATCCTAAAAAGTGTGTCTTTGGAGTAGATAGTGGTAAACTTTTAGGGTTTATCATATCTCATAGAGGCATCAAGGTGGACACAAAGAAAATTGATGCTATAATCAATGTGCCACCTCCTTGTAACATTTCCCAATTGCGTACATTACAAGGACAAATACAAGCCATTCACCGTTTTGTCGCTTGCCTAGCCGATCACATATTACCCTTTACACATCTCTGTAAAAGGGATGTTAATTTCCATTGGAATAATGATTTTAAACAGGCCTTTGAGAGTTTGAAATAATACCTCATAGCTCCACCTATTTTATAGCCTACTATACCCAATCAACCTTTCATCCTTTATATCGTTGCTTCTACCCATGCTCTTGTTGCCTTGTTGGCTCAAAAAGATTCCAATGGTAAAGAGCATCATGTCTATTATATTAGTAGAACACTCCTTGATTATGAGACTCGTTACTCCACAATTGAAAAACAATGTCTGGCTCTTGTATTCTCTATTATTAGGTTATCACATTACTTACTCAATGCTGAAGTACACATGATGACAAAGTTTGACCCTTTATGATATCTTTTCACAAAAACAGATCTTTCAGTACGTCTTGCTAAATGGGTCATGTTGTTAATTGAGTTTGACCTTAAGTTTCTTGCTCAAAAATAAATCAAAGGTCAATCCTTAATTGACCATTTAGCTAATTCTCTTTCACCATTAGCGTTACCCACCAATGAATCTTTCCCTAATGATAGTGTGTTTAATATAGACATTCCTACATAGGAATTGTACCTTGATGGATCCAAGTGTAGAATAGGCTTCGGTGCTGGAGTTATCTTAATTCCACCTATGGTAAGCCTATTTACTTATCCTATCATCTCAATTTCCTATGTATGAATAACACAACCTAGTATGAAGTATTAGTCGCTGGGTTATGTGCTGCTCTTGCCAAGAGGGTTAATTTTTCTAAGATCTATGGTGATTCGTAATTAGTCATTAAACATATCAACGGTCTCTATCAAACTAAACATGATAAACTCTCACAATATAAGGATCTCGTTCTTAATATACTAGACTAGTTTGACTCCTTAACCATTGATAACATTCCTCACAAAGACAATCGCCATGTGGATGCAATGGCTAGTGCAGCCTCTCTTGTATCTCCTGTCGACCCTTTTGAACAAATCATCTTTACCATTCATCCTATTATGAAACCATCCATCAGTGATAGACCTACTAATATCTATCCTACTTTTCTCGATAATCCGTGTGAATGGTATGATGCCATCTACAATTATCTCAATGATGGTACCATTCCTGAACCCACCACTAAAAATACCCGCCAACGCCTAAAAAAATTGGCCACTAAGTATATCATCCTTGCAGACACATTGTACCAAAGATCGTTCAATGGAATCCTTCTATGATGCCTCAAGGATACCAAAACTCATATTTCCCTTGAACAAGCCCATTCTGGTACTTGTGGTGAACATTTTGAAGGAAAAACCTTAGTGCAAAAAATCCTTCGCATGGGATACTATTGGAAACACATGGAAAAATATTGATATGCATATGTTAAGCGATGTCATCAATGCCAAGAACATAGTCATTTGATACACACTCCTACTTCAGAGCTTCATTCCCAAATACCTATCCAATCATTCTTTGTGTGGGGCTTGGACGTAATTGGAAAAATTTCCCCACCTTCTTCTGTTAGACATACGTTCATTATCACTGCTACAGATTATTTCACCAAGTGGGTCAAAAACCTTCCCCTTCGATCCACAACCATTGAGGTGATATGTCATTTCTTATTGGAACACATTATCACTCACTTTGGTCTTCCTTTCGTGTTAGTATTGGATAATGGTACTCCCTTTAAGAAAAACGATGTGAAGAGGTTCCTTGAGACCTTCCATATCCAACATCAATTTTCCACACCTTACTATCCTTAGTCTAATGGTCAAGATGATAGTACTAATAAAATATTGGAGAAAATATTTAGGAAGACTATCAATCTAAACCAAAAACATTGGCATACACAATTGCAATATGCACTATGTGCATATTGCATGAGTGTTCGTTCTTCAATGGGAAATACCCCTTTTAACCTTGTTTATGGTATCGAGGATATCCTTCCTTTAGAGTTAGAAATCACCACGTTGAGGATTGATCTCCAAAGTCTCATTGATAATGACACTTATGTGGAACAACGTCTACACCAACTTGAAATGCTTGGTGAACAACGCATCAATGCTCTCGATCATCTTCAAGCTTATGCTAAATAGTTGCAACGCAAACACAATGTTGGTGTCATTCCTCAAACCTTTACCAAAAGTGATTTGATTTTATATGAAAACCAATGCAACACCATCATTGATTACGCCGACAAAGGTAAATTCAGTCCTAATTGGCTTGGTCCCTATGTGGTCGACTCCAATTATGGATCTGGTGCTTATACCCTAACTGAGCGCGATGACACTGCCCTTCAAGATCCCATTAATATCGTGCGTTTGCATCGGTATTATGTCTAATCCCCTCCTAAATGGTATGATTTATAAAGCAGTTTTGTTAAAGCTAATGGATTCTATCCTATGGGTTGTCTCATTTCTTTGTTCTTGACACATCATCATGTTTGTGTCTCGAACACTAAAGTGATTATTTAATTTTATGTTTTTAATAATTAATTTAGATTTCATACTATTCAACCTTTTCCCCTTTTGTGTGTTATGTTATTTTAAAATGATAAGTGCATAACATATTTAATCTTAATGTATAATATAACATACATTCTAAATATGTTCTAATTCTATCACATACATAATGTTAAATCATGTTGCCATTAATTAAATACTCTAACAAGCGATATTTACTTAATCACATTGTCATTTAACATCCACACAATTAAATTACACCATATAAGATACAAATTCATATATACATATATCAAAAGTATTTTATACATATCATCATAATACATAGTGCCACTGAGGACTGTGTTTACTAGATCCCTTAGGATCTGGTACTCATGTTGCATCGGTCGTAGGATGCTGATGAGAGTTGTGCGCGATCATGACCATGATCTGCTAGCTCTGAGCACATACTCCAAACCTTCTATTCATGCAAGTGCTAACCGATGCTCACTTGTTATCTGGTCCCTCTTTGCCTATACCTGTGTCAACTCTCTCTCTAGTCTCTCCACCTCTATTGGAGGCCATGATGGCTATGCTTGTGGTGAAGCTCTCATTCTGTGGACCTGCCTCCTCAGGCCCTCATAGGCTACCCACAATCTCGTGAAGGGTCTCAAGGTCTTTGAATCTCACTCCATGATTGATGGGGGCACGTAGTCAATATCCATTTCCTCTTTGTTGAAGGTCATTGGGACTATCTATGCGGCTGCCTAATGTAGGAACTATCACCATCCCTCTGCAGGCCCTGTAAAATCAAACAAGAGTATCATTAGTAACACATCATCATATAAATATATATGCATTAAATCATACATAAAACAAATCTATCAAAATTAAATATAAATTAAATATCATCACCTATATCTCTGGTGGAAGGTGGAATGTCCACCTCATCCTGTGTATGGGGCATAGATGATGTGCTCGCCTCCCCTCGACTATGAGTGCTGGCACCTACTACTGCTACTTTCTGGGATCTATTCCTATGAACAAGTGAGACCTCTCCCTGCTCGTATCGGTACTCAGCTACGACATCATCATCCTCACTCAGGGGTGGCTCCTCTACTCTCTCCTCCTCCTCCTCCTCATCTTGTTCCTCATCCTCATCCTCTCCCTCCTATACATCATAATTTGGGTCTACATCCTCATCATAATCCTCATCAATAATATCTATAAATATGTTGGAAGCCATATACCATGTCTCCTCAGCCCTTTCCTCTCTCTCCCTCTCCTCCCCCTCATCTGGCATAGGCTGGGCCTCTCCCATTATCTCATCCATCGGGAACACTAGCTCTGGTCACAATGCTCACCACCACTCCGCATGGTCCCATGTGGCCCCACATCATCTACATCATCTACAAGTGGCTGGTCATGATTTAAATTGTTTGAGTCACTCTCGATGACATCATCTAGTATGAATCATGCTATTTCCCCTGACCTTCAAGCACTCTAAACAGATCTCCTGAATGATTATCATGGCTATGGCAGTACCTATACCTATCCAAACTGCCTCATAACCCGATCATAGTAGAATGGCTGCACTATGTGATCATGTCATCCTACCAGGAACCTGGTCATTTGTAATCTCCTCAGCTGTCTAGTATAATTTGGCCACTATAGAAAAAGTTGGTACGACCTCCATAGGATATCCTCGCCATCTAATCAGTCGAATCCCACCCTCCCAAAGTGTAGATCATCGTACTACCATAATCGTCACAAAGGATACCTAAATTCTTGTGGATAGCCCACTATTGTCAGATATGGGAAGCCAACCGGTCGTGTACATGTGATATTCTCTAAGCACCATACCTGTAAGAGCATGTAGTGTACCATACTATCTAGCTCTTGGAAAAAAAACTGACTGAGGTCATAGTATACATGTGCTAGAATGCATCAACCCTAGGTGTATACTAACTGATGCTCAACCATGCCCTGTACTAGATGTACCAGTCCACCCTCCAAATGCATTGCTCATCCATCTGGAAAGAGGACCAATGCCACTATGTGCATCATAATGCATCTCACCAATGGTGCTCATGAATAAAGTAACATCACCAAATATATCCGTCCTGCTACTCTGTCATCATGAACGAGACCCTCGAGGCAATACTCCATGTTTGCCCGCTTCTCTCGGAAGGACCATCCCCTTTGTAGCTGCACAAGCTCCCCTCGAATAGGGACTCAGAGAATGCGATGGGCATCCTCTAATGTAATAGTCATCTCGCCTGTGGGTAGGTGAAAAGTGCATGTATCAGCATTCCACCTCTTGCATAATACCATTATCATAACATCATGGTATCTCATAGGTGGCATAAGATACGCCCAATAGATACCCACTACCTGTAAATTCTCTATCTCCACTGCTGATAGGGCTGGAGCCAGGTCTCTAAGGAAACTCAATTATCTCTCACCTAAATGCTACCGTGAATGGGTGGGTACCTATACAAATGATCACAATATGCTATCTAAATCATTTAATTTCTTCAATTTTATTGTATTTCATTAGAAAAGTGTGCTAAAATTGTTCTAGCGTGCTTTTCCTATGGCCCTAGAAACTTTAGAACCCTTTTGGGATACTTCGCGAAGAAACGAGACACTTTGCGAACAAAAGGGACACTTTGTGAAAAAAAGGGACACTTTGCGAACTTTTTTTTGAGGGTCCTAATATACTCTATATAAGCATTAAATTCATCCTATAATTGAAAACTCACAAAGAAAAGGCTCCAAAATCAACTAACCTCATGTTGGTGGTTGCCGCTCGCCACCTGATCGCGCAAAACGTCCAATCTTGCAGGGGTGAAATCATGTGTGCTCGACGTTCTTTCGCTCTCTCCTCATCAATCTTAGACACTACAAAAGGTAAATGAGAAATTAAGTGCATGTTTACTCCTTTTCATTTCTTTTTAACTATCTCACTTTTACACACATGTGCACATTTGTACCTTTTTACTTTGTTCACCTTTTTAGTGTTCTTTTTCATTAAAATCAACATTCTAGGTGCTAGTGATCTTCATTTTTTATTTCTTTTGTTGCCTCAAAATCATGTTTCCACACCCTATGTCATCACTCACCTATCACTATAAGGCATGGTACTTGGAAATGCCCTTCGATATGTGTGTCCTCATTCAACGCGGTTAGATGGCTACTTTGATTCTACCTCTGTAAAGCAAGCGGAATCAAGGGGAGGCATACATCTACCCTTTAATTTTATCTTTAGGGATTAGATAAGAGGATTTATTGGGCTTCTAATGAATATTTGTTGCAAGATGCGGTTCCTAACATTGTCATTTTGCAGATAACTACACTGGGGGCTTCATTCTCCCGCCTTTTAATGAGTATCCTTTTATGAAAATGAAGGTGCATTGTTTGTTTTAGAATAATTTAGCTTACATATGCATGTAGATCCATATGGATGCTAAAGTTGGGGCTAAATTTATCATCAAAAATTATATACCTTTGAAGAAAAGGACAATTTTGTGCCTGTTTTGGTCCTACTTTAGGTCCCATTCCATCAATTTTCACCCTAAAACAACATTTATAGGACCCTAAGGTTGTTAATTTTGACTTGGAGGCTTGTTATACCCAAGGGATCATTAACCCCTCACAAAAAATATCAAAACCATTCAAAAAGTACTGTTCCCACTTCAAAATTCCTTAGTGGGACTAGGTCACCGAAGTTGGCAACCTAGTCCTTTTTGAGGATTCTTAAACTTTCAAGTGGCAAAATGAATATTTTATCATAAATTATCAATGGGTGTCGGCTTCATAGGTCAAAATTCCTAGCAATTAGGTCTTGTTGCTTATATATACTTTTTTTTAGGTCATTTTGTCACTCTCTCTTAGTCATTTTTCACATCCAACTCCAAAAACCAAGTGCAAAACATCTTCCTCAAGAAGATTCATCTCTCATACATCAGAAGTTGAAGCTCTCAGAAAACAAAACTAGGGATTTTTGCAAGTCTTCAAGCTCACTTCACATCCGAGATCAATCATTGACAAAGGTTGGAGATAGATGCCTATGGAGATTCATGGATAAATCTAGCTTGAGGAGGTGCAACTAGCCACCAAATCATACCTAAAGACTATTTTCAAAGTGAATCGATCTTCTAATTTCATCCCATTTGTAGATTTGAGGTTTGCATCCCATTTTCATTCCTTGTTACATTCATTTGTAATGGTGTAGGATTTCTAGGGTTAGAGTCTTGCATCATTTGAAATATTTTACATACATCTTATTCTAGCACAATAGAATAGGGTTTTGCTTTGTTTCAGGTTTTTCTAGTTCTAGACACACTTAGGGCTAGGGTTTATGCAAATTTTTCATTTAATTACACAAGCTAGGGGTTTGACCAAGGAAAACCCCACATTAGAAACACAAATATATTCTGTTTTGCAGGTTATTTTGCAAATTTGGAGTAGGATTCCTGTGAAGAAGCAAAATATAGACCAAAGGCCTCCGTGTCCACTTTCAATTTCTCAGAAAAGTAGAAAGGGACTAGGTCACCCATAATGGTGACCTAGTCCCACTGAAGCTTTCTGAAACTGAAATTTGGAGATTCGGGGACCCAATTGATAGAAATGGCTTCCGGAGCAGATTTCTTGAAAAGGGACTAGGTCACCCCACTTGGCGTTTAAGTGTCCTAGATGACTCAAAACCATTATTTTCTAGACTTCCAGTGACTTCCACAATCTCTGCTTCAACCCTATTCGGTTTCTAGGTGCATTTCTCTAATTTGTTAGGTTAATTTGCTCATATTGCTTTCATTTCTATTGTATTACATCATGTGTTTTCCAGAAACACAAGTTCTATTAGTTTAGGTTAAGTAGTTACATTTTCGTAGCACATTTCAACACCTTTGCACACCCCACTTACATATTCAATCCCTAGCATTGAATGAATCACAATATTTGGTGCCCCTGGTGGTAAAAGAAAACCCTCTTCCTTCTAGGTTAAACCCTAGAAATTTGTAGAGGACACATTCTTTTACCCCACACAAAGCAATCAAATTTTGCGGTTCATTTTCAAGTGAAGTTCAATTCTTATTATGCAATATTTTACAATAAAAAGAGATTATGAAAAGTTCCATGATGATTTTATATTTCATTCATTTTGAAATGAAAATATATACAATGTTGTTGTCTTATACAACAAGATCAAAATAATGCTTAAACATCCCACACAAGCCGTGGGAATGACTAAATTGAATTGATACAATATAAAGAGCAAGCTATATATTCAAAGATTAAATAAAGGAAAAAACACATAAGGAGGGTTCATATCCTTCATTGCCTTGTAATGTTGGTGTTGGTCCTCCTATTTTTAGCTTGATCTTCTTATCTTCAACTCTTCTCGTACGTGGTCTTCAAATGTACCTACAATAATTGAAATATTTTGTTCACGTGGATCTTGGGCTATAAAAACTCATCATACTTTTTTATCAAAAAACATATAACCTACAACTATGATGCATTAATTCAATTGAATCATTATCAGATATGTGCAAAAATACAAGTTATATCATCAAATGGGATCTAATCATCATGAAGAACATTAAAATTCACCGTTTTATCTAAATTGTTTGTTGAGTGTGTAGGTACAGGTACAATCATATCATTCAGATCAACAAAGATACTATTGTTCTGTTAATCAAATCAAAGTTTTCATAGTCACATCAACATAGGTCATTTCAACCAGCGAATATTTCTCAAATTTGTTATGTTTGGTGGAAAATGTGGCTCCCACAAGGGTTGATCCCAACACATAACACTAAGGTAGAAAAAAATTGTTGATTGAGGAACAATCAAATCATTAGGGTACAGTCATGAAATGCCTTCAGGAGTTTATAATAAATGCATGGTAATAGTCATCAAACTCATAATCAAGCTAAGAAAATAGTATAATTATTTAGGACTGTACAGTCATATTTTGAAGGAACATTTAGGTATTTCAACATTATTCTCTATTCATATTTGAAAGTATCAAGATACAATACATTGGTGAGAAGTTACATTCCAATTTAAAAAATGTATGAGTTTACATGCCAATAACAAGTGGTAAAAATTCAATCACATTATAGTGCATAGTCAATATATCAAAGGAAAGAAATCAACAATGATACATTAAAGTGACATGACTAGCATTAAGGGTAAATGTGAAGAAGGCCAATGGACAATTAACAATCACCTCATGGATGTAGGAAAGGCAATACATCCAAGGAGGAAGCATAATAGTTCACAACTTTTTCTAAAAGATAGGTTGTAGAGATGCATATCAAAATGAAATTTTTAGAGACAAGGCACATTATATGTCATAGCACATCTTAAGAATGCAATAACTAGTGAGAGAGAACAAGAATCTCCTATCAAGTCAAATGCATAGAGAATGTTGCTACAAAGTTGATAAAAGTGAAATGGGACAACATTATATTCCACAAATAAGATGCAAACATAGCAAAGGTGTCATCATGATTTTAGTACAACAAAGAGTTCTTTATTGTTTGTTTCATAGAGATAAAAGGCATTTAAAAAAATACAAATATATTAGAGAGAAAATGAAGCCCACGACCATGTTTTGAAGATGTTGATTTGCATATTGGACATAGGTGAGCTTTAGAAAGTTATATTTAGTAAATGAAGTAAATAATTTCTTGGCATATAGTTGTTTCTATATAATATCTTTGAGATCAAATTAGATCCTTAAAAAGTAAATAAAAACCCTCATTTTTTATAAAGAGAGTGAAACAAAGTTTCTAAGGTCTGAATTTATAGAAAGAAGGAGAACATAGAGCCATGGGTTCATTCGAAAAATGAAACCCAGTTTTCATGTGAAGTATCAAGGGTTTCTACAAAAAATGGAAGAGTGCCCAAAGTGTGTACTTATCTCAAAATCATATTATCTCATGTTTAGAGAAATAAAATATAGGAAATAATGAAAGCCATCGACCTTATACAAGTTTTGAGAACTACCCAAATGAAAACAATACCCAGAATGCTTCTTGATACATAGCCATGACCTGTAATGGTGGAGTTTCAAAGGCAAAAACAAAAAGGGAAAAAATATAATCATTTGTTGTTTGTGAAGATAATAAAGAAATGGAGTAAGATTCCAATGAATAGAAGAGCTTACCTCATTTTCTCACAAAAAATATATTCAATACCTATGGATAAAAGCTTCAAAATTTCTCCAATGGTGGCCTCAGAATACAAAGAAACATCAATAGAGAATGAAACAAATGGAATACATCAGGAAAAATAATGGAGGCCGTGACATAAAATCCTGAAAATCCTTTCAAAATTGAGAGAAATGTCTAGATTTATGTCAGAAGAAACACTTACCACGCATTTCCTGTTGGAATCTTCAAGAAAATCATCAGAAGCAGCATAAGATTCATAGTTTCAAGCTCAAACCCTACCCATTATGGCAGTGTAGCAGTGTAGGTGCAAGAAAGATGCAAGTGAAGAATGACAAAGATTAGGGTTTGAGGCTTTTTACTCAATGCCCTAATCCTTTTTATGAGAATTTTTTGACTATGTTTTAAAATAAAATCATTTCACATTATTGCGCCCATGGTCTATGAATTTTAAGTCAAAAGAACTAATCATCAAAAGGAGCCCGCGAGTTTGAAGATGGGTTTGGGAGTCAAGTTTCAAGATTATCATTTGCTTTTGAAATGAAAGAGTACTTCATGTTTGTGCATGATGTTAAACAAAATTAACTATGTAATTAAATATTAAAGGTAATATTTTATTAATTACCTTAATATTTACCATGCAATTAAAAAAAGGAATACTATCACATGTTAAATATTAAAATAATTAGAACTGATTATCTTTAATATTTAATCAATCAGTTACCTTTTCCCCAAAATCATGCAAGAAACACAAGTGAAGTAGAACAAATTATGCAAAGTCATAATGGAGCGAATTGTGGAGTTTTGAGTTCTGATTTTAGTTGGAGGAGTGAAAAGGGGGTTAATTTCAGTCAAACTTGTGGTGACAGTCAGTTTGAGCCTATTTTTTCTCAAATTGCTTCAGTTTTGACTCCCCTTTTTATGGGTTTTCATCTTTGCTCGTGAGAGGGTTTTTGGAGATATTTTTCACTTCCAGTTAGCTGCTTGTTCCACCTCTTGGCACCTTGGAGTTACCATCTTTTGTATATATTGGGAAAATATAGTATTTTTCTTAGTTCTTGTTTTCTGCCTTTGTATTTAGAAAAGAGATTATCTTGTAACTTATTTTACAATTGATTAATATACAAAAATACTTTATTTTTAGTAGATTTTTCAGAGTTTTTACAAAGTTTCCTTCAAAATATTCATAGAAACAAAGTTTACCTTCATAATTTCTGGTGTTTTGTCTCATTTAAATGATTTGATGCAAGTTTAATGTGTTTTAAAACCGAAACCTTTAAATTTTTGTCTGATTTACTGATGCATGTACACAATAGAAATTTATTGTAGGTCATTGATTGTGCTCTTAAGTTTATCTCTTCTCTTAATTTGTGAAAACCCTATTTTCCTTAGTAAGGAAAGGTTAAACAAAGCCTTTTACTAAAATATTTTTGTGATCAAGGTGCCCAAATTGAGTTGTGTTTACAAATTTATGAGAATATTAGTTGTGAAAAAGTCTGCATAGTAGTATTCCTCGATGCATCAACGCCTAGAAGTAATTTACCATTCAAGTTTCCTTTAGTTTCATAGATTAATCTTTCTCCCTTTTCCCACACAATTCCGTAAATTCTAGGAGATCAAAAGGGAACTAGCCCACAATATGGAGATTCACCTTCAATATGAGCAACCCACAAGCTCGAAGGTGTTTCCATGTTTCATGGGATTGCAAAAGCTTCAAGCTTAGCATCTAGGGTGCAATCTTTGTGATAATAGTTTTTGGAACACTCGGTGGGACTTTGAAGCTCACTTTAGAGAAAGAATTCAAATTGCAAGTTGTTGTTCTAGTATATACAACAGTTTTTTTGATCTTTCAAAGGTTACAATTTATACTTGGCGACTCTGAGCACATCTACTGGTTTTGACAAGATTCAGTGCTAGTATGTTTCAAATACAACTTTTATTTCTAATTTCGAGTTCTTTATATGAGTAGAAATGTCAAATTTTCATAGTCAACATGTATACCCACCCTCATACTATGAAAATGTTGTGCATAAACCCTCTTATCAGCCATACCCAAGTAGCTACAATGTTGGTTTTGGCCAAAATTCTCATATCACAATGAATAAATAGCATGCTTATTATGCTTACCACCCACCCACCCCTGCTCAACCTCCATATCTGCCTACACACTCTCATATTCAACCTCAAGAGGTTAGGGATATGAAAAATAGCATGAATGACATCAAGGACACATTGTTAGATGTCACAAAGCAGATAGAAGAGTTCATGATGCAACAAGAGCTTGATTTGTAGCAACAAGAGTTAGATTATCAGGCCTACCTTCATGAGTAGAAGTTGGAGACACAAAGAATACAGTTTGAAGAAAAGCTCGAGAGGGAGTTAGCTGCAAAACAAGAGAAAATGAAGTTTATGTTTTATCAAACACAAAATAATGAGGTCCAAACAACTCCTCTCATTCCAGATCAAAATTTTCAAGATGAGGTTAGTAGGTATGGAATTCCAAGTTTTAAGAAAAATGAGCCTCTTAACTCTATAAATCAACCTTTTCAGCTCAAAATTCAAAATTTCATAAGCCTTCATCCTTTGCAAGTTGAAGAAAGTAATCAGGTACATCCTAGTACAGTTACAGAGTAGCCCATTGATCAAGATAGCTCATTGATTATAGAGAATATTAGAAGTATAAATCTACTGCATTTAGCTATAGAGTATTACCGACTAGAACAACAAAATTTTGAACATGACCAAGAGGTTGTTGCCGATTGTACCATCTTCTCAATTGAATATGAGAATGATGCATGTTCATAGAAGGTTGGTTCAATGGATAAGGAGCCATATGAAGATGAAGATTCAATTTCTTTGTTTGATTAGCTTCCTTGCTTTGTTGATAATGAGGAAGAGAGCATACACTTGCTCAACTTACCAGCTGATTTGAAGCAGCAAGTAGACATAGACAACTATTTTGAGGTATCTAGCTAGTGTATAGTGATGAATAAGATCTAGAAAGTATTTCAAAAGAAGATAGCCCTATTTGCAAAGAAGATCATCTTCTCCATGGATGTGAAAAATTTGAATTTTTTTCAAAACTTCCTTTGTGCTACAATGAAGAGGCCAACATGGATGAAAATAAGGCAACTTTCCTTGAAGAGAAATCAAGTGGACTAGTTAAAGACAATCAACCTTTTGAAGACAAATATATGCTTAATATCAAGATCCTAACTATTTAGCTTGTAGAGAGCTTTCCACTCTACTGAATTCTTGTAACATCCAAGACCCTAAATCAATAAGTGGAGAGGACAATAGGGTAAAATAAGTTTCTAAACTTGATCTTTTTTCATTTAACCAATATGAAGCTAATCAATTCAAGGACATCAATGAAATTGTGTAGCTAAAGGATTTAGAAGAAGAGGCCAAATTTCAAGAAGAGAAGCAGGATGAAGGGAATCAAGTAAGCAAGGTGCAGATTCAAGAAGAAAAAAATGAGGACATGGTTTAGAAGGTCAAGAGGTTAATTCACAAGAAAAGGTTGTTCAAGTAGAGCAAGGAAAACAAGAAATCATATATTTTGAAGGTATGATCTTTGAAATACATAATGAGGATAAGTTAGAGCATACATTTCATTATGAAATTGTTCCTAAAGAGGATTTATTCTCAACTATCATTGAATTTTTTTTCTCTAACATTTTTGATAACTTAGCATCTTTCAAAGCAAAGGTTTGTAATCAAAGAGATTGTGGTTGAAAAAAAAATTGACAAAGGAGAATCCAAAAAAAAGAATTATCAATTTATCATCTCAAAAGGATGCCCAATCAGGCATCTTTCCAGGACTGAGATTCCAAGCATACTTGAGGAAGTTTCAGTAAAAGGACAACAAATCCAACTTATCCATTCACTCCAAACTAGCAGCATGGTTGGACATATTCAAATAATTAGTGATTTTGTTTATATCTTTATGAATCATTGCAACAATTTATTGAGTATCTTCTTGTGCTTCATCTAGTTTGAGTTGTTTATAAGCATGTAAATCAACGTTTGTTGTTAAGGAAGGGAGGCTATTTCTCAAAACTAGTGAATGGTCATGTTTGAGAACTAAGGTTGTTGGTTAGTGTAGGGTAGGGTAGAATTTTCAGCTAATAAGTGCCCATGGTACATTTCATTTCAGTTCTGTTTTGTTTTCTCAATAATTGTAGATGCACTGTTTGTTGGCCCTATCCTAAACATAGCCATGTTAGTTTCTTTTTGTTTTGTTTTTCTATTGAATAGTTTCAAACATCTGAGTTATAATGGTTTCAAGAGTCTAAGGAGGGAAGAATTTGACTCCATGCCCAATGGATTATTTAAGGCAACTAGTCTAACATGCTTAGCAGGAAAGCATTCAACAAAAATCACCAAAAATGTTACCAAAAATTTCACCTATAGCTCATTTTGGTCGAGATAAAACATAACTACTTCTAAGGTGAAAGGTACTTACATAAAAAAATTCTAATTATGATCATTTTCATATGAAGTTTTCAAATGAAGTTCAGTTCTTATTATGCAATATTTTACAATAGAAAGAGATTATCAAAAGTTGCATGATGATTCTGTATTTCATTCATTTTGAAATGAAAATATATACAATGTTGTCTTATACAACAAGATCAAAAGAATTCTTAAATATCCCACACAAGCTGTGGAATGACTAAATTGAATTGATACAATATAAAGATCAAGCTATATATCTGAATATTAAATAAAGGAAAAAATACATAAGGAGATTTCATATCCTTAATTTCCTTGTAATGTTGGTGTTGGTCCTCCTATCTTTAGCTTGATCTTCTTATCTTTATCTCTTCTCATACCCGGTCTTTAGATGTACCTACAATAATTGAAATATTTTGTTCACATGGAGCTTGGGATATAAAAACTCATCATATTTTTTTATCAGCAAACATATAACCTACAACTATGATGCATCAATTCAATTGATTCATTATCATATATGTGCAAAAATCCAAGTCAGATCATCAAATGGGATCTAATCATGATGAAGAACATTGAACTTCACCATTTTATCTAACTTGTTTGTTGAGTTTGCAGGTATAGGTACAATCATATCATTTAGATCAACAAAGATACTATTGTTTTGTTAATCAAATCAAAGTTGTCATAGTCACATCACCATAGGTCATTTCAACCAAAAAATTTTGCTCAAAATTCTTATGTGTGGTGGAAAATTTGGCTCCCAAAATGGTTGAGCCCAAAACATAACACTAAGGTAGCAACAAATAGATGTTGATTGAGGAAAATCAAATCCTCAGGGTACCATCATGAATTGACTTCAGGAGTTTATAATAAATACATGGTAATAATCAGGAAACTCATAATCAAACCACTCAAATAGTATAATCATTTAGGACTATACAGTCATCTTTTGAAGGAACATTTCAATATGATTCTCTATTATTATTTGAAAGAATCAAGATACAATACATTGGTGAGAAGTTACATTCCATTTTTCAGCATTTATGAGTTTACATGCTAATAACAAGTGGTAAAAGTGCAATCACATTATAGTGCATAGTCAATATATCAAAGGAAAGCAATCAAGAATGATACATTAAACTGGCATGAATAGAATGAAGGGAAACTGGGAACAAGGCCAATGGACAATTAACATTCACCTCATAGATGTAAGAAAGGAAATACATCCAAGGAGTAAGCATAATATTTCACAGCTTTGTCTAAAAGATAGGCTATAGAGATGCATATCATAATGAAATTTTCAAAGACATGGCACATTATATGTCATAGCACATCTTAAGAATGAAATAACCAGTGAGAGTGAACAATAATCTCTTGTCAAATCAAATGCATAGAGAATGTTGTTATAAAGTTGATAAAAGTGAAATGGGACAACATTATATTCCACAAATAAGATGCAAATACAACAAAGGTTTCATCATGATTTTAGTACAACAAAGAGTTATTTATCATTTGTTTCACAAAGATAAAAGGAATTTATAGAAAGACAAATATATCAAAGAGAAAATGAATCCCACTACCATGTTTTGAAGATGATGATTTGCATATTGGAGATAGGTGAGCTTCTGAAAGTTATATTCAACAAATTAAGTAAATAATGTCTTGGCATATAGTTGTTTATGTATAATAGCTTTGAGATCGAAGTAGAGCCTTAAAAAGTAAATCAAAACGCTCATTGTCTATAAAGAGAGTGCAACAAAGTTTCTAAGATCTGAATTTACAACAAGAAGGAGAACATACAGTTGAGGGTTCATTCAAAAAATGAAACCCAATTTTTATGTGAAGTATCAAGGGTTTCTATGGAAAATGGAAGAGCACCCAAAGTGTACAATAAAGGAAATAATGAAAGCCATCGAGCTTATACAAGTTTTATGAACTAACCAAATGCAAACAATACAAAAAATTCTTCTTGATACATACAACCATGACCTATAATGGTGGAGTTTCAAAGACCAAAACAAAAAGGGAGAAAAGATAATCATTTGTTGTTTGTGAAGATAATAAAGAAATGGAGCAAGATTCAAATGAATAAAAGAGCTTACATAATTTTCTCACAAAAAATATATTCAAAAACTATGGATAAAAGCTTCAAATATTCTCCAATGGCGGCCTCAGAATACAAAGAAACATCAACAGAAAATGAAATAAATGGAATACATCAGGAAAAATAATGGAGGTCCAAGCGTAAAATTTTGAAAAATGCTTTCAAAATAGAGAGAAATGTCTAGATTTGTGGCAGAAGAAATACTTACCATGCATTTCCTATAGGAATCTTCAAGAAAATCATCAAAAGTAGCATAAGATTCAAATTTTCAAGATCAAACCCTACCCAATATGGCAGTGCAACAGTGGAGGTGCAAGAAAGATGTAAGTGAAGAATGACAAAGATTAGGGTTTGACGCTTTTTACTCGATGCCCTAATCTTTTTTATGAGATTTTTTTGACTATGTTTTAAAATAAAATCATTTCACATTATTGTGCCCATGGTCTATGACTTTGAAGTCAAAAGACCTAATCATCAAAAGGAGCCCATGAGTTTAAAGATGGGTTTGGGAGTCAAGTTTCAAGATTATCATTTGTTTTTGAAATGAAAGAGTACTTCATGTTTGTGCACGATGTTAGACAAAATTAACTATGTAATTAAATATTAAAGATAATATTTTATTAATTACCTTAATATTTACCATGTAATGCAAAAAATGAAGACTATCACATGTTAAATATTAAAATAACCATAAATGATTATCTTTAATATTTAATCATTCAATTACCTTTTCCCCAAAATCATGCAAGAACATAGGTGAAGTAGAACAAATCATGCAAAGTCATAATGGAGTGAATTGTGGAGTTTTGAGTTCTGATTTTAGTTGGAGGAGTGAAAAGGGCATCAATTTCAGTCAAACCTATGGTGGCAGACAGTTTGAGCCTATTTTTGCTCAAATTGTTTTAGTTCTGACTCACCTTTTATGGGTTTTCATCTTTCCTTGTGAGATGGGTTTTGGAGATATTTTTCACTTCTAGTTAGCTGCTTGTTCCACCTCTTGGTGCCTTGGAGTTACCATCTTTTGTATATATTGGGAAAAGACTTAGTCTTTTTCTTAGTTCTTGTTTTCTACCTTTGCATTATGAAAAGAGATTACCTTGTAACTCATTTGAAAGTTGATTAATATATAGCAGTACTTTATTTTCAGTAGATTGTTTAGAGTTTTTGCAGAGTTTCCTTCAGAATATTCATAGAAATAGAGTTTACCTTCACAATTTCTAGTGTTTTGTCTCATTCAATTGATTTAATGCAAGTTTAATGTGTTTTAAACCTGAAACCTTTAAATTTATGTCTCACTTACTGATGCATGTACACAATAGCAGTTTATCATTGGTCATTGATTGTGAGATTATGTTTATCTCTTCTCTTAATTTGTGAAAACCCTATTTTCCTTAGTAAGGAAACGCTAAACAAAGCCTTTTAGTGAAATATTTTTGTGATCAAGGTGCCCAAATTGAGTTTTGTTTACAAATTTTTGAGAATATTATTTGTGAAAAAGTATGCATAGTAGTATTCCTCGATGCATCACCTCCTAGGAGTAATTTACCATTCAAGTTTCCTTTAGCTTCATAGATTATATTTCTCCCTTTTCCCACACAAGTCAACAAATTCTAGGAGATCAAAAAGGAATGAACCCACAATCTAGAGATTCACCTTCAATATGAGAAACCCACAGGCTTGAAGATGTTTCCATATTTCATGGGATTGTTGAGCTTCAAGCTGGGCATCTAGGGTGCAATCCTCATGACAAAAAGCCAATAATGAAAGCTAAGCTAATATGCAAGTGAATTAAGCTAAAATGATGTAAAATGTGAGTGCAAATGCAAGTGATTTTAATAACATAATTTTGATGTTAAAAGATGGATCTATTTGTCTCCAAATAGTGACCTATTTATAGGAGAGAAAATGAAAAATGAAGGGTTAAGATTAAAAAAGTTAATCAATGGTCAGAAATGGAGGAGAGATGAAACATGGATCATGGATTCTCATTAATGGATGAGAATCAATGATCAAATGGATTAGGGAAAGAATCAAGGGTTCATATTCTTCCAAAAAACACACATTCAAAACTTGCACAAGAAGTCTTGTAAGTTAACATGCACATGAAGTCTTGTAAGTTTGTTATAAGGAAGAATATTCTTTTTTTCAAATGAGTGAAGAGAGAAATTTCTTAAAGAATATTCTCATGGGTGAAGAAAATAGATATTTAACAAATTAAAACAAAGTTTTAATGTGGAAAAGAGGAAGAAATATTGTAAGGGAATATTCCCTTTTTGGAGGAATGTGCAAAGGAGGAATATTCCCTTGCAAGTGGGGGGAATTAGATTTAATTAGTAATTGATAGTGATTTTTTTTTTTTTAATTATGTCAATTAAGGGGAATTAGATGATATGCATTAAATAAAGTGATTTAATGAAAAGGGGAAAGTGATATAATATTTAATGGTTATTTAATTAACTAAGAGGACTTAGGGATTAAATTAAATAATTTGATTTATTCAATTTAATAGGACAAATGTTAGCATGAAACGGGATGAATTCATCCGATTAAATTAATTAGGTTAATAGATGCAAATGACATAATTAATTAAATAGGTAGGATAATTTAATCAATTAAGTGAAAAGAGGATGGGTTTTAGGAGGAAATGATGTTAATATACCTGATTTGAGTGCATGATATCATTCAGGACATTTTTAAGTGTCTACATTTTGCCCCTCTTTGAAGTGAGGTACCTGTTACATTGGTTCAAAGACTAATGCTTTTCAGATTAAAAATTGTTGCTTAGATCAAAAAATATATTTTTTAATTTGTAGATACCCCATTCTTGCCCCAACGGAAGGAACAAGCTAGTTCCCTACCCTCTCAAGAAATTAGGCAGAAATTTTGAATTTTGGGTTGATTTCTAAACAAAGGTAAAATGCTACCCCAGGGGTCCATAAAGGCTTTGGGATGCAAAAAACATGCCAAAATGCAAAAAATAGTACAAAATAAGCCTCAAATTGGAAAGATTGGTGAAATTTGTGAAAAATCCTAGCGACATTGTCAAATTAGGGAAAAAACCCTAATTTTTAGGCATAAATAGGTGATGGAGGGTCACTTTCAATTCATTTGTGCATTCACACCTTAGAGAATTCTCATAGTTTGAGCTCTGACCTCCTGACGAAATGGTGCAACGAGTGCTCCCACGACACATTTTTTATTGGGTTCGAGAGTACTAGAGGCCTCGAGGCGTAGGACCAGCGGTATGTGATTCAAAACCTGACTTGCATTTTGACTTTTTAGTGCATTCATTGCAATTTGAAACTTAGGTTAGGGCGGCGTCGCTATATTGCAATGCTTTTTTGAGAATCAGTGCTATTTTCATTTTTAGTGACACCATTATGATTAGCCATGCATTTCACGATTTGGAATTAGGGTTTCCAAATTGCAAATCATGGCGTGGGTGTAAATAGCAACACACTAGCCCAATTTGGAATTTAGATTTAGGGTTTCCAAATTTCAAACTCCAACACAACTGTGATGAGCAATGCTATTCGTGATTTGGAATTTGAAACCAATCTCTTGCATATCCTTTTAGAGATTGAAAAAATAGCATCATGATCACATCCTCATGATCTACCTCATAGTCATCCATTAAATTATTGAATTCTTGTAGATGCTTACTTGCTGATTTAGACTTCTCACCATTAAATTTTGGTATTCTATTTATGATTTCAGATGGTATGACATTTGGGAAACCACAAATGCCATCAAAATTTATGGCTCTATATCTTTCAATGTTGAACCTTCTTTTATTACATGATAGAGGCTGCATACTATGCATTGTTACATTTGGGTCCACACATGGATGCATAGATTAATGATACATTTTCTTATACATTTACAAGCCTTTTCATACTAACTTTGCAGTTATACAAGGAAACTCAAACTCCTTTTACAACATGATCTTAAGCTTTTACAATGAAATTTCTATCTCAACTTGCTTAAGATCATCTAAATGAATTTCTTCAAAAATATTGCATACTTCACTTCATAATAAAAGCTACAATCTAGTAATACAGAAGTATGCAAGCTTATCATTACTATTTCCCTTCCTTAATTATTTACCGGCATCCTCTATCTATTCTTGGAGTGGGTTTATGGTAGTTTTCATGGAGAAATTAGGTGAAAGAATCAATGCTAGTTTTTGTGCTAAGTAAACTTATAAGCATTGAGAAAGAAGACGATGAGCTTGTTCCAACATTTAATTGGAGATTTGCTAAAACATTGAGGGATATTTCTGAGGTTTTCAGACTAAGTGATGCAGTGTGTTTGATTTTTTATTTGGGAGCTTTTGATAATGAGATGAGCTATCTATTTAGAGATATGGATCCTAAAACATTGCATAAGGCCTATGGGGTAGCCATGAACATTGAAAACAACTAAAAATATGGAATGCACAAGGATTATTTGTCTACAAGTGTTTGTTGCCCTGAGGCACCAAATGTTGATGAGAGGTGTAAGTGAGAAATTGAAAATGAATGTCATAACACTTACACCCATGATGTCCCAGCCTACATGTTATTCCATAATATTGATCACATAGAGCCCCAAACAAATGGTCAAGAAGTTGCATGCATTTTTTATCCTATGGTCTCTGCTGAAGCCCTCACTTGCATAAGGAGACATGGAGGAGAATCATCATATGATCTCTATGCAAGATTTATGGATACCCTGTCTACAATTCCTGAGTGTCACAGACCTAAAAATTTAGAATGAATTGATTTATTTTATGAATCTTATGAACCGGGTTTGAGTGATATGCCAAAGGAGTTGAAGCCTGTTAGGCTTGATCAAGTGTGTGAATGCATTTCTTGTTTTGAAAATATTAGAGGTGATCATCAAAAGGCTATTATTTTTTCAATCTAAAATGATGATGATGTTGCTGCCCCATATGAGTCAAGAAATGAGGTATCACACGAGGAAAAAGAGAGTAGAGCAAAGGTTAAAAATGCATACCTCAGTGAAGCAAATGAAATGTGTGGTTTCAATTCTTTTGAAGATTCTAGCACTTGTCCTATGGAAGAAATAAGAATGTGCAATCAATTTGAAGAGCCTGAACATAGTTTCAATATTAATGAGTCCTCTTGCTGTAATAACTATGATGCCATTGAGTATGGTCATTTCTCTTTTGATTATGATTATCCTTGTGAAGTAGAGATAGAATCCTTTGATGCAAATAAGAAAGATGTTGATAATGATTGGAACACATGTTTTCTTGAGAAGGACCAAATTTCTTCCTATGAAGAGCTTTTAGAATGTGAGTGAAGGATGTTAACTATTGATGATGTGAATGAAGTTGAAAATCTATTTGTATGCTCTTCTAGTGATTATAATGATTTTGAATATAGTGATACTAGGGAATATTTGGAACTCCAAGTGGAGGAGGCAAAAAAATTTGCATAAAAAATGAGTAATAGAAAACCCCTTATTTGATGAGCTTCCATCCTCAGTGGAGATGAGAAATGATGATCCTTATTGGTGCAAAGATAACCCACTCTTTGTTGAGAATTTTGATGATGCATCTGGCATAGGGTTAGAATGTGGCCTTGAGCACACAAAGCAAAAGATTGATGAGCTACTTGAGGGAATTGCCTATGAATTTTTTACATTTGATATAGATTAACTACAGACAAGGTTGAGTTTCATGATGCTAGCTACTTGGAAGTGTATGAACACTTTCAGTTTCTAGTTCAGTTGGAAGGTATTTTGATGGAGCATGACAATAAGATGAAGAGAAAGGAATGTTATTTTCAGTATGAACATGTTTTATGTGAAGAATATGACACATACGTGTCATGTGATGATGAATATTTTAAGTTAGTGTCTGATTGCGAATTGTAGATTAATAGAATTAATGGTGATAGTTGCAAGCTCAGACATGTGGTAGTGATGGTCAATGGCAACGCTAGTGATAGGGTTAGCATGTGGGAAATTCATGGTAGTTTTTTTAGAGTTGGCCTAATGCAGACAGTAGAGAACAGAGTGTTTCATAGAGTTAAGGATTGGTACTTCATTTTTGGGGGCCTGGGGCCACCAAATGAAGTTTGAAAAATTAGTTCCAATGCAACATAAAGAAGCAGTTCTGGTGCACCCAATGGACATGGCAATTGGTCTACTCCCTAGAGATTTGGAATCTTGCCATTCCCGCAAGGGACATGTGTCCCTAGTCAGAGCCACTGATGGAACCTTCAAATTTTGCAAATTTGAATTGCCCATGTTGAATAAAAATATCTACACTCAGAAGTGCCTTTGAAAAATCTTCCCAAGTGACCTACTTTAGAGGATCATAATTTAGAGCTAGTTGATTTTTATGCCAAATCCCTTTGTGAGTGTATTCAATTGACATATGTGAACATGTATGTCAATTTTTGGCCTCTTTTGATGAGTTTTTATAGGGTTTTGAAAAGAAAAGCTGGAGGGTTCTAGGACTATTTTGTTGTTTGCATATCTGTAATCCTGCGAAGTGGCCTCCTGTTCAGATTGATATTTCACAACTAGATGATTGTCATGAAAAATGGATTGGTGCTTTGCATTCCCTTAATATTCATATGATCCCTGGTCTGGTTTTAGAGTCACAAGATCAGATTTGATATTTTTACCAGATCAAAAGAAAATGTAGTTTGTTCAGTGTTTTACATCTGCATTTCCATAATGATTCAAGGTCATCTTTGACCCTTAATATATTGTGAAGAATGTAGATTGAAGGAAATACCTCTTGCACACATACTAAATGGACCTAAATGATCTAGTGTTTCCAGTGGTAGCTTCCCAAGAGGTGATTTGGTAATTTTTCAAGATGGTGACTTGGTGAGCCCTAATTGGTTTTTGACAGGTGCAGTTGCAAAAAAGTTTGAGTGAGCCACTTTGGCATTGAATATCTTGCACCTCAAGATCTTTTTTACCAATCTATTTGTTGCACTTAATTCTTGGGTAATGTATACTTGCCTATGCATTTTCATGACTTCAGGAGATGGTTTTACCAATTTTCCAAGGTAATTTTGGGGGCTATTGGGATAGTTTTGATCACTATACGAATATGCTAGAAAGCAAATTTTAATGACAACCCATTTCATTTTTTCACCTCAGATGCATATAGAGCTAGCCTTAGATCAATTCAGGATGAAATTTGTTTCAAAATAAAAAATATTTAGTCAGGCCCACATGGGGACCCGATGTGCTTTACACAATTATGAAGTTGTATGTGTTGCAATGTTACAATTGAAGGAAACAATTCATTTGTAATGACTCAAAAGTTCATATACCTATACCCAGTAGTAAAATTAATTACATGGCACCTGTTATAATAGCTTATGTTGTTGAGGACATCCATCAAAGCGTAAAGGAGGGAAGAATTTGGTTGGATGTTATAATTGTAAGTGCCCTGCTAAATATGCAAGTAAATTGTGGAAGCACATATAAGGCAAGTCACCTGTTTGACCGAGTGACTCAAAGAACAAAAGTGTCATGAAGCACAATTTGAGGAAGGTGGTGTTTTACTTGAGTTACCATTGGATAAAGCCACAACACTATTTAGCCTGGCTTTACATTTCCAAGTAAAATGAGAAGATTTAGAAGCCTTTCATATTATTTGTTTGATATTGCAGGCATTCATTTTGTCATAATTTAAGGATACATCGATAAAAAATTAAGATTAGGAGAAAGATCAAGCACTTCTTGATTATCATAAGGGTGATGAATGTATGGATTGAAGTGTCAATAATGCCATTGTGAAAAATGAGTGCTAGGTGGATATGAAAACCATTCCATTAGCCAAAATTACTTTAGCCAACAAGGAGATAGAAGCTACATTGTAGGGTTTCCTAAAAGAGGGGTTGGATATTCTTGGATTGATGGGGAAGCATTTAAAGTAGGTGAACACTCATCAACTACTTTATGTTTCCTTGGTGGCAGGGAAACTGCAAATAGAGGATTGGTGAAGCAAAATAAATATTTAAAGTTGCACGAAGTAAATCAAATGTGAAGAGTTATAAGGTTGACATTTCACTTGGAAATTAAAATTATTTTGTAGATTTCACCAATCAAGGAAGGATCCAAAGAATGTGGCAGCCAACTTGAGAAAGTGGGAGAATTGCATTACTATTTCTTGGCATAGAAACCATTAAAGTTTTTTCTACAGAGGTTAGTCATAGCCATCACACTAGCTGAAAATGGTCAATTTAATGTTGCTAAGGAAAATTCTTACATAGTTGCTGGGAAGGAGCAGTGGCTTTTAGGTTGCTTCTACACATCGCCCATGTATAAAAAGTCTTTGGATGTGGAGTGCTCCATTAAAGTGGTCTGCTTTAGATGTAACTAAATACAATATTTTACTTTTGGATAGTGAAGGTGTTGATGCATATGATCAAAATGGGACATACACTGCTCATATACTTTCATTTACAGTGCTTCTTTCAAGCATTTTTGTATACAATGAGATGGGAGGAATTGATGAAGTTTCTCTTGACCATCTATCTCTAGTTATAGAAATGACAAAACATATTCGAGTGAGAGAATCATAGGGTTGCACCATAGTGGCAGTGGTTGGACAAATTTCTCATGTCTTTGTCTAGCCTCTGTGCAATTTTTATTTGAACCTGGCAGAAGATGGTTGGATGATCACCCCATGGGAGTATTTAGAATTAGCATTGAAAGAAATGCAGGGGCTATGCCAACAATTGCTTCATCACGGAAAAGTGTGGAAGAAGATAGAATTTCAGGTTGAATATTACAAACATTTGGATGTCACCGAAGTGAAAGTGAAGCTGAAAAGGAGAAACAAGTCTTCCCCTCTAGCCCGTGAAGGCTAGGGCTGACATCAATATGAGGGCACAAGGAAGTAGGGAGGACAAGGTTTTCCCACCAGCCCATGGGTCTCCATGGTATCATGATAAAAAACAATGGGAGAGTGAGGAGAGGCTCATGATGGGCCCACACAAAGAATTTTAAGGTGGTTTTAAATGTTGTTTTGACAGTGGAATTAAAAAATTAAATGGCATGGGTAAATGACTTACCACGACCCGATATAAAATAAGATTAAAGCTTTCACTTTTTTTAAATAGCAAAAAACATTTAATTGTAAAGTGTAAAATGAAATGGCACGGGTGAATATATTTTAATAGCCCCACAATGCAATTAAAAAGCCTTCAAAAGTTAATATAAAACTTAAAGTGCCAACAAATTAAATGTGTGAAGGCATGGTTAAAGGGGTTTTAGTTGCTCAATAAAATGAATGGAGGCATTCATTTTATGCAAAATTAATTTTCAGCTGGTGGTGGTAAACAAATAGGAAAATAAGGCTTTCACAGAGGAATATAAATGTTTTCACTGCAAGGAAAATGAATGAAGTGAAGTTTTCATGAAGAGGGAATATTTTTCTATTACAGAGTAAATGGTGAAAGCATGGAGAAAATTTCTAACTGCAGGGTAAATAAAGATTGAAAATCTTTCTAGGGTAAATATTTTTTTATTGTTGGGTGAATATAAGAAAAATACAGAGGAAAAAATAGGGCAAAGAGCTAAATGGATTTTAATGGTGGAGATGTGGTTTTCTGATTTGAGGACTCATGTAATGCCAAATGTCTACTGAAGATCTCCACTTAGGGTTTTTGCATTTTCCTTAAGTGTATCTTTTTTGCTTCTTTCAGGAGGTTGTTCACTCCTTGGTCTGACGAGAAAGCATTTTTGTAACAGGGTCTCAAATTTATAGTGTTGATTTTAGGTTTCTAAAGTTTTTTGAGTCATGTAAATGAGGAATTTATTCATAGCATTGTTATATTTACATATAAGTGATCATATATTTTGAGTTGGTTATCTCCATTGTAAACATTGTGCAGATTATGAATATGAGAAATCAAGGATTTTTTTTATTTGTCTTCTTGTTTTTCCTTTAATGTTTGTTCAGTGTTGTTACTTTCATCCAAAGAATGAATTAAATTATATTAACATAAACAAAGGTTTGTGCAACTATATGCTTGGATGGATAAAGTATGACTGGTTTGGTTTCTAGTATCAATGGTGTAATGCATCATACGATAGGCATAATTATGAAAACATGAATGTTGTAATGAGTTTTAAACTTTATGGTTTAAGAGAATCCACCCTAGAATTAGGAACTGGTTTTTAATGTTACAACTTCCTAAGATTGTCTTGTTAGCAACTATAGTTTAAAATCAAATTTACTTATCTATCTTGTTGTGGGTCTGTCTGAAATTTAATGCATAATATGTCTCATGTTTAAGCTAGACACTGGGGTAAGTGCACCAATCTGTGACACAATTTTGATGCCAAATTGCAAAAAAAACCCGTAATAGGCCATATTGCGCTCACCAAATTTGAAAAGTGCCACATGTGGTGCTCTCCAAATGGCTTTACCATTTGGCGAGCTCCAAATGGCTTTACCATTTGGTGAGCATAAAATGGCTTGAATTTTGCAATGAGTGAACAAGTGTGAGTTCTCTTTCTTTTTGCAATGAATTTTTGGAATGCATTTTTCTAAACTCTTTTATTTTCGCTTTCTCTTCCAAGGAAACTATATACATGAAATAAAAAATTTAGTATAAGTTTACATTTACATATGGAAATTTACTTTCTTATACTTTAAGTTATATTACATGTATATAGGCAGGATGCTTGAGAGTGGTTTGAGATCTCTAGGAATTATAATGCAAATTCTAGTTTTTGGAAGATCTTAAAAATTTCAGACTTAGTCAAATTTCAGTAATCAACAATTCAAATTTCAGTAATCAGGAGGTCAAATTTTAGTAGTCAGCAAATTTTATCAACTTTCTCTCTCCTTTTCTCTACTCTCTATATCTCCACTCCCGCTCTCTCTCTCTCTCTCTCACACACACACACACACACACACACCCCTCTATCTCCTCCCTACATCTGCCTCCCCCCCTCCCCTCTCTCTCTCTTTATCTACCTCTCCCTCCCTCACATTGTATCTCACTTATGTCTCCCTCCTTACCTCTCTACTCTCTATCTCTCCTCTCCCTCCCTCTACCTACATCTCTCTCTCACTCTTTATCCATCTCTTCCCCCACTTTCTCTCTAACTCTCTCCTCTCTATCTCATAATTATCTCTCCCTCCCTCTCACTCTCCCCTCTCTATCTCACCACTCTCTCTATCTCTCTCTCTCTCTCACACAAACCAATATATCCCTCACTAACACTCCCTCCCTCCATCCTTCCCTCCCTACTTCTCTCTATCTCTCCTCTCCCTCCCTCTCTCAACCTCACCCTCCCTCCACTTCTTTTTATCTCTCCTCCCAATCTCTCTCACTATTTTCCCTCCCTCCCTCCCCCTATTTCTCTCTCTCTCACTCACACACACACCTCTATCTCCCTACCTATCCCTCCCCTCTATACATACCTCTCCCTCCATCACTCTCTCTCTCCATCCCTCTCTATCTCACTTATGCCTCCTTCCCTACCTCTTTCTCTCTCTACTCTATATCTCTCCTCTCCCTTCCTCTACCTACCTCTCTCTTTGTCTCTTCATCCCTCTCTTTATCTTTCACTCTCTCCTCTCTATCTCACCATTATCTCTATCTCTACCTATCACCCCCTCCTCTCTAAATCACCATTCCCTCTCTCCCATTTTCCCTCCTTCCCACTCACTCCCTCCTCTCTAAATCACCATTCTCTCTCTATTCCACTTTCCCTCATTCCCTCTCTATGTCTCACTTATCCATTTCTACCTCTCCCTCCCTCCAACCTCCCTCTCTCTCTCTTTATCTCTATTTCTCATTCTCTCCTTACCTCTCTACTCTCTATCTCACCACTCTCTCCATCTCACCACTCTCTCCATCTCACTCTCCCTCCCTCCCTATCTCCCTCCTATCCATCCATCTCTCATTCCCTCTATACCTACCTCTCACTCCACTACCTACCACTCTCTCCCTCACCCATCTTTCTCTCTTACTCTCTCCTTCCCTCTCTACTCTATATCTCTCCCCCCTTCCCTCTCTAATCTCTTTCTCTCTCTCCCCCTTCCTCTATCCCCTCATTTTCTCTCCTCTAACTCTCTCTCCCTCTCACACACACTCACCTCTATCTCCTCCTTTCCTCTCCCACCACCCCTCCACTCTCCACTTCTCTCTATCTATCATCTCTCTCTACATCTCCTTCCCTCTATATTTATCTTTATCTCCCCTCTCCCTCTCTTTACCCACTTCTCCCTCCATCACTCTATATCTCAATTGTGTCTCCTCTCTCTCTCTCTCTCACACACACACACCTCTATCTCCTCCCTACATGTCCCTCCCTCCCTTATATAATTCTCTCTATCTCTCCTCTCTCTACATATCCTACCCTCTCTACCTATATTTATCTCCCCTATCCCTTTTTTTACCTACCTCTCCCTTCATCACTTTTTATCTCACCTATGTTCCCCTACCTACCTAGGGTTGAGGTATTAAGTGTCAAGGGTTGATAATTGAGGGTTGATGGTTTAATTTATAGGGTAGAGGGTAGAGGGTAGAGGGTAGAGGGTTTAAGGGTTGAGGGTTGAGGGTTGAGGGTAGAGGGTAGAGGGTTTAAGGGTCAAGGGATTAAGGGTTGAGGATTGAGGCATTAGGGTATAGAGTTTACTTGGGTTTAAGGGTTTAAGGGTTGAGGGTATAGGGTATAGGGTATCGAGGTGAGGGTTGAGTGTTTAAGGGTTTAAGGGTTGAGGGTTGAGGGTTGAGGGATTAGGGTAGAGAGGGAGGGAAGGATGGAGGGAGAGATGGAGGGAGAAGTGAGATAGAGAGGAGAGAATAGGAGAGAGGGATAGAGATATATGAGGGTTGAGGATCTAATGTATATGATAGAGGGTTGAGAATTTAGGGTATAGGATTGATGGTTTAGGGTAGAGGGTAGAGGGTAGAGGGTAGAGGGCAGAGGGCAGAGGGTAGAGGGTAGAGGGTAGAGGGTAGAGGGTAGAGGGTAGAGGGTAGAGGGTAGAGAGTAGAAGGTTTAAGGGTTTAGAGTAGAAGGTTTAAGGGTTTAGGGTTGAGGGTAGAGGGTTTAGGGTATAGGTTTAAGGGTATATGGTTAAAGGATTAGCGTTAAGGGTCTAATGTATAAGGTAGAGGGTATAAGGGTTTAGGGTTTAGGGTTTAAGGGTTGAGAATTAAGGGATTAAGGGTTGAGGGTTAAGGGTTTAATGGTATAGGGTTTAAGGTTTGAGGGTCAAGAGTTTAAGGATGAGGGTAGATGGTTGAGGGTATAGGGTTGATGGATTAGGGTTCAAGGTCCAACATATAGGGTACAAGGTATAGGGGTTGAGGTTTTAGGGTTAAGGGTTTAGGATTGCAGGTAGAGGGTTGAGGGATGAGGGTTTAAGGGTTAAGGGTTGAGGGATTATGGTAGAGATTTTAATTGGGTTTTAAGGTTTTAAGGGTTGAGGGTAGAGGTAGAGGGTTTAGAGGTTTAGGATTTAAGGGTTGAGGGTTGAGGGTTTAAGGTATAGGGTTGAGTGTTCAAGGTTTAAAGGGTTAAGGGTATAGGGTTGAGGGATTAGGGAAGAGAAGGTGGGATGGAGGGAGGGAGAGAGGGATGAAGTAGGAGAGAGATAGAGGTTATACAGTTAAGGGTAGAGGGTAGAGGGTTTAAGGGTTAAGGGTTTAGGGGAGAGGGGAGAGGGGAGAGAGATAGAGGGA